>CM062811.1:156775359-157375359 GCA_031772625.1 Pinus tabuliformis | reverse complement strand
TTGCATCCTTGCTTGGGATCAACAAGGAATTGAGGGTGGGGGAGATGTTTAGGGACCTCTTATGCCTATTTAAGTCATCATATCTATATGAGTTAATGTATGTAATGATGGTAAAATGTGAATGTATTAGTGATTGGTTAGAGTGGGTACAACCGCTCCAACCACATCATCTATATATAAATATGCATGAATACTAATGGAAATATGGTTGGAATTCCTTCTTGAAACTCCTTTTAACTTCTTTTTTCACGACGAAAAAAGCTTGATCGTTTTATATAAGATATATAAAGAGGCAGATTAGTACATTTGCTTGTAATTCTGAATATGACCCATATAGGTCTGGATCATTTGACGAGCTAAAAAGCATGGAGCATAATCCAAAAAAAGGCAAGACATTTGCCCGGAAAAGCAACAAATCATAGACTGTCATCCAGCTTCAAGATTACATTGTTCATAGAAGTGACATAGGAGAGGCAGATGCGGAGCAAGGAAACGATACATAGAAAAATTCACAAGATGCATCATCATTTATAACAAAAATCAGAGGGAATGTAAGGCAGAAGAGGAATAAACTAGTGCATACCTGAGGGACTGCTTTACTAAAATTAGAAATCAAGAAGAGAAAATTCCTGGATAGAGAAAATTTTCCCTTCAGAAGATACCTGCATAAACCAAAAACCTGGAGCCGATTGAAGACCCTCCTTTGACAACAAGTCTGCCTGCTGGTTTTGAGCCCTGTTGATATGCTGAATTGAACTTCCTTCCATTCTACCCCAGAAAAACCTGATCCTATCCATCCATCCTACGAGATGAGGCTTGTAAATATTATTTTTCCTTGAGACATAATCCACCATTACTTTTGAGTCTCCAAAAATTGAGACTGCCTGAATGTTTAGAAAGAAACAAAAATATAGCAGTCCAGCAAGAGCCATCGCCTTAGCTTTGCTGTTGGAGCCCATCCCCCCATTCCAATGGATGAAATATTGATTATTTTCATTTACTATAATGTGAACCCCACAGCCACAGATACCTTTCTGTTCAGCTCCATCGAAATACGCCCTTGGCAAAAATGTGTGCACCTGTGAATGGTCTTTACAGTCCTCCTTTTTTTCATGAGAGGCTTTTGCGGAAGAGCGTCATAGAGGGAAACAATATTGGAAAAGATTTCCAAGAAAGGAGTTTTTCTGTCATTGAAAATAGAATTGTTTCGCCACTTCCAAATGCACCAAAGAGTGATAATGATTAATGGCCTCCATAAAACCTTTTGCTCACTCCACCAGAGAAACGCTTCAATAATTGAAGCGTGAGAATTATGCTGGATTCCATAACACATCTCCACAGATTGCCATAATTGCTGAGATCTTTGGCAATTTAAAAATAAGTGACAGTTGTTTTCCTCAGCTGACCTGCATATTGGACAGAAACCCGGACCTTGCCATCCCCGCTTTTTCAAGTTTTCCCAAGATAGATTTTTGTTATGGAAAGTTAACCATGAGAAGTAAATCATTTTGGAAGGGCATCCAGATTTCCAAAATATACGAGGGAAAATAGGATTGTGAGGGGCCTCCTTTAGACCAATTAAATTCTGGTAAACATCTTTAACACGAACTCCTCGGCACCACTCAGGAACTAGTCTTTTCCAATAAGGATTTTATTGCCGGTTTGGAAATGCCAAATTAAATTCCTTAAAAAATAATTTTCTACCTTACGAAGGCTTAACCATATTGAAGACCCATAAGAGGAGTCGATCCTTCCCTCCCTGTACCAGAGTGATAAATCCTTCCTGCCCAGGTATTTCTTCTGTATTGTGATACTCCATGGTCCCTCTCCATAAATCCCTCTCCACAAAGACTTGCATAAAAGTGCCTTTCTGAAAGTCCGTAAATCCAACAGACCCCATCCTCCCATGCTCTTCGGCAAAGAGATATCAGATAATTTAGAGAGATGAAATTTCCTTTTTCCCGTTTGGCCACCCCATATAAAATTCGCAGTAAGCTTATTCATTTTTTGAATAATGCTCGCAGGAAGAAAATATAAATGAGCCCAGTATACTGCAAGTTGATTTAACACTGATTGTGCCAAGGTCACTCTTCCCGCCAGAGAGAGGCATCTGTATTCCCAAACTGAGATCTTCTTGTAGTATCTATCTAGAATCCATTGCCAATCCGTCTTTGAATATCCATTTGCTTTTATCTGGAATCCCAAATATTTAATTCCATGTCTAATGGAATGCGCCTCAATTCCAAAAAGAGCGGATAACCAGTCAACTGCTTCCTGGTTGATATCATTGTGGTAAATTATTGACTTCGAACTGTTTATTTGCATTCCTGTAGCCTTTTGAAAATTTTTAAGGATTTCATAATAACATAGCCAGGTGAGTCTGCATAACATTCCGAACAAGATAATATCATCCACGAATAAATTATGTGAGATTGAATTATTCCTGCAGATTTTCAGTGGACGACATCTGTTTTCCTTGACAGCCTTGTTGATATGGAGGCTAAGCGAATTCATAGCTAAGATGAATAAAAGAGGCGATAGGGGACAACCTTGGCGAAGCCCTCTGGCCGCAAGGAAATAAGAAGATGGAATCCCGTTAATGATGATCGCATAGTTCACCTTCTCAACACAAGCCATTATCCAGTTAATCATGTTGGCTCTTAATCCAATCTTTGCAAGTAAGCACCTGGTGAAACCCCAGTCAAGGCAATCATATGCCTTGCTGAGATCGATCTTGAATATGACAGCATCACTTTTTTTAGAATGTATGGCAAACAGACCTTCTTGTGTGTTTGCAACCACGTCCAGTATGTTTCTTCCCTTTAAAAAAGCATGCTGATCCTTTGTTAAGAATCTTGAAAGAGTTTCTTTGATTCTCTCTACAATAATTTTCGAGATAATTTTGAATGAGATGTTACAAAGTGATATCGGTCTAAAGTCCTGGAAGGATTTTGCTTCTCCCTTTTTTGGAATGAGTGCAATATGGGTGGAGGAAGTTTTCTGATTGATACTGCCTGACATCCTAGATCCTTCCACCATCCTTAACAGATCAGATTTGATAAGATCAAAAAAGTGAATGAAGAAATCTATCGTCCAGCCGTCTGGACCTGGGCATTTATCCCTTTTAAAAGATTTCATTGTTCCTAATAGTTCCCCCTCAGTTACTGGCTGGAAAATTTGATCATTTAATTCCTCATCAAACATCTGTGGGAACAAATCTATGCCCCATAAAATATCCTGAAACCTGCAAACTTCAGATCTTTTGTACTGATTTTCAAAGTATCTCACAGCCTCGCTTGAAATGTCCTTTTGCGAGTATAGGAAACCTCCTTTTCCATCACTTATTTTCCATATAGAATTTTTTTCACATCTGGAGCTCGCATATTTATGAAAAAACTTTGTATTCTTGTCCCCTTCCTTGAGCCAAATCGCCCTGCTCTTCAATCTCCAAAAAGTTTCCTCCTGTTCTAAGATTTTATATTTTTTCTTTTGGAGCTCCTTTATCCGACATCTCATTTTGAAGGATAGAAGATGAGTAGCCATAGATTCCGATGAGCTGTCTAATTCCCTTTGAATTTCCCGGAGAGCATTTCTGTTCATTTGCCTTTTCTTGTATTGCCAATCCTTAACCAGCATTCGAATGGATTCCATTTTGTCCCTGAAGGTCATTAAAGGAGGAAAAGTTTCAGGTGACGACATCGCACTCCAGGATTTTGTTATAATATCATTAAACTCTGGATCTTCCAAACATGATCTGTTGAATTTGAATGAGTAGCCTTTTCTAAAACCCTTTTCTCTCCAGCCTAATAGAATCGGTCTATGATCTGATATGAATGCATTCTCAATTGTTGAGAAAGGCATGCCCATATTTTCAATTAGACTAGCATGTAGAATAAATCTATCGAGTCTCTTGGCTATATAAGCTTTCTCGACTCTTCCATTTTCCCACGTAGGATGCATTTTGGGAGGGAGAATATCAACCAGATTCCTACTTAGAAGCTCATTTTTGATTCTGTCAGCAAGGGGATCCTTTTTCTTGCTGATGCCCCAGATTTCATTCAAATTTAACGTGACATTAAGGTCTCCTGCAATTAGCAAAAATTCAATGTCAAAAATTTCTGAAGCGAAAAGTTTCTCCCAGAATGGCAATCTGTTCTTGTAGGGTGCATATATATTCAAAATGTTGATTGGAAATTTATGCCCCCTAATTTGCGTTGAGATGAGGATGCCCGCTAGAAAACTATATGCTTTCTCTTTGATCCAATAAGGATCCCATAAAACCACTAAGCCCCCAGAAAGGCCATTAGCTTCCAAAGCAGTTATGTGCCAAGAAGGGAACATCTTCCTGAAATAGGAAATTGCTACAGAAGAGGCATGCATGGTCTCTTGAATTAATATGATTTTGGGGCTTGCAGAATGGAAAAGATTCTTTAAAGCCAAAAAAATTTGGTCTGCCCCCAGACCTCTTATATTCATGGATATGATAAAATTCATTGAGGAATCTTTTCAGCCATGCTTGCTCTAAGAGGCCTTTCTTCAGTCATATCAGTGATAGGGACATCTATAAGAGATAGATTACGAACTCCTCTGACTGCTCCATCACCCCTCCCCCTAAAATGTCTACTGCCCCTGTTGTTTTTTCTTCTCACCGTAATGTTATTAGTAGAATTTGGGCTTATTTGAGGAGAACATTGAATCCCTAGTTTATGAATGGTGAGAGGCCTGAGTTCCAGCATTTTCTTGGTTAAAAGGTAGTCCAAGTCGCTGCCAATCAAGTTTGAAGGCGAGGATATAGGGGAATTTACAGGGGTGGCCATAATCATGTGCTCTTTTCCTTTTCTGGATGGAGACTTTTTCTTCTTTGGGGATGGAGATGAGGACGGGATGATGTGGACCTCCCTGCTGATGTTTTTAAGGGCTGAGGGACTGGGGGAGGAAGAGGGACTTCATGGTCAGAGGCTGGCTCCAGAGGAGGCATTGAAGGAGAGATAACATCCAATGGGTTTGGAATTTTGAGAGACGGTGGGGTATGCTGATGGACTTCAAGATTAGCCCTTTGCTGGTCATCAGGCTCTGAAGGAGACAGGCTCTTTGTGGTTGTTAACTTCTCCGTTCCCGGGGAGGGGGATTTTGTCCTATAGGATTTTTCCGCGAACTGGGGGATGCCATGATGCTTTCGGCTTCTTGGGACAGGACGCCATGAGAAATTCTTGATTAGATGTCCAGTTCGGTGGCAAGCTGAGCATCTGAAGGGTATTCCCCAAAAATCCAACCTCTGACTAATTTTTAACTCCCTCCAGTATATATCAATATGGTCTGGGAATCCTCCTTTGTAAGCTTTATCTATAAGAATCCAAGCCACTCTTTTATCTTTCTCTCCCAGGCATCTCGGATCAACATAAACACATCTTCCTATGGCGTTTCCTATCTCTGCTAAGGATTCCTTTGACCATAACTCCAGGGGCAGCCCGGGTAACTTGACCCAAATCAAGTTGTTGGTGGGGGTATTCCTTAACGGGTTATAACCCATATACCATCTGTGCAATGCCAGAAAACTTCTTCCATAAACCCATTGCTGATTGTGGATGGTTTCCCTGTCGCTAGAACTTAGGAAATGGAAGCAATACCATTCCTTCAATAATCTGGCCACAATAGGAACATAGCCTATCAGAGGTTTCCATTGTATCTCGAGCCAACTTCTCATCTTGGAGTCGTCCATCTCTGGGAAGTGCCACCGGCCAACCAGAGCATTATCCTGGAGGCTTTCTATGCGGTCTGCCAGGTGAACACTTTCGATTTTAATAGTCGCGGGTGGGGGAACAGTTTTTACAGGCTTCAGATTTTTTTGTGAATAGCTCATAGATTCGTCATATGCCTTCCCTTTTAGATCGACCTCGGATTTTCTGCTTTCTCGAAAAGGCCTTGACTTTACCCGATCGATTCCATCCATGTCATCTTGTGGGTCCATTGGACGGATAAGCATGTCATCCAGAGTGGATTGCCATTCATTTGACAACTTGGCGTTGTCGTGGAGGGATTCCGCCTGAATGGCCGTGTGGACCATGGCCTCCATGGCAGATGAGTCAGACGAGAAGTCCATTCATAAATAGTCCACCTACTTCTTACCTCAGGAGTACTAGAAAATCCAGAAAGGATATATGTCGGACACTGCAAACTGAGAGGACAGACGATCTCTGAATAAAATACCCAGAGAAGAAGGTTCAAACGGGTCAGAAACGAGGCTCGTCTGACAAATGGACTGACAAGAGGAAGCCTCGGGAACAAATGGCACTTTTTCCAAAAGGGTAAATATCAATTAGAAGGACAACTGTCCTCTGATTTTTTAAAAAAGGATGACGATACCATGAGTTGGGATATGACAGGAGAGAAGGATTTTTGAAAAACGACGGCTCCCTTTATTTCAGGATTACTTTCTCGTCCTATGCAGGATTAAATAACCCTGACATTCATAAGATATGGATCTAAAAGGCTCTACCCGAGATCATCTTGGAAAGAGATTGAGAGTAAAAGCTTGTACCCCAAACCGAAATCCGGCATCCCGGAGAAAGATCGGCCCGAAAAAACCAGAGCGACCAGAATGGTATCGACAGAGAGCCAAAAAACTCAGCTAAATTCCATAGATCTTTCCTATCTTGGTTTGTTCAAAAGGGCCAGTCCAGAGATAGAGATCTCAAGCCTCACCAGAACAGGAGTATATTCACGATGATTCTTCAGGACATACTATGCAACAACAAAAAACCTCGCAGACACACCACCAAGGTCCTAACTTAAATCGAATATCTGAGCATGGCTTGGTAATGACACAATAATTTTGAAACTTGAAAACTGTTACCCATGACCAGTTTGAATTTGATTTTCCGGACATGTGAATTCAAAAAGTATACCAGAGAATGAAATACGTAACTTCTAAAAAAAAACTTTTTTTATAAACAGAAACTAGAATTTCAACTTCAAAACTGGTATCCAAATCAGAATTTATCCAATTTATAAGTGCTGAGGTTCTTTTTTAGACAAAATTATTTATGGAAAACAGGATAACAAGTAATATAGAAAACTAACCTGGAGATGCAGGCATGCCGAGGGCAGGGTGCTAACAGTAAACGAAGAAAATCACCACGACCAAAAAGAGACCGCCACCAGAAACCCAGGAATGCCAGAAAATGGTCCAAAGAAAAGGAAGACAAAACAGGGAAGAAGTATCCTTCCAGATACCGGGAGTAAATAGCACGTCACTGCGTAAGGAGTACGCAGGGAAGAGGAAAAAGGTTCGCAGAAGAAGCTTTCCTCTTGTGCAGTGTTGGAATGAAAGCTTCAGATAGAAAGGCAGCCAACAGAAGGTGAAGTGGAGCGTGGCCAAAGACATGCAGAGCTCTTTTTTCCAACAGATGTCATCGTTGTGCATAATGAGGGTCAAGCATGCATGGAGACGCTTCAGGGAAAAGCTGGCCTGCTGAGACGTGGTATGGAAAAGCGACATGCATTGGTTGGAAATGTAATACGCACATGTGCTTAGAGTATAGGATGACAGACCTCCATCGCGCTCTCTGGTTGGATGTCACTACCAGCACCCCTCCACTCGAGTATTCTTTTTTCCACTCGTAATAGCTTTTTGCGACTGTTTGTATCTCTCTTTCTCTCTCTCTTCATAGATAGCTACCACCATTCTAGCTAGTTTGTGTTCTAAAAAATTCTATTCTTTTATTTATTAATAGAAATTGAGTTTTCACTATATTAATGTTATCTCTGCTATATTATTTCTGTGTTTATTTCATTTCCTTTCCTACCTTTCATAACATTCATTTTACAACCTTGATTAGTAGTATCATAGAAATCTTCTTCTTATTGTTTCTCAGTATATGTCCCCAACAATATGAGGGTATATAGAGTTGTGTGTCAAACTAGTTTCACTTGAGAATGATAATTCTTTCCAAGCCAAGTGGTCTCCCATGGTGGAATAAGAGAGATATTATGGAGAAAAATATCATATCAATTTATTTCTTTAGCAAGAACTCACATGAAAAAGGAATGAGATGATGGACAATTTTTCCTGGATCCTTTGGCGATTGCCAAAATTTTTGGACATAGTAGTTTCCTTAGATAGAGGGATACTACATGTAAAAAAAACATCAATAATGAAAACTTCACCTTTTCACACTCCTAAAGTCCCTTACCTGTGTTAAATATTGGTGGGAAGGTTATTAGGAGAGACACAACAAGGATAAATCTACAATATTCAAGGGAGTAACCACTTGGGAATGTTATTTTGATGCCCTTAAGGAGGAATTCTACCTTTTAGGGAACTATGATGAATAGTACATGTGATTTACAACTCTTTGATAAGAGATGTACGAAACAATTCCATAGCATAACAATATTCCCATACATTACACTCAAAGTTGGGTATCAGAGACTCCAAGCGGGACCTAATTTTGAAGCACCATAGTGGTCTACATAGGTACATCCAAAGGGAGATGGATTTATTGTACATATCTTCACTGGGAGCCATTATTGATACACTATCAACATTCAGCAAAAATTGAAGAAAAGGAATAAGTGAGAATTTGGGTATGTAAATACAACACAATAAAAGCATGGACAAGGTGGCCCTAACTCATAGAATAAGAGATAGAGAAAGGAGATACAACCTCAATAAAACCATCCCAAGTGATAGAAAAATAAGAGTAATGGGAAGTCAAAGAAGGACATTGGAAAGCGGTGTGGGTTCCATAAAATCTCCTGGCACAACAATGATTAATGTTGCTTGAAATAATCATTCTTACAATTGAGCTTAAAGAAAAATAAATGAACTCTAGCTCGAATTTCAATTTGGAAGAGGATAAAGGAAATTGGATAATCTATGGAGAAACCAATGCTACCATCATTAACACAAATATACAACTAGAATAGTTGTAGGAGCCTAAGGATGGGGATCAACTCTTCCATTCATTGTTGTGGGTGAAGGGGACCCAATTACATTTTATTATTGATAACAAGAGCTAGAAGAACCTGATCTCAGCCACAGTCATCAACAGTTTGAAGCTTCCAAGAATTTTGCACACCCAATCATACACCAATGGTTGGTTGAGTCATGGAAAAGACATTTGCATCATCCAATAATATCACCTATCCCATGGCATCAAGCTCTTCAAAGATGGGGTACTATGTGATGTTGTCCTCACTTAAAGTTTGTAATGTCCTTTTAGGATAATCTTATAAGTGGAATTTCATGTTATTTATGAGTCTTGTCTCTGTAGTACCATTTTTAATATAGGAGGTTATCTCTAAAATTTACCGAAGGTAGTTCCAATTATTGCAACTTCATTGGTCTCATAAAAATAGTGCTAAAGGGTAATCTCTCAAACTACAAATTTTGTAATGTTCATGATTTGATCAAAAGGTGAAAGGAATGTCATTATGACCACCACAATCTTAACATGAGGCCTCTCTACTCATCAAATATAGGTGGATAATTTGTAGAGGCATATAGAGATATATTCTTTTTTATCTTTGGGGGTTCCTTTGCACTGCAAGGTTAAACACTCAACTAACTTGATACATGGTGCTCCTTTACCTAATAGCCATATATATATATATATATCTCTGTGTGTGTGTGTGTGTGTGTGTGTGTGTGTGTTTCTCTTGGAGAATGAGGGAATAAATTGTCATATTCATGAGCTCATACAAAGGTACACATTCAACCAATCTCCTCACCTTGCAAGAGCCCAATTGTGTTGGCATAAAAGAAGAATGGGGAATGAAGAATCTATATTAATTATATATCCTTGAACAAAATCATTGTCAAGAATAGAAACACAATTTCCTGGATGATGGCCTTCTTGATCATATTAATGGTGCCAAGTTCATTAGTAATATTAATCTAAAGTTATGTTACCACTGGGTTCCAATTGAACAAACTAGTGTATGGAAGACAACCTTCAAATCTAAACAAGGAATTTTTGAGTGGTTGGTCATGCCCTTTAGCTTGACTAATTCTCTAGTATCATTCATGATGATGATAGATGATAAAATATGGTCATTGAAAAATGATTTTATGGTTGTATATTTGGATGACATCTTTATCTTCAACAAAACCCAAGAAAAACATTTGTAACACATTTAGTAGGTCCTTAGCACCTTCTGAAAACTGAAATTGTATGCCAATATGGATAGATGCTCATTTGGTATGCAAAAAGTTCAGTATTTGGGATAAATCGTGGATGAACATGGGGTGGATGTGGAACCAAACAATCATCTAGTTCATTCAATATTTTCCAACTTTGACGACTCTAACAAAGCTCTATGCCATTTTTGGCCTTGTTAATTTCTACCAAAAGTTCATGTTGAGGTTCTCTCATATTGCTTGGCCCTTAAGTCAAGTGGTGCAAAGAGTGGACCTAAGAAAATTTTTCCTAGTATAAATTACAACAAAAAACATTAGGATTTAAAAACACCACCTATGTTATGCACCAATCCTCACCTTGCTAGACCTATAATATCCATTTGAGATTGATAAATATGCCTCTTACTATGCTATTAGTGTATTCATCACTCAACATGGAAATTTTGTGGCATGTCATAGTGAAACACTCTCTAATATTATTGATATATGCCCCATCTATGATAAGAAGATGTAATCCATCTTGTATGCATGCCAACACGATATATTATGGGGAAAGAGATGATCATTCACACTAATCAAGGCCTTTGCAATTCATGTAGATGTAAGTTATACAAATTTCTATCATTAGAAATGGTCCACACACTTGCAACAATTCCTCTTAAACATCAATTACAAGAAGGGATGCATCAACCATGTTGTATACTTTCTTAGTCAACCCATGATAGTGGTGTTAAAAACAATTATTAACTCTTGTGGGCGCACGACCTCTAGGTGGCCACAATTACACAACAATGACTTTGAATTCACTGCTACATTTCATAAATTGATTGCAAGTATACAAATTCTAGAGTTTCACATATGGGATGCACTATTGTGCTAACTAGGCCACCTTTATGTTCCTTCACATGAGTGTTTGAAGTTGATTTTTGAGGCATGTTATAGTCAAGTGGTAGGGCACTTTGGTGTGGAGAAGATAATTTACAATGGCCAAAGTTTTGACAAGACAACCATCGATACTTCAGATCATGCATTGTCTATGTCATTGTTAAACCATCCATCAAGAAGGGAGGGTTGTACACTCCTATACCTACCCTAAGAAAGTCACAAGAATTAGTATCCATGGATTACATGTCAAGTTATCCCTCCACCAAGCATGGTCAAATTATTTATTTTTGGTTTTTATTTCTCTAATATGGCTATTTTAGCACCATGAAATAAGAGTGTCATAACCAAAGCCATTGTTAAAATCTTCTTTGAATGTGTTTGGGTTCATTTTGGGCTACCTTAGACCATTATTTCAAATAGGTACAACAAGGTCCTTAGTAAAATTTTGTCCATCATATGGTCTCTAATGGATACTAGCTTGAATAAATCCATTTTCTTTCATCCTCAAATATATGTACAAAGAGAAGCGATCAATAAGATGAATATGCATATCTTGTACATGTACAACTCCAAGAACCCATGTACATGAGATAAAATCATTCCATATGTTCAAAATAGATATAATATATCCCTCCATAAATATATTAGCCACAATCCTTTTTATGTGTGTTTGGGTTCCAATAGTTGGCCCCAATTGAAGTAGCTCTACCCATTGAATATTCATCCATAGAGTCCTCCCATGCTCAAACCAAGGCAGATAAAGCAACCAAATTTGTTGAAAAGATCCAACACCTCCAATAATAATTTCATGATGTCCTTCAAAAGGCCAATGCCAAGTACAAGAAACAATATGATGAACAACAAGTTCCACACAAGTTTCAAGTTGGGGATAAGGTGTGGTTTCATTTACAGAAAGATCACCTCACAAGTCCCCACATGAATCTCAAACCACTTCAATATGGAACTTACACAATCACAAAGGATGTGGATAAAAACGATTTTGAATTAAGATTTCCCCTTTCCTTAACTTGCACCTAAGATGACGGATAGTCTTAGGCCTTACTCGAGGGACGGGCGGAGAGAGGCGAACGACTGAAGCGATTAGGGTTTTGCTGCAAGCTGTGACGGCGCAGACTGTGCAGCGCAGGCTCTGCCCTCAAACCAGATCGTATCCCTGGGCGAAAAGTGCAACAGTACAGCACTAGACCGGCACTATGGAACAGCCGCAGGGGGGGGCGTCAGGGCCCTCCCCAATGCAGCACGATCCGGAACACGCTTTCCTGTTTGGTTCGATAAACAGGGAGATTCTGAACAAAGGAAATAAGCCACAGCAAGAAAACAAGAAATCAGGAGGACGACATAGCCACGCTAGCGTCACTCAGGACAAGGGGAAAAACCCGGAGGAAACGCCAAAGGTAACCTCGACTACCTGTAAACCAGTAGCCACAGAAAGGCCAAGAATAGAACTACCGGGACACCAGATTGATGCTCGAATCGAGTTCATGAGAGATCATGCCATCATAGGGAAGTTCATAGGGTTTTGGCCAACGGAAAGAGCCCTATATGGGTGGATTGCTGCCAAATGGAAGCCGAAAGGGGACGTCACTCTGCAACTAGGGCCGAAGGGCTTCTTCACAGTAATTTTTTACTGCATTGAGGACAAACTCAGGGTGCTGGGAACAGGGCCTCATTTCTTCAACGCAGCAGGTTTGTACATGAGAGACTGGATACCAAGATTCAACCCGGATAAGGAAGACCTCACCTGGGCACCAGTTTGGATCCGAATGTATGGGCTTCCAGACGAATACTGGGACGAGGACACACTCAGGAAAATTGGAAATGGATTAGGGGAATACATCAGGACAGCAGAAGAGACCAAAATGCGCAGGTTCATCTCATACGCTCGCATATGTGTATTCATGAGGCTGAATGAAGCATTACCAGAATCGGTAACGCTCTCCCACTGGGATGAAGAATGGATCCAACCCTTGGACTATGAGCATGTGCCCTTCCGCTGCAGGAGATGCCACGCTCTTGGACACCTATTCCGTGATTGTCCCCTGAATGCCACAGCCGCGTCTCAGGACCCCTCGGTCTCAACCACCCAAGATGGCTTTACTAAAGCCCCTAGCCGAAAGCGCGCGCATAAGAAAACCTCTAATGGGCAAAAGCCCCAGCAAAATGGCACTAGCGGCCAAGCTTCTAAGAATAGTTTTGAAGTCCTAGCTCAGTCCTCTGAAGATCTTCCCCCGATCTCTGATCCCCACCCCTCCCAGCCATCTTCCTCCGCTCCCCCTCCTCCCCCAACCTCCTCCCCCAAACGCCACTCCCCGGAGATCACCCATGACTTCCCCTCCGGAGATAGGAAGGAACAGGCAGAGACAGACAAGGAAATGGATCTGGGTGGAAAGCTAGACCCTC
Organism: Pinus tabuliformis; assembly: GCA_031772625.1. Lineage (NCBI taxonomy): Eukaryota > Viridiplantae > Streptophyta > Pinopsida > Pinales > Pinaceae > Pinus > Pinus tabuliformis. The sequence continues at coordinate 157,361,912 of CM062811.1, read as the reverse complement.
CCTCTAGCTCAATGCTAAATGAGGAAGAGAGCAGTCAGGTGAAACCAATGGAAGAAGAACCTGAGAGCATAGACCTGCATGGCCTGGATATTCTAGAACTGGAACTAGCTTGCAAAACAAAGGCATATGACAGCATAACCGAATCCCAACTCAATAAGCTGGAGGTAGTTATTTCAAGAGCTTATCAGCAGCAACAACTAGGGATTCAACCGGGAAGCCAGTGGGATGGAAGCCAACCCCCAAAGGAAACCAAAAAGAGAGGAAGGAAAACAGATCTGCAGAGAACCATCGAGATTGGGAAGCTCCTGCTAGACTCTGGCAGGTATGCGAAATTGACAAAGTACTACAAACCCACTGCAAATAGTGAACTATGAAGCTGGTCTCATGGAATTTAAGAGGGCTCAATAGCCCAGGGAAACTAAGAATGCTGAAAAACATGATTAAAATGGAGAAGCCACAAATATGCTTCCTCCAGGAAACCAAATGTAATAGTACTACTTTAGGTAGCATCCTCACAAAGGCTTGGCCAGGTTGCCGCTCAGTTGCAGTAGACGCATCTGGAGCATCAGGGGGGTTAGCTATTGCATGGAATACTCAAGCAATAGACCTCTCAGATTTCCACGCCTCCCACCACCTGATACAGGCAGCCTTCCACATTTTGGGCACGAATGTTCATGGCAATCTCTCAAATGTGTACTTCCCACAGGACACAGGGAGCAAAATAGCACTTCTAGACACCATAGAGGCACTGAACAACGACAGAAGGCACCCACTCTGGATAATCGGGGGAGACTTTAACATGATCACCAAGCTAGAAGAAAAGAAAGGGGGAGAAACAGGCTGGAACAAGAAACCACCCACTTCAAGAATTTCATCCAAAACGCCTCCCTCATAGATGTGCCTTTCTGTAATGGAACGTTCACATGGAGCAACCGCAGAGCTGGAAAACACCAAATCGCTTCCAAACTAGATCGCATCCTTATCTCAGATAATGCGATTCACCTGGGAGGAGACTTTACAGCAGCAATACTTCAGCATACTGGCTCGGACCACTGGCCGATTGCTCTTCAATGGCAACGACCTGGTGATCAAACGCGAAGACCCTTCCGCTTCGAAGGATTCTGGCTCACGCACCCTGAGTTCAAAGACTTCGTAAAAACCACATGGACCTCCTTCACCCCTCCAGAAGGGTCCAAGATGTACCAATTCCAACAGAAGCTCCGGTACCTTAAAGGCCACTTAAAGCGATGGAACAGAGAAACTTTTGGAGATATCTTCAAAGCTCAGCAAGATCTCAATCGGGAATTAACGGACCTCCATCAGAAGATAATCACAGGGGGACACACTGAAGGGACCCTGGAACAGGAACGACGCATCCATAGTCAGCTTCAGGACAGGCAGAAGCAGGAGGAAGTTTACTGGAAACAAAAGTCCCGAATAAGATGGTTGAAGGAAGGAGAGCGCAACACCAAATTCTTCCACAGAACCACCATTCAAAGAAGAATGCACAATAACATCCCGTTTATCCAGAAGCAAGGAGGAGAGAAAATAGAAAAGCATGAGGAAATAGAGGAAGAATTACGCAATCACTTCAATCAGATCCTTCAAGAGCCCGAGGGAGACAGAAGGATAGCAATAGAAAAAATTACCAACAATGTGCCTAGAATCATCAAGGAAGAACACAATGAGCTTCTCCTCCGCCCAATAATGCCTCAGGAGGTGGATGAAGCGATGTTCCAGCTCAAAGAAGGAAAGGCACCTGGGCCAGACGGATTTACCTCCACGTTCTTTCATACCTTCTGGGAGCTGATTAAACAAGAGGTATGGCAAATTGTGGAAGAATCGAGAGCCCTCCACTGGATGCTGCCCTCTCTCAACACAACGTTTATAGCCCTAATCCCTAAGGAGAAGGAAGCTATTACGCCTGACAAATATAGGCCGATTGCACTTTGTAATGTGATATACAAGGTCGTTTCTAAAGTAGTGGCTAATCGGCTGAAGCCTTTGCTACCGTTGCTCATATCTCAGGAACAATCAGGCTATGTGGAGGGCAGACAAATCATGGACGGCATTCTCCTCACGCATGAGATCATACACTCCCTCAAACAGTCAAAGCAGGCAGGTATGCTACTTAAACTAGATCTTTCTAAAGCTTTCGATAAACTCAGCTGGATCTTCATACAGCAAATGTTAAAAGCTTTTGGTTTCAGTTCCATGTGGATCCGCTGGGTCATGAGTCTAATAAACTCCACTCAGTTCTCCATCCTGGTGAATGGCATCCCTTCAAAGCCCTTCAAACCATCAAGAGGAATCAGGCAAGGGGACCCCCTATCTCCTTTCCTATTCGTTCTCATGGCAGAAGGGCTAGGACGTCACATCAAACAAGCTCTTCAATCTCACCAGCTCAAGGGTCTTTCTGTTCATAACTCCCCTGCCACTTCCCATCAGCAATTCGTTGATGATACCATGCTTTTTGGTTACCCTTCAGCCCAGGAAGCCACTTGCCTCAAATCCTTGCTCAATGACTTTGCTGAAGCCTCAGGCACGGATGTAAATTGTGCCAAATCGCAAATTTTCTTTTTTCATACGCCTCCCCCTGTCAAATCAGCCATCACTCGCATCCTCGGATTCCCTACCGCCTCCCTTCCCTCAAAATACCTTGGCGCCCCTCTCACGGCCTCAGCTCTAAAGCATTCCGCTTGGCGCACCCTCATAGAGAAAATGGAATCTCGTCTCAACCTCTGGACTCACAGATCTCTCAACCTAGCCAGTAGGGTTGTGCTCATTAAATCTGTCCTTCAGGCAATGCCGCTGTACCTATTCTCAATCCTTGCAGCACCCAAATGGGTCCTAAAGAGAATTAGGCAGCTTCAACGCAGCTTTCTCTGGGGAGGGACGGCAACTAATCGGAAATGGGCTTTGGTCAAATGGCCAACAGTATGCCAGCCAAAGGAGAAAGGAGGTATTGGGCTGAGGGACCCGGAGCATAGTAATGCCATCATGAGTGCCAAAATTTGGTGGCACTGGATCACTAATCCGGAAAAGCCTTGGGCAAGAATCTGGACAGCTAAATATGCCAACAACAGACCCCAGGAGGAGCTCATCCGGTTCATCCCCTTGGAAAAAGGCTCGCTCATATGGAACGCGGCCAAACAGCACTACCACTTAATACAGCAACACAGCTTTTGGGAGGTTAGGAATGGCCAAACAGCAAGATTTTGGACAGATGCATGGAATCAGATGCCAAAGCTCATCCACACCCTCCAATTACCTCTGGATCATGTCAGGCAGGAGCAGCAGCAAGAAAAGATCCATTACTACTGGGGGCAAGAGATGGAACATGGATTCAGGAAATGGAAACAAGGAAATCACTGGGCTATCACCACAAACTTGCAGGATACAGGGGATTTGGAGAAGGAGCTGGATAAAAGAAGAATCTGATATGATGAAGGCAACGACATCTTGAGATGGGGATACCGACCAAAAGGCGACTTCACCACTTCAGAAGCTTACAAGATAATCTGTAACAATAATATCCACTCTGACCCTATATGGAGCAAAATATGGGGTTTTGGCTCATGGCCCAAAATCTCCTACTTCCTGTGGCTAGTCAGTCACAAAAGAATCCTTACCTGGGATAAATTAAGAAGAAGGAATTTCCATGGACCTTCGTTATGCCCCAATTGTTGCCAAAATGAGGAAACGCTTCAACACCTTTTGGATTCCTGCCCTCTAGCTAATCAACTATGGGAAAAAGCGGGCTTCAGGTGTCAAAAAAGATGCAGAACAAAAAACGACATTACTGACTCCCTAAGGCACTGGCCGCAGAACCCTTATAAGAGTGAACTCCTCAATTGCTTGTGGAACCTTCTCCCTGGTCTCATATCCTGGAGTATTTGGAAAGAAAGGAACAAGCGGATATTCAAAAATCAGAGCTCAAGGATCGAAGAGGTTTGGACCAAACTATGTGGGAACCTGAATGAGACGCTGATCCTCCACTCCTGGACAACGGAAGATCTTCCTTCTCTTGATAATGAAAAAGGTATACTAAGCAACTGGCAATTGAACATTCCTCAATCCCAACACAGGAACAACACCTCCACAAGCAGCGGTTCAATCAAAGACACCTGGAGCGCCCCACCTAGATATTCTTACAAGCTCAACTTTGATGGAGCCTCCAAAGGTAACCCGGGAAAAGCAGGCTTTGGAGGCATCCTCAGGAATCATGAAGGTACACCCTTGAAGATATTTTTGGGATCCTTGGGCTGGGATACCAATAACTCAGCGGAAATTGAAGGATTGTGGCAAGGACTCCTCTTAGCCGGAAACCTCAATCTGCAGCCCTTGATCGTGGAAGGAGATTCCCAGATTCTTATAAACATGGCCAAGAGATTGCAGAATGGTTCTCAAGCGAAAAAAATCTCAAACAGTTGGAGACTGGCGGCCCGTTTAGAAGCAATTGAACATGCCCTTCGCAGCAACAGGGCAATCTCTTTTTCTCATACAAAAAGAGAAGGCAACAAGGTCGCCGACCTTCTCGCCAACATAGGGGCAGATAATGATCATATTCTCCTTACAGGAGCCCTAACCATTATCACAGACAATGCTCAAGCCCAGGAATTGGATAAGCTGATCCAAAATGACAATGCCCACCCGGATGCGGGTGCCACGCAGGAGAAGGACGGCGCGCCACCTGGTCAGCATGGGCGGCCTCAAGCTTGAACGGGTCATTAACTGCCCTCCGCCGCCCTGGATGGCAAGCGTGAGAGCAAAGGAGCGAGAGGACGGCAATTCATTGCCGGGTCTGTGCTCCATTAACTGTTGCAGAGGGGAGTTATGGCTTACCAGGATCGAGGCAAGCCAGAGCAGCATAAGTATGTTAAGAATTGGGAATGTTATGCATCGGATCAAGTTCGAATTGTGGAATTGGGTTTCTGGGCGTCAGGTCTCAGAGCACAAGCTCAAGAACTCCCTCTGGCAATTGGAGGTGGATACAGGGCATCAAGAGTGGGTGAAGGCGGTCTCACACCCTCATTGGACTTCAAGGAAAACATGGTGCCGCCGAGACAAAGGCTCATTAGCCGTCGAGGCACGGGACGAGGCAGAACTTCACGCCCCCCGATTGCCAATCCATCTTCAAATTGCTGCCGTTGTCTGTGCCACCGGGTGGCTGAAGCAAATCCCATTCAGTCGCAGCAATTCATGGACGCCAGGACGCCGGATTCGAGCGCTACCCCGCTACCTGCGTTTGGTACAACGGTATTCTCCTTCAGCGGCGCCCAGGGCAATTCTAACATTCAAGCTCATGTTTCAGTCCTATTCCTGGAGGAAACGAAAGAGGAGGTTGGGGAGCAACCCAGCGCCCAAATTCACCTTGCTGAAAGCTCCAGAGCAGCTGAGGAAAAAGCAGAGGCACAACCTGAGCCAGGGGTCGCTCCACCATCATCTCAACCAGCGCCCGCTTCAGGCAAGGCCAAATATGATTGGGGACCTCCCCCGGAAGGCGAGTACTGGGTTTATCCGGAAGACTCGAATGAATAGACGCCGACTCAACCAAGCTCCTGCCCTCAGACAATGCTCAGGTTTTTTTGTGAATTGTTACTCTTATCGCAAATGCTCAATGTATGTCGTGAATGTCTATGTTTGGCTTGATAATTATGTAGTTCTGTGCATGACCATGCCCTCGCGAGGGATTTTGCTGAAAAACTTCCTTTTCTCTCTCTTACCCCTGCGTGGGATAGATAATTTTACTTTTTCTGGTCTCCAAAGCTCTATAGCCCCTGCGTGGGTTACCAGTCTCAGTCACGGTGCCCTTGCATGGGTTTTTGGTCTCAATGGTGTTGCCCCTGCGTGGGTGTTCAGTCACGATGAGGATGCCCCTGCGCGGGTAGTTTTTTGTGAATACCATCCATCCAGAGCGCCACCCCTGGCCTCTGGCGACATGTACTCCTGGCTGTAATTTTTCTCTCCTGTTAATGTAAATAATAGAAATAGCATAGTTTTAACGATAAAAAAAAAACTTGCACCTAATGTTTAGTGTTCAACTACTTCAACCATATTTTCCACCTCTATTAGACACCTTAGAGGAAATTGAGAAATTGGCTCCCACAAAACTCATTACTAACTACATTTAATATGTTATAGTGGATTGGATCATGGAAACCAAGAAAAAATATACTTGCTAACAAAACATACAAATTCATAGGGTTTTCAAGGTAGGGAAACCTCTTCACCATGGAAAGTGTCTCACTAGGAGGAAAATTTTGAAAAACATTTCCCATATGATGAGGGAACTTGACCCAATGGAGTTTGTTTCTTCCTTACAGGGGGGGCAACTAATTGTTAGGTCCCTATACTACTAGGGTAACCCCTTATTGTTATTAGTGCAACCCCCTTATTATATTGTTGTTTCCATGTAGTCCCCATTGTTATTATTGTGCCCCATAGAAGCCCACTATTGTTATTGTTGTGCCCTTACATTATTATTGTTATGTTGGCTCTGATTACATTATGACCCCTTAGACACCTATATATAGAAAGGAGGTCTTGTCATTTGTATCTTCCAAGAATTATTCATTTGTTTAATGTAAAGGAGGTTTCCCCCTCGAAGTGGCTGATTTCTAAGGCGTTGATCTATCTTTTCTATCTTTTGTGAGCTAGTTTCATAACATTTGGTATTAGAGCTTTGGATTCTAGGGTTTCACTGCTCCAAACAGGTCATCGTGGAAGTTTCAATATAACTTTTTTTCTACGAAGTTTCCAAAGCTAAAATAAACACATTTGAGCCGAAGTCATTCTGAACCTAGGGTCTAAATTTCAGATCTTGTCTCACTATATTTTCAACAATATGATCTGAGGAAGTTAGGGTTTTGGCAAGCTCCTAAAATCCATCTCAAATAGGTCATCATGACATTTTCACTATAATTTATTTTCTACGAAGGTTCAGACTCTGAAATTAAAACTCATTTGACCTGAAATCATTGTGAAGCTCAGGTGCTAATTTTTTATCTTGTTTCGCTATATTTTCAGAGATACAATCCAATACATTTAGGGTTTTTGCAGGCTCCTGAATTACATCCCAAACAGGTGACCTAGGGAAAATTGTCATAACTTTCTTTTTGAGCATCAGATTGAAATTTCATAAGAAGCTACATAAAGCAGACAGAATGCACTTTTCTTTGTATCGTTGTTAGATCCGAAGGTAGAAACAGTAACAAGTGGAACTTCATACAATTTAGCTCTACTGAAAAAGTATATAAGCATGTCATCTTGGGAGATTGGGCATAACTCTTTCTTGGAGAATCCAATTTCGATTAGATTGGTGAAATTGGAAATAGGACACAGAGGGATACGGTAGATTGAAATTTTAGACCTTAGAGATCCAAATTTACAAAGTTACAGTCATTCGAAGATCAATCTCCTAAAATCAAGAAAAGGTGATATGAGAAAGTTTGATGGTAAGGATCCGGTAAATTGGATACTACAGATGGAACAATATTTTGATCTACATGATGTACAACTATTACAAATGGTACATATTGCATATTTGTATTTAGAATTGAATCAAGTTTTATGGTATAAAGGGCTTTGTTCTTTTAAAACACTTGTCACTTGGTCAATCTTCATGTAGGAAATGATAGCACATTATGATGATACAAAGAGCAACACCTTCTTTAGCCAATTGATAAATTTCAAACAAAAGGGTTCAATGGCAGAGCACATCGAGGAATTCCAAAAGTTAAATATAAGTGTAAATGATATTCCAAAGAAGCAAAGGATTTATGTCTTCATAGGGACTTTAAAGGATAACATTGAACATGAGGTTCGTATTTGGGAACCTAATTCATTGGAGAAGGCATTCAGGTTGGCAAGAAAAATTGAAAATAGAATTATGGAAACGAGGAATCCTACCACTCACAACTATAAATATGGAAGTGTTTTTTCTCCTAGCCTTCCACAACCTACAAGGTTTACACCACAACAATTGGAAGAAGAAAGAGAAAAAGGGCTTTGTTATATTTGTGATAACAAATACACTAAAGGTCATAAGTGTGATGAGAAGAAATTATTTTACATAGATTGTGAAGAGGAGGAAGAAAAGGATCAAGAAACATCAAAAGAAGATGATATACACCAGGAACCAACCCCAGAGAAAGAAGAAATGAATCCGGTCATATCTTGTAAAGCATTGGCAAGAATTACCACTCCTCAAACTCTCAAGATAGAAGGAAATATCAAGAAGAAAAAGGTTCAAGAAGTGAAAGATCACATCGGGCATCAAGAAATGAATCCGACCATATATTGTAATGCATTGGAAGGAATTACCACTCTTCAAAATATCAATATAGAAGGACATATCAAGAAGAAAAAGGTAATAATGTTGACTGATTCGGGCAGTTCCCATAATTTTATTCATTGTAAGATAACAAAGGAATTTGAATTGCTTCCTATATCCAGCACCAGAGTGTCGAGTGATGGTTGAAAATGGAAGAACCATAAATTCTCTGGAAAGTGCCATAATATCAAGCTATCCATGGGAGGATATTTTTTGAATATTCCAATTCTTTCCATTCCAATGGGTAGTGTTGATGTTGTACTAGGAGTCTAATGGCTACAATCTTTGGGTACGATAACTTTTAATTTTCATGAACTCTTCTTGAAAAAAAATTCAGAAGGAAAGGAAGTTGAATTAAGGGGTATCACAGGGAAACTGGGAAAGATAATCAGCTCTAATGGTACGACAAAGCTTCTAAAGGAAGAACAACATGGTGTAATTTCACAATTATGTTCACTAGAGGTTCCCACGTTGAAATCATCTATTTTTATAGATCTCCAAAAATTCTTGGACAATCATTCCAAGGTATTTGAGACTCCTAAAGGCCTCCCACCTATTTGTGATCATGATCATGCTATTCATTTTCCAGGAAGTGTTCCTCCAAACATCAGGCCTTACAGATATCCATTTGCACAAAAGAGTGTAATTGAATGTATGGTTGTAGAAATGCTAGAGGTTGGTATAACTCAACCTAGTCAAAGTTCTTTCTAGTATTGGTGCACAAGAAGGATGGATCATGGAGCATGTGTCTGGATTATAGAAAGCTCAACAAGCTCACTATTAATGATAAATTTCCCATTCGTCTCATTGATGAATTATTGGATAAATTGCATGGAGAAATTTAGTTCAGCGAGTTGGACCTTCATGCAGGTTATTATAAAATTAAAATGAAGACTGAATATATTCCAAAAACAACATTTAGAACTCATGAGGGTCATTATGAATTTTTGGTCATGCCTTTTGGCCTTACCAATTCACCTTCTACATTCCAAGGTTTGATTAATTCCATTTTCAAACCCTTGCTTAGAAAATTTTTGTTAGTATTTTTTGATGATATACAATCTACAACAAGTCTTGGAAGGATCATGTTCAACATGTTGATAGAGTGCTCAGACTATTGGATGAGAAACAATTATATGCAAAAACCTCCAAATGTTTCTTTGGAGTACAAGAGGTGGAATACTTGGGTCATATTTTATCTCATGAAGGTGTTAAGTTATACCCTCAACAACAACAACAACTCCAACTCTTAAAGGATAACCTCACTTTGGCACATAATTGAATGAAACAACAGGAAAATCAACATTGTAGCGAAAGAAGTTTTGATATAAGTGACTGGGTATTTTTACGAATACAACCATACAAACAAATGTCCCTCAAGCAAGCTCAGAAGGATAATAAATTATCACAAAAGTACTATGGTCCTTACAAGGCACTGCAAAAGATTGGTACTGTGGCATACAAATTGGAGCTTCCTGCATCTTGTCAAGTTCCCCCAGTTTTCCATGTTTCATGCTTAAAGAAGTTTATAAGTGACAAGCTCCCAGTTCAAACAATAGTGTCAGAACTTGACGAGGAAGGAAAAATCATATTGGAACTTGAAGCAGTCATGTAAACAAGAACCTAACAGCTATGCAATCGATCAATTTCAGAGTATCTCATCAAGTGGAAGAACTTATCCGCTGAAGATTCCACATGGGAGGATGAGAATTTTATACAGAAGCATCCATAACTACTAAAGCATTGAGGACAACACTTTTTGAAGGAGAGGGGCATGTTAGGTCCCTATACTACTAGTGTAACCCCTTATTGTTATTAGTGAAAGCCCCTTATTATACTGTTGTGCCCATGTAGTCCCCATATTGTTATTATTGTTCCCCATAGAAGCCCACTATTGTTATTGTTGTGCCCTTACATTATTATTGTTATGTTGGCTCTGATTACATTATGACCTGTTAGACTACTATATATATAAAGGACGTATTGGCATTTGTATCATCCAAGAATTGTGTAATGTAAAGGAGGTTTCCTCCTCGAAGTGGCTGATTTCTAAGGCATTGATCTATCTTTTCTATCTTTTGCGAGCTAGTTTCATAACACTAATCGAGGTGGACATAGGTTTCTACCCACCTCTTCCACCAATTCAATGTATCCCTATCTTCTTGGTATTTTCTTTATGGTCTTTCAGGTCCCAAAATTTTTGGGTTGTTTTGAGGCCCTAATCCATATTTTTTGGCTACTTGAGGGGTTAGGGGTTTCCATGAAAATACATAAACCAAACCAAAAGTTTTAATTATCAAATATTTCCTTCCTATGGGCTATTGTAATCCACAAATGAGATTGTATGCAAAAATTATTCCCCTAGGAATTTTATGTACCAACTAACCACCTCTGGACCCATAAACATTTTGGAATTTCATATTCTAGGGTTAGCATTTCGGACCTCTAGGTTTATTTGTTTATGTTAAAAGGATATTCTTTTAGCCTCTTATTATAGCTTTTTACAAATGTGTGTAGCTATCATCTCTCTCTTTATAGATAGGTACCACCATTCTAATGATTTTGTGTTCTATAGTTTTATGTTATTTTATTTATTATGCTAAAAGTTAGGTTTTCACTATATTACTTTTCTCTCTACGATATTTCTTTGTGTGTGTTTCATTTCCTTTCCTACCTTTCATTTCGTTCCTTATACAACCTATATCACAAAGCCTAGGACATATTCAAACATGGTATATTTTTTCCTGTGATAGTGATCAAGCCAATGTCTTGACAAGCCACTTCAAAGAATTCAGTTTGGCATTCCTCAACTAAATTTCTCTACTATCTCATAAATATCTTTTACCAAGGCCTAACTCTTACTTACAATAAGAACATAAAAAATAAAGGAAAAACATGTGACTTTATCACAATATATTATATATAATACAAAACTAGTATGCCAACCTTTGTCCATTCTACCCCCAATAGAAAAACCCATTTATTAATGGCGAAGGCTATTGAACATTTATATGAGGATATTTAGTAAAACTTTCTACATTTCTCCACTAATGAGAAACTCTTATGATTGGGAGAAGGGTATTAAATTAGAATTAGTATGGCGAATGGTTGATTGATTTTTCTGCATTTTGTTCACAACTAAAAAATTATCCGAGTAAGGGAGGATGATTAAAATGAAATAAAATTTCTATGGACTATTCCCACTCAACCCCCTCCCACCAAGTGAAAAACTCTTATATGATTCAAAGAATGGGATTGATTGAAAAAATATATTTAGAAGGGTTTTTCGATCCCTATTTATTTTTCCAAAATGAAAAACTCTTCTATGATTGACTTAATGGGATTTGAATGAAAATTTATATGGAAAAGGGTTGTCAAACAACACCATTTTGGCCTCACTGGAAAAAATATTGTGTTTCAGAAAGAGGTTCTGCATATAAATTAATATGGATATAAGTGGATAAACCCTTTCCCATTATTTCCTCAAAGAGAAACTTTCTATGATTGAGAGAAAAAGCTTGGTTGAAAATTTATATGAAGAAAGGTACTTGACCCTTCAAATTGTTCCCTCAAGGAAGCATGTGACTATGTTTCACAGAAAAGGGTTGAAAGAAAATTTGTATGGACAAGGGTTTAACGACCTTGCCCCTTTCTTCCCAAATGAAAAAATCGTGTATGTGTGGGATAAAAAGATTCATGCTAAGCCCTATATAAGCCCCATGTTAACTAAAAAAATCCCTTAATAATCCCTAGATATTAAGTGATTACATTTCTATTTTTATATTGTTATTTAGGCTAGAATCCCTCATGGTCCCATTTTATTATAATTGCATCCTTTGTCTCCTATATCTATATATATATATATATATATATATATATATATATATATATATATATATATATATATATATATATATATATATGCACTGAGACCTAGACTTAGGTCATCAAGTATTGTCTTTTTCATTGTATTTATTATATAAGGAGGTATCCCCCTCGAATTGGATTGTAATTACTAGTTTCTTATCATTTTTAAAGTGCAAGGATCATAAAATTTGGTATCATAGCTCTTGATCATAAGGTTTTGCTACTTCAAATAGGTCATCATGGAATTTTAGCTATAATTTTTCTTTTTGTTTTTGCAGTTTCAAATGGTGAAACTTGGAGAAGATATATAATACATCCCTATAAATATTTATTTCAAGTTTTAGATCCTCATTTTCTACATTTTTAGAGATACGGTCCAAGAAAGTTAGGGTTTTTGAAGGGTCCTAAATTTTATCTCAAAAAGGTCAGTTCAAATTTTCGCTATAACGTTTTTTTATGTGAGGTCTTAGACCATGAAACTTTGACCAAATTAAGGATCCATAGTGGTGAAGATCTATTCTAAGTTACTGACCTTAGTTTTTTATATTTTAGGAGATGTGCTCCAAGGAACTTAGGGTTTCTATATGCTCCAGTATTCAGTCTCAAACATGTCAGTTTTGAATTTGTACTATAACCTTTTGTTCATAAGGCTTCATAAAGTGAAACTTTGACCATATTAAGAAGAAATGTCTAGGAATATCTAATAAAAATTTCAAAATTTGGTTCACTATACATTTATATTTATACCCCATGGAAGTTAGGGTTTCTGAACATTCATGAAATAAATTTTAAACAAGTCAGCTTAGTATTTTTGCTATATCTTCTTGTTTGGAATTTTTCAGAGTCTAGAATATTCAGGAATTTCAAGAGATGTGTAGAAGTACCTCAGGTAAAAGTTGCAAAATTATATTTTAAGAATTGGACATGTGGCACACTATACAAGTTTGCTTGTGGGAAGAGTCCAAAAAATCAACAGGTTTTGGGAAAGTGAATATAATTGTTGGGTCCCTATAATACTAGTGATTACCCCATTACTATTGTAGTTGTACCCCTTATTAATATTGTTGTGCCCCTATTGTCCCCATATTGTTATTACTATGCCCCATAGAATCCCTCTATTGTTATTTTTGTGGCTTTATATTATTATTGTTAGGTCGGCTGGGTTATATTGTGACTCCTTAGACTCCTATATATAGAAGGGAGGTTTTGTCATTTGAATCATCGAAGAATTTTTCATCTATGTAATGTAAAGGAGGTTTCCTCCTCGAAGAGGCTGAATTTTAAGATGTTGATCTATCTTTTCTATCTTTTTCTTGAGCTGGTTTCATAACATTTGGTATCAGAGCTTTAGATTCTAGGGTTTCGCTCCGCCAAACAGGTCATCGTGGCATTTTCACTATAACTTTATTTTCTGCGATGTTTCAGAAGCTAAAAAAAAAAACCCATTTGAGAAGAAATCACGCTGAAACTCAGGTCCAAATTTCAGAGCTTTTCGCGCTATATTTGTGGAGATATTATCTGAGGAAGTTGGTCTTTTTGCAAACTCCTGAATTACATTCCAAACAGGTGACCTGGGGAAAATCATCATAACTTTCTCTCTGAGCATCGGATTGAAATTTTGTAAGAAGGTACAGAAAGAGGACGGACTGTAGTTTCTTTTATATATTTGTTAGAGCCAAAGGTCAAAACAGTGACTCGTGGAATGTCGTACAAGTTCACTCTACTGAATTAGTCTATAATCAGGTCACTGTGGGAGATTTGGCATAACTCTTCATTGGAGAATCAAATTGGGGTCAGACTGGTGGCATTGGAAAGAGGACATAGAGGGCTACCACAGGTCACAATTTCAGAACTGGATGATCTGAAATTACAGAGATACATCAGAGGCAATATCGAGCTCCTACAAAGTGAAAAAAGGTGTGTAGATTTTTTTAAATTTTTGCTTAAGCTTGGTTTGAAAAATTATTTTGAAGGAATTCAAAGGGCATAGTAGAGCATTAGTATCAGTAATTGATGCCCCGAGGAAAGAAAATGTAAACACCTAGTAAGCAATCTGAAAGCTCTAGCATGACTCATGAAGAAGAGGAAGAAATGCTACATGATATATCAAAATTACAAGACCAAGTGCAACAAATTTCACTCTCACAAAAGCTAACAGAAGCTAGGATAAATGGCGTGGAATCTAAGATAAAGGGCGTGGAAGTCAAGATTGACGATTTGAAGATAGATTTGAAGGCAGATTTGACAAATTTTCTACAAGAAATACTTACTAATGATGAAATGGGAGTAAAGGAAACTCATGATGCAAACAAAGGAAATGTTCATCATGATTTCATAGACTCTAATGTTGGATCAAAGACGCACCATATTCCAAAAATCGATATGAGGAAGTTTGATGGCAAGGATCCTGCAACATCGATATTACATATGGAGCAACTTTTCGATCTCAATAATGTGCAAAACACACAAAAGGTACGTATTGCAACTTTATATTTGGAACCAAATCAGTTTGTATGGTATTAATGGCTTTGCTCTCATAAACAATTTATCCCTTGGGAAATTTTTATGGAAGAATTGATAGCACATTATGAGGATACAAAAAGCAACACTTTTTTTAGCCAATTGATAAGTCTCAAACAAAAGGGTTCAATAATGGAGCACATTGAGGAGTTCCAAAAATTGAACATAAGGGTAAAAAATATTCGAGAGGAGCATAGGATTGATGTGTTCAAAGGGTCTTTAAAGGATAATATCCAACATGATGTTCGCCTTTGGGAACCTGATTCATTAGAGAAGGCATTTAGGTTAGCAAGAAAAATGGAAAGCAAAATTATGGTAACCAGGAAGCATACCACTCACAACTATAAAGACGGAAGTGTTGTTGCCGCTAGTCTTCCACAACCTATAAGGTTGACACCACAACAATTGGAAGAAAAAAGAGAAAAAGGGCTTTGTTACAGTTGTGATAGAAATACACTAAAGGTCATAAGTATGCTGAGAAGAAATTATTCTACATAGATTGTGAAGAGGAAGAAGAAAAGGAGCAAGAAAGGTCAAAAGAAGGGATATACTCCAGGAACAAAGCCTAGATGAAGAACAAATGAATCCGACCATATCTTGTAATGCATTGGCGGGAATTACCACTCCTCAAACCATCAAGAAGAAAAGGGTAATAGTGTTGATTGATTTAGGAAGTACCCACAATTTTATTCATTGTAAGGTAGCAAAAGAATTGAATTGCTTCTTATATCCAGCACCAGAGGGTCAAGTGATGGTTGAAAATGGAGGAACAATAAATTGCTCTGGAAAGTGCCATAATATCAAGCTATCCGTGGGAGAGTATGTATTGAATAGCCCAATGCTTTCCATTCCAATGGGAGGTGCTGATGTTGTATTAGGAGTCCAATGGCTACAATCCTTGGGTACAATAGCTTTTATTTTTCAAGAACTTTTCATGAAATTTTCTGTGGAAGGAAAGGAAGTTGAATTAAGGGGTATTGCAGGGAAACCAGGAAAGATAATTAGCTCTAACGGTATGAAAAAGCTTCTAAAAAAGGAACGAAAAGGTGTAATTGCACAATTATGTTCGCTAAATATTTCCACATTGGAATCATCTATTTATTCAGATCTCCAAAAAGTCTTAGACAATCATTCCAAGGTATTTGAGACTCCCAAAGGTCTCCCACCTATTCGTGAACATGATCATGCTATTCATTTGATTCCAGGAAGTGTTCATCCAAACATCAGGCCGTACAGATATCCCTATGCCCAAAAGAGTGAAATTGAACGTATGGTTGGAGAAATGCTAGAGGTTGGTATAATTCAACCGAGTCAAAGTTCTTTCTCTGCTCCAGTAGTATTGGTGAACAAGAAGGATGGATCATGGTGCATGTGTCCAGATTATAAGTTTCCCATTCCTGTCATTGATGAATTACTGGATGAATTGCATGGATCAATTTACTTCACCATGTTGGATCTCTATTCAGGATATTGTCAAATCAAAATGAAGACTGAAGACATTCCGAAAATAGCATTTAGAACTCATGAGGGTCATTATGGATTTTTGGTCATGCCTTTTGGCCTTACCAATGCACCCTCAACATTTCAAGGTTTGATGAATTCAATTTTCAAATGATTCCTTAGAAAATTTGTGTTAGTATTTTTTGATGATATACTAATCTACAACAAGTCTTGGAAGGATCATGTTGAACATGTTGACAGGGTGTTACAACTATTGGAGGAGAAACAATTATATGCAAAAAGATCCAAATGTTTCTTTGGAGTACAAGAGGTGGAATATCTGGGTTAGATTGTATCTCATGAAGCAGTTAAGGTAGACCCTAGCAAAATTAAATCCATTAAGGAATGGAAAATCCCCACATCCATAAAACATCTGCGAGGATTTCTCAGGTTGACAAGGTATTATCGCAAGTTTGTTAAGAATTATGGGAGAATAGCAGCACCTCTAACAACACTATTGAAGAAAGATGCATTTTCATGGACTCCAGAAGCAACAAAGGCCTTTGAACATCTTAAAGAGGCAATGTGCCAAGCACTTGTCTTAGCTACACCGAACTTCACAAAAACCTTTATTGTGGAATGTGATGCTTTAGGAAATGGAATTGGTGTTGTTTTAATGCAAGATGAAAGACCCATTGCTTTTGAAAGTTGTCCAAGCAAGGGAAAGTTTTTACACAAAGATATTTATGAGAAGGAAATGTTGGCAATACTCCATGCACTTAAGAAATGTCGACCCTACCTAATGGGAAGACACTTCAAGGTAAAAACGGATCATGATAGCCTTAAATACTTTTTAGAACAAAGATTATCCTCTGAAGAGAAACAAAAGTGGGTCACAAAAATGTTGGGTTATGACTTTGAAATCATCTACAAAAAAGGGAAGCAAAATGTGGTGGCAGATGCACTCTCAAGAAAGGATGAGGATGTGGAAGCATTGTTGTGCGCCATTTCTATTATCCAACCAGTTTGGATAAATGAAGCAAGGGAGGAATGGAAGAATGACGAAGAAGTGTGGGCACTTATTCGAAAGTTACAACAAGATTCCAGTACGTCAGATACATTTAGCTGGCAAAATGATTCGTTATGGTACAAAGATCGCTTATACCTCTATAAGAATCCCCAGCTAAAACAAAAGATTCTTATGGAATTGGACACTTCTCCCTTAGGAGGGCACTCAAGATTTTTAAAAACTTACCACAGGGTTAAGAAGGAATTTTTTTGGGATGGCATTAAATCAGATATTCAAAAGTTTGTGGCGGAATGTTTGGTTTGCCAACAAAATAAAGTTGAAACAATTAAGACACTGGGTCTATTACAACCTTTATCCATTCCAAGCCAATGTTGGGAGGAGGTTCCAATGGATTTTATCATAGGTTTGCCCAAGTCTGAGGGAAAGAGTGTCATCATGGTGGTATTTGACAGACTTACCAAGTATGCACACTTTTGTGCATTATCACATCCATTTAAAGCCAGTACAGTTTCTACTGCATTTATGGAAACAATTCAAAAGCTACATGGAAACCCAAAGATTATTTTTTTTTCCACAGAAAAATCGAACCTTCTATTGATATAAGAGGGTTACATAGCATATGCAGTGCATTATCTTTTCCCTTTTTTCAGAGAAAACCATAAGTGACTGTTTGTAGGAAATTTCAGAAATTCCACCCTACAGCCCTGTCAAAACCGATCTATAATATAACAAAAAAACTGTGGTGTACCCTACCCCCGGCTTCCATATAGGAGAACAGCCGAAAACGGAGTAGACGGAAGCCCACAACAGTAAAAAAAAACCAGCGAGTAGACACTATGCTGGCAGTAAAGTTTTAATATCAAGTACAGACAGGTGCTCAGGCCTCCATTATGAGGAAAACAACGCTGAGTCCCATTGCAGTTTGTACATATACATAAGAGTTTTTTACAGCAAATTATACAAGAAAAAAAAACTAAGGACTAGAAGGAAAGAAGAGCTGTTGGCTACTCCCGAATTACGCAAAAACAGGAGGAGCAAGTCCCCTTGCCACCCCATCGGCCACTTCTTCTACTGACCATGTGACCAAAACCTACTCAGTGCCTTTTTTAGAAAGGTTGTCTACTTCTGTGTTTCTTTCCCTGTAAATGTGACAAATTTTTAGCTCAGAAAAACAACTTTTAAGACGAATAATTTCAGCAAGCAAGGGAGTTAAAAGAAAATTCCTGCAAAGATGCATTCCATTGGCCCACTTGATTGAATTCAGAGAGTCCCCAAATATCTGAGCCTCCCACTCATTGCGCAAAGAGAGCCAACAAAGAAGCAAATGTAAAGCTTTGAGCTCAGCAAAATTATTTGTTCCGGTACCAAGTCCAATGGAGGCTTTGAGGATGTTCCCCGAGGGAAAGTGTATGACCAGACCAGCGCCACAATTCTTGTTTATATCTGAGGCTCCATCGAAATAAGCCCACGGGATAGAGCCCTTTATTTCTTCTGCCTGAACAGGCCTGATGCTCTGAGAATTGGATGGGAGTGGTATGCTTTCATATATGGCCACTCCTTCAGCTGCTAATCTGGCAATGGGGAAGAAGGTGTCTTTGAAAATCCGGTGATTTCTGGCTAGCCAAATTCCCCAAACAACCAACAGGGGCAGCGATCTAACTTTATCATTGGGAGCCTGCTGCCACCAATTATTCCAAGCCTCAGGTATCTCCTCTCCCTCCCAACAGAAGGGGACCTTAGTCAGTCTTAACATTTCATTCCAGAGGCTTTTAGAGAAAGGACAGGCAAGGAAGATATGCTGGAGGGTTTCCTCGCTCTCCTTACACAAGGAACACCACCCAGGACCCATTTTCCCCCTTTTTTGGAGAAAATCCCAAGTAGGTACTTTCTTTTGAAGAACACACCAGAAAAACAGCCGAGTCTTTGCTGGCCCTTTCAATTTCCACAATGGCTTGGCCCACCAGTTTGGCTCCTCCCACCCCTTTTGAGACATAAGCCAATCATATCCCTTCTTTGGAGAGTAGAAGCCAGTTTGAGAGTGCACCCATCTCAACTCGTCTGGCTCATTTGAAATACGAATATGAGAGTTCAGCAAACCTGCGCGAAAGGCCCCCCATTCATCATGGCATCTTTCGTCTAGAGCAAGAGCCTCCCCTGAAAACCACTCCTGCCGCCAGATAGATGAGTTTGCATTATCAGCAATTTGACTAAGAGAGAAGAGACCTCTGTTGTTTAGGTGTTCGAGCAGATCTCTTGAGAGGGCAAAGGTGTCCGAGCAGCCCACCCACGGGTCCCTGCCTAGCCTTACTGATCTACCGTCACCCACTTTCCATGCCAAACCTTTTTCAATAATCTGTACAGCTGCCACCAAAGCTTTCCATACCACAGAGGAGTTCTTTGATGATTTGATAGGCTGTCTGATCCATTCCAGAGGCGAGACTGGGTCAATATACTTTCTTCTAGTGACAGCAGTCCAAAGATTGTCTGAAACAATCAGCCTCCACGCTAGTTTAGCAGCTAATGACTGAGAGAAAGGAAACAAGTCCTTAATCCCCCATCCACCCCATCTTTTTGGTCTGACAATTTTATCCCAAGCAACCCAAGGAGAGACGTGATCCTTCTTCTGGCCAGCCCATAAGAATCTGCTACAAATTTTATTTATTTTCAGCAGAATGCATTTTGGCACCCAAATGAGACTGGCCCAGTAGACTGGAATAGCCAACACCACTTGACCCTCAATGCTACCTTCCTGACCCTCATTCCCAAGTCGGACCACCCTTCCTCTTTTAATGATTTCCATCCCATCTCACTGTGCACATGCTTATACAAGGTTATTGCTAAGATTGTTGCCTCCAGGCTAAAACCTTTCCTCTCCAAAAACATTTCTGTGGAACAGTTCGGTTTCCTGGATGGGAGACAAATTCACGAGGCTGTTGGTGTTGCCCAGGAAACCCTCCACAGCCTTAAAAGAAGCCGGAAAAAAGGGGCCATCATCAAAATTGATCTCTCTAAGGCCTATGACAGAATCAGTTGGATGTATCTAAGGCTTCTCCTAACTCATCTTGGGTTCAGGCATGACTTTGTAAGATGGATCATGGCGTGTGTTACCTCGACTTCGATTGCAGTTCTGATTAATGGTGCTGCTTCGGACTTCTTCAACCCGCAAAGGGGCCTACGCCAGGGATGCCCTCTCTCCCCCCTGTTGTTCCTGCTAGCAGCAGAAGGTTTAAGTTTAATGATCAAAGCGGCGAAGAGACAGGGTGATCTGAAAGGGATAGAAGTTGGGCTTAATCTCTGGGTGACCCACCTTCTTTTTGTTGATGATATTCTAATTTTTAGTGATGGGAGTCGGGAGGACTGCTGTTGTCTTAAAAGGCTTTTAGACCTTTTTTAAAAGCCACGGGTCTGGTCATAAATGAACAGAAATCTTCCATCACTACAGCAGGACTCTCAACTCTCGAAGTAAACAGAGTAAAAGAGTTACTATTGTTTGAAGCAAAGTCCCTTCAGGATCTGTTCAAATATCTCGGGTTTATGCTTAAGCCTGACTCCTACAGGGCTCAAGACTGGATTTGGCTCTTGGCGAAAATTGAGGACAGAATGAAACATTGGAGTTTTAAATGGCTGTCAAGGGCAGGCCGGCTAGTTTTGATGAAACCCAAAGATTATTGTAAGTGACAGAGATCCCATTTTCACTGGAAATTTTTGGACATAATTATTTTCTTGTCTTGGTACTCAGTTAGCTCATAGCTCATCTTATCATCCTCAATATGATGGGCAAACTGAGATAGTAAACAAATGTTTGGAAGGATATCTTCGTTTCTTTGTATCTGATAAACAGACACAATGGGTCAAATGGTTGCCTCTGGTTGAATGGTGGTATAACACTTCCTTCCATACAGCAACAAAAATGACCCCATTTATGGCACTTTATGGGTATCAGCCACCATCCATCACATCATATTTAAGAGAAAATTCTAAGGTTCAAGCAGTGGAACATCACATCGAACGTCAACAACAAGTCCTCCAACTCTTAAAGGATAACCTCGTGTTGGCACAGAATAGAATGAAACAACAGGCAGATCAACATCGCAGCGAAATAAGTTTTGATGTAGGTGATTGGGTATTTCTATGGCTACAACCATATAAGAAAATGTCCCTCAAGCAAGCTAAGAAGGATAATAAATTATCACCAAAGTATTATGGTCCGTACAAGGTGTTGCAAAAGATTGGTACTATGGCATACAAATTGGAGCTTCCTGCAGCTTCTTGATTGCACCCAGTTTTCCATGTTTCATGTTTAAATAAGATTATAGGTGCTAAGCTCCCAGTTCAAACAATATTGCCAGAATTTGATGAGGAAGGAAAAATTATATTGGAACTAGAAGTAGTCACAGAAACAAGAACTCGACAGCTACAAAATCGATCAATTTCAGAGTATCTTATCAAGTGGAAGAACTTATTTGCTGAAGATTCCACATGGGAGGATGATAATTTTATACAGAAGCATCCAAAACTACTCAAGCGTTGAGGACAACACTTTTTTGAAGGAGAGGGGCATGTTGGGTCCCTATAATACTAGTGATTACCCCATTACTATTGTATTTTTACCCTTTATTAATATTGTTGTGCCCCTATTGTCCCCATATTGTTATTATTATGGCCCATAGAATCCCTCTATTGTTATTTTTGTGGCTTTATATTATTATTGTTAGGTCGGCTGGGTTATATTGTGACTCCTTAGACTCCTATATATAGAAGGGAGGTTTTGTCATTTGAATCATCCAAGAATTGTTCATCTATGTAATGTAAAGGAGGTTGCCCCCTCGAAGAGGCTGAATTTTAAGGCATTGATCTATCTTTTCTATCTTTTTCTTGAGCTGGTTTCATAACAATAACTTTCAATTGGCACATTAGAATCAGTTCACACCTATGGAATTATAGAAACTACATATCACAACATTACAGAACAATTTTTTAGATCCAGAATACCTCAAATCTCAAAGATGTCAATAAAGTTTTATCCACTCTGATATTCTCCAAATTAAGATATTAAACTTACTAGTGACCTAACCATTCATTAGAAGAGCCCATTTTTTTGTTGTAGCAAAGAGGAAGGCTATTATTATTTTCCAACATACCTCCAAAGAGAGCTACTACACCAATTAAATTTAATGAAGGCCCATCCTTGACCAATGAAGAAAGTGAAGACCTATAATTTAGGTTATCTCAATTAGAGAAGAAAGTTAATGAAATGGATGGTAGTATGTTGAAAAAGGTGGATTTATTAGGTTCTCATTAATATTCAATGAGAAATGGAAGAGAATATGAATGAAAATAAGGAAGGAATAGAAATGACTATGAATGAAAATAAGGAATAAACACAAAATTTCATTATTTCTATCCTAGAAATACTTCCTGAAAGGGATGCAGAGATCCAAGGAAATCATGAAAATAAGGAGAAGCATGTTGTTGAGAATCAATCTCATATGGGGAGTATACCATTGCAATTGAAGATCACAAATGTTGAATCACAGAACCATACTCATTAATTTTCATTCCAAGATCCACATCATCAAGGCTTTAATTCAACATCAAGGAACTACTACATTTTGAAGATTGATATGAGGAAATTTTATCATAATGATACTATAACATGGATATTTTAGATGGAGTAATACTTTGATCTACACCAAGGTGGCATCATAACAAAATGTAAATATTGCATCCATGTTTTTAGAATAAGACCAACTTGTATAGTATCAATGCATTTGTGAAAGAATTTTTTTGTTGTTATATATTGGTCCATTTTTATAGAAGAAATGATAGCACATCATGGGTACATTAAGGGAAACACATTATTGTTTGGAGGCTTCTATGATTCGTATTCTATGTAGAGTTTTCTTCTGGGATTATCGCATCCATAATTTTTTGAATCGATGTTTCGATCCATCCACTGTGGCTCATCATTAGGATAGACCCACATTATTTAGTCAATTGATAAATCTTCGACAAAAGGGTCATGTTACAAATCACATTCAACAATTCCAAAAGTTGAGTCTCAAAGTAAAGAATATTTCATGGGATAACTTGTTAGACATATTTATGGGTACTTTAAAGGAACATCCAACATGAGGTGTGTCTCTTTGAACCTAAATCTCTATACCATGATTTTAGTCTAGCAAGGAAAGTTGAACATAAAAATATGGCCACTAGAAAATTGGTCACTAATAATTATAGAGAAAATCATGCTCCCTTTCCTAAACTAACAAGGTTGACTCCTCAAAAAATAGATGAAATAAGAGCAAAGGGACTATGTTTCAACTATGAAAACAAATATAGTAAAGAGCATAAATGCAGTGAGAAGAAATTATTATACATAGAGTGTGAAGATGAAGAATATTAAGAAGTGGAAACTTCACAAGATTTAGAGCTTGAAGAAACTACTCCAACAATCTCTTTTCATGCATTAACTAACATTAGTTCTCCACAAACCCTCAAGATAGATTGATATATCAAAAGGAAAAAGGTGTTGGCTTGAGGGGGCTTGGACCCAAGTTCAGAGTTAGCTACCTTAGTCTTGGATCAAAGATAAATGACCCTAGTCCTTTTTTCATCCTTCAAATGTAGCGACATTAAACCATATTACACCTCTTATTTATAAAAACCATGTGTCTAAATTGTGTCATGGCAACTTGAAATACTCCACTCTATAACATAGGATTCAGTGATAAACTTGTCTAGTAGGAACTAAACTTCTCCAATAACCATCGTCAGAAAAATATCATTTAAATCTTCTTAAGATATTGAAATTAAAGGAAATATAAAAATTAATTGACATTATACCTTATCATGCTTAGGACTACAAATTGAATATAGGGATTGGACAATGGTGTTATAGGGATTGGACATGAATATAGGTAATCATGGAGAAAAAGGGTAGGTGAAATCATGTCAAAATAGAGGTTCAACATTCCCCCACACTATTCATTTTGCATGTCCTCATGCAAACAAAACTTCTGAGTATGAGCCAAAATTTTAGTCAAAATTGTTGAACCATCATCTTCCACTAACCAAAATATTCAAGTTCCCTATATTTCTTCTCTCTCATCAATGTTCATCTTTCTTAACTTTCTGTAACATCTTTTGCAGGTTCTTCAATAAAAAATAGGGGAAATTGATTTTCTAATTTGAAGCAAAGTGAAGCATCAGTCTAAAAACATAGTAGCATACCTGCCCTCACAAATTAGGTACTTTTGAAGGATTAACAAAGGACCGTGCCATTTATCTTTGATCCAAGACCAAGGCACTCAATAGTATGCTTAGTGCAAACTATAGTCTCACCCGAGGCAATATTGGGGGATGCTAAAACCAGGTTTCTACATCCAGAAGGCTATGTGATGTAGCAGCGAGGCATTTCCTTAAATTAGGGCCATATCTGGCCTTCGCGAACCCTTATCTTCTGAATCATAGAATTAAAGAAATTTCTACTTAATTAGATCTACGAGCTTCGCTTAAGTGTTCTAACATGCATAAGTTACTAAACCAAAGTAGATTTGAACCTTCATGATGCAATTAAAGCAATATAACAAAGAACTGAATCATAACTAAGCATAAAGACACATAACATATAAATAAACATAGAACACACAGGTTTTCTTCAAATTTTCCTTATTATTGCAAATCTTCAATACATACACATCTCTGACCATGCACATACAGACGCAGGTACCCGCCCACTTAGCTGCAAACTTACCAAGGTCTCCCCACACTCAACTGCAGGAGCCTTCCCCTTCACCAAAATACAAAATTACAAACAAAATAGACTCAAAATCCCATTCTTGAAGTAAGACTGACCTCTAATGACTCCTAAATGACACACTTTTATATCCTTTACATTAGCGGAGTTCATTGTATCATCAAAAAATCCCATCCTTTTACAAAATAAGCGGCTTTGACCTTCCTAAAATCCCCTTTTGACTCTTAGTATTCTGCATGCTCTGCTCCTCAAATTGCCGAGACTTTACAATAAGACAAAATTCAAAAGTTAGACAAAATTGGACATGCGAGTCCCCATCCCAACAAAGGGTAAAAATATTGATTGATTCAATTAGTACCCATAACTTCATCAATTACAAATTAGAAAAACTTCTTAGTTACTTTGTATATCAAAGACCAAAATTTCAGGTAATGATTGCAGATGAAGGTATGATAAATTATTTAGGGAGGAGCAATAAGATTAAGTTGAAAATGGGTAAGTATTGATTGGTTAATCCCATGATTGCAATCCAAATGGGTGGTTTTGATGTTTTATTTGGGGTCCAATGGTTATAATAATTGGGAATAGAAGCCCTCAATTTCCAATATATTTCCATAAGATTTTTCTCAAAAGGAAACAAAATTGAGCTTAGAGGTATCCAAGAGAAACCCAATAAAGTGATAAGCTCTAATAGCATGAAAAAAGTGCTAAAAAAGGGACACCAAGGTGTAGTTGCTGTTAAATTTTCTTAGAGCAACATTGTTCTTTACTATGATAGTTTCATTTCATCATTAATACATTAAGTTCACCCTGTTAGTATCAGTTTTTGTAGCCTTCCTCCAGTGATCAAACATGCTCTTACAAAGTGATTTTAAGGTGTCAAGGTCAAATTTTGTCATTTCAGTGAGTCTTCAAGTAAAATTTGGTCACTAGGTATTAGGTCTAGGGTTTACTTTTACTCTTGTCAAATTTGTCCAAATGTCGGTCCATGTCACCATTCAGCTGATTGTACCATCATTCAAAGGGTTTTCATCATCATGTCAGGGTCCAATGGGTCATTTTACTCCTTGTTCATGCTTCAGTTGCGCTTAGGTAAGGTTCATTTCCCTCTCCTAGGGTTTTGAAGGCAATTTCTCTTGGATGGTCAAATCATCAGAAAAACTTGTATCCTGATGTTCATACACCTTCCCCTATCCTTAATGTAGCTTATTAAACACTTCCCATCACTGATATCCCTCAAACTCCTCATTTTCGCACAAACCCTAGTTTCTTGCTACAACTTGGCAATTTTCTAGGCTTGACCTGTGTTTTGCCCTTTTGGACCCCTTCCCTTCACTCAATCTCTGAAATTCCACTTTCCCCTACTCCCTAACATCCCTCCCTACTTCCAAAAATTTTCTCAAGAATTTAGAAGCCCTTTATCCCTTTCATTTCAACAAATTTCCTGTTCCACACATTGGGATAGCTTTTAATACAATGATTTTTCTAAGCAGTAAAAGATTAATTTGGGAAAACTAAGAGATTTTTTTGTCCACAATAGGCCAAGGAATAAAAACCTCCTTCACTTTTTTCATAGGTGTCGTTGTTTTAGAGAAATGTCAAAAATACAATTGCATCAGGAGAATTGATGCACCTCTGAAGTGACCTTGGGAAAATCAAGTTTTCTCCTAGCTTGGTTGGCCAAATGAATTTCTTGATGAGTTAAAAGATAACTAGACACAAAGATATTTCCAATGAGCTATCATGAGCTCAATTTGGAGTTTAGGAAGACCTTCAAAAGTTTACTGCAACAGCAATTTTCCTTTAGGCAGCCTCATTTGGCACATTTTGACCAGTCTTGGGAGATTTAATTTTTGACAGGGCAAATGAACTCCAAATTGAAAAGTTCTAGTTGGGTTGGAAATTAGACTCAAATACATTTCCATCGAGCTATCTCAAACCCAATTTGGACACTGGGAAGGCCTTCAAAAGTCTCCTGAAACAAGCGCAACGCATTGGGCAGGTGGCGCGGTGCACATAACTGGCGTGACGCATTGCGCTGCAATTTCCAATGCAAATTTACACTGGTGCGGCACATAGAGAAGGCACGGAACATTGGGTTTGTTGCACAGCTCATACAGCCAGAAAGCCCAAAAACTTCAAAAATTTGCTCCAAAATCGCCCAATATGCTTGGATCATCATTTGTACAAGTAGGTTGAGCTTCTCTCATAGCTTTTCATCCAAATTTGATGGTTGTTTGATGGTATTTGTTGCATGGTGAATTTTTAAAGAAAAAAACCCTACCTCTCTCTCCAAAATGTAGAGATTTTGAATAATAAACACATATTCAACAGAGATTATCCTGATCATGCACTATTGTGGAATACATGCACAATACATAAGCTCCTCTACGTTGATCATCAATTTAGCAGCATCTAAAACAATGAAACATCAATCGCATGCACACATTAACATAGTATGTATCCCGGGGAAAGCTTATAGCTGAAAAACCCACACTATCTGTATATTAATGATTGAGAACATGTAACATTACATAGTACAGTACTCCTCACAAGTATCCAGCACTATCTCCACCTGTTACACACAATACAGCTCAGATCTGATCTCCAAATCTCCTCTGCTGCTTGTCTGCTTCCACTACACAATCCTGCAAGAGAATAAATGAGAATGGTTTACCAAACTCATTTAACCTCCAAAGAATCACTCACACTGGGAAAGACGTGAGCAGAGGCTATAATACTTGGTATTGGCCAATTCATTGGCATACTCAATCCCTTTGATTGTGCAAATCCTCATGCACAACTATAGTCACAACTGATAGCAATCTGATCCTCTAACACCTATCCATGCTGAACTGAACATGCACTGACATGCAACTGAGTTAACTGATGTATTCTATAGTTGCATTATGAGTTAATAATTAGTTTAACAACTCATCATTAGTCTATTTGCAGTTAGACTAATTACAACTAGTTTAACCAAGTCAAGCTGAACACAACTCCATCAACTCTACAATCAACTCCACCAAACTCAACTGATTGAGTTCTAACTGAAGTCATGCATGCAACAACTCAACTGACCCACAAAGAAAGAATACTTCCTTCTGACAGCTGCATGTGCCACATCTGTAGCTCAAACTGAAGTGCTCCAAGAGAATAAGATCAAGTTTATAGTCCAAATATTATTATGAGACAATAATATTTGACTTTTCTATTTTTGAAAGCCAGTCTAAAAATAGACTTTGATCACTCCTGCTGTGATCACTCCTACTGTGGTCACTCCTGTTGTGATCATCCCTGCTGTGGTCACTCATGCTGTGATCATCCCTGCTGGGATCCAAAAATAGAACTTGCACCATAATTTTCCTGCGGGCCCACTTAGTGAAGGCGACTCTTTTCACTAAGCTCCATCATCTTGTTGCATTCTCAACAAGCATTTCTTGTTGCACACTTTTCAACACTCCCTCTCAACAAGAAAGGATTCCTCTCAAACCTGATCTTGTAACTCTGGAATGTTCTTCATGCAACACATATGGCCGGTCCACTTCCTCTGTCATCAAAGTCTTTGATTGTTATTGCCTCTGTCGACTGAAGACTCTGCATCTCTGTGCTCTTCAGTATCTAACTGCTCTAGCCTCTATCACTTTGATCTCTGACTGCATCCGTGCTGCTGCTGGTTCTATCTCCCAGCATTGCATCCGCACTGCACCTCCCAACTGACCTCCCTGTTGGGCTAGAAACACCCTCTGATGTTGAAGCTCTACCTGCTGCTGACAAGTGCTTCCTCTCTGACATCTGCACTACTGCAACATCTCCATGCATCTCGCACCATTAAACACCTCTCTGTGACACCTAGCACTGTGCAAAACACTTGTGCCTCTCGCATTGCTGCAGCCTGCTAGTTATGCGCTGTCCTAGGATTCCCTGCACTGTCACTTTCTCTGCCACTCCATCCGCATCTGTCTCTACCCAATCAATCAGTTCCTACTACTCCACATCGGGGCTCTCATAGCAAGGTCTTATCCAAGAGGTTGGGTACCTAAAGGATCCTGCCCCTCCTCCTTGGGAAAATCAATCCACATCACCCCACCTCCTACCTGGAGGTATGGCTGCATGCGATCCCTCAGCCCACCTGGCTCGAAGTTACCCCCTACTAGAGGTCTCTGCATGAGTAGATGTCTCTACTCGATCTCCTCTCAGCTTCCCTTATTGTGGCTGCTCCACAACCTCCTGAAGCTGTTGCACCAATCGTGGCTCCTCCACAATCGTCTGAGACTTCTTCTGGCTCTACATGTTGAGAGGTAATATACCCTCCCTCTCAACCACCAAGTCTCCATAAATTGCCTCGCTGCTCAAGGCTTCGCATGCATCTTGAACCTCAAGAGCATACAGGTTCCTGACCCGTGAACCAATCTCATGACAACGAAAGCATCTCACCTTCGACTTGTCAACCTTCTTCCCATCACTGGAAGAACTGGATTCGGAAAGAGAACCCTTCTCCTTCCCCTTCTTCACCTTACTCGCTAAGGCACAGTTCTCCTCATCCTGCATGGATGAAGAACCATCTCTGGTGCTCTGTCTAATCTCCTCCTGCACAAGATCTGACCAAAGTCTCTCCCATCCTGGCAGTTTCTCCCTTCCATTCACCGAGTCCTGGTAGCTATGCCAACTCTTAGGAAGGTCAAGGAGTGCTAGACTCACCATCCTCATCTGACAGTCACCCCCACACTTCCCAGCTCATCCCGGCATTGGGTGAACTTCGTGAGATACTGGGGCATACTGTCTCCATTCTCACACTTAATGTTTCTGAGTTTTATCTCTTGCTTTGGAATTAAATTTAAATTCCACCAGCTCAAAAACTCAACCACTTCCGATCTAGAATTCATGAGAATAAAGTATTTCTTGTACAGAGATTGACTGTCTAGGCATTCATCGGATATCTCACCTTCCAAAAGAAGGATGAATCCAGAGGCTACCTGGCCCGATTATAGACTTTGCATGAAGAAATAAAATGTAAACACTTTCTGAATAATAGATCCAATGATCAATCCTTGCTTGATATCCTGTAAAAATCTCTTCTACAAATCAAGCAGCTCTGATACCATGTAGAAATTTTGAATAATATGACACATATTCAATGGAGATTATCCTGATCATGTACTATTGCGGAATACATGCACAATACATAAGCTCCTCTATGTTGATCATCAATTTAGCAGCATCTAAAACAATGAAACATCAATCGCATTCACACATTAACATAGTATGTATCCCAGGGAAAGCTTACAACTGAAAACCCCACATTATCTGTATATTAATGATTGAGAACATGTAACATTACATAGTACAATCCTCCTCACAAGTATCTAGCACTATCTCCACCTGTTATCCCCTCACCTCAATCACTCTCTACTCCATTTCCCCCTGATTTCCCTATTCCCCAAATTCACTAATCCCCTCTCCCCATTCCCAAAGCCCCAAAATCAAACTCCCAAACCCTATGTCCCATACTAAAAACTCCCAAACTACTCCCTAACCCTTGTTCCCTTGATTAAACCCTACCCACAACAGTCCCTAAATCCCTCACTGTTTTTCCCCTCCACAGTCCCTTATATCATTGTTTCCCTTGGTGCCAAAGTCAAGATACATCATAAAATCACCTATTTTTCATCAAGACAGTTCAATCACCAGCAGAGATGGCATCTAATTCTTCATATGAGTATGAAGAGGAGACACACAGTGACTCACCAACAGGAGTACATGCACCCAGGAGACCTCATAAAGGTTACAAAACATCCGTGAAGACCGGCAGGCTGCCCAAAGAAGCCTAAATGCGATGACACCCATTCAGCAGGAGATAGAGGCTGATCGAGAGATTTGGCTTGAGAGGGTCAATATTCATCTTGAGAAGCTATTGGAAAAGGCAAAAAAAGACAAGGACATGCTCAGGCACATGAAAAATCATTATTGGGCACAAACTCATGTTTGCAAAGCAAGGATCAAAATCCTGAAGGCAAGACTAAGGAGGGCACTAAAACGACGCAAAAGGCATGATAGGCTCCGAATCTTGGCTGAAGCTTCTTTGGCTGAGCATGATACTTGATGATGGACCTTCAGTCCAAATTTTAGAAAATTTGGAGAAAATTTTGTCAATTTTGAATTTTTTGGCTTCAAAACAGATTTTCCTGCCCAATGCGTAGCACCACTTGGCACGCGCTTATAATTGGGAGATCCTCTGGAGGAAAACTTTGTATTTCTGGATTTTTTATGAAAATTTATGCATGCTCATGAATTACCTAAGGATTTCATCAAGTTTTGGGTTGCCTAAAGGGTCAAAAACACACAAAAAATGACCTTTCTGCCACCTTTTGCACCCACAGGAAGCAGTGTTGGGAGATTGGATTTTTGGAGGGGAAAATGGACACCAAATCTAGAAATTCCACTTGGGTTGGCAGGTAGACAGAATTTTATTTCCAACGAGCTATCATGAGCTCAATTTGGACTTTGGGAAGGCCCTCAAAATTAGCCTCAAAGTTGTGCTATGCATATAGGTTTCAGGCGCGACGCATAGGGAAATTTGGCCTATTTTTCACTTAGCAGCTCAGAATTTCACCCAGTTTTGACTAGTTTCACTTTTTCATGTAACTGTTGACTTATCTTGATGTAAATTCACAACTTTGATGTAATTTTGGCACATTGTTACTCATCCATGTAGATTCATTCACTAAAAAGTGAAAGGATAGTGAATGAATCAGTTTCCTTTTGTATAGAGGCAAGTTGTTTCATTGCCTATTTTTCAGTTCCTTGTTTAGATATGGTTGAAACAGCTCCTAGAATGATGAGCTCGACCCCTAGAGGCATGGGAAGGAGTTAGGCTTGTCTATATCATATAATTTCTCAGTCATTTTCAGGGTTGGACACTTGGGATTGCTTAGCACTCCATTGTACATCTGATTTCTGCATTTTTGGCAAAGGAAAGACCAGGGTTTGCAGCATTTTTTGGGATCCCTATGGTTCTGTGTTTTGATGGTGTTTTTCTTTATGTAATTTGTAAGTTCACTGATATTTATGTGTACCATTTCCTTTCTCTTTTGCTTCTGAAATTAAACAAATGAGTGACAAAGGTAGAATTCATTAGCCTGCTGTGCTCTGCCTTTCAGTTTTGTTTAATTTTCAATGTTTTCTTTAGCTTGAAGAGGATTCTTGATACCCTCTTGCCCTCTTCAGCTTCTCACCAGTCTGAACCCTCCATCTTTACAAATCAAAGCATCAAAATGGTTGCCTTTCTTGCCCCAATTAGAACTCTGCAAAACTCGCCTTCATCCGTAACCCAAATTTGCCTTTCCCTTGATTCCAACAAAATCCCCAAAAAATCAAATCAAATCCTTACACTTCATACCTAGCCTAAAATCAGAAAATATTTCAGTCATCTCAAGCCCTCATCGATCATAATTTGCTCAGATTGACCCGGAGAGAACCCTCTCCTGACCTGGTAGGGCTAGCTACCAGGCTGAGCGTGGTTTGATGTTGGCCTTGGATCCTACCATTTCAGCCTGAGGTAGATTTAGGCACTAACACACCCCATATCATCATTGCATTATTCATATCTACACATTTATACATCAGCATATGCAATTACATAGAAAGAAACAAAATCACCACCATCATCAATGCAGCGGAATATAAAAGGAATAATAGAAGAAAGCATGCACACACATAGAGACACTAGGATTGGTCTGAGACCAGGGAAAACCTAGTATGGAGAAAACCCTTTCAAATCTTCTTCTTCTTAGATCATGATCAAATGATGAAGAAAAAGAGAGTACAACGATCCATAACTTTACCTATGTAGCAAAACAATAATGATATCTATCAAACAGATCTAATCATGCTTGGAATTAGAACCCTCATACTAATGGTTGTAATATACTATTACAAACTGAAGTCAACTACTGTATATTGTTGTTACCATGTCGAACACTACTGAGAACTATTGTCACTGTCAATTAGCCAAATACATATGATTCCAGTGGATATTAACAGATCAGATCTACATATCTATAGATCTTTATAACTATAGAGAGAAACCTAGATATACCAGATCACTGAAGTCAACTAAAGTCAAGATGTCAAATCTTAGATATGAATTGGGTCGCCCTCATCAACAATGTCTGCAAGTGACTGAAACTTATGGATTTCTCTCACGAATACAATATGCGAGTGATTGTGACTACAGAGTCGCTTCGAATAGGCCTTTATGCGTGTGACTTTGGCACTGAACTGTAAACACCCAAATTCGCTACCTTAATGATTTGTGCGAGCGAATGACAAACCCAAAATCACACCCTTGCTGAGTTGTGTGAGTGATCGAAATGATAGGGGGGCTCCTAGGGCTACCTTGTGAGAGTGACTGGGGACCAGAACCTTCCAATCTACCTCTAAACCCAGAGTCGCTCTCATTGAACTATCTTCGAGGCACCAAAGAGCTAGAGTCGCTCTCTTTCCTACTCTGTGCTTATGAATGAGGATGAAAAAATTATGTTATGTGCCAATGACTAAGATCCAAAAGACCCTAACCCAAATCAAACCTTTCGCCTGTAATTTCAAATTATGTGTGAACTTCTTCCAATGAACCTGTGTGAGCCAAAAAAAAATAGAAGAATAGAAACATGTCTTAATCAAGTGAGTTGAAATGAACTTGAGTTCACTTCCTTTTATAGGCTTTCTTGATGGTTCACTTGGGGTTAAGACTGACCCAAGCGTTTACTCATGTGGTTAGGGCCGACCCATTCCTTAATGCATGTATGAATAAAATAATTAATAACTCAACTTACGCTTAACCAAATTGGGTGATATTTAGGTTGATTCTGGTCCTTTCAAAAATAGTAATCTAATGTAGTCATTATCTTGGTCATTTGAGCTGTCCAAGGTGGAATTTCACTGCAGTTGCAAAAATTAACACTCCCTCTCAACTAGGGATAATTCCACTTGCCAATATCTGTCAATCGAATAATATGCCATTCTATAGTCTTCAAGTGTCATCATGTTGGGAACAGGTCCCCTAAGGTCATTTTTGGGGTTAAAAGCCCACACTTTTGGGTAGAAAGCCTAGGTTTTTGCATTAAAAGTGTAAAGTCTCTGCATTTTGTGGTCACAGAGTGCAAAGATGTAGAGTGTGATAAAAGGTTTCAACCCTTCTTTAATGTAAGTCATGTCAGATTTAGGTGATCTACCCATGGTCTGTGGACCATGGGATTATATAAAAAGCGAAGTCTTAGAGGAATTCAGTTAAGTTAGATTTGATCATGGATGTTGATGTAATGGGTTTGTGAGAGCTAAGAGTGAAGATGAAAGAGACTCTACAGCTGTATGTGTAGAGGCCGAGGGTAGAAGTCCGCAACTGAGTGCGTGGACCCCTACAGCTATGTGCATAGGATAGTTAGATTCTGTAGAGAAGATATGAAGCATTAATATAGAGGATCATTATGGAATTACATGTGTTTGGTCTATTTACTTCTAATATGAATGCATATGATTATGTTATGAAGAATATTGGGTTTATGATTTAATGCTATATCGATGCGCGAATCTATCTGTTTTACTTTGTTATATGAATGCAAGTAATAATATATATTTACATGAAGAATATCTTAATGCATGTTGAAGTTATTATATACTTAAGCCAAATGGGGTAAATACAGAGGTAAGAACATATAAAAAAGTTCGTAAGTGGATAAATCATCTGTTTAGCGTCCGCAAAGGATGATCACAAGCCTTCATGAAGGTCTAGAAGCTGAATAAGAGAAGTATATTAATAAGCCCTAAAAGGCTTATCGATTTGCACAAAGGTAGGGTTAGGGTATAAAACAACATGACTACCATCTTTGGGTGTATAAACTTGGTTCCTGCATCCCCACATATTGCTTTGGGTGAGACTTCATTCCACGCTCCACAGATTGATGCCGAAAGGGCCAGTAGTGTAGGGATTTGCTTGGCTAATTAACGTTGAACCTGGGGCAGGGCCCACTAATCCAACAAATGGTTTTTTTGGTAGGACTGGTATTTGCATAAAGAGATGTGTGATGTCGCATCACTAGAATCCAGCTAAGAAATAAATTGAAGACTGGTTGGATAGGAAGATCCACGAATTCGCGGCACAAGAAAACATAAATCCACGATTGAAAAAAGAACAGTGGTTACAGATATCTATACACAGAGATACACAAAATATTCTTTTGTTCCTTCCTGGTTGAATTATACGAGTGCACCGCTAAATTGGCAGACGACCAAGGAAGGTGGAGGCTTGACAGTCTGATAGTGTGGACCTTGGAGTTAGTATGGAGATTGGAAGCCTCAGAAGATAAGATTGCACACACTGTCGATCATTGACCTGATCGTATCATAGGAGTATTTGTGACATGGTTCACAGTCGATAGTTTGGTCAATTATGGTGAAGCAGAGCGTTGCTTCTTCAAGGGAAAACAAGCTAAGTATTTGAGGTCTTTAAATACTTGGATTATGATGCTCTTGTGTGAAAAGCAGGTTAGGAAGCTACCTTGATGTTTGGAGCTACGTGAAGTGGAAATATCTTCAAGGACATAGGGAAAAGAGGCCCTAAATATAGCCCGCTGATTGGACTTCCTCTAAGTGACGATGAGAAAACAACACAGGCTTCTCCACAGAGCGTCGTTCAGTTGATAATATAGGGGTTCCCGTGAATATCCCATCCACCCACACCACCTCCACCTTCATCTCTACTGCATACACCTTCACCCACACTACCACCACCTCCACCACTGTTCAATATGAAAAATGCAGTAAAGTTTCCTGTTTTCAAGGGTTCGGGAACAGAGGACCTGGACCAGTTTTGGTTCATCGTGAAGGCCGTATGGGAGGCTCAGTGTATAACGGATGATCAGATGAAGAAAGAAATGTTGGTCACTTCTTTACAGGAATGCACACCGACATGGTACATTAAATACTGCAGTGATAACCCAATGGCTTCATTAGCAAATATTCAGACCGTGCTAAATAAGGAGTTTAGTAGGCATAAATATGAAGTGCCATTGATTGTGGGATTCAAGGAGATCACGATGAAGCCTGGTGAGACACCTTGGGATTTGGATCAGAGATTGAAGTGCATGATCCATGAAGCCAACATGAATATTACGGATGGGCAACACCACGAATGGTTTGTGGCTTCACTCTTACCCCATCTGAGGGATTCTTTATCATAATAAAATATTGGGAGCTAGGCGGAAGCCCTAGAGATTGCATGAGATGCTGATGCAGGATTATAATTTGGGAGTTCAGTAGATTCATGCGCAATTTCAAAAATTTTACCTAGAGTTTCAAAGACTGAAGAAGGACATGACAAAGATCATTGCCCAGACTTTGTGAATTATGTTGTAGTAGGAGTGTTGATGCCTCTAAGGGAGAAATATCAAGAAGGGCTAAGTACAGGGCCCGAGATATGGTGTGCTATGTGTCAGGTGGCTAGAAAACATGTGAAAGACAATTGTCACCAGCTACAGAAATTTGTATAGACACCACAACAACTCTTCTGCAACTTCTGTTAATTGGTGGGGCATGATGAGCATAATTGTCGTAGCTATGAAATAATGATGGATAGAATGCCCGCATATAGAGTGCAGGTAGAAACTCAACCTCCAGATCAAGTCGTTGGGGGAGTGCAAGGAGGATTACAGGGGGGCGGATGAGGCTGAGGTGGAGGAAGACTTGATAGAGGTTAAGGATAGGTGATTTGCTACAACTGTGGGCGACCAAGACACTAAACGTGAGAATGCATGAACCCTATGCACCTGTCATGCAAATATTGCACTTAGTTTGACCATGCGACAGAAGACTTCCCTGTATTATTAGCTAAGATATGTGAAAAAGGGGCACAACCTCAACAACCTACCCAGAATCTGCTGAGGGCTGAACCCCACGAAGAAGATCCTAATGTGAACATCATGTTGCGAAGTGGAATGATGACTGACAAAGACAAGGGAAAGTAGCCTAAAGAAGGTGAATGGGTCAGCAAAGCTCCAGAAAAGGAGGTTGGCTTTGATTTGGAGTGCGCAAAGGAAACCTTCATGGAAGTAAAGAAAAGCTTTGCTGAGGCTTCTACCTCAGGAAGTCAGGATATGCAGTATGAAGAAATGGACCTATCCATGCTTACTACATTTTTGGAGACCTATATGAAGTTGCTTCGAGATAGCAAGACTGTCAGGGGATTACAAGAGTTGATCAATAAATGTGATGGTAATACTTCTGACAGCTTACGCGTGGTTAGGAAGATTGGTAAGCATAAGGAAAGAACAGGGAAAGAGATGAGACTGCGCAAATAGGAGAATATGAAATGGACCAAGTCATTCTGGATCTAGGATCTGACACAAATGTTTTGCCTAAATAGACCTAGGAGAGAATGGGGAGGCCTACACCATAGTGTTCTCCTATCCAATTAAGGATGGAAAATCAACAAAATATTATCCCCATGGGAAGATTATAGGGAGTGACAGTCAATATCGAAGGTGCGAGTGCATTGGCCACTTTTGAAGTGATAGAGATTGTGGATGACAACAATCCCTACCCTGCGCTCCTTGGGATCGACTGGGCCATCGACATGAATGGGGTGATTAATTTGAAGAAGCAAACAATGTCATTTGAAAAATAATCGTTTCATGTAGTAGTATTGTTGGACCTTGCAGAAGGATTGCGCTACACTTAACCAATCCACGATTAGAAAGTGATGATGAATTGGACTAGATTTATAAGATAACGACGCGAGATCAAGATTGGGTGAATCCGACAACTGATGGATGTCTTGTATGGGACCGTGAATGCTCCTGCACATCAGACTCAGATGAGGAATTAGAACATTGGCAGAATAGGTTGCACGAAGTATCTACGCTATGATGTAACATGATGATCAAATCGTTGCGCTGCGTATCATCGAAGGTTAGAAGTATGCCTTACTATGATGGTTTAACTAATTTTGATAAATTCCTGGATGCATTTGAAAGGTAAGTGTTGGAGAAGCATCGCTTCCAAGCCTTAGACTTGGCGCTACGTGCTACACCTGCAAGATGGTGGGTTATGCATAATGACAAATTTGATGGATGGCGCGAATATAGAAGAATGATGAGGGTGTGGTTTGGTCGCCCAAAGGTACGCTTGACAGAGAAGTATGATGGAAGGAGTGATCCACATGATCACTTAGCCAAATGGACTGATGCTTATGGAGCAGAACCGAAACCGGAGTGGGTGCATCTGTTTTGTCATACCTTGGATGTGATACCTATGAATTGGTACTTGGAGACAGAGCTCTGCCATTGCACAGACAAATGGGATATTTTGAGATAGGGGTTCATGATGTCATTCAAATTTGAGGATGGATTTGAGTGCATTGATGAAGCGTTGTAGGAGGTCAAAGCAGCGATCTTAATAATACCATAGGATCCCTTGGACTTGATTCAAACAGATTGGACAACCCAGTTGCACCACATGCCAGAGTGCTACAATGTGAGTGCTGAAGAGGAAGATGAGGATCCAAGGAACATTAATATCCCAGAAACAAAAGGACACCATAAAGTTGAGGGTCCGTAAATAGAAAATCCAAATATCACCGTGCCACTGAAAAAAGACAAGTGAACATCAAGACATAGGAAGAGTCGAAGTTTGCGAAGATAGGAGACTACTGGGATAATGCTATAGTGGATAAGGTTGTTGAGTTGCTCCGCGAATACCAAGACTTGTTCCCTACGAAGTTCTAAGACTTGAAGGGGATAATAGGGGACCTGGGAGTTATGAAAATCATGTTGAAACTAGATGCAAAGCCGATCAAGAAAAGACCTTACTGCCTCTATCCGAAATATAAAGAAAGGGTTCGCTTAGAGTTGGATAAAATTCTTGCGGCGGGTATTATTATACTAGTGGAAGAGTCTGATTAGGTGAGCCCAATAATAGTTCAAGAAAAGAAGCAAAAGGATGAAATAAGGATATGCGTAGATCTTAGAAAGCTAAATGACGCTTGTGTGCATTATCCTTTTCTAACTTCGTTTACCGATGAAGTGTTGGATAATGTAGGGGGATAGGAAGCATATTCGTTCACAGATGGGTTCTTGGGGTACCATCAGATAAAGATCGTGCCGGAGGATAGAAGTAACATGAACTTCGCAACTAAATGGTGATGCTTTCAGTATACTGTAATGCCTTTTGGACTGAAGAATGCATCAACAATATTTTCACGTGTAGTCATCGTGGTGTTTAAGGAATTCATTCACAAGTTTCTGAAAGTATACTTTGACGATTAGATGGTGTTTGGGTTGGTGAAACTCATGTAGCCAACCTATGCTTGATGTTGGATACATGCCATAGGTATCAAATCATGCTCAATTTGAAGAAATGTTTGTTCTGTGTTGCTTTCAGAATCTTGCTGGGCTATTTGGTGTGCAAACAAGGATTAAAGGTCGACCCAGCTAAGATAGCAGCTATAATTAATTTGGAGGCACCAAGAAGTGTGAAACAGCTGTGAGCAATGTTGGGGCATACGAGATACTATAGAAAGTTCATCTAGAGTTATGCCCAGATTACAACGTCAATGGAGAAGCTTCTAAACAAGGTTGCTACAATTTGTTGGAATGAATAATGTCAACAAAGCGTAGATGTGTTAAAGGAAAAGATGGTCACCGCGATGATCCTAGTCTTAGCGAATTAGAAGAAGGAATTTCATGTGCATGTGGACGCGTCATATATTGCACTCGGGGAAGTATTGACACAAGCCGGTGAGGGAGAGTTGGATCACCCTATAATGTTTGCGAGTAGGAAGTTGTCTAAAGCTGAGAAGAGTTATTCAATGACAGAGCGTGAAGGTTTGGCTATGGTGTACACACTCCAGAAATTCAGAAACTAATTGCTAAACAAACAGTTCAAGATGTAAATAGACCATTCTACATTGAAGTACTAGGTTAACAATACTATGCTGGGAGGGAAAATATGCCGATTGCTGCTGTTGTTTTAGTAATATGATTTCAAAGTCATTGTGAAGCTAGGACAATTGAATGTAGGGCCAGATCATCTATTGCGCATTGAAACAGGAGAGGAGTCTACTAATTTGGAGGAAGGACTGCTTGATGCACAGCTCTTTGCAATGCGTGTCGTGGACAATCACTTTGAAAATATCATACATTTCCCGATGATGGAGATGGCTCCAAAAGGGTATACTAGTCAACAAAAGAAGGATTTGGTGCTGCGTGCAATAATTTTTTTTTTTATTGCAGGAAATTTTTATAAAATGGGCTTGGATGAGATTTTGCGATGTTATGTACCTGAGTTTGAACGAAACAATATCCTCGCTGAAGCTCATGGAGGAGCTGCAGGAGGACGTTATGCAGGAAAAGCAACAACACAGAAGATTTTACACGTTGGGTTGTGGTGACCAACACTGCATAAGGATTCCAAGGCTTATTGTAAGGCATGTGAATCATGTCAGAGGATGGGCAGGAGATCGCGGAGGGATGAGCTACCTCTGAATCCGTAGATGTCATTATAGCCATTTGATAAGTGGGCTATTGATTTTGTAGGCCCGATTCAACCTATAGGAAAGAAGATGGGTGTGCGATTTATCATCACTACGACAGAGTATTTGACCAGATGGGTGGAGGCGCAACTTGCGAATGACTGTATAGGGGCAACAATGGTGAAGTTCCTCTTTGAATATGTATTAACTAGGTTTGGTTGCCTGAAGATTTTGATGAGCGAATGTGGTACACATTTCCTTAATGAAATGATCAACGCGCTGATGGAGGA
This sequence comes from Pinus tabuliformis, assembly GCA_031772625.1. Classification (NCBI taxonomy): domain Eukaryota; kingdom Viridiplantae; phylum Streptophyta; class Pinopsida; order Pinales; family Pinaceae; genus Pinus; species Pinus tabuliformis. The sequence continues at coordinate 157,321,148 of CM062811.1, read as the reverse complement.
ATTCCAAGTTTATCATCAAAAGAGCACACCATATCACCCGCAGGCTAATGGGATGGTCAAAGCATTTAATAATATAGTGTAGAACACATTGATGAAGGTTTACAATGCGCAAAGGAATGATTGGGACATGCGTGTACACATGGTGCTATGGGCTTACAGAACTACTTGTAAGAAACTGACTGGACAGACACCCTTCAGGCTGGTTTATGGCATAGAAGTTGTGATCCCAATGGAGTATATTGTATCTTGTCTACGCATATCGTAGTTCACAGGAATGGCAGATCGTGGAGCCTTAGAGGAGTGGCTCACTTAGTTGACAGAGCTTGAAGAAGATAGGTTTTTGGCTTGATTCCATTAGAAAGTTCAGAAGGAGCGCGAAAAGGCATGGCATGATCGGCACATCAAACTGCGCACCTTCAAGGTAAATGATTTGGTTTTATTATGTGACAGCAAGTTTGAAAAATTTCCAGGAAAATTTCAGATGCATTGGCTAGGGCCCTATGTCATCAAGGAAATTACTGATGGTGGAGCAGTTCAGCTAGTAAAATTAAATAGAGATCCATTTCGCAGAAAGGTAAAAGGCAGTTGATTGAATCCATACACTGAGGATTCGGCCAGATGACTATATGATGGAAGCACAGTATTAGTGCTCTAGGTAGCTGAAAGGTGCGGGACTATAAACTACACTACCTGGGTTGTAGGGTTGTGCGACTAGGGAGCTGCGTAGGAGGGAAGAATGTCACATCATTAGCAGAAGCACGAAGGGAGTTGTGCTATAGGAGGAGAGACCATGCTGAGCAGCTAGAAAGTGATTGTTACGGTCACTATTCATGATTTGAAAAGGAGAAAATGGCTAAGAGGAGTAGGGGGCGGCATTTAAGACGAAATTTAACTGCGATATATTTGAGAATTTGCCGCCAATATAGAATTTATGAATGGATTTTGGGGGTAATGGTCAGATTTGAATTTGAATTTTCGTATAAATTATAGATGGCCACCCAACGAAAAACACTTTTCATTTTAAGAGTTGATGTGTTGAGCTACTGGTTGCGCATGAACCCTGAGAGTTTTGAGGCTTTGGTGGCTAGTGTAGTGTTTAACAGGTTGCCTAAGGAAACTGAAGAGCTCCTTAATAGTATGATGTCGGTGCCTACAGAAACTACAAGTGCTAGAGGATTGATGGCCTCTAAGGGAGCTGCCCCTAAGGTTGTAAGTGTGAAGGTTCTCGCAAAAGTGCCAAAGTCACCGAGGTCACCCAAGACGAGGCCGACACCGACAAGGGAGGGGCCTAAGATGAAGAAAGACAAACAGAAAGTGACACAGCGAGTATGCGAGTTTCCAAGAAAGCACCAGAAGAAAGAGAAGCCCACCACGCAGGAGAAGGGCAAGGTGGTAAACCTAGAATTTGATGAGGGTGTAGATGAAGGCACAAAAGACATTGACATTAAGGGTGTAGACCCTATCTCAAAGCTACCGGAATACATTCCTCCGCGGTGAGGTAAGGTGAAGGTCCCAAAGGACCTAGATAAGGGAAAATTTATGCTTAATACACCTTTGCTACCTGATCAGATCACATTCAAAGGTTCGCGCTTGGTGCGTGTCCCACATTTGAAGTTAGAGGATTAGGACCTGGAAAATACTGAGCGATTCCCCCACATAGCTACTGATAGTTTCATGCAGAGGGTATTCTATAAGGATTTGGGTGTCACCACGTTCGAGCTGGTGAAGTGGATTCATGGGATGGAGAAGACAGGATTGTTGAGCCTACTATGGTTGTCGCATTACTATCGCACCCATAAATTTGATAGTGATCAAACAGTTGTTGTTCCTGGTGCACGACAGGTGCATGTGGTTGCAAGAACCAATCCTGATAACTGATATGCTGATCCATAGGATCACCTAGCTACCCCATTCAGGACAAAATTTGGCCAAGGCATTTGGTGAAAAGGTGAGTGAGCGCAACCTTGTAGAGCGAATGAAGGACAAGTTAAAGCTTTTCAAAAATCCGCGCAGATACTCAATTTATAGCATAACTGTTACACAACATTTTGTCACTATCCCTTTACTCCCCATTCCTTGATCCTGGAGGACCTCTAAATTGAAACGTACATGCTTTCCCTTCATGAATAAACTCCAATTGTGTCCCTCTTCATGAGCAGAACAATTCCATTTTGCACCATTTCCCCAAATCTTCTATTTTTCCCAGATTACAAGACCAACGCTAATGACCCTTGTCCTACTCGTGCCGATTTGCAAGGATTAACACTATCCCTAGTGGCGACCGAAGCAATTGAGATTTTTTCTAGCTGCGCCGGTCCTCTTATGGAAAGTTTTTCAAGTAAAGAGCTAAAGCTTCCAGCTCTAGAAGCTTCATAATGGAAGTCTGGTAAATGGTTTGGCCGGATGGGGTCGAGGATGTCAGTTTGAGATCCTTTCCCCTATAATGATGGAACTACCTAAAGAGATAAGACCTTCTCCCATGAGAAGAGGAACCATCTCCCATCCATTCATGCTATATAAACCTCCCTTTTCCCCAAGCACAAAGTAGTGTTAATGTTGATGTGCTAGTGCTAATTAAGTTTGGAGTAAACAACAAGCTATTCATAGTTGTAGCTCTCTAGTTGTGTGAGGGAGAAGTGTGAATTTGGTTTAGTGTGAAGCCTAAAGGGAAGACCCTTAAAACTGTTATTGTTGAGGCCATCATGGAATGCTAGCAGAAGTGTGTGGGAAGCTAGTTTTGTCGAAGGAGAATGGCAACGTCAAGACAATGGTTGTAATCTCTTCTTGATTCAATATATATGCAACTATTGATTGATTTCCTACATGATGTGTCTTACATGTTCATGGCTTAATGTTTCTTGACTTGTTAAGTAGGTTAAATTACAATTTGTCTATTATCACGGTTGTTGTTTGATGTTGTTTACTTGTTTCAGGTGTTTGAAGAAGGAAGCGAGAGACAGCTGGAGCGAGAAAGCAAGGACATCATCAAATGGGATAAGCGTACTAAGATGTAGACCCTCTTAATTGGTTCTAACCTAAGGAAATATTCCATAGAATGTATCAATTGTGGCTAGACCCATTATCGGGATAGAGGAATTGTTTGTGTCCACACTCATAATTTTACTTCACCACAAATTAGCGACCATACTAGGGAGGCCAATCCTTATGTTTGTCTTGTTTGAGATTTCATGGTTTTGTGTGAACTTTTCTAGTTCCACTTTTTCCCTTTGGTTCTATTTCTTTTCCTTTGCTTACTAGTCTGAGTTTGAAATTCATAGTAGCAAATCTGGTCCTAGCTTTAAATTTTTTTATTTTTTTCTTGGCTTCCTCACTCAGCGCGCTTAATTCGCTGATAGTCACACTGATTAGTGCGATATGCTGAGAAACAGTCACACCGACCTCCCTCTAGTGCTTTTTGTCAGTTATGTAGTTGTGTTGATGCCTGTAAGTGAAGATTAGGGTTTGACCAAAATCTTGGCTAGTTTATTTTGCTCTCATGATTTCGACCCTATAAGATTTTTAGACCATCTTCTCCCTGACTAGAAAGCTTCATTTAGCTTGGTTTGTGTTCTTGCTTGGTTTAGCCCACCCTATGATGTGTTAAGTTTGTCCCTGTGTGAAGTTATTTTTTATTTTTTCTTTGAATCCCTCGATCAACGCTATTTTTAGCCAAACAGTCGCGTCAATCAGGCCTATCAGTGCTAGTTTTAGCCTGAAAGTCGTGTCGGTCATGTCAATCAATGTTAATTTTGGCCCAAAAATCACTTTGGTCTCTAAGTTAAGAAAAAATTAGAATTTCTCCCATTCCAATGCCAATGTGTCTTGACCCTCAAACTCTCTTCTTCTGCCGAGAATTGACTAGGATGCTTTGTTTGCTTCATTTTCAATTGAATGAGTTTAAGAGTCTCATTTGTTCTCTTATTTCGAGTGTCTCCTTTCTCTTTCCAAGCATAGATTACATTGATTGGTTTGTCTATTGAAGCATTTATGTGTTTGGTTTGTTCGATTTAGGGAAGAAGTTTCTTTTAGTTTCATTTATCTTGCTTTGGATTTGATTGATGTCTATTTGTTAGGAATTGTGAAAATTTTCATAAAGTGCTTTATGTGAAAGATTCATTTTTCATTTTATGAAAAGAAGAACATCATTCTAGTTTAATTAAGCGAAAATATTACATTAGTAGCTCCATGAAGAAGCTAGAATTGCATCATCATAAGCATAGGAAATGAAATGAAACTTATTTTATTGTTAATGGAAGATTAAGTGCATTTAGGATATGTATTAGTGAAAATTTTCATTCTTTGATCGTTGCAATGATTGTGTGCTCTCTATCCCTTAATTAGTGTCAACTTTCATCGAATACAAAGATCTCTTTTCTCATATAGCTGCATATAGGAGTTTTTAGATGTCAGCAGTAGGGCCTTGTGATTGAAACCTAATTCAAGATCAACCATTAAAATTTATTGAATTAACCTGAGGAATCATTGAAATTTAACACTCACATTTAGTTGTCTAGGCTAGAGACATGTTCCGGTGTCTTTGAACCTAGCAGTTGTCGTTCGCTTCGACACTAGACATCGCTAGTATGGACTTGTGCTCCTCGTACCGTCATGTATATGAAGGGAGACCCCACTAGTTATGCAATATTTTATCCATAGGAAGCCGAGTCTGCTGCCTTGTAAACGTGATACACCAAACACAACATTCGGGGAGATTTCCTGCCTGTACTTCTCGATTTTTCGAGAGTTATTCTACAGTTCATAGTTACCCGATAATCCCTTTACCTATATTATCGGGAGCAGTCATTTTGGTATTTTTGACTCGTTAAATTTAAAATATCATCGATAAATTTTCCTTTCGAGCTTATTAATTCCGAAAGTGACTACAGTCACCTTTTTTCCTTTTCTCGACTCTTAAAATATGAAAAGGAAAATTTTTGTTTTAGTGTCTTAAAATTAACTGCTCATGAAATATTCCTAGTTAAATTTATCTTCCTTAGTATTTCTTTAAAAAAGTTGATTCCAATGGAAACATTCCCAGAGTCTACCAGTCAAGCATTCCCCTCATATGGGAATCCTAGTCTTTTTCCTTCTTTTGGAAACGTTGGTGCTCCTTATATGACAACGTTGTCCCTTCCTGGGTTAACCATTAGTTTACCTGTCTGGTTGTTTTCAACCTCGGTGGTCTCGAGCACCCCGACTCCTATCCAAATGTCTCCTTCATTTGAATCACGTCACGATGTTTCTAAGGTTGACCTCTCACCTTATTCCCCTGTTTCTTCATCTTCCCTTTCTACTTCACCTGGTGAAAATGTGAAATCCAGTAACCAGGATGATAAGAAGAAGAAGAAGATGATGACGACAAAGAAGAAGACAGATAAGCGAGAGGCCAACAACGCGGTTGTTACTCCAAATGCACCTCTTTAGAAAAACCTTCTGATCCTTCATGGAAGGTAAAATTCCCTTGGAGGTTGTGTAAGGGTGACCATCTCCTTCGAGACTATCCTGGAATTCCCAAAGTCTTAGAGGTGTGGTCTCAAAACCTGAACTGACCATCCCCGTCGACCTTTGGATATCATGTCGATGTTACACCTTCAGCTAATGGTGGTAAGAAGAAGGGAAAGATTAGATTCCCCTGTAGGTTATGTGAAGGAGAGAATATTCTTCACCTTTGTCCTCTTATGGATAAAGCTTCCAAATTTTTGGAAAACCTTACAACTCCTCAACCCCAACTTCTTGTTGGTTATCAAGGGTTTTCTTTTAACCCTCTCCTAGTTGGTAAAGAGATTGACTTGGATTCATCTCTTGCCTGTCTTTCTCTTCCTGAGCAAGACTCTCTTATGTCTGTTCCCGACCAACCATTGGTCGAAAAGAGTATCGACTTCTTTCCGCCACCAGTTGCTCACTCTGTTCCGGAAGAGAGTGGTGATCATACTACTCATGTTCTTCTTGTCTCCTCAGATTCTCATGAATCGAAGAGTGACCCTCCCATCCCAGTTGTTCAGGAGCATCCTTCTCCTATTCCTATACAACATGGTGGCAATCATATGATGCCCCCACCAAGTAGTTTTGTCATTTCTTTCGATTGGAGTCATTTGACTGATTTCTTCCTCCCATCTTATGTGCCTTTCTAGATCACAATACAAGCCTATAATATGGTAGTACATGGCACTATATAAGATGAAGGCGCATCTATTAGCATCATGTCTTCTACTACTTGGCAAGCTTTTGGCTCCCCACAGCTTGTGCTTGTCACTCAGGATCTGTTGGCTTTCAATAGAGGAACGATTCAACCCTTGGGGGTCCTTCTGAAGTTCCCTATTACTTTGGGAGGAAAGACTGTCTATATAGATGTGACAGTAGTCCAAGGTCCCTTAGATTTCAATATTCTCCTTGGATGCAACTATGTTTATGTCATAGGAGCCCTTGTTTCTTCACTTTTCTGTGTGGTTTTTTTTCCGCATGAAGGGAGAATAGTGACCACTGATCAATTTTCATTCATTGGTCAACAGGTGCCTCCTTTGCAACCATCATCTCATATCGTCTCTTGTTTGCAAGTAGTGCCTTCCCTACCACAGGTGGATTATGTGGCTACCTATTCCATCTTCACATCTATTGATTATCACATAGATGGTATTGTACATTATGTGCTAGGGGCATTGGAACCCGATTTGTCTTTAGTACCAAATGACATGTATTCCTCCCAAAGCGTGGTTCTTCCATCTAATGAAGACCTCTTGGGAGCCATGTTCTTGTATATTTCATGAAAAGATGTATGAGGATAGTTCCTGGTCTTGTGTCAACCTCGTTAAAAAATGAAACAAAGGGTATGAGGATAGTTCCTGGTCTTGTGTCAACCTCGTTAAAAAATGAAACAAAGGGTGTGAGCATAGTTCTTTGTCTTGTTTCAATCTCGTTAAAAAACGAAACATGGGTGTTGAGGATAGTTCTTTTACTGTGTCAACCTTGTTAAAAAATGAAACCACTCTCATTTCCAAATCATTTCCTTGATTAAGATCTAGTAAAATCCCAGTCGAGTCTTTCCAAGGTCTCGAAAGTGAACCTTCATTCCATCCACCTAGTTGACTAAAATGAAGCTTGGGGGCATGTACCTCGATTGAGTTGTTATGCTGGGGGCATGCACACTTATAGCAAGCATATTTTTTCGTTTCAATCTTGTGTAAACATGAAACTGAATCCAAGCAGAGTTCTCCATGGTTCAAGCTTGTGTAAAAAATGAACCCATGCCCAATTTACATCTCATGATTGTCGTTTTTATCGACCAATTTCTACTAGATGAGCCTTGGTTGTTTCATTCCATCGCCACCATCTCTTTGGCCGATCATATGCTTTCACTTGGTTGTTTTTCCTTTCCTGAGGAACCATAGTGATGAGTGGTTTTACTAGCCAGCCTCTTGACCATTACATGTTTTGAGCAGTTCCATCATTTCCGAAACTAGTTGCTACCCTTTATACCACTCGTTCCTCTAGGACAAGTCATCTTTAAGCTCTTTTCTTACTCGTAAAAAATGAAAAGTTCTCCAAGTATTTTTCGCTTTTGACTCGTAAAAGAAAATAAAATGGGGGGGTCTGCTTTCAAGCTCTTTTCTGACCCTTTAAAAGTGAAAATATAGCTGAGCCTTTGTCGTTTTAAACTCGTTATCCGATGTGAAACATCATGTGCCCAGTATACATTTACCCCTTTTTAGGGCTGGGATGCACTATTTATGAAAAAGGTACTCCTTGACTCGAATAGTCAAGCGGTTCTCTCAAGTATCATTTTCTATCTTTTCGGGCTCGAGAGACAAATGTACGAAAAGGGACCATGTAGAGTTTTCTTTTCCGTGTCTTTTTCAAACTCTCTAAACATGAAAAAGATACCGAGTTGCACCTTTGTTAGACTCATTAAAATATTAAACGACATCGGATTCATCACCATGACGAACATGAGCTTCTCCTTCCTAGGGCTCATTAAACTTACAAGGTTGGACTCGTCCGAAGAATGAACTTATAGTGCAAGCATATGATATCCCCTTCAAGATTGTGATTAAAAAATAATTGGGGTACCTGCTAGAAATGGTGGGGGAAAATTTGGAAATCTAATCAGTTGTGTCGGCAGCTCACTCTTGAACATGACATTTTCTACTTCATGTCGGGTTGGGATATCCTCCTTTGTATCGTTGACCTTCTTAGGCTGGGCCATTCATTTTTTCCTTCCATTTGATCTCTGCCACGTCATCATGACCACCAATCCTATGGATCCAAAAGTTGCCAACTTCTTGTTGTGTCACCGATATGTTCAAGATCTGTCCTTCTTTGGTCACGCTTACCTTTGATTCTTTGTATCTTCCAAAATCATTTTGCACCATTTTGTTTCGTATCGATGATGTGGGATACATTATGGCCCTCCTTTGACACGGTCGCTTCCTGTTGACTTCAACTCATTATCCGAGAAGTTGACCGAGACACTCCCTTCTGGTACCTTAGAGCTTGCATGAGCTAATGGAAAGTTCCTCACACTCGACGACAAGTTCACATCATTGGCTTTTGATCGAGTGATTTCATGGGTGTTCGACTTCAGTTCCTCTATTCACATTCTGTGGATTGTGCTGATAGTACCTTGAGGACCATTATCATTATTGGTGGTTTCTCTCGTTTTTTTAAAATTTTACATCATTGACTGATAATCAAGCGACTTTTTGGCATGTTCAACGTCAACACATCTATTCACATGTTAGAATTTGTACTTTGATCGAGTCATGTTGGAGCGCAAGACCTTGGACTTAGATCACAAAAGTCTAAGTTGTGAAGCGATATGACATGGTTATGTTGATATGCATGTCTCTTTCAGATGGATGGCTGCGACCATACCATGAGTTATCATATGTGATCCTTCTCATTATTGGATGGCTGCGACCATACCTTGGTTTCATTATGATCCTCTTTGACGGATGGTTGCACCCATACCTGGATCCATTTACATGATCATTCTCTAGATGGTTGTGTCCATGCCATGATTCATGTATCATTTGATAGAGTTCTTAGTTATGTATATGTATCTATACTTGCTTGCAAGTTTTCCGACGACAAACTATGGTTCCCCGCACTGATTCATAAAGCATTTCATCCCTCACTCTAGTTCGGCCTTCATGCTTTAGGGGGCATTTGTTACACAACATTTTGTCACTATCCCTGTACTCCTCGTTCCTTGATCCTAGAGGACCTCTACAGTGAAACTTACATGCTTTCCCTTCATGAAGAAACTCCCATTGTGTCCCTCTTCATGAGTAGAACAATTCCCTTTTGCACCATTTCCCCAAAATCTTTTGTTTTTCCTAGTTTACAAGACCATCACTGATGGCCATTGTCCTACTCACACCAATTTGTAGGGATTAACATTGTCCCCAGCACTAACCGGAGCGACTAATCTTTTTTCCACTCACGCCAGTCCTCTTATGGAAAGTTTTTTAAATAAAGAGTTGAAGCTTCCAGCTCTAGAAGCTTCGTAACGAAAGTCTGGTAAATGGTTTGGCTGGATGGGGTCGAGGATGTCAGTTTGGGCTCCTTTCCCCTATAATGATGGAACTACCTCAAGAGATAATACCTTCTCCCATGAGAAGAGGATCCATCTCCCATCCATTCACGTTATATAAACCTCCCTTTTCCCCAATCACAAGCTAGTGTTAATGTTGGTGTGCTAGTGCTAATTAATTTTGGAGTAAACAACAAGCTATTCATAGTTGTATCTCTCTAGTTGTGTGAAGGAGAAGTGTGAATTTGGTTTAGTGTGAAGCCTAAAGGGAAGAGCCTTAAAACTATTATTGTTGAGGCCATCATGGAATGCTAGCAGAAGTGTGTGGGAACCTGGTTTTGTCAAAGGAGAATGACAATGTCAAGGCAGTGGTTGTAATCTCTTCTTGATTCAATATATATGCAACTATTGATTGATTTCCTACATGATGTGTCATATTACATGTTCATGGCTTAATGTTTCTTGACTTGTTAAGTAGGTTGAATTACAATTTGTCTATTATCACAGTTGTTGTTTGTTGTTGTTTACTTGTTTCATGTGTTTGAAGAAGGAAGTGAGAGATAGCTGGAGCGAGCAAGAAAGGACATCATCAAACATGATAAGCATACTAAGAGGTAGGCCCTCTTAATTGGTTCTAACCTAAGGAAATCTTCCATAGAATGTATCAGTTGTGGCTAGACCCATTATCAGGCTAGAGGAATTGTTTGTGTCCGCACTCATTATTTTATTTCACCACAATAACTGACTCCGCGGTCAAGGTAGCCACTCAGATCTTGGCTGGGAAGATCATATGGAAGTGTCGCATAGATGAGGTGTTGGCACTAGTAGTATCATTATTATCCCAGTGCATGGAGGGCATACAATTCAATTAGGCACGCTACCTCTATAGCGAGTTCCTCATGAACTTCAAAGAAGCATGGTATCAAAGCAAGATGTTCCATTACGCATGGATTTTGTTATCAATTGTGTTGGTCGCATGGCAGTTGCTAGAGGACAGTCAGTTTCCTTCGATTGCAATAGATTTTCCAAAAGCAGTGAAGTTTTCTTCGCTATAGGCCACGAAGGACACTGCGTGGGTCCGCGAGAGCAAGGTCCTCTGGGTTTTGATGGGGATGAGCATCAATATGGCCATCAACCGCAAGCCAATATTGTCATCAATTGTTTATGAGTCGTTGTCGGGATACACAGAGTTCAAGGTAGACTTCCACTCTATCTCCATCCAGGCGTGGAAGAACCTAGAACAAAAATGGTATGATCTCCCATACCTTGCAACGGATGATGCAATAGCAGTGGTCCTTGATCGTTGGCTAGCATAATGGGGCATGAAATTAGATTTTTCCGCTGGATCTAGTAAGCCCACGGGAAAGTAGAAGAAGGAGGAGGCCTAGTTGAAAATGCAGCAGATCACTGAAAGATGGAAAAAGGAAGTAAAGGAAAAAGCTAGAGTTGAAGTAGAGCACACCACTAAGGAGCATGTAGAAGAGAAGGATGAGGAGGAAGAACGTGACTCTGACTCGAATCATAAGTATCCTTCGCCACAGATGGAGGATGAGCAAAAATCTAAACAGGGTGGTGGAGACCAAGAGACCACTTCCTTCCGGATAAAGCGGACTTGGGAGCAGGAGAAAGAAGGGCCGCAGAAGAAGTCCAAGGCTAGTAAATCATCACTAGACCCAATTACCTTGATAGAAGGTGACTTAGATGACATTGGTGATAAGGTCAGGGATGCGACCACAAAACTACTGCAGCAGTTTGAGCAGAAGCAGAAAAAATCCTTAGTCGCCATTCAGACTGGTCTTCGTGAGCTGCAGATTGAAACTTATCAACTATAGATTGGTGTAGGGAAAAGTAGCACGACATCGACTAGTTTGGCGTTAGGAACTTCTAAAGCATGGAGATGGTTCGCTCTTTGAATCCCTAGGCCATTGCACTGCTAAATGGAGCTTTGACTGCATAGATGGAAGCTGGCAGGGCTATTGTCAGCACACTAAAGCATATTGGGTTGAACTTGGTCGCACTTCCAAGTGAATATCTTCAAACCTCGCAATTAGGTGTGATCACATAACTTCAGGCTCGAGAGCAGCGTGCGTTGAGTTTGATCAGTGAAAAGAGGTCAATAATGTGTAGATTTTCATCGAGAAGACTTCAACAATTGACACATGGAAGAAAGTGTATTAGAAGAATGAGCACACTGCGGTAGTCATCACTGAGGCATGCAGAGCCGTTCTGGAGCTGCAGATCCTAGAAGAAGTGTCGGTGGAAGCCAAGATTTAGAAGTTGACTGCAGGTGTGTGCAACGCCAAGACCGAGTTGGCTAAGGTTTAGTTTGAGCTGAACCTTAATATTACCTAGCTTGTGTTGAAGGCCTAGCCTTCGACTCCACCAGAGGTCAAAGAATAGCGCGAGGCAGCTGTCAAGGATGCAATCGCTGCAGTAGATGTCGTGGCAACAGATTGCATTGCGCTCTTCAAGCAGTTGCTGGAGCTACTTATGAGTATACAGGAAGATCCCAACCTGGAAAGGTTAGCATCATAGGTGAGGGAATTATAGCAATGATATGATGAGGTCAGAGCGATGGCTTGCATCGTCGCTATCACACAGAGATTGGCAAAGCTGCAGGAAGCAAAGGATCTGAAGGAATAGGCGAACGCAACACAACGCAAAGAGGCAGTACTAAAGGCTAGATTGGGGCCTTGCCTGGACAAAGCCTCTGTGATCAATGCCACCATTGAGGGAAATTAGGCTAGCTTGTAGGCAACACAACGGAAAATCAAGGCACATAGCATAGGACGAGCAACAAAGCAACTAGTAGAGCAGGTTAAGCAAGCGGCGACACACTCTACCGCTAAAGTTGCAATAGTTCAAGTGGAGTTGGGAGGTCTTTGAGACAAGATCTCCATGCCAGTAGAGTGACTCGGGTGTGAGTCACCATATTTGTGTTGGGGGCCTGTTGGGAACAGGTCCCCTAGGATCATTTTTAGGGTTAAAAGCCCAAGTTTTGGGGCAGAAAGCCCATATTTTTGTATAAAAAGTATAAAGTCTCCGCATTTTGTGGTCATGGAGCATGAAGATGTAGAGTGTCACAAAGGGTTTTCGCCCTTCGTTAATGTAAGTCATGTTGGCTTTAGGAGATCTACCCATGGTCCACAGACCATGGGATTGTATAAGAAGGGAATTCTTAGAAGAGTTCAGTTAAGTTAGATTTGATAATGGATTTTGATGTAATGGATCTGTAAGAGCTAAGAGTGAAGAGTCTTAGCGTAGGAAAGAGGCTCTACAACTGTGTGCATAGAGACCTAGGGTAGAAGTCCGTAGCTGAGTGCGCAGACCCTTGCAACTGTGTGCGCAGGATAGTTAGAGTATGTAGAGAAGATTTGAAGCATTAATAAAGAGGATCATTCTATATTACATGTGTTTGATCTATTTACTTCTATTATGAATGCATGCAATTATGTTATGAAGAATATTGGGTTTATGATTTAATGCTATATTGAAACGTGAATCTATCTATTTTGCTTTGTTAAATGAACGCAAGTAATAATATTTGTTTACGCGAAGAATATTTTAATGAATGTTGAATTTATCAAATACTTAAGCCAATCGGGGTAAATACAGAGGTAAGAAAATTTACAGAAGCACATAAGTAGATAAATCATCTATTTAGGGTCCGTGAAGGACAATCGCAGGCCTTCGCGAAGGTCTAGAAGCCGAATAAGATAAGTATATCGATAAGCCCTAAAAGGCTTATCAATCTACATGAAGGCATTTTTAGGGTATAAAACGACATCACTACCATCTCTTGGTGTGGAAACTTGGTTCCTGCATCCCCCCATACTGTTTCGGGTGAGACTTCAGTCCATGCTCCACAGATTGATGCTAAAAGGGTCAGTAGTGTAGGGATTTTATTAGCTAATTAACGTTGAACCTGGGTCAGGGCCCACTAAGCCAACACATCATGTATCATCATGAATCATATCTATCATTTAGTCATCTTGCCATGTCTATCTCAAGTGTCTCATCATCACAAATCATCATTGTACATCTCAATCTATCCTTTGCTTATTCCTTCTTATCTCTTGATTGTTCCTACCCATATGTTGAACATTCTCATATCTGGAAAAAGAAGAATTTGATATCGGAGGGGAGATCAAGCTACCACCCTCTATCCATCAGGTTGGTACCTAGAATCGATGTCAGCCTGATACTACCCGTATCATCATCAATCATCATCAAAGATCATATCATCAGGGAGTGCATCTCAGCCTAGAATCACATCGGGGAGCAACAACTTCCACCCATAGTGAGAAATAGGATAACTCATCACACGGGGGAGTAAACCCTCGACCTTGGATCACACAGGGGATTACAGCTTCGACCCTGGAATTTCAATGGGGAGCTTTACTCTCAACCCAGAATCCTATTGCCTACCCATCCTCCCAGCAATGAATCTTAGCAGTCATGTGGTAGAACACCTTCATCAGAATCGCCTTGGGTTGTACACCCCCAAGCATACCCTCAACTCATTGGCCAGACGAGGAGTAATATTCCCAACAAGCCCGACTTGTGGGTTTGATGCCAACTGGGGTATAATCTGCTAAGACCAAGATAGGGTGAGCTACAAATCCAACTCTATGGATAATAGATAGGGGTAACTCCCTATATAGATAGGGTAACACCCTATTTTCCAAAGTTCCCTCAACCTTAGGAGCCTCCGATCTCGATTCCTCACCCTGGGAGCTCAAACATGGTAGGAAGAGTTGGATCAATGTCCTCGATCAACATTTGCCCTCATCTGGATGGATGCTCTCTAAAAACCAAGATTCCTTTAAGTGAATATCTACAACCTTCTTGTCTCAATAGTGGTTGTTTCCTATTCATACAGAACATCAAATCAAATATCATGTCAGATCATATATAATCATATAAATAACAAAAGGATACCATAATCATCCTCCCTCATAAGGAGGTGCAAGCCACAATCTTGAGCTTATTTGAACAACTGCACTTGTATCAAAATGAGAGTATATCCATCCCAACTACATGTATGGGATCTCCAGTCATCGTAATGTGACTATGTCAAGTCCAAATCATGCTCAAACAACTCTCTAAAGAGCTTTTGTATCCTGCCTCAAAGCTAGTCATGCTAGCAACATCATGATCAATCTCGGCCATGTTGTGGACCTCTTATCTAAGATATCATGGAAGATTGCATATTAAAGCAACATCCAAATCTACTTATCAACAATAATCTCAAATATTAGCAATACATCTATGCAAATACATATCATAGGAGAAATATCTCATTCTCCAAATATAATACCTCATGCATATATTTCAAATCACGCACAACCCTTAGTGAAGCAGATCAATCATGAATTTATTCAGGTTCTATGCACATTATATATACACAGATGTTAAAAAATGGAACATCAATGCTTCAACCATTGGATGTTATGACAAGTTCAACAACATCTTGAACTTCAAATTAGAGTATCCAAAGATTTGCAATTTTCATTATTAAGAAAAAAATTCCAATAGCTTTGCAATATGGAATTTCTTTCCCAAATTCTAGAAATCGATTCATCATGCCATGATACATCATTTCGAGCTTCATAAGCCATCTCCCTCTCATTTAGATCATCATAGGCTTATCACTTGTCACAAGTAGATAATAGGGATATAAAACCAAAACCATAATCAAGATCAAAGCCATACTTTGGAACTCATCATCCCGACTTCATCAGATAATTGTCAAATATAGACATATCTAGATTGCAATGCTCTAAGCATAACGCCTTTCTAAGCCAGCATAATCATACTTACATAACTCAATGTTGTACCATCAATAACAAAATCAACTCATCAGATTTTAGAACCCAGATCATGACCAATATCAAAGTCATCATTATCATGGTATTAATACTTTCAACTAGGAGACATGTGGAGCTCACATCAAATCATGACTTCATCATGCCAAAAAGTTGTCATCAACCATGCATTATCAATCCGAACTTGATTAATTCATTCTCATAATCATAATACTAGTCATCGTGTCCCTAGGTGCAAATGCATACATCAAGGATGAGTCATGCAGGTTCCATTTTTCATGCCAAATCACAACTATCATTATTTCAACCATTGTGCTAAGAATAAGGCAGCAAATCTCTGAATACCCACATAATTCATCATGCCCACATAGTATCAATATCAAGGAAAAGCAATAATCATCAAACCAGATCACTAGATATCAAGTCAAGTCCAAATTACTATTGTAGAGAGATCTATTGCCAAATCACATCTCAATCATCAATTCAAAGTTATTTTCAAGCATCATGTCAAAAAAAATTTCATATATATCAGTAATGCCAAATCTTGCCAACCTCTTATAGCACAAACATAGTGTCATATTTATATGTATGTCCTAGTCACCTGCAAATACAAGTTCAATCAGCATGTTCATGTTATGGAAACATTCCTGCTAGTATATCTAGCTATCTGCAACACATTCGTGGAGCTGACAAATTCCAAATGACCATCCAGTTTCATGCACAATACTTCATTATGTGATTAACAATTTAACACAAAAACTTTAGAAATCAAATTACAGTGGTAGTATATGTCAGAATATCTTGATTCAGAACTCAAACAACTTCATAAAGCTTCAGATGATGGTCAACTATAGTCAAACCTCTAGTCGCTCCCTTCATATTAGCATGAGAGCGACTTTAGTTGCCTGGATGATGTCTAGGCCTTAGCATGCATGGGTCCAGGGACGAGATATCCTATATTTGTGACTGCATCAGGAGCAGAAACCCTAATTTTTGTAAGGGATTCAGATCTAAGACTTTGTTGCAGATCAATACTATCAAATACACATAAATCATACATCAACAACATAGAGTACAAATAATAATAAGGGTAAGAATCTTGAGAAGAGATTCTCTCTCTAACTGGGGATCTGCATCATTCATTTTCATTCATGTAAGTAGCCTATCTCTAGTAGAGTCATGCAACAGTAGTTTTTTTAGATCATAAACATATGGCTATCAACATTATGACATCAATATTTCATCAAATGTTAGACTCAAAGTAGTAGATAGATGTAGCATCACATCTCAAGGATTATGAACACAATAGATTTTTTTGTCAATTCATTCCATCAATTTAGGAAATTCAGTTTAACCATATGCCTTCAAGACAATACCATGGGCAATAAGAGATATGGAATATCAATCTTACACTTATACCTCTCATATCAAGGTTACCATGCACTTCATGACCAATGAGATAAAATTAGGTCATTCAATAAAGCTTTATAAAAACAACAGGAGTGTCAATCACTCTCTCCATATGATTTCATCATGTTTATCGCAAGAATTACTAGAGAACTCATGTATTGGAGTCAATGAACTATCCTTATATGAAATCCATCATGAAAAGTATCAAGAGTATCATTTTATAGAGCCAAGAATCTAGTCTTATTTATAGGATTAAGATATCCAATAGATAGATCATAGATGTTAGCCAAAGATCAAGTGTATCAATGTATCAACATTAGATAGCCTCATAGAATTCAATAAGATCAAAAAAATGTTCAACACTAGGTGCATCTTTTCATCATAGGAAACATAGATCCAAGTCACTTTCATATGCATGTATGAGCCAATAAAGAAAGAGACATTCTCGTCATACCCTAGGGCTTACCGAGACAATAGTTGAAACACAACATACCATGCATATATTATGGTATTCAAATACCTGAGCACCTACTCATTAGATATAAGACGCTAGAAGCACTTTGTCATCTTTTCATCAAGTAACTCTTTATCTATTTCTAGATCTCCATCTCAAAATGATCCTTAAGAAGGATCTACACATCGCATCTAATCAAGGAGGTTAGAAACATCCATATACTCAAATACATATGTAGGAAGTAATAAACATAATCATCAGAACCATAAGTCTAACAAGTAAGAAGCATCATAAGTAAATAAATACTTATCTTCAATGAGAGGTGATCCTCTCCCTCTTGAATCAATATTTTCATCATTGTCCATGGTCCATATACCAATTTTGTCTTCAAGTATCCAACCAAATCTGCTATGGATTATCCCATCTAGGGGTTGAGCATATTCACATTGACCATCTAGGTTCCATATCTCATATGGTTTCCATAAACTAGGGTTTTCTCTCCAACCCTAACCTCATATAATCCATAAAACCCTAATCAACAAGATGCCTAGGGTTTTATTCAAACCCTAGAATTATTTTAGGTCTCCACCATCCTCTTCTTGCTTCTATAAATGGTGTCATCATCAGGGTGACTCAGACCAGCTCTGATCCCATGTTAAATTTTCTTAGAGAGACATTGTTCTTTGCTATGATAGTTGCATTTCCTCATTAATAAATTAAGTTCACCCCATATCATCATTGGATTATTCATATCTACACCTTTATACATCACCATCATCATCAATGCAACATAATATAAAAGGAACAATAGAAGAAAGAATGCACACACATAAACACACCAAGATTGGTCTAATACCAAGGAAAAACCCACTATGGGGAAAACCCTTTCAAATATTCTTCTTCTTAGATTGTCATCAAATAATGCAGCAAAAGAGAGTACAATGATCCCTAACTTTATCTATGCAGCAAAACAATAATGATATCTATGAAATAGATCTAATAATGCTAGGAATTAGAACACTCATAGTGATGGTTGTAAAGTATTGTCACAAATTGATGTTAACTGTTGTATATTATTGTTACCATGTCGAACATTGCTAAAAACTATTGTCACAGTCAATGAGCCAAATACATATAATTGTAGCGGATATTAATAGATCATATCTACAGATATGTATAACTGTAGAGAGAAACCTAGATCTACTATATCACTGAAGTCAAGATGTCAAATCTTAGATCTGAACTGGGCCGCCCTCATCAACGCTATCCGCGAGCGGCTGAAACTTCTACATTTCCCTCACGAATACAATATACGAGTGGCTGTGACTATAGAGTCACTCCCAAAAGGTCTTTATGTGTTCAACTCTGGCACTGAAATGTAAAGACCCAAAGTCGCTACCTTGTCGAGCTGTGCGAGTGACCGACAAACCCAAAGTTGCACCCTTGCCGAGATGTGTGAGCGACTAAGATGACAGGGAGGCTCCCAGGGCTACCTTATGTGAGCAATTGAGGACTGAAACCTTTTGATTTGCCTCTAAACCCAGAGTCGCTCTCACTGAATTGTTCTGAGCGACCAGAGAGCTAGAGTCGCTCGCTTTCCTACTTTGTGCCTACGACTAAGGATGAAAAAATTATGTTTTGTGCTTACAATTGATATCCAGAATACCATAACCCAAAATGAACCTTTTGCATGTAATTTCAAACTTTGTACGAACTTCTACTGATGAACTTGTGTGAGCCAAAACAAAATAGAAGAATAGAAACATGTCTCAATCAAGTGAGTTGAAATGAACTTGAGGCCACTTCCTTTTATAGGCTTTCTTGATGGTTCACTTGGGGTTAAGACTGACCCAAGTAGTTAGTCATGTGCTTAGGGCTGACCCATTCCTTAATGCATGTATGAATAAAATAATTCCTAACTCAAATTCTGCTTAACCAAATTGGGTGACCTTTATGTTGATTTTGGTCCTTGCGAATGTTGGAAATAATACTAAGAAGGGTGGGGGGGGTGAATCAGTATTTACACTTCAATAATTTTACATTTCCCAATCATATTTATATATGTTACTTCAGTGAAGTGAACTTGCGTGTACACGCAACTGTGATTAAAGAAACCAACGTATACCCAAAGAACTTATGATTTAGTTAATTCATCATGTGTTGATCTTTAATCAGTGCATCAATATCTTATTATACAGTAACTATGTGTAGTAATAACATAATAAACCATCACACATAAGCAACACACATGAACACCAAGATTTAAGGTGGAAACCCAATGCGGGAGAAAAACCACCTATTGTTGTCATCTCTATCTTCTTTTTAATATAAAGAAAATCTGTTTACAATCTTGTACTGGTGTAGACTCATACCAGTACACAAGCACAAACCTGTAGAAAGCTACAACCTTCTCTCGTTCTCCAACTTCTACTGGAATGGAGATACAACCCCCTAGCTCTTTTACTAACTGATATGTTTACTAGTGCATAGGTGGCGACCTAGAGAAGGCTACGACCTTCTCTCTTCCTCCAGGAACATGTTTCATAAATTTTCAGACTGGATGCTCCAATAATATTCTGAACATATACTGTCAAATTACAGAGATCTAGACAGTCGACAGCAAGGATCACCCTTCTCACTTAATCAATCAATCAATCAAACTCAATCTCATTATGCATTCAATTCTACTTTCAGATCTCAGAAGACATCATTGACATGCAACAGTAAACAAGAAGCACTGATCAGATAGATCAGTGATTTCTGAATAACAAGATTTTCTTTTGTAAACACTACTTGGAAGCTTCGAACCGACGTGTATACGCGCCTTCACCAAGGCGAACCAACATATATATTTTCAAATACTACCTTAAAACTTCACTTCTATTCCAGTTTTCAGACATACCCAGATCATGACATTTAAGAATAAAACATGTGTAAGAAATCAGATCTAGCACAACCAATATCAGATCATTCAGGGATAAGTCATTTTCAGGTCTCATGATCCTGATCCAACATTGAATTGAAGGTGCACATAATATTTCAGATTATATCATAATCATACCCCCTGCAACATCAAATGTACTTCAGATAGAAGTATTCCTGAGAAACCCTTTTACTTGCACACTTGGCCCTTTGATCTTCTCGTCCTTATATAGTGTTTGTCCTTTGTCAATACCTCATACCAAAACAACACTTAGAACCTACAATATTCTTGGACGCGATCAAATAGTCGTTACTCCACTCAATATTGTGGGCTAATACCATGGTATTGACCCTTGGTATTCTTTAATATTGAATTTCCTTGATTTTCCAACCCATACGCTCTTTTCCTCTTATGAAAGTGTATGCACACATATACACTTTTTTTGTTCTGTTAACCCATGTGTATACGTTTCTTTGTCAAAGTGAACCTACATATATAGCTTAAACTACCTTACAACATCCTTTTCCTTAAACTTCTTGGTTCTAATCATTAGACCTTTGTTCCAACTTCCTCTTCTTCTATGTGCATGCCCTGTTACCTCTGAATTGACCTGCTACAATGTCAGTTGTCTTTTATCAAATCTAAACTGACCTATGAGTGAGTTGCCATCAAGGACGATACTTGTTTCATAATGGCGACAATCTCCCCCTTTAGACTTGATGGCAACCATATGGGTGTTGATTGCTTCAAGTTGTTGAACCTGTTAGAGATATCAAGCAACACAAAAATACTCTCCCCCTTTGACATCAAGGGAAAAGGGTGGACCAAGATATTCTCCCCCTTTGAGATACACTATGTTGTCCATGCTCCCCCTGAGTACATGTAGAGTCTACAGAGATATTTTTCAAAATAATAACATGACTCTATAACTCAACTATGTGAGTATGACCTTCCTATCACCAATGACTCATACATACATCAATCACCCAACCAAGTGGGGATACACCAAATTTGACTCATCCACCCAACCAAGTGGGGATATACCAATTGTTTATACATGAATAAAATATAGAAATTATTACATCATCCTTCCCATGCATAGTGGGGATACAAATTACATCATATGTTCAACAAGACTCATCCAAAAAGAGACTAATACAGAAGGAGATATTATACCCTAGATCTTAACAGGCCTTATGCAACAAGGAATATTTGAAACCATGGTTTCGGCCGGATAAATCGTTCTCGCGAACAAGAACGATCTCCCTAGTATCAAAAGATATCTAGCAACAAACAGGACAAGCAAATCTACCTTTCTCTAAATATATTGTGATTTATTAATAAAAACCAAGAGGTGTTTTAAACCCTACCTTAAGTCCAACGCTAGTTTGTGGCATGCACGCTTCGACCATCCGAAAGAGTTTCCTTTTAAGAACCTGCAATCACAAACAAGCACACATCAAATAACACCTGCATAGCTAATATAATAAATCATATTCATCATGGTGATCAAGGAATCCGTGAAATAAACCATAAAACATAGCTTATTGAGAAAAATAAACTTGATTGTATTAACTTTGAAAAAAAGAAGAACTTTACAACCTTTGGTGCCTTGATGTTGTACAAGCTCCTCCTAGGGTCCAAGCAGGAATCTCCTCTACTTTGACAAGCCTCACACTCTTCCCAATGAGATCAAACAAGGTATGTAATCTCTCCTCTCAAGCTCAATTAGGAAGACAAAATTCCAACAGCATTTCCCTTCAAAAATATTCAGCTTTCAACCTCCCCAATAACCATCTCAATGCCTCATTTTATAGTGCAGAGGAAGGAAGTTACAGGTTCACCTATGAAGGGATAGAGTCCTCCTTCAAAGGGATAAGCTCCTCACATCAAGGGGTTAGCTCCTTAAGGTATGGGATGCATGAACCTTAAAGAAGCAAACTTGCCACCTCAAGATTCCCTCTAGAAGCTTCCAGAAATAACCCAAAGTGAGTTTTTAAGAATGTACATGCACCTTTTTGTCTTTTACAGGGGTCCGCACCCATTACACAGAAACAGAGCGGTTAGGTACGCAGGGGACATGACCAATAGGTGAGGGACCGTAGGTAATGCTAAGAGAAAGTGCGGAACCAGAGTTTTAGAGAATTTTAAGAAATTTCTCTTATTTTTCAAGGCTTGAGATGAAGAGCTGAGGTTTAAGACTTGCAAAGGAGAAAATTATGAGTGGTGATAGACTCACACTAATTGCAGAATGTCATGGTGACAATATTTTGTGCAACAGATTACCCCCTAAAGTGCGAAGTCTGTAATAGATGAGGATAGCATTTGTCATCTAAGAAGAGTGAAGTACTTTATCATTTCAAAGATCATCCTGTGAACATCCTGGTCAGAACCTGTAAAAACATTCAATACAAAATATATATATGTGAATGTATCATTGTTGAGGTAGGTATTCCCATACTTAGATCAAAACTAACTAGAAAACTAACTAAACTGCTCTGATACATGAATGATTTTGTAATACATCACAAGTATAGACATATGTAGACACAGTATCGGTGCAGCCATCTGTTTATAAATAGTCCACTGTATAATGAATAACAAAATTCCTCGCGGCCTGGATGGTGGAAACTAGATCCAGGGCCTTGATTTCTGCTTCCCAAAGTACGATTTATCCATGTGAATGAATGTGTCGAAGTCGAACATGGTAGAAACCACTTGATTACCAGTCAATGATGTGAATTGTTAACAAGTGTGAGAGAAACCACCAGTAATGTCAATGGCTCTCAAAGTACTCAGTACAATCCATGAAATGTGAATAGATGAGTTGATGTCAAACATGTCATAGAATCATTTAATCGAAGGTCAATGATGCAACATGTCGTCGAAGGTGAGAAACCTACCATTGAGGCATGCAGATTCCAAGGTACTAACGATTTCTAGATCATCTTTCTAGATAATGAGCTGAAGTTGATAGAAAGCGATCCGTTGTAGGCAAGCCCACAATGCGAAATCATAGATCAAGTTTGAAGAAATATATTTGGCAAGGACTAACTCAGGGATGGTCAAGATGGGTGACAGATATTTTGTAGATGAATGGTTTATTTGAACTGACCTCTTGAACACATAATGACACTACAGATGGTTTGGTGACAATTGACCCAAAGCTAATAACCAGAAACCGGCTAAAGACTTTCAATATGGTTTGATTAACTGTTAGGCAAAGGATTTCCCAACCCAGGTGAACAAAAAGTGTCGTGTTCAAGAGTGGTTAAATGCTTTTCTAAAACACAAAGTATAACAAACAAGTTCATTTTTCTCTCTTTTCCCCACCATTTCTGGCAAGTACCTCTTTATTTTTGACAAGCTTGAGGAGGATAACATTTTCTTGGTTATAAGCTCATCCTTCGGATGAGTCCAACTTAGTTTGAAATTCGAACCCTAAGAAGGAGTGGTTTGTTCCTATTTAAAATTGAAAAGGTCCTTTACTGTTAAATTTTAATGAGTCCAATATAGGAGAAACTTAGTGTTTTTAAATTTTAGGGAGTCAGAAGAAAAACTTAAGAAAACTCCATGGTTGTCCTTTTTCGTAAATTTGTGTCTCCCAAGCCCGAAAAAGTATAAAATAATACTTTAGAGAACCGCTTGACCATTACGATCAAGGATTACTTTTCATAATTAGTGTCTCTAATCCCAAAAAGTGAAAAAGCGATCAACGACACGTCGTTTTATAACCAATATTGAACTTGAAATGACAAAAGCCCGGTAATATTTTCATGTTTATATGGTCAAAAAAGAGTTGTAAGTGGACCTTCCTTTTAATTCTATTTTAATGAGCTTAAAAAGAAAAACTCAGCAATATTTTCATATTTTACGAGTCAGAAAAGAGCTTAAAGAGGACTCCAATATTTTTTGTTGAAAATGATCAATTTTCCCTGAAAAACCCAATATTCTGCACAAAAAATCAAACATTACTCATACCTGTTTAAAATAAATAAAAATGCATCAAAAAGTTACCTTTTTAAAGTGAAAAATAAACAAATTAAAATTCATTTATTCAAAAAATCTTATAAAAAGGGCTTTTGTAAATTATTTTTATTGTTTGACTTCATAGTGAGAAGAAAGAGCTTTCAGGTAAGAAACTTCCTATGAAGATCGCGGAAAATCCATCCGTTGGAATTGAAAACCGTCAGCTCCAGGTAATCCACATCACCTTAATCTTTCATTTCAACCATTTGTATTTCGTTTTTAGGTTTCCATTTTGATTTTTAGAGAAAAATTTGTTTAAAAATCCACTCGCGGGGTTCTGCAAGCACAACATGCGAAACCTGCGGACCCCGACTTTTTCCTACAAAGGAAAGAGCCAGAGTCCTGCACTTGTTTCTTGGGAAGAGTGTGGACCTACGCACTGTCCCTAACTAGCAGGTGTGGACCCCGCGAAATAGGTTTCAAAACTCCAATTTTTTCATTTCTGCCCAAATTTTTTTTTGAACTAAAATGTTCTAATCCACCGTTTTTGCAATGTAGGATATACAAAATGCTCATTTGGCGGGAACGGGAGCACGAAGATGTGGACCTTGCTGTAATTAATCATCAACCCTCATTGGATGCATTGAGGGCATGCGGGCTATTTAAATTCTGGGCCATACCTGGCATGAGGGCCCAAGTAGACTTTTAATAATGGCTGGTGGACAGGTGGAATATAAAGGACCAGTGTTTAATTATTGGTGGCCACCGGCTCGAAATCGAGCTAGAGGGCATTTATTTCCTAACTGGTTTTCCCAAGAGAGGTGAACGATTATCTCTATTCGAGACTAGGCCAGGTGGCCAGTCTGTCGATAGTCTCCGACTAGAGTTTTGTAATGACCAAACAAAGGACAAAGGGATTGATATCAAAACTATCTCCCATCCTAAACTTAAAGTGATTGCATTTACTATCACCAAACTCTGCGGAAGTGCAGCACTGCATGTAGCTACTGGATCCCAAATGCAAATGGCAGTAGACTGTTTGATCCAGACTTAAATAGGAATGCAACGAATTACCGAGATAACCATATACACAAAGATGCAACGGAAATAATACTTCATTTCATTAATGGAAAATACTGAAATATGCTTACAACCAAAAATGGAAATAAACCAGCTAGGGCGATGGTAGCTTATCTCTGAGAAGAGATGTGTGGCTACTTGCCTCTAAACTGTGTTACAATGAGGCTCGAAGGCCTATTTATTGTTGAGAAACAATGGAAAACCCTTCACATTCCAAAACCTAACCCTAGAAGATGAAACGCCAATTGTGGGCCCCATTTTTGGGTAAGTTGGTACATCAACTTCCTGGGGTCGCGAATTGGTCGTACTATCTCCGTTTGACGCGCATGATAGCCCGTTGGAAAGATCTCTCTGAGGAATACGACGAAAAAGACGATTTTTAGACAAAAAAATCGCTGGTAGATTTCCCAAAAAACGTCGTTTAGGGCCTAAAAACGGCTCCATAAGTTTAGGACCCGAAAAACTGCTAAAAATAGTAAACTGTGCTATAATTAAGGAAACTAAAAAAACTGAAAGAAGTACTAGAGGGGATCCAAGTGGAGTTAGCGGGTGGCCACCAATATCCACCTGGATCATTCCTCCCCTCTTAGGAAGCAATGGTCCCCATTGCGTTGAGTTCCTCCATGAGATGACGGAACTTCTGCTACATTTGGTCCCTGGTGAGCCACTTGCCCTGGTGAAGGAGTTGTCCTGCTTTGACAACTCGATACAGTTGGATATTCTACTGGTGAGTATGTTGGATGTTCTCAATGAAGTTGTTTGCCTTATCTGTTTCGAACTGGACATGAGCAGAATCTACATGAGTAGCTGCAAATGGCATGGCCACATCGATGGGACATAGTGGTTGGAATCCCAAGCCCACTTGAAAAGGGCTATGGCCAGTCGAGCTATGGAGAGCCCGGTTGTAGCTATGCTGAACATAGGGGAGGCTCTTGTCCCATGTGCGTGGATGCTTTGAGTTGTACATGCACAGAATGTGTACGATCATCCTGTTGACA
Organism: Pinus tabuliformis; assembly: GCA_031772625.1. NCBI lineage: Eukaryota > Viridiplantae > Streptophyta > Pinopsida > Pinales > Pinaceae > Pinus > Pinus tabuliformis. Next base: position 157,294,957 of record CM062811.1, on the reverse strand, counting down.
ACCTCTGTCTGGCCATCAGTTTGAGGATGGAAGGCTGTGGACTTAGTGAGTTTGGTGTCCAGCATCGACCAAAGACTGGACCAAAATGTACTGAGGAACCTGTTGTCCCGATCTGAGATGATAGACTGTGGGATCCCAAAGTGTACCCACACTCGTTCAAAGAAGAGTTTAGCAGTGGCTTCTACTGTGATATTCTTCTTACAGGCTGCCATAATGGCCATCTTTGAGAACCTGTCAACGACCATAAAAACACAGTCATTTCCATGCTTAGTGGAAGGAAGGCCTGACATGTAATCCATGGAGATGGATTCCCAAGGCCGACTAGGGGTAGGCAGCGGGGTATAGAGGCCTTGCTTCTTGATGTTCGGTTTAGCAATGGCGCAGGAAGTGCATGACCTGATGTACTTCCCGACATCCTGTCAAAGATTCGGCCAATAGAAATACTTATGCAGTACTGCCACCATTTTTTCGACTCCAAAATGTCCAATATCCCAACTGTAGTGTGCTTCCCAAATCATCTTGGCACGCTCGCTTGAAGGAACACAAAGGTGACCCAGGTGGCATAACAGGCCGTCCTGGAGGTGAAAATCTGGAACATGCTGACCCTCCAAGAGGTTCTGGTATGTGTGGCTGAATTCCGGGTCGCTTTTGTAGAGCAGTGGCCAATCAGAAGTCTCGTGCCCACAAGAGTTGAGGACAGTGGTTAACGCCATGATTGGTGGTCGACTGAGGCAATCTGCAACATTATTAGTGCTGCCCTTCTTATACTTGATATTCAAATGGAACTGTTGTAGGTATGTGGACCACTTCTGATGGCGATCATTCTGCAATTTCCCTTGGGTCTGTATGAACTGCAGGGGTCAGTGGTCTATGTGGATGACCGTTTCCTTCCCCAAAATGTAATGCTTCCATTGTCGACAGGCCTGGACAATGGAATACATCTCTTTATCATAAGTGGGATACTTCCGGATTGTGTCTGAAAGTGTTTCACTGTGATATGCCACTGGATGCCCGTGTTGAGTAAAGACTGCCCCAATAGCATAGTCAGAGGCATCTGTCTTGACCTCAAATGGTTGTTGTAAATCTGGTAAAGTGAGCACTGGTGCTGTGCAGAGGCGATCTTTCAACTCTATGAATGCCTTATGTTGAGATTCAAACAAAAAGAATTTTACCTTCGCCCCTCCCTTGGTGACTTGACTCAAAGGCCAAGTGATATGAGAAAACCCCAACACGAACCTGCGGTAGAAGTTGGCAAGACCTAGAAAGCTACGGAGCTCTGTCAAAGTGGTTGGAGATGGTCAATCCCGAATGACTTTGATCTTGGCTGGATCCACATGCACCCCCTGTTCATCAATAATGTATCCCAGATACTGAACCTGGGTCATGCCAAAAGTGTATTTCTCCAAATTGGCACATAGCTTGTGTTGCCGCAGTGTTTGGAGAACTTGTCGGATGTGGTGGAGGTGCTCTTCCCAACTCTGGCTGAAGATCAGAATGTCATCCAAGTATACCACTACAAATGAGTTGTTGAATGGCCACAAGATGTCATCCATTAGCCTCATGAAGGTTGCAGGAGCATTCGTCAACCCGAAAGGCATAACCAACCATTCGAAAAGGCCCTCTTTGGCTTTGAAGGCAGTCTCCCACACATCTGAGGGTTCAATTGGTACCTGGTGATATCCTGACTTCAGATCAATCTTGCTGAAATATTTTGCCCCCTTTAGTTGGTCCAGGAGGTCATCAATCCGCGGGATCGGGTACCTATTACGGACAGTGATCTTGTTCAGCGCCCGATAGTCAATACAGAGTCTCCAAGTCCCATCCTTCTTCTATACCAACACAATTGGGCTCCCACAAGGCGATGAACTCAGACGGATGTGGCCTTTCTGCAGAAGCTCCTGAATCTACCTCTTGATTTCATCGTTCTCCAGAACGGAGTGCCGATAAATTGGTCCATTGGGCAGCGGCGCACCTGGGGTCAGATCGATGGAGTGCTTGACCTGACAGTGCAGAGGAACCCCTACGGGGGAGGTGAAGATGTCCTTGTACTCCTCCACGACCTTGTCCATCTGTAGTTGTCGTGCAGAGGGGCCCTGTCTGGAGGTTGTGGCCACCGTCTTCTTCTTTCCTTGAGGGCGTATCATCAGGAAAACAAATTTTCCAGTTTTGGAAATGAGCTTACTCCATTGTTTTGCAGTAATCAAAGAGATGGCAGCAGGCGGTGCTACCTCTGGTATCCTGTACAACTGATTTCCCAATGTAATAATAACAGCCCGGCGCCTTGATTCATACACAGCATATCACTTCCACAAGTATGGTTGTCCTAATAATACATCACAAACTTCAAGTGGAGCAATGTCACACAATACCTCATCTATGAAGGGCTTGATGTTGTATGGAAGGCGACAGTGTTGGCTCACGCGAAGATCCCGTCCTTGGTGCAGCCACCCGATGGTGTACGGTTGTGGATGTGCTGTGGTCGGTAAGCCCAACCGCTTCACGACCTCTGCCGAAATGAGGTTCTTTTGGCTCCTGCTATCGACAATGAACTGTAGCAGGGAGCCCCTTACCCACATCTGGGAGTGGAAGAGACACTCCTCCTCCTCTGGATCTTCGAGTTCATTTTTCTGGATCTTGGCAGTAGCAACAGTGGCATTGGGATCCGCATCAATGATCTGCTTCCCTTTGTCATTCCCCTTGTCGGGTTCTGACTCAGAGTTGGAACATGCATCTGATTCTGAAACCTTTAGTTCAGCCACCAGTGACTGCTTGGCCCGACACTCACTTGTGTTGTGAGTGGAGCTCTTATGGAACTCACACCATTTTCCCGTGTCCTTTTTCGGCTTTGCGGCACTGTTCTTTGCTTGTAGCTTTGGCGGGTTGTCTTGGGCTTCCCTACCTTGGCTTTGTCCCTTGTTCTGTGGTTTAGGGGCACCTTTCCCTTGCTTTGGATTCGCAAATCCAAATTCTCGCTTCTTTTGTTTAAACTTCTGCTCGATCTTGACGACATATCAGTATGCTATGCCGAGCGATGAGATGTTCAGGAATTCCATTTCTTCCTAGATGTACTTGTGCAGGCAGCCGCGGTATTTGAGTATCAAATGCTACTCTGAATCCTTGATACCCAATTTCGTGTGAAGGGTATGGAAAAGATTGGTGAACTCTGGCACATCTTGATCCCTTCCCTGCCGCAGCGTGGTCCACTTTATGTATTCGTCCTCATAGCTTCCAACAGGGTAGTATTGCTCCTTAATGGCATCCCGGAATGAATTCCAGGTGGGTGCGGCTGAAAATAGCGAGCTTGTAGTTTCATCCTTCTGCTCGCAGTAGGTTTCCCACCAGTCCTTGACGTGGGGGGCTGCTTTGAGAAGAGCGAAAACAATCTTTTCCCGACTCGAAAATTCATGAACAGAAAAATAACCCTCTAGCAGATTTAACCATTTATCTACGGCATCTACGTCTATCTGACCCTCGAATATGGGGATTTCAAAATTAACTTGTACCTTAAAGGGCGTGGCATTTCTAGAGTAGCTGCTGGAAGCCGATGCGTCACTTTTGGGTAGCCGCTGAAGGATTTGGGCAAAGTTGTCCATCATCGCGTTCCGTTGTCGCTCGAGGGCTTCTTCAAGCAAGATTGTGATAGGATCTCCTGCTCCCTCATCTTTCTTTTCATCCGCCATGGGAGGTCATCGGGATTTGCGAGGCTGGTCTTACAAAGGTTCGACCAGCTCAAGCCCTAACTCCTTATATCCCGACCTCGTTGGGGACATGCAAAGAAAAACAAAGAAAAAAATAGACCGCTCTAATACCACTGATCTAGACTTAAATAGGAATGCAACAAATTACCGAGATAACCATATACACAAAGATGCAGCGGAAATAATACTTCATTTCATTAATGGAAAATACTGAAATATGCTTACAACCAGAAATGGAAATAAACCAGCTAGGGCGATGGTAGCTTATCTCTGAGAAGAGATGTGTGGCTACTTGCCTCTGAACTGTGTTACAATGAGGCTCGAAGGCCTATTTATTATTGAGAAACAATGGAAAACCCTTCACATTCCAAAACCTAACCCTAGAAGATGAAACGCCAAATTGTGGGCGCCGTTTTTGGGTAAGTTGGTACATCAACTTCCCGGGGTCGCGAATTGGTCGTACTATCTCCGTTTGACGCGCATGATAGCCCGTTGGAAAGATCTCTCCGAGGAATACGACGGAAAAGATGATTTTTAGAAAGATAAATCGCTGGCGGTATATTTCCCAAAAAACGTCGTTTAGGGCCTCAAAACAGCTCCGGAAGTTTAGGACCCGAAAAACTGCTAAAAATAGTAAACTGTGCTATAATTAAGGAAACTAAAAAAAATGAAAGAAGCACTAGAGGGGATCCAAGTGGAGTTAGCGGGTGGCCACCAATATCCACCTGGATCACTGTTATCGAGGCACCATCTTCAACTAGTGCGAAGCTGTGTTGGCGAATGTAAAAGGCCAACTAACTAGAGCAGAGAATGGACAACTAAAAAACTTTGGATATGGTTTCCTAGTTGTGAGATTTGGTCTATAGAGGGTTCTGATGTTGGTCCCACAACAGCTTTTCGTTGGAGTTGGACTTCCCCGAGAACCTAAGCTTATGCGTTGGGTTGCAGTTATGGCCCATCATCCTGAGGAGGTTTCAGAGGTTGTTCGATTTCCGCCTGAGTATTTTCATTGGTTGGAAAACTAACTTTTCGTGATTCAGGATTTTCCTTATGCTGGGATGGATTATCGTGGTGACCCAGACATGAATCTTCCACCAGGAGAGCAATGGGATGATTCAGGTAAAATCATTCTCAACTTTTTCTAAGTTTTAACTATTTTTGTTTTGTTTTGTTTCTAATTCATCCAAAACTGATAATACAAGTTTCAAATGCAGATGTGGGTCCACGATGACTAGCCACTCTCTGGCCTTATGAGAGGAGACACCCAGCTGCAGCAGTACCGGTCCCACGGGACGAATCTACAGAGACCCTGACTGAATTGGAAAATCATCTAGAGAATTTGACAGCAGATATTCCAGAGACTAGCATAGATGATATTCCACTCAGGTTACAATGTTATGTGATTAGGGTCCCAGGACCTTTCAAGAGGTTCCTTTGTAGGGTGGCCCAAGCAGTGGTTTCTTATCGTGATCATCACCAGTGATAGGATGATTGTCTTTGTAGACTCATACGACATTCTTGCTTTTTGTATTATCATTTTTGCCGATCATAAGGTGTTTATCAACCTATGATCGAAGACGATGTATATATGACACACTTCTATTCTATGCTATATCACTATTACTGGCTATCTTGTATAACATGTTATGGAATGTTTTTAAATTTACTGTTCGATTATTGCAAATGTCTATTTAACATTCGAGAAGCAATTGCATCTGCTAATGTATTTAAATATCTTGGAATATGCTGATATTCAATGTAGTCAAATTCACGTTCCAAGAGACGAAATCTCAAAAATAATCTTAATAACACTGGATTTCTAATGGCATAGACTCTATTAAGTTGCAATACAACAAGTTCAGAATCTAACCTAACAATCAAACTCCAAATCCCGAATGAAATGGATTTAGATAATAACTCAATCACTGTACTATATTGTGCAATGTTGTTTGTTGTTTGACCAAGGTTTACCCCATGCATAGATACCAACTCATCAAAGGGTGAATAGATAACCCAAGTTGCAGAGGAAATTTTTCGTGTATTAAGCATCATCAGCGAAACCAATGTATGTTTGGAGAGGCATCAACATCTGCAATATCAAGAGTAAAATCAAGATAAGCAGGAATAATGATAAAAACACTCTCTAAACTAAGCACACTTCTCTAATCTAAAACACACTAGCTAGAAAGGAACTAATCTAACTAAAATCTCCACACCTAGATTTAAGCATAATATCTCTTTAGATAAAGACCATTTATGGGTTTACCCAAAGAGACACCGTCAAAATCTACCAATTCATAGGCCCCTTTTGCCAGCTTTCGCTTAACAACATAAGGGCCATGCCACATAGGTACAAATTTTCTAGCCCCTAGCTTATTGTTTGCTTGATCGTATAGTAAGACTAAGTCTCCTTCTGAAAAATTACAAGGTGTAACATTTTTGTCGTACTGAGATTTAATTCGTTTGGCATGAGTTTTGATTGCTAATGCAGCATGACATCGATTCTCATCTAGCTAAGCTAAGTACAACAAACGTTTTTCCTCTTCAGAAGTGGTTAGGAGTAATTCTATGGCTATTTGCAATGACGGAATTTCGCATTCAATGGGTAACACAGCTTCCAAACTGTAAACCAGTTGATGTTTTTACTGAGGTTCGATACGCCCAAAGTGTTGAAAATAACATGTTATGCCAATTCGACCTATGAATACCAATGATTCGTCGGATCATAATGACTAGAACTTTGTTGATGGCTTCAACCAAACCATTAGCCTGTGGGTAATATGGAGTAGAACTATCGTGACGCAGGCCAAGTTGATCTATTGGTTCAGTCATCATGATGTTTCGAAAATGACTCCAATGATCGGTAATAATCACTTGAGGAACACTGAATCTAGTAATTATATGACTAAAAATGAAAATTGCAGCAGTTTTTATGTCTGCCGAAAATGTAGGCATTGCCTTGGCCCACTTAGTAAAATAATCTACCGCAAGGATGATATACGCATGCCCCCTAGCCGAGTGAGGGTTACATGTAATACAGTCGATACCCCACTTTGCAAAAGGGCCAACGGCAATTATAGGGTGGAGAGGAGCAGGTGGAGCACGCATCTTTCGATCAAAAATTTGACAATTGTGGCATTTTCAGACCGCATAAATACAATCTTTAAATAAAGACGGCCAGAAATAACCAACGCACAATATCTTTTGGGCTATGGCATACCCAGACATATGACCGCCACATGCTCCAAAGTGACAGTCATTTAGAACCTTTTTAGCTTCTTCATGAGTTAAACAACATCGGAAATCAGAATCCGCCCCACGACAATAGAGTGTATCTCCAATGATTTTGTATTGTTGGGATTGGAAACGTATTTTTTGTCGCTGAGACCGTGAAATTTCAGGCCAAAAAGATTTGGTTTGGAGATAAACAATGATATCTCCATACCATGGATCAAAAGTACTAATAAGAAACAAGGATTCATCCGTAATGGGCTCTTCCGCTACAGTTTCAGTATCAGCACGTGGGAAATGACACATCAGTTCCGCAAAAACAAAGATTTCTTTGCCTTGGATTTTTCAAATTCCAAGTCAAATTCTTGTAGGATAACAATCCATTTGGAATACTTTTCCCCTAGCAATTGTTTGGTCAGAATATAGATCATAGGGTTACAGTCAGAAATTACTGTAGTTTTGCGTAGTAAGATGTAATGATGAAATCTTTGGAGAGCTTGAACAGCTGCCAAGGCCAATTTCTCCACATGCGAGTATTTAAGTTCAGTCAGATTTAGAGTTCAACTAAGATATTAAATCACATTTCACTGTTGAATTCATCTTCCTGAACTAAAACCATCCCAATGGTGGAATGAGAAGCGGCGAGGTACAAGAAGTAATCCTGGTTGTAGTTGGGAGGATGCAATAACGGTGCATGGGTCAACACGTGTTTAAGTGCATCAAAAGATTTGTTAGCTATCTCATCCCAAAAGAATGGAGTATTCTGTTTCAACAACCTGGTAAAACCCTTTGTTATCTCGGCGTAGTTAGGAATGAAATGACGTAAAAAGTTTGCTTTCCCTTGCAAACTTTGGAGTTGGCGAAGAGTCGAAGGAGGAGGCAATTTGACAATAGCTTCAACCTTCGAGGGATCGACATGAATGCCAGCTTTTGAAACAACGAATCCCAGTAAACGACCCATTTCTATATAGAAAACACATTTGTGTGGATTCAACCTAATTTGATAATGCCTACATCTCATAAATATTGCTCATAAATGAGTGAGATGATCGGCTCTATGTAATGAATGGGCAGGTAAATCATCGAGATAAGGTTGCACAATGTGCTTGATGTCATGAAACGCGTAAGACATAGCTCTTTGAAAAGTTTCTCCAGCGTTCTTCAACCCAAAAGGTAATTTTCAATAATCGAACGTCCCCCATGGACAAATGAAAGCCGTTTTTGGTTGATCAGTAGGGAGTATGTTGATTTGATTGTAACCGGAAAAACCATCCATAAAGGAGAAAATTTCACTGTCGGCACAATCATCAATGATTTGATCGATATAGGGGGTTGGATAATTGTCTTTGGGACAAGCTCGATTAATATCCCTATAATCGATACATATTCTTATCGTTCCTTGCTTTTTGTTAACAGGAACAATATTCGATACCCAATCCGTTAAGGGAATTGGATAAATGAAACCTGCTCGAAGTAATTTCTCAACTTCAGCTTTAATAGCAGCAGCTTTTCGCGGATGTATCTAATGCAAACATTGCCAAACAAGTTTAGCATCTGGGTAAGTTTTAATTTCATGAACAACAATTGATGGATCGATTCCTGGCATTTCTTCTTATGACCAAGCAAACACATCGCGAAATTCTTGAAATAGGGCTTTATAAGTTTGGAGTTCATTTTCCATACAGGAAGCACCTATATGAATGTTTTCAACAATTCCAGGTTTAACTGAAATTTCAATAGGAACCATTCGAGAGATATTTCCCAAATTTAACTCAGAATCAGGATGTTGCAATGGATTTTGTGGTTCTTTGACATAATCAGTAGTAAAAATACATGAAAAAGCATTTTCAAAATGATCAAGCTCAGGTAAAAATGAAGATCGACGATGAAGATCTTCCCATGGTAAATCATCAATAGACAAAAGTTCACAAATCTGCTTATCAGTATGAATAGGCTCGGAAAAAGTTGTTGAATCTGAGGTTGATATTGAAAGTGATTCTCCATAGACCACATTCATTAGATCAATTTCGGTTGAACAAGGGTCAGAAAACAATTGTACAACCTGATATGCAATTTCATAGGGACTTAAAGGCATCGCATCACCAAATGAATCTACCTCAGATTCGGAAGGTACGATCCAAGGATCATCCAAAACAATAGTGTTTGATGAAATCATATGAATGGTTGCAGTAGAAGGCGATACGTTAGGAGGAGGAAAGGAAAAAGTTCCTAGTAAACCAAAATCTTTAATCAATCCTACCCAAACATCCTTATAAGGGATATGTGTTTTACCGACATGTTGGATACTTTCAAAAGAGGCTGGGTCGAATGAAAAATAAGTCAGCTAGTCTATTGTAACGATCTTTCCATTATGAGGAAACTTTATAAGCCGAAAGACCAATGAAACAACAACAGTCATAGCGTAAGACCAGCTGCGACCCAAAAGAAGGTTGTAATCTAGAGGGGCATCAACCACTTCCACATCTAGATTAATAGTTTTGCCTTCAACCCCTATAGGTAAATCCTGTAGATTGCCAAAAGGATGGTACCCACGGCCATCAAAAGCCTTTAGAATCGTCAGGGATTGATTGAGTGTAGGAGAACCAAGAAATCTCCAACACTGGATCGACATAATACACGTAGAAGCTCCCTCATCAATTACAGTCCTAAAGCAAGGTCTGTTTTTTACTAACACTGGAATTTGGAAAGCCATTTGATGAGGTAGGCGAGGTGTAATATTTTATAAATCGAAGATTATAAGGTTTGAGTCCTGAATATTAATAGCTCCTATAGCTGACAATAGCAACTTACGGTGTGCTGGGCATGATTGCAGCACCTACAAAGCCAACATTGCTGAAGGGGAAATAACTAAATCTTCAACAATGTTATAATTTTGAGCAGCTCTCGCATATGGATTGAAAGCTGACTTTCGAAGTATACCTTTAGCAGGCGGTTTGATTACTAAGTCTGGGTTAGGTTTCTCAATCTGTAGCGGATCAGAACTGGGAGGAGTTGAAGTTTATGGGTTTGAAGTAGAAGATTCTGCTTCCTTACCACCAACAGGACTTTTACTACCATAATCTTGTGATCGCGTCGCAATCCTAACATGAGACATCATCATTATGGGTTCTTCTGAGGCATTTCAGGAAGAATCAATCATCTTACTATCTTGACTAGGAAAAGGATCCTTCAAGACAGCAGGCGTTTGAGAACCTTTGACGATTTTTGCAACCTCAGCGCGATGTGGGCAGTCTCTTGTAAAATTCTCTTCGTCACAAATGAGACAAGGATAGCTAGGTTTACGTTTCTTGTCAGTAGATTTAGGTTTATCTGATTTCTCTTTTGAGTTTTGTTTATTTTTCTTCTTCCCTTTCTTTTTACCGCCGAATTTTGATTTGGCCGTAGATGATTCTATGACATGAATATCGGCAGGAATTTCAGCGGAAGAGTCTCCTGTCGGGGAATATGGTAAATTTATAATAGGAGAAGAATTCTTTGAAGATTTCTTCTTGCTTTTGGTGTTAATTGAACCAATCATATCATCAGCGGCATGAGACCCTGAAGGAGCTACAGTTATTTGATTTTGTTTCGGAAGGTCGGGGATTTTTTTCGTGTAAAGTACCTGACTGCGTATAAATGAGGTCAAGGTACTGAGCTTGAGCAATTACTTGCTCTTCAGTAACAACTCTTGCCTTAGCTACATCCTTAGTGATTTTAGGTAATAATGATTTAACAAACCATTCTGCTAAAATTTGATCCGGAATAAAAACTTTCACTAAACGTCGTCAACGTCGCCATTCATGAATATGATCTGAAATATATGTGGACGTTGACTGTTTTAATGAAGTTAATAATTCCGTGCCATTGTCATATCTGACAGGCAACTGAAAATGAGTTAAGAATGAAGTGGCTAACTGACTAAAATTATAAAAAGAGGCTCGCGGTAACTCAATGTACCACTTGGCCACAAGACCAATCAGAGTGCATTGAAAAAGACGTAAGTGAATTGAATCATCTATAATGGAATTAGATGAACACCAGAGGTGATAATTAATCACATGGTTTGACGGATCCTCTCCTGATTTACCTTCAAACTTTGGGATATCACTAGGCAATTTATTCGGCATTGGCAGCCAAAACGGAAGATAATTAATTGGATCATTTGTAAGGTGCGATAAATCAGGCAAGTCCAAAGTTGCAATAAACGGTAACTGATGGTTAGGATCACAAAAACCCTGGGTCATAAGACCAGCCCCAGGAGGAGGATATCCAGGATAACTTGGAATTGGAATTGCATTTGGAATATTATATCCTCCCGGAAAACCAGGATTAACTGGACCAAACTGGGGTTGTTGAGGTTGCTGATAAATGTATCTAGGGTACGGTTGATACTGGTAGACTGGGCATTTCACTGCAGGACCGAATTGGTATTGTCCCTGGTACGGTTGATAAGTGAATTGCAGTTGACTTGCCACAATTGTACTTGGACCAGGTTGTCCTACAGGCATCTGAACCAAAGTCTGAATTGTAGGTCTGGACTAAGGTAAAGAGGCTTGAGGAGTTGATGCAGGAACAGTAGAAACTGGAGTTGCCAATACTCCAAAAGTAGGTGGGGTAGATTGAACAGAAGCTGCAGTAGTTGCAGCAGTCGTTTGAGGCGAAGTTCGAGGTGAACTAGGCCTAGACTGATGAGCTACACCAGGTGCAGAAGTTTGAATAGTAGGCTAGACAGATTGCTGGTTTGAGCCAAAAACCAAAGGTTGTCCAGATTGAGATGACAACTGCACATTAGGTTGCAAAATCTGTTGAGTTTGAGATGGATCCCACACCATGTTCATTCCGGGGTATGGACCCATAGAAGGTTGAGCATATTGAGGACCATAACTGGGTTGAGCATAGGGCTGATAATTCAAAGGTACATTTCCATCTCCTTGTACAAATGATTGACCAGAAGGTGGTTGGAAACCTTGGGTTGGGTACTGACCTTGAGGTTGATAACCTTGAGGCACGTACTGAAACTGGGGTTGACCTTGAGGTATATATTGATACTGGGGTTGACCTTGAGGTATGTACTGAGTCTGGGGTTGACCTTGAGGAATGTACTGTCCCGAAGGTATGTACTGTCCTTGAGGTTTCCCCCCAGGCAGTAACTGACTACCTTGAGGTTGCCCCCCAGGCTATAATTGAGTACCTTGAGGTTGCCCCCCAGGCAGTAACTGACTACCTTAAGGTTGCGGATTTGGAATAGTACCAGACATCATAAGAATTTATTCTGTGCTCAACAGTTGAGTTCCGTTATTACCAGTTGATATCCCATGTTCAGTGGGTTGAGGAGATGCTCCTGAAAAAGTACCAGTGAGTGACTGATACTCAGAAGGAACAGAAGGACCGCCATATAAAAATGTTTCCGGTGATTGGGAAAACATGGATGACTGTCTCGACATATTCAAAGGAGGATAATAACCTCTAGGTTTTGGATGAAAAGGAATTCGAGGTGGTGAAAAACTAAGACCCGGATTTTCTAAAAATTTGGTAAATGAGAGGTACCAAGCGTCCCTCCTAGGAGGACTATAGAAAATTGCTTCACGCTCCCTAAGTTCTAAACTTGGTTGATTTTCAGGGAGACTTATATCTTCTTCTGGACTAACAAGTTCTTCAATAAAAATGAGTCCCGAAGGAAGATTTTGGGTAATGATCCTTCCTACCTTGGGTGAACCAAGACCACTGGAAGTTGGAGAAGCAAATCCTAAGGATGGAGTAGCAGCAGGTTTAGTTTCAGGCTCAGAAATTTCAGGTTTTTCAACTAATTCACTAGTAGAAGAAAGACTACCAGTAACTTCGGAAAATGAAATTGGTTCAGAAATATACTCTGTTGCTTGAACTTGATAATCAGGATGAACAATTAAAGAAGATTCTCTATCTTTCGATGACCCAACTCTACTGTCACTAGGATTACAAGAGCTCGTAGCCCTTCAAGCTGGCTTGGTGTATACTTGGGAGGTTGCCCTTGAAGTCTACAGGATTGTCTCGGTAATTCAGCCACGATTAAATATTTTAATTACTTTACACACAAACAAAGAAAATCTCAATAAAACCACCTAAAGTCTCTAAAGAAACAAACAATTGAATCAAACGACTAAAAAATCTAAGAGTTCAAACCACACACAAACAGTAACTTTCTGTACCAAAACCACTAGTTGGTGATGAAATCCAACGTCGCAGAATTCAATACAGAAAGGGCAGTTGGAATAGTTAACCCGACAACCTACTTAATGAAACAGACTGGCACAAGTTTCTTCACAAAACCGTCTCGAGTGAAGAGAACCCCCCAAATATTCCACGTGAGTCTAGTTGACGTCTGCTCCATGTACAGTGGGACCTTCCCTCCACCGTCACCTTAGGAAAGAATCCTGTAGATTATAGCCACTAAGGTTACCAACAGAAACAAATATACCTGGGGGAACAGTCTACGAGCCGATACACACGCAAGGGCAGAGTAACAAAGCTCAATCCTCATTCCCAATGAGGAAGGATTGATTACCTCACTAGTTCAGATATGATCTCGTGCTTGACTCATTTAAGAGGAGCTTCCCAGAGCATACATGCAACAATTGGAATTTTTCCTACCGCAAGATATAGCTACTTGTTTATTTTAACTATCTTAGAGAGTTAATTACTCCCTACTCCAAGATACTAGCTTAAGCTATATTGGTGATAAGAGCCCTAGAAATAAAAAGATTGCTAGATTAATTTTAATTTAAGCGTTATTTTTATGGGTTGTTTCTTAAGTCAATAGTAATGGAGATGAAACTTTATGGTGTGAAGACTCGACTCCAAAAATACTAAAAATGCACCTAAGATGATAAACAATTCTTTTTCTTCAATGAATTTCTAGCTAAAGAAAGAGTTGAGAATGTAAATCTTTGAAAAAAAAATCTTTCCTTCAACATGTAAATGAAAAGAAAATATTTTTTGTCTTTTTCAATAAACTCAAAATGAGACTACTAATTATGCTCACAAAAAATCCCTTTTTATTTTTAACACTCAAAAACTACAGAAAACAATTTCTTTCAAAAGAGAATTTCTAGAAAACACTCAAAACTATAAAAAAACTATGCTTGAGATCTAAAAATTTCTAAAAACCTAATTGAAGTAAAAGCTTAAAATTTTTTTCTTTGAGGATGTTTTACTTAGTTATTCAGCAAACTAAGGACTAATTTTTTCAGAATAAAAAATTAATCAAAAAACACCCAGCTATGTCTTCTTCTATAAAAATGAAATTCAAAACTTAAAAGCAAGTTCTTTCAAAGCTTTGCAAAGAGAAAACAAGATCTATTTCTCAGCAAGGGCAGATTTCACAAATCAGTCAGACTCATCAAGAAGACCAAAAATACCAGGGTAATCTAAGGTTTTTTAGGCTTCTATTCTCTGAGTTACTACAAAGACCAAGTGAAAATCAATCCAGGCACGCAAAACATCTAGAAAATCAGCTAAAACCAAAATGCCAATGGAACTAACTTACAAGAAATTTTTGACAGGACACATGCAGATCTGGGCAGAGACTAAAAAGAATAAATAATCCTAAGCTTAACTGGACGAAAACAATTTAGGTTTTTCAAAAATTTTAACAGGGTCCGCAGGCTTCCAGTAGAACCAAATGCAGTACCGCTCTATGCAACAAAGGAACAGTGCGGGGATATCCGCACTGTCTTGTAAAAAGAAAGTGCGGTCCTCTTCAAAATTTCGGAAAAAACAAAATATAATCCAGATCCTAAAAACTACCCAATCCCACACACATCAAGCAAAAACCAGAAACAAGAAAAAGTTTCTCAAGTCAAAGAAAAAAGGAAAGGCAAAAAACCAAATTCAAGTCCCCAGCGAAGTCACCAATTTGTTGGCCGGATAAATTGTTCTTGCGTACAAGAATGATCTCCCTAGTATCAACAGATATCTAGCAACAAATAGGACAAGCAAATCTACCTTTCTCTAAATATATTGTGATTTATTAATAAAAACCAAGAGGTGTTTTAGACCCTACCTTAAGTCCAACGCTAGTTTGTGGCAGCCACGCTTCGACCGTCCGAAAGAGTTTCCTTTTAAGAACCTGCAATCATAAACAAGTACACATCAAATAACACCTTCATAGCTAATATAATAAATCATATTCATCATGGTGATCAAGGAATCCATGAAATAAACCATAAAACACAGCTTATTGAAAAAAATAAACTTGATTGTATTAACTTTGAAAAAAAGAAGAACTTTACAACCTTTGCTGCCTTGATGTTGTATAAGCTCCTCCCAGGGTCCAAGCAGGAATCTCCTCTACTTTGAAAAGCCTCACACTCTTCCCAATGAGATAAAACAAGGTATGTAATCTCTCCTCTCAAGCTCAATTAGGAAGACTAAATTCCAATAGCATTTCCCCTCAAAAATATTCAACTTTCAACCTCCCTAGTAACCATCCCAATGCCTCATTTTATAATGCAGAGGAAGGAAGTTACAGGTCCACCTATGAAGGGATAGAGTCCTCCTTCAAAGGGATAAGCTCCTCACATCAAGGGGTTAGCTCCTTAAGGTATGGGATGCATGAACCTTAAAGGAGCGAACTTGCTACCTCAAGATTCCCTCTAGAAGCTTCCAGAAATAACTCAAAGTGAGTTTTTAAGAATGTACTTGCGCCTTTTTTACTTTTACAGGGGTCCGCGCCCATTACACAAAAACAAAGTGGTCAGGTATGCAGGGGACATGACCAGTAGGTGCGGGACCACGGGTAATGCTAAGAGAAAGTGCGGAACCAGAGTTTAAGAGACTTTTAAGAACTTTCTCTTATTTTTCAAGGCTTGACATGAAGAATTGAGGTTTAAGACTTGCAAAGGAGGAAGGTAGGAGTGGTGATAGACTCACACTGATTGTAGAATGTCATGGTGACAATATTTTGTGCAACACATGGCTAAAATCAACAACCATAATGCCCACAATGCAGAATGTTTGTGAAGGCCAATGCTCCCCCTGAACCTGTGCTACTTGTGCATTGTCAACAAATGATTCATCAAGGCATCTTCATCAGTGATATACAAATCAATGAGCAAAGCATATCAACAGACTGCAATCATCAATATTAAACTGAGCACCCATGAGAGAGTCTGACCCACTGTTTTTTTATCATAAAAACATATATGCTCTTGAAGCCACAGAAACTCACATATATATGTGAATATCCTTCATGATAACCGCATGAAGGAACCTTCTTCTGAAAAATGGATTTAATAGTAGGATGATGCAGAAACTACTCCCATCTTTTGTCTAAGATATTAAAATGTTTCTCTGGGAGGGGTTTGGTAAATATATCAGCAACCTATTCTTTGGAGGGAACATACTCCAATTTAACCTTTTGTTCAAGCACTTGTTCTCGTAGGAAATGGTACTTAATGGGTATGTGCTTGGTCTTGGAGTGCATGACATGATTTTTTGAAATATTGATGGCACTTGTATTATCACATAAAATGGAGATGGGTGGAGACCACGTGATTTGAATATCTTGCAATTTTTTCATCATCCAGAGTAGTTGTGTGTAGCAAGATGCAGTAGCCACATATTCTGCTTCAATTGTAGATAAGGCAATCAAACTTTGTTTCTTACTTAACTAAGATACTAACCGTGATCCCATATAGAATGAACCTCCATTGGTGCTTTTATGATCATCAACATTTATTACCCAATCTCCATCTGTATGTGCATGAAGAGTAAGATATGTATCTTTAAGATACCATAGACCAAAGTCTTGAGTTCCTTGAAGATATTTGAATATTCTTTTTATAGCCTGAAGATGTGATTCCTTTGTATTTTCTTGGAACCTTCCATCAATTCCTACTGCATGCATGATATCAGGTCTGGTAACTTTTAGATAGAGCAGACTTCCAATCATAGATCTGTATGCTGGTTGATTCACTGTAGGTGATTTATCGTCAGAACTGAGACTGCATCCTGTTATCATTGGAGTACATACTGGTTTAGAATCTTCCATTTCATACTTCTTGAGAATCTGCTTGAGATATTTAGTTTGTGAAGGAAAAATACCATCTTTTGTTTACTGTACTTGTAGACCAAGAAAATAAGTAAGTTCACCAAGTAAGGACATTTCAAATTCTTGCTACATAACCGAAGCAAAGCTCTGACTCATAGATTCTTCATTGCTACCAAAGATGATATCGTCAACATAAATAACAATAATTAGTAGTTTATCATTCTCAATCTTTGTGTATAAGTTGTTGTCTGCAGATCCTTTCGTGAACTCTTGTTGTTGTAGATATTTGTCAAGGTGATAATGCCAAGCCCTTGGAGCTTGTTTCAGTCCATAAAGAGCCTTTTTGATCTTGCATACAAGCTTTGCATCATTTCCAAGAATGAACCCTTCTAGTTGTTCAATATAGATTTCTTCTTCTAACTCTCCATTAAGAAATGTATATTTTACATCCATTTGATACACTTTGAATTTCCGAAAACTTGAAATAGCAAGAAACATTCTTATGGCTTCAAGTCTGGCAACATATGCAAATGTTTCTTCAAAGTCTATACCTTCTTGTTGAGCATACCCTTTACAGACAAGTCTTGCTTTGTTTATAATAACATCTCCATTTTCATTCAATTATTCGTGAATATCCATTTTGTTCATATAACATTTTTATCAAGAGGTCTAGGAACTAGCTCCCAAGTATCATTCTTTTCAATTTGGTCAAGTTATTCATTCATTGCCTTAACCCAACATTAATCTTTGCTAGCTTCATTAACATTTTGTGGTTCTATGGAGGATAGTAATGTTAGATAACTGGAAGTTCTTGCAAGAGTTCTTCTTGTCTGCACTCCAAACCCTTTTTCACCTAGAATTTGAGATTTTGGATGATTCTTTTGGACATACATGGATGGAGTCTTTTCCATATCGGTTGTATCTTATTCTGATGCTTCATTGGTTTCTTCCTCTATATCATTTTTATTTGATACAGGAAAACATTCACCGTCTTACTCATTTTCATCATCCTTTGTTGACTTTATCTGTTCTGTATTTATGCATGCTTCATCAATTTCTAAATCAATGCATTCAAGAATTTTCCGAAGTCTCTTATTATAACATTTGTATCCTTTACTTCTAGATGAATAACCAATAATAATTCCTTTGTCTGCTCTGGGTTCAAGCTTACCAATTTTTTCAGCAGTCTTTTTGATGAAACATTTGCTTCCAAAAACTGTGAAGTGTTTTATAATAGGAGGCATACCATACCAAAGTTCATATGGATTTTGATCACTATTTGCCTGAACATTAGCTCTGTTGAGAATAGTCACAACAGTAAATGCATCTTCACCCCAGAAGGTGGCAGTAGTTCCAGATTCATCAAGCATAGCTCGAGCCATTTGTTGAACTGTTATGTTCATTCTTTCCACTACACCATTCTGTTGAGGAGTTATGGCAATATATAACTACCTTTTTATTCCATGTTGTTCAAAAAAATAAAAATAAAAATCATCTGATATGAATTCTCCCCCTCGATCAGATCTAAGACATTTGATTTTTCAATCTGATTCATTTTCAGCTAAAGCTTTGAAGGCTTTAAACTTTTCAAAGCTTCATCTTTATGCTTCAGTAGACCTATCCAACACATTCTAGAAAAATCATCAATGAATAAAATAAAGTATTCTTCTCCATGAGGTGAATTTTTCCTTATTGGTCCACACAAATAAATATGGATGAGTTCAAGAGGCTTACTTGTTGATCCTTTTTTTTCACTGAAATGAACTCTGGTTTGCTTACCGACTTGACATGGTTTTCATATGGTATTCTCCAGGATGCTGATATCTGGAAGATCACAAACCTCCTTGAGCCTGCATGCTTTTCTTATTTGAGAAAAGCTTAGATGCCACAATCTTCAGTGCCATAACCTGTTTTCATCTGTTTTGATTAGATAGCATTGTTTTTGTCCTCCTTTCAGTATGTCTAGATTTCTTGGAGTTCTTGTACCTTTGATTACGGTCTTTCCTGTATCAAGCTCGCGAACCACACATCTGCTTGATCGAAACACAACTTCATTTCCTTGATCACAGATTTGACTGAGACTCAACAAGTTATGTTTTAAACCATAAACATATATGACATTTCCAACTTTAACCTTTTCTTTCAAATAAACAAAACCTTTACCTTTAATGACAGTTAGTGTGTCATTTCCAAAGGATACATTCTTTTATTTTTCTAAAGCATTATATCAATGAAGTTTCTCTTTATCACATGTCATGTGTTTAGAGAATCGCTGTAAATGTACAACTGATTTTCTTGTCCTTCTGCAAATAGAGCTATGCCACATCTTTCTGATTGAAATTCCTTCTTTCTCCATACCCTAGAATTTGATGATGTTTTCTCCTTTTGAAGTGTTGGCCAAAATTTTCTCCTACATTCATATTCTTCATGACCAAAGTTATTACAAAATGAACATTCAATTTCATCTTCAAGAGGAGAAAAGTTATTATAAGAACTTTTCTTGATTCTTGTTATGCTCCTTTGATTTCGTGCTTCTCTAATCATGATAGTTTTGTAAGCAACGCATTGAGCAACCTTATGCCCAAAGTTATGGCATGAAAAGCATTTTCCATTAAAGAAGTTTCTGTGATCATAGGGTCTTTTTTTATTGTTTACCTTTTGGTTGATGCTTCTATTGTTGTTCATCCTTGGAGTAAATTGAGCATGATTTACCTGATGAGTACTTTTAGGCTTTTGCTGACAATTGACATACTGTTCACTGGCCTTTGTTGCATCAAGATAGCTTCTGGTGGAGGCTGACAACTTTTGTGATTGGGATGATTCTTCAGTATATCCAAGAGCTGTCTTTATAAGAGGATAATGCTAAACCTTGATGATTTCGTTTAAAGTTTATGATCCTTTAACAAATATAAGGTTAAGAGATTTTGTCTGCTCAAGTTCTTTTCTTAGACCCATAACTTCACATTCTAGTTTTTCATTATGATTTTCTCTTTCACTGAGTTGATGTGTCAACGTGTCTATGATCATATTCTTTTATTTCAAATAGATTTTGAGTTTAGTGATTTCTTCAAGAAAGTATTCCTCTTCTAAAGCATCCAAAAAATCATCAATTCCATAAGCCATGAGTAGTTTATAATCTTGTTCAGTTTCATCTTCATCATTATTATATAATCCATCACTATCTTCATTGGTATAGTAACTTCTTCTATTAACAACCTATTTTCTATTGCCTTTTGCAGATCCATTTCCATTTTCATGATTATCTTTATGAGGACATTTTGCATCATAATGGCCAACTCTACCACAAGCAAAGCATTTGAATGGTATCTTACCTCTGAATCTTTCGGAACCCCGTTGAAGCTTCTTGACAAAGTTTACCTCATCTTCTTCTTTTGAAATATATCCTGATTCATTGTGCTCTTCCTTTTATTTTCCTTTTGCTAAAGCTTTGAAATCGACTTCTCTCATATTTGATGGACCTCCTTTCCTCATTTCAAAGGTAGTTAGAATTCCATGTATTATAACCATAGTAATAGATTGAAGATCTTGCTTTTCTTCTACGGCAGATACTTTTGACTCGAATTTAGAAGGCAAAGATCTCAAAATTTTCTCTACTAAAGTAGCATCCTTTATCTCTTCACCCAGATTCTTCATACAATTAACAATCTTATTTACACGTAAAAAGTAAATAACAATACTTTCATCAATATGCATCTTAAGAGTTTCATACTGAATTCTGAAAGTTTGGTGCTTAGTACATTTTACCTAGGAGTCTCCTTCATATCTTTGAATGATTTTGTCCCATATCTCTTTGGATGTCTTGAGCTGCATGACTTTGACGATTATGATTCTAACAGACTTCCCAATAAAGTGTTGACTGCTTTGGCATTGGTTTCGTATAACTTCTTACTTGTTGTATATGTAGGTATTACTGTTGGAAATTGGTATCCTCCTTCCACAATTTCCCAAACATCGGCTCCAAGCGACTGAAGATAGGCTCTCATTCTTATTTTCCAATATACCAAGTTGTTCCCATTGAATATTGGTGGTCTGATAGATCCCATTCCTTCATGATTTTTCATCTTGAAAGATCTCCTTCAAGCGATCAAGCTTCTTCTAAAGGACCTGCTTTGATACCAATTGTTGGAAATAATATTGAGAGGTGGGGGGGGCGGTGAATCAGTATTTACAATTTAATAACTTTTCATTTCCTGATCAAATTTATATATTCTACTTCAGTGAAGTGACTTGCATGTGCACACAAATGTGATTAAAGAAGCCAACATATATCTAGAGAACTTATGATTTAGTTAATTCATCATGTGTTGATCTTTAATCAGTGCATCAGTATTTTATTATACAGTAACTATGTGTAGTAATAACATAATAAACCATCACACATAAGAAACACACATGAACACCAAGATTTAAGGTGGAAACCCAATGTGGGAGAAAAACCACCTGTTGTTGTCATCTCTGTCTTCTTTTTAATATAAAGAAAATTTGTTTACAATCTTGTACTAGTGCAAACTCATACCAGTACGTAGGCACCCACCTGTAGAAGGCTACAACCTTCTCTCGTTCTCCAGCTTCTACTGGAAAGGAGCTACAACCCCCTAGCTCTTGTACTAGATGATATGTTTACTAGTACGTAGGGGCAACCTGCAAAGGCTACGACCTTCTCTATTCCTCTAGGGACCACGTTTCATAAATTTTCAGACTAGATGCTCCAGTAATATTCTGAACATCTATTGTCAAATTACAAATATCTTGATAGTCAGTAGGAAGGATCACCCTTCTCACTTAATCAGTCAACCAATCAGACTCAATCTCCTTATGCATTCAGTTCTACTTTTAGATCTAAGAAGACATCATTGACAAACATCAATAAACCAACAACACTGATCAAATAGATCAATCATTTCTGAATAACAAGATTTGCTTTTGTAAACGCTACTTGGAAGATTCGAATCGGCATGTATACTCGCCTTCACGAAGGGGAACCAATGTATATATTTGCAAATACTAACTTACAACTTCGCTGCTATTCCAGATTTTAGACATACCCAGATCATGACATTGAAGAATAAAACATGTGTAAGCAATCAGATATAGCCCAACCAATATTAGATCATTCAATGATAGTTCATTTTAGGTCTCATGATCCTAATTCAACATTGAATTCAAGGTGCACATAATATTTCATATTATATCATAATCATAGCCCTTGCAACATAAAATGTACTTCAAATAGAAGTATTCCTAGGAAAGCCTTTTACTTGCACACTTGGCCCTTTGAACTTCTCCTCCTTATATAGTTTTTGTCCTTTCTCAATACCTTGGACCAAAACAACACTTATAACCAGTGGTATTCTTGGACGGGATCAAATAGTCCTTACTCCTCTCAATATTGTGGGCTAATACCATGGTATTGACCCTTGGTATTCTTTAATCTTGAATTTCCTTGATTTTCCAACCCGTACGTGCTTTTCCTCTTGTGAAAGTGCATGCATATGTATACACATTTTTTGTTTTGTCAACCCGCGTGTATATGCTACTTTGTCAAAGTGAACCTGCGTATACAGATTGAACTACCTTACAACATCCTTTTCCTTCAACTTCTTGATTCTGATTAGTAGACCTTTGTTCCAACTTCCTGTTCTTCTGTACCCATGCCCTGTTAACTCTAAATTTTCTTGTTACAATGTGAGTTGCATTTTATCAAATCTGAAATGACATGTGAGTGAGTTGCCATCAAGGACAATACTTGTATCATAATGGAAACAACAAAAACCATTATCTTATTCATTTGAGTTGTCCAAGGTGGAATTTGACAACAGTTGCACAACTGTGTTCATTAGATGTTTAAATTGTTGGGTGTGGAGCTTGATTATCTTCCTGATTTAGAGGTCTTGTTTTCATTCAGGTGTATAGCCCAGGAAGACTGTACACCCCTCCACATGGGGGGGTGATGGGGGGACTTTTACTCCTTGCGAGGGTCTAGGAGGGGGGTTGTCCCCCCTGGTTAGGGTGTCTGAGGGCTAGTGGGCACCCAAATTAAAAATAGATGAAAATTTTCCTTGTAAAATATTGTAATATTGTAGTCAATATAGGTCATTCATTAGGCAGATGATCTAACGGTAGAAGTTATGTTAATTTAAGGTTTCTTTTTATTAGAAGTAAACACTTAGATTATATGAGGTAATTTTATTGCGGCTATGTATTATTATTCTGAGTGAGAAAAAGAGAGGAGACTGTGTGAGAGCGAAGAGGAAATTACAACGGATCTATTGTAGGTTGTATCTCTTCATTTTGTTGGATAATAAAAGGAAGGACTAGTTGTTTCTCTGTGGACATAGCCCAAATTGGGTGAACCATAGATATGTTTGTCTCTCTTTTTTTATGCATTTTTATGTTTTGTTTCTGCAACAATGTATGCGTTTCATTGCTCTGTTAATTATTTTCTAACACAAACATCTTTATCCTTTGCTACAACGGATATTCAAAAATTTATCAACAATCATGATAAGGTATTTGGGGAAATGCCTAACATTATTACACTTGTCCGGAAACATGCCCATGATATTCATTTTCAGCCTCAAAGTGTGCCACCGAACATTAGGCCTTACATATATCCACATGAATAAAAGAGTGAGATTGAATGTATGGTTCAAGAAATGTTAGAAGCAGACATTATTCAACCTAGCAAGAGTGCTTTCTATTTGTTATCACCTGGATTGAACCTCAGGCCGAAGAAAGGCAATGCCAGGGTAACCACAAACCATGCTAGCCAAGTAGCTAGCCCTACTAGGCCGAGTGAGGGCTCTCTCCGTAAGGATCTCAGCCAAGATGATTGGATTGGGAAAATAACATTAGGCTAGGTATAGTAGCACAAGGTTTGATTTGATTTTGAAGGGGTTTCCTGGACCAGGAGGATCTGGACAGTTAGGGCTAGAGAATTAGGTCAAAATTGCAGGGTGTTCAACAGGGGAAGGTAGGCATAAGGTTTAGCACTCTAGGGCTTGATGGGTGAGGTGTTTTAAGACTGTTGAGAAGCTAGGAAGAGCATGTGATTACCATGGATCCTTCCTAGATTGTAGAAAACATATAATGGTGAATATTTCCCCAAAGCAGAGCAGTGATGTTATGAATTCTGCCTATCAACTTGAAAACATTCACTTAGAAGCAATGAAATGATTCATGAAGTACACAAAACATTTAAACATACGATCACAAGAGAAGAAACCGAACTAAACACCATACCACATGGATCCTAAAGAAATAGCTACAATTTCTAATTAATCTCTTGCTAAATTGATACAAAATGATGTCTTTTCAAAACCTAAGCATCCAGTTGAGTCCAACCCTTTACAATGAGAAAGAAGAAGAAGAAGCTATAGGCATTGTTTCAACCTCCTCCCATCCTCAGCGGTCGAATCCCTAAGATAAGGAGCTAATCTAACCAACACTAAACAAGAAACTGGAATTTAGGCATCCTAACAACTTTCCTCTAAAAGTGAGAAAACTAATTCATTTGTGCTCAATTTGACTTTTAATCTAATGAATCTACCCTCTACTACAAATTTCCATCATATTTACAAGCCAAGTCATCATTTACATCAGTAAAACATCCTCCATGAGAGAAAATCGATGAACACAATGAAAACACAGATAAATGGCCATCCTGTGTAAAATTTGTCCTACGTGCAGTGCCACTGGTCCAACACGCAATGCCACTTTCAGGTCCCTTTTGGAGGCCTTCCCGACATCCACTACAAGAAAAAAGGACATTGGTGAGGGGCGAAAAGTGTCACCATAAGCTCATTGGTGACGGTCAAAAGAGCCTTCGTCACCAAAAACTGAACGTCACCAAAAGTGGTGTCGCCAAAAGTATTGGTGTTGTAGTGACATTCAAAGTCCATCACCAATAATTATTTATAATTATGGATAGTGACCGTCACCATTTCATATGAGCAATGGTGACGGACCATAGCCTCCATCACCAAAAACTAGACATCACCAAAGGTGGCGTCACCAAAAGTATAGGCGTTGTAGTGACATTCAAATTTTGTCACCAATAATGATTTATAATGACAGATAGTGACCGTCACCATTTCATATGAGAAATGGTGACAGACCATAGCCTCCATCACCAAAAAACTGAACATCACCAAAGGTGGCGTCACCAAAAGTATAGGTGTTATGGTGGCATTAAAGGTCCGTCATGAATATTGATTATAATGACGAATAGTGATCATCATCATTTCATATGAACAACAACGATTTATTGTGATGGATCTTTCATGGCTGTCACTATTGGTGGATATATATGGTGGCGTTTGTTGACCCTCACCAAAAGCCGCATTGCCATAAGTATAGGTGGTGTGGTGACGTTCAAGGTCCGTCACGAATAATGACTATAATGATGGACATCGACCATAACCATTTCATATCAACAATAACGATTTATGGTTACAGAACTTTGAGGTTCGTCATTATTGATGCATATATATGGCAGTGTTCGTTGATCGTCACCATTTCATATTTTTGTGAGGATTGAAAAATGTCACTAAAGCTCATTGGTGATGGTCAAAAGCTCATTCTCCATATGGATCATGTCAGGGCACGATGGAATCGAACCACCAACCTTCTACTTGTAAAGCAGGTGCTCTTCCATTGAACTAGCACCCTTTAAAGAATTCGACTTTTAAAAATTAGACCATGAAACTTCATAAATTTTAAATTCTACAACTTTCAATAAATTAAAGTCTTGACAATATTTTACTAAACAAGCAAAGAAACATCGAAGTTGTAAGTCCCTACCTAATGGTTATGGAAGTTATGAAAAGTGGTTGGAGGGAAAAATAATTATGTATAAAATAATCAATATGTTCAGTTGAATACTTAAGTAGAAGTGAAACTCTGAAGACATTTATAATCTATAAATGACCTATAACTAGAAAATGCACCAAATATTGCAAATGAAATGTCATAAGTTGATAACAGATGGAAGAAGAACATTGATAAAGACAGATGCAATATGTTATAGGTTGAGTGAAAGAAAAATATCAATGTTGTTGTTGTTTGGTGTTTAGATCTCTGGAAACTGTTAGTGTCAGTGTCTTCATACCTCCATTAGTGATCAAATTACTCTTTTTGCATGCATAGTAGGTGTCCCATCCGATCAGCTGCATTCCATTAGGTCATGGATCAACTGATGGTAGTGGTTTCATGTCAATGTCCCTCATGACATTCACCTACTGACCTGTTTTCACATTTTTTAGGTCATTTACTGTCATTCTGTTTCATTTCATTTACAAAAGTCAGTTTTAGGGTTTTAGTCTCACTAGGTCTAGGGTTTGTCATCATGGTCATCCAAAACTCAATAAAAGGTTAGCAGACACATGAGGAGGTTTTATAAGTTCATAGAATCATAAATTCATTGATGATATGCTCAATAATTTTTTTTTACCTCAAAACTCTGTTTTGAGGTGAAAACTGAGTTTTTCCATTTTATGTACAAATTTCATGAAATGTAAAGTGTTTCTATATGTAATAAGTGCAGCAGCTGCTCTTGGTTACCTTGCCAACTCAAGACACTGCATAAACAAAAGCACCAATGCATCAGTTCATCAATTGATCAAGAAAAGTCAAACTTCAAATGAAAAACAGAGTTTTTGAGAAAAAGTGACTAAGAATTTATAAAAGTGGGTTTGCAATGAGGAAAATTTAAAAGTGCATCCATTTATAAAGTGAATTCATGCTAGTCATCCATTTCATTGTGCAAAACATCTTTGACGAGCCAAAATCGTGATTTAGAGGGTAATTGAGCAAAAAAGGAAGAAAACCTTATTTTTGCAGCAAACTTGCTCGGCGCTGTGCATTAGAGAGTTGGCACTACACATCAGACCAGCGTTGCGCATCAACCAGTTTCAGCCAGTGTTAAAATAAAAAGGCGTTGTGCATCAGGAGGGCACTGTGCATTGGGCCCAGTGCGTTGCGCATTGGCTAGGAAGGTTCCAAAATCATTCCAAATCACCCAAAACTCTCCCAAATGCTACATTTCTCTCCTACAAGTAAGTTTTCATTGATCTTGAGCTAAATTTGGTCTTCTTCATGTTTTCTTCATGAGTTTTGCATCTTGAAAATCAAACCCTAGCTTGTCTTCATAAATTTCCATTTCATTGCAAAACTTTCACTCCATAACAAAAACCAACACCTTTTTCCCCTTTTCCACACTTCATTGCCCTAAATCAATCCATTAAGTCCATTTTCCCTTTCCCATTCCCCTAAGAAAACTCACTCCCTTCATTAAACCCTAAGTCCCTCATAAGTCAAAACCCTAATTTCCTAAACCTGTCCTTTCATTCCCTTACTCCATTCCACATTTGCAAAATCTCTTCATACTCATCTTCCTTGTCCTCACCCATTATTATTTTCCACCATATCATCATCACATCACATCCCTAAGACAAGCACCATGGCAAGAAGCAGTGAATCAAGTTTTGAAGAAGAAACACTTAGTGATAGCTCAAGGGAAAGAAATGTACAGCCTAAGAGACCTCACAAGGGTGGAAAAATTATTAGGGAGGAACCTATTAGCATGACTGAACTCCTTGCTTGTCCTCTTACCACCACGTGTTTTAGATATCAGTCTTGTTTTGAGTTTTGTGAGATGGTTGAGAGGGTTAAATACCATCATGAGTTAGCAAGGAAGTTTGTCATAAACATGGAAAACAATGTGGTGCACCTTGCTGGGATCAATTTCACTCTTTCACCAGCTATCATTGCAAAAGCTACAAGAATGCCAAATGTAGGGGAAAAGTGGAACAAAAGGCAGAATATCAGTAAACAACATTATGAACCTTATATCAAGGCCAAATACCATGGTAAAATTAGTAGGGTGTTTGCTTTCAAATTCATGGAGGACCGGTATGTTCCACTCATGAAACTTATCATCAAATACTTTACATGTGAGGGTAGGTTCTCCATACTTTATGCCTACCACATCATATTGCTTATGCACTTCACCAGGGTCAGAATGATGAGCATTCCATATTTAATATGTAAAAACATAGAGAGGATGATAGTGATTTCAAAAAGAAAACCTTTTCCACAACAGCTCAACAGTATTTATCATTTTTCTATCATTAAAATTGTGGTTTTGCATCAGCTCACTCAGTTGGGAATGTCATGGGAAACTTTCATTTCCCATGAATGCTTCAATGGGCCTCAAATATTTTCATATCCTTGAGAGAAAGGTGAGCCTTCCAAGCAACAAAAAGAGCCTGAAAGAAAAATAGAAGAGGCTCATATTCCTATGTTTATTACTTATGAAAGAGGCACTAGGATGCTTTTTGCAGCTACCAAACGAGTACTATCTCCACCAGGGGTGGAAGGGGTCTTGTTTTCTTCACCGGATCATAGGCAAATGCTATCTTTACCGGGGGTGAAAGGGGCTTTGCCTTCTTCTTCAGTTGAGAAGGTACAGGACAGAGACAAAGGAAAGCAACAGGTGCATGAAGAAGGCCCTACTGAAGGGCAAGATAGGGATTTTGTTTTGGCTGAGGAGGATGACACTGATTTGGGCTCTCAAAGCTTAGGACTCAAGGATATGATCATCAAAGAGAAGGAGGATGAAATCCAAGCCTTATCACTTGACCTTGAGAGGGCCGAATGGATCATTAACTTTATTGAGCAGGAGAACAAGCAACTGGAGGACAAACAAGCTATTATGGAGCTACAAACAATTAGAGGAAACAAGCAAGTGACAAAAAGAAGAAAAATCAAGATGACATCCCTTGATCAAGAAATTTAGGCTGACCGAGAATCATGGTTGGAAAGAGTGAACATCCACCTTGAGAAGATGCTTGATAAAGCTAAAAAAGAGAAGAAAATGTTGTGCCATATGGCTTATCATTACTTAGCTCAGAATAAAATTTGCAAGACAAGGATAAATAACCTAAAAGCTAAGTTAAAGAGAGCCTTGAGAGCCAAAAAGGAACAAGATAAACTTAAAATTTTGGCTAAAGCTTCATTAGCTCAGCAAAGAAATTAGTAAGCTTGCCTCTTGCCAAATTTGAAGAAATTTTGGGAAAATTTTGTCATTTCACAATTTTGTAATTCAAAACACAAGAATTTTCAGCTGATGTGCAGCACCACTGGCGCTGCGCATTGAGTTGGCTCAGTATTTTGCAAAATGGCTTGGATTTTTGGATTCCTCATGGAAAAATAATGAAACCCAGAAAGTTTCATAAGATTTGGAGGAGATTTGGGTCATCTAAAGGGCAAAAAACACCTAAAAATGCCCTCTTTGCCACTTTTTGGACCCACAGGAACCAGTCTTGGGAGAAATGATTTTTGGAGGGGCAAATCAACTCCAAATCAAAAAATTCAAAGTGTTCCAAAAACTAGACAGGTAGAGCTTTCCAACAAGCTATCTTGGGCCTGATTTGGTGAAGTGGAAGGCCTTCAAAATCAGCCTTGAAGTGGCGCTACGCATTAGGCTCATGGCGCTGCACATCAGGCAAATTTTTGCCAATTTTGCCTAAAAACTCAGAATTTCGCCTAGTTTGACTGTCAGTTGACTTTTCCTTTTCTCTTTGGTAAATTAATGATGTAATATGATGTAAATATGATGAAAACTGACTTGTTGGGGTAGATACATCATTTAGAGGTGGTTTGAGGTTGGATGAATCAGTTTCCATAGTTTTAGAGGCAAGTTGTTCCATTGCCTATTTTCTAGTTCCTAGTTTAGATGTTGTTGAAACAGCTCCTTGACTCATGGATTCGACCCCTGATGGCTAGCATAGGTGGTTTGATGCCTATATCATGTACTTTCTTAGTAATTTGTCAAGGTTGGACTCTTGTGGATGCATTGAGCTTTATTGAAAATCACTTCTGCAGTTTGGCAAGGAAATGAACCAGGGTTTTGCAACATTTTGTGGGATTCTTGTGGTAATGTGTCTTGGCATTGTTTCTTCTTTTGTTATTCAGTGTCTCTTATGTGTATATGTGCCAGCATCTATCTTTTTCTTCATAACTAAATGAAATCAAGATTAATAGGTGGAATCCATTGATATTCAGTGCTCTGCCTTGAGGTTACATTTAGTTTTAAATGTTTTCTGCTATTTGAAGAGGACTCATGAACTTTGCATGCCCTCTCCAACTCCTCACCAGTCTTTAGACTTACCATAACATCCAATTCAAAGTGCTAAAACACTTGCCTACCTCGCCCCACAGAAACCTCTACAAATCTGAGTTGATTTCCTGGACCCAAAGCTGCCTTCTTCATTTGATCTAGCAACCAACCATCAAAATCAATCAAAATCCTCTGACCTAATATACCTAGCCTAAGATCAGCATTTATTTTCAGTCATCTCAAGTCCTAGTTGCCAAATTCTAATTGAGATTGACAAGGAGAGAGCCCTCTCCCAACCTGGTAGGGCTAGCTACCAGGTTAAGCTTGGTTTGATGTTACCCTAGACTTGCCTTTCTTTAACCTGAGGTAGATTTAGGCACTAACAGAAACCATGAACGACATATGATAAAAAAATATTATATATATATATATATATGTGTGTGTGTGTGTGTGTGTGTGTGTGTGTGTGTATGTATGTATGTATGTATATATATATATATATATATATATATATATATATATATATATATATATATATATATATATATGTATATATATATATATCTATATGTATATATATATATCTATATGTATATATATATATATACACACACACACACACACATATATATATATATATATATATATATACATACATACATATATATATATATATATATATATATATATATATATATATGTATGTATGTATGTATGTATGTATGTATGTATGTATGTATGTATGTATGTATGTATGTATGTATGTATGTATGTATGTATCCCCTTTACATAAACCAACATGCAATTTGGAATTTCACAAGTCCGCACTCAAAACATGACAACAACCAACAAATAAAAGAAATTGAATTGGACATAAGGCAATACCTTCACCTTCATTCTTGAGTTGCTTCTGTTTATTTGAATTTGACTCATGACATGCTTTATCTGACAAGGAATCAAAATCATCACTAGTATTAAATTCATCCAACACAGACTTTGGATATCCCACTAACATCTGCGTTTTTGTTTCCATGCTTGAAAACCATGGAGTTTCCTGTTGATAGTAGAATAAGATCTGTGCCTACTGCTCAAGAACACATTCCTTATTAACCATTGTTACCTAACAAAAACCAAAGAGACAAAACAATGTCAGTGTACACAATCCCCTACCGAAATATAACCATAACTTAGCAAAGAAGTCTAAAAAATGTTCTTAATTAATAAACTTTGTATTTGGAAATATTGTTTCTTTAGATTTAAAAAAGACTATGTTGTACAACACTTCTGTTTATTTATCTAGGTAATTATATCATAGCATATGTCACACAGTAGCAATCTACAGTACCTAAAGTAAAAAGACAAATTTTCTCAAGAAAATAGATTTAGAAAAGAGCTTTGAAAACTATAAGTTTGTCATCAAAGCTTTAATTAATTTAACAACAAACTAGTTGGAGTTTGAAAATCAAAATCATTCATATGAAATGAATAGGACAATGGCCAAAGTCGTTATTCATACAAATAAAGCTAAAGTCACTATTTCCATTGCAGATAACTGAAATTTGGGCAGTGGTCTAACAATTATAGCTTATTTTTGGGAAGACTCATCAATACCATAATTTTTTTTTCCACAGTCTATTGTGTCTCTAGATCCATATTAGATAGATTTCCATCTCAACTTCTACCTTTCAAGTATTGATTTTTGGCTCACCCTTTAAAACACAATTTTACCACTCCATTTTATTTTGTTTTGTCAAGAGAATTGGCAGGACCTTCCCATCCTCTATTTTACATAATCAATAACCATCCATCAATGATATAAAGAATAACAGATACACAACAAAGGCCAAAGATGTTCTTATTATATACCTATGTTCTAGGACTCATCTAACCTTACTGGTGCAAAGAGCTCACCCTAAAAAAATAACATCCACGTGGAATTTACAAAACTTTTTTAAATCAAGCTCCAAGTAAACCAATCAAAATATGAACACCCTTTTAATCAATAAAATCTTTGACTTAAAATAAAAGTGGCCTAGAATTTAATGTTATATCAACCATGTCAAGTAACTAACATCGGGTGAGAAATACAATCCATGCATATTGGATTAGTGAAATAATTGATCTAGTAAAGCTCAAAAACAGATGAATTAGAGCTGAGAAACGCAAATAAATGACTTAGAACTAAGACATGAGGTTGCCCTTTCAACCTTGTCGTTAAATAACTCTTCTTTATGTCACTTACCATTAAACTTTTTCTGATACCAAGTGGAAGTGGTATTGTAACATTAATCTCTAATAGTCTGTTTCCACGACTACTTCTCAAGATCCGCTCCATTACTAGCATTTGGGTTTAGATAAGATACATGCAAAAACCATCAACATGAAAATGAAATCTACATCCTTGTAAAAAAATGGGAGGAAAAAAATATCCACAAATTGAAACAGACTGTGGGATACCTCATTCCTGCAACATCATTATCTTGTCATGAACAATGAAAAAATAAATCAGGAGAAATGTAATTTTTGCCACATTTTGACAATGAAATATTTTGCATATTCTATGAACAATTGATGAAAAAAGTCAGCTAAAGCTTGTCAACATCAGGATTATAGTAAAACATAAAGGAACCGCTCTAGCACATATATAATCCTAAACATAAGTATCTATACATATAAGTATTTAGTGAGGACATTGTATTTTGTGAAAATACGGAAGTCAAATATTTGAAATAATAGAATTTATGGTACCACTGCCTTACGAAGTCCATTCATTCGAGTATTTATGAATTCCATTCAGGAATTTATTCAAATTTCAAAGTTCAAACAATTAACATGTAGCCTTAAAAAGCTCAGATTTGAAAAGGAGATAACCCAAAGATGTAGAGTATATATCTCACATTTATATATCCTAATTTCTAGACATTGAAATGACGCTTTTTAGCATACTATTGTGAATTCAGCCCAAAATGCTAGAAGAAAATATTGATGGTTAGTTTGCTAATATAGAAGTTTTATAGATGCATTTATTTAAGTAGTTAGCTTGCAATCTCAAACATATCTAAGGATGCACACAATATGTTGCATCTTTAGTGTTGGTGTGTGAACTTGAGACAACGAAGTCCAACATTTAACAGTTTGCCTACAATATTCACTAGCCGAATAGGTGAACAATAGTATTGTAGGTATGTGTTATGAATATATGTATTGCAGGCCAATAAGAGTATGGTTGGAACAGTCATGTCCAACCCTTCCAAGTTTGCCTATAATTTGCACTGGTCTAATAGGTGATCAACATAACTATAGGTGTGCATTCTGTATCACTTACCTAAATCCAACACCTTTAACATAGAAATTTCAAATAATATGTCTAGAACTGGTAGGTAATTTGAAAAATGAAAGAGTTGGCTTGATTGTTTCTGGAGAAGACTAGATTCTTACATTGTTTAATATAAATTCATGACACTTTTCCAAGCTTATATTGAACAAAAAGGAACCAAGCTAGAAGGTTATTTAAAGAATCCCTATTGGCCCTTTTTTGTCAAAAAGCATAAATGTAAAAAATTTAAGAGATTCAGTGAAGAGACTTTAGAAATGTTCTTATCAAACCACTAACATAAACAAAGCTAAGAAATATTTCTTTGTAAAATAGATATTCATGGTCAAATTAACAAGAAAGTGACCTTTTAGCATAGTTAATGCACTAGTTCTCATGTTGTAGTGTCCCAGGGGATGCTAGGGACTACATGGAGTGCTCATGTACATCTAGAGAAGAGGTGGGGAGACATCGAGTTGTAGTCAAGAGGAATACAGGTGATGAGGGGCAGATCCTTGAGGTACCCAACCTCTTGGATTATACCTTGCTACCGGACCCTCGAAGAGAGAGTAGTCGACTAGCGGATGTGGGTAGAGATGGATGCAGATGAAGTAGCATAGAGTTCTATAGTGCAGGAGTCCCTGGGAAACGCAAAGCTAGTAGGCTGCAATAGTGTGGGCCCTAGTTACAGTCACAAAGGGGCCCTAGCTATAGTCATAAAGGGAGACCTATACGCAGTCTTGAAGGAGCTCTAGCCACAGTCGAAAAGGAAGCCCTAGCGACAGTAAAAGGTAGCCCTGACCATAGTCAAAAGGAGGCTTAGCCACAGCAAGAGAGAGGCCTAAGACACAGTCTAGAGAGAGGCCTAAGGTGCAGTCAAGAGAGGCATAGAGATGCATTCAAAGAGAGGCCATATACGCAACAAAAGGAAGGCTCGTATCCATAGCAAAGGAGGCCCTAATCTGTAGCAAGAGGTAGGCCCTTATTAGCCATCAAGAAGAAGCATATAGCCGTAGTCAAGGAATGTCTAAGGCAACATTCAAAGAGGCCCTAGATGTCGTCAAAGGGAGGCCCTAGCCACTGCAAGAAGGATCCATAAGACAACAAGAAAGAAGCCCTAGAAGCAACGTGGAATTCTTATGTTTTGCTGTAGGTACAACGTGTGAAAGAGAGGTTGTTTTAAGTTTTCTTCTTGAGTGCTCTTGTAGGGAAAAATGACGAAGTTTGAAGTTTAAGATCACAACAAGAAGAGGCATTCAATGTGGGTGAAATAGGGTTGTTCTGTAGTCATTCTAGGAATATTGAAGGGCTGAAAAGAGGCCGAGTATCTTGCTTTAAGCTTCAACTAAAGGATGAAACTCAAATAAAGGATGACTTAGCTTAGTAAAGTTCATGGTGGCCTTTTACAATCAGATACTTATGAGCAAACCTAACTCTTATTATTGGGACTTATCCTAGTGTCCTGATAGGTGGGATATAGAGGACAAATACGATCTCCCTTTCTGCATTGCATTCCTCCCACCTTGAAAATCAAAAGGGGACATAATGAATTTCATATACACATACTTAATAGATATATATTCCCAATCTCTTGCCATCTACTAGTTGCGCTTGCTTGAGCTAGGCTAAAGCAATTAGTCAATCTGGAGCATGAATATCCCTACATATTCTCCACACTCCTCCAAGTGGATCTCTCTATCCCTTTAGTGCCAACAAAAGGGTTTGGGTATGGTAAGGGCTACTAGCTAGTTTTTTGAACCTCTGTATTTACATCTATTTTCGCCTAGCCTTACCCTACTCTCATCTCTATGTATTCTCAAATTAAACCAACTACACAATTGGAAACTTTGTTCTTGTGTGGTATCTCAAAATACTTTTTAAACATAAAATTACAACATATTGTCACATGGAGACTAATCATTGTTTAACAGATCAAACTTGACATCTTACATTAACAATTTCCTTTTATGTGATGCCAGTCTTCTACCCATGCCTTGGAACCATGCCTAAAGTGGTGTACTACATGACTGTGGGTTTGCACTGCCAGTCAACTTAATTATAAATAATTATGAGAACAAGATAACATTGTTTATATATTAGATTGCTTAAATTAAAGATTAGCTTCCTGTATGAATTACAGTACACTGATAGAAACAGAGATAGTTTCCAACAAAAAGAACCCAAAAAAGCAACAAAAGTCATAGGAGACACTTATTTCACTTCTTCGGTGATGGTCTTTGAAGACCTCCGCCATCATCATCACTTCCACATTCATCCTCTTGCACCTCAAGAGCTGCAGGTACCACTCTTCCCCTGTTTCTTTAAATCTCTCTGATAGGAGTCTCTGCAGCCTTCTCAAAACATGGAATCATAAGTGGATTGGTTATGTGAGGCATCAACTCCTCACCACTAGCTTCCATCATCAACTTACAATCTTTAAAATCTAACCGAGAAACAAATTGGCTGTAAGAAGCTTCTCCAAATGCCATTTCTATAACTTTGGGAGCATTTTTGGGGACACCAAAATGTTTTCCATTTTCATCAAAATTTATTTCAACTCTACCATCCTTTACTAGAAATGATAATGCAAATATGTTTTCTACTGTCTCAGAAAATGATATTCTATTTAGAACCAAATTCTCTAATCCGGCTTGCTTCTATTTTCGTAAAATGTTAAATATGCTTGCCATATTCTTGTATGTTTCCGATTTTTCATCTTTTCGGGACTCCTTCACTGCTTCAGGTTGAGTGCTTTCTGTCGGATTAGTCTGTTTTCTCTGTACTATATCTTTCCTTTGCTTGGGTTCATTATCCATTGGTCCAAGCATAGTGCAAATTCCTGCTGCATCTTGGAAAATAGAAGCAGCTAAAAGACCAATATTTCTCCATGATATTTGGGTTTGATCATCATTTCCCTCCAAAGACCTGCTTTCATATGCCTGGTCACTATAGTTTCTTATAATATCACTACTAATAAAATTAACTATAGTAGTGCAGTAGCATCTTCTTTCTCTCTCGGGGGCTTACTGTGGCCTTGTTGTGATCCTTTTACCCCATTAGAGGAATCTTGTAGTGTCTGACTCAATGTTTCTTCCTCTTTAACTCTAGCTTGGATACCAAGCCTTCTACCCATCCTTTCTATCACCTGCTTTTGGATTTGAGAGAAATGCAAATATTTAACCAAAGCTGGAAGGAAGGGCTTGAAATTGAGATTTTTTATTGAAGAACTACCGTGAAATGGAAAGAGAGCAAGAAAATATTTTCATGTTGCATTGAAATGAGGGAGGGTAGGGAGTTGTGATTTCCCCTACCCTGAGAAGTCTACTTTGTAATAAAAGAGGGATGAAGGCCCACTACAGTGGATACAAAGTCCCAATGCATATGCATTGTTGAACGAAATGCGTAGGTGCAGTGTGCCAATTAAGTGTGAGGATTGGGAGAAGTGACACATGTGGGAGCGTGGCCATACTATTGAAGAATTGTTTACATTGAGGAAGGAAACCATTTGAATATGGTAAGAATGTCAATTCTAAATGGTATTCATGGTTCCCTCACCCTTCAGTGTGAGAAATTTAACGTGGAGAGTTTCCAACACCACTTTCTCATCTACATGAGGGAGTTTACAATTTGTATATCTTTGTCTCAATCCCATGGAGAATATATTAGTGTGAGGATCCACTGTTTCATGATCCATATGTTGGATGCTTTGTTGAACTTGAGATTTATAAGGAAATCTCTTTAGATATCCAAAATGTCTCAGAAATTTATTTGAACAATTATTGTCTTGCAACAATGTTTATTGATGATAAATTTCTCGGTAATGTACACATGCATAGAAGAGTGTGACTGATGGCATGGATACTCAGCCTTTCGGGTCGAAATGGCCACCTCTAAAGATAATATTTGGAATATCCTTTGAACCTTTCTTTGAGATGGCATCCAAGAAGTTGGAGTGAAGACGTCAAGGAACTCTATATTTTGACATATTCTAGCTGAATCGCCAAACATGCAAGAGAAACTAAAACCAGGGGCTATATAAGTAATAGGCCAAGCGTATGGGAAATCCAGGCTTTTAGAGGAATATTTCCGCATTTAATAATTGGATGAGGATGAATATTTATGTTAAACTATGTGTTGTTATTGATATGTTTGGACATTTTGGGTGAACACTTGGCCCATCTTCAAGAACATCCAATAACTTTCGAGTCCAAGACAAATTTAAAGAGATCATTTATCAAATTAGTTGTCCAGCTATGAAAGATAATCAAGTTTTGGAAGAGATACATCATAGTACTATCAAAAAAATTGCGGACCATGTTAGAAAATGGATCAAAAAGGTTTTCAGAATGTCTGCTAAAATTTGACATTTAGCATTGTCTTAGCATTTTCTTATCAACTTTCATGGAGGCAAAAAGTGACAGGAGAAACTTGCACAATAATGGCGGCCACTAGAATGAGAAACACGATGAATTAGCAAAATGGAATCTGTTGCTATGATGAAACATGGGAAGATACTTATTACTCTCAATGTGGTTGTACAGGAAAATAGTTTTTTCCTTTGAGTATAGTTGATGTATCATAATGTAGCAGTTGTTTCCCTGCTGAAATAAAACAAATATATATCCATCGCAAGGTGAAATAATAACATTAGTATATCTCTGAATGATATGGGCTATGTGTTGTGCTCAACAACTAGGAAAGTCTCTATCAGTCATAGTGCGATGAAGCGAGGGGTTTGGGTTTCCGTGCTCAGCTTGTCAAAGTATATCGATACGAGTGATGAAAAAACATATGTTCAATTCCCTGGAACATATCTTATTTTCATTACTTGTCCAGGATAAATCCACGACCATGGTTGAGAAATGTAATCAAAAGAAAATAAATATGTAGTTTATTTAAACAAATGTGATATGAGTGGAAAACATATGCACCAAATTACAAAATGCGAAAGTCAAAGTTTTGTATAAAAGTTTTAAATTAAAAAAATTTCAAACAGTTGCCAGGATGTTTAACGAATGAAACTGCCCAACACTCATCCAATGGCCATTCGAGGAGGGTTGAAGTCGTCCATCAATATGAAGAGATCTATAAAAGCAAACAGGGACTTTGAAGAAGGGATTCCTATTTTTTCATACCCAAATGTTGCCCGATTATTGAGAAAGGGCCTGATGAGTTAGTGAGGGTTTCCCTTTTGTTTTTGTTTCAATCTATTTTCATGCTTAGATTTTTCTAATATGATGTCATTGGTGGACCTTAATATACAGCGCTACACCATACTCTGATTGTGACCATTGCATGCGGTAGCATCTTCGTTCTCTCTCGGGGGCTTACTATGGCCTTGTTGTGATCCTTTTACCCCACGAGAGGAATCTTGTAGTGTCTGACTCAATGTTTCTTCCTCTTTAACTCTATCTTGGGTACGAA
Source organism: Pinus tabuliformis (assembly GCA_031772625.1). Lineage (NCBI taxonomy): Eukaryota > Viridiplantae > Streptophyta > Pinopsida > Pinales > Pinaceae > Pinus > Pinus tabuliformis. Next base: position 157,256,123 of record CM062811.1, on the reverse strand, counting down.
GCTTTCTACCCATCCTTTCTATCACATGCTTTTGGAGTTGAAAGCAATGCAGAAATTCAACCAAAGCTAGAAGGAAGGGCTTGAAATCTATGTTACTAGAAACCAAAAAGAGGAAACAAAATGAGAAACAACAACGGGATGAGAAACAGAGTTTGGAGGTTTCATATTCAAGAAACGAGGAGAGAGAAAAACAAGAAAAATATGAAACATAAAACCAAGCATTTGTTTCACATTCAAGAAACGAGGAGAGAGAAAAAACAAGAAAAATATGAAACATAAAACCAAGCATTCATCATTAACATTCTCGAATACCATGGTTCATAGGTAGTTTCTCATAGGCTTTAGCTGCTCACATGGGCCATTCCTTAATACTTATAGTTATCAACAAAGCTTCCATTTCTCACATAAGCCATTCTTGAATACCCATGTTTGATCCTCTAGGCTGGCAAATACAATAGTGAAGAAACACTTGGCATTGAATTCAAGTTTGATTTAGCCTTTGAATTTTCCAGATGAGTACAATATCCCACATTCATTGTATATATTCTTGGATGTGACTTGAGTGGACCTCAAATTTGGGATCTATTGTAGCATTTGCCACACATTTATTGGGTTATTGCTTTCATGGTTGGGTAACAAGATGGTGGAGATTGAGTTGATCTCCATTGGATATAGAGCCAAAAATAGAGGGTTGTCTCAAACTATTGCCACTTGAAGAACCATAAATACTACAACATGTGTTTGAAGACAAAAACTAAAGAGAAAACTTTCAAAACTTTATCTTTAATCCATTATAATAGAAAACTTATCTTTATAATAATAAAAATAATATATTTTAAAAGTATAGTTGAACTAGATATTAAATTGCTAGTTTGTGAGAAGAAAAAAAATTAACTAAATTATCTAACTACTAATTTATAAAAATATATATAAAATATCTATATACATTAATAATTTATAAAAGAAATTTGATCCCTTTAGGGTGTTGGTATATCCGAAATTAAGATGGATCTAGGCTAGTATATAATATTTACCATAATTATTGTTAAAGTGTATAATGGTTGTCTCATATTTGTATTTGCATTGATTAAATGATTATTATATGTAGTCATGTTTTAGATTAATTATTTTAGTGCATCATATATATGGTTTTGCGTAGTAAATTTATTTTTATGTTAAATTTTAATAGTTAAATTTAGATATTCTTTTTTATATTAGTTATTTTTTATTAATTTTGATTTTATTCTTTTGGATCCATTAAAATTTGTTACTTGAGTCAATGTTTCCAATTAACAAGTGTGGTTGATCAATATAAATAAGTGAAATAAATTACTAAATTGTGATTTTTTTTTAATTTTTACTTAGTTAAATATTATATATAAATATCACTTGTGGTTATAACATACCAAATCATTCATTTTTAGTTGTTAAATGTGATTAGGTTAAAATAACTTTTAAAAAAATGTTATCACCCATGGTTAGAACTTACCAAACCATTCTTTTTTAGTCCCTAGATTTGTTTATGTTAAAATAACTTTTGAAAAAATGTTATCGCCAATAGTTTTATTATATTCCATGGTTTTGTACTTTATATTCATTTAATTTGCTAGTTTTTGCACATGGTTTTGTTAGACCCTTTCTACCTAGCAAATATGTTATAATATTTGGCATTTCAACTTGGTCAAAATAAAAAATCAAATTAAAAATTTTAAAAACATAAAATTCTCCAGACATGGTTTTTTCCCATGGTACTCCTAACCCTCATGGTTTTATCAAAATCCTTTTCCAATCATTTGAAAGGTTGTAAACCACCAATGGCAAAAAAAAATATTGTCCCAATATTTATATAAAATAATAAACTAATTAGAAAAATTAACTAAATTATTTAATAATGTATAAAATATCTATATACATTAATAATTTATAAAAATATATATAAAAAAACCTTATACATTTACATTTATAATTTTATATAAAAATACACATTTTAAATATTACATACAATCACTAAATCCACTTTTAAATAAAAGCAACACAAGAATAACAAAAAAAAATTGTAAAAAGTTAACCATACAATGCTACACATATGGCTACAATTAAAAAAATAAGATAACTTTAACTAATTAAATCCCTAAATAGTAAACGTTGTTAAATATATATTAAGCACTATTGCAGGTGCTGTCACTAGGGAGAACGCCAACCTATTTGCAACAAATATGTTATGTTAGCACCTAAGCTATATATGGTTGGCTTCTAACCATAGACTATGAAAATGCCTTCGAAAACTATCTAGAAAACCAAACTTTGTTTTTTATGATTCATGTATATGTCCAATCGGGAAGAGACCCATATTGCAAATGAACCAGATTAACGTTTTCCATAAAACAGTTTCAAGAAATGAATCGTTTTTCTAAAACCCAGTTTCTTGCATTAAAAATTTTCAAGAAATGAACCGTTTTTCTAAAACCCAGTTTCTTGCATTAAAAAACGAAAACTACCGTATAAAACATCGTTTCGTACCGTTCCATTTTTTATATGGTTTTTTTCATAAATGAAGACTTCCATTCCGTTTATGGTAACAGAGCTTGAAATTGAGATTTCTGATTAAGAACTACCGTGAAATGGACAGAGAACAAAAAAATCTTTTCGTGTTGCATTGAAATGAGGGAGGGCAGGGAGTTACTATGAGAAGTCTACGTTGTTGTTTTTTCCATTTTCCTAGTTGGGTTTTACCGTTTTTTGTAAGTTCTACTACCAACTACTATAAGAGTTTAGCATATATTTAATATAAATTTCATTGTCAATATAGTAATTGTGGGGCTAGTTCATTTGAAGCTAAATTCTTGAAAAAACAAAACCCAAATAACCTAATTTTAGATGAAAACGTTAGTAGATTGTTTGAGTCAATTGAAATCAAGGAAGGAATTAAAGGAGAGAAAGGGTACGTGTCCAAGTATTTTCTTGGGCTCTTGAAAGAAGACTAAGGCTTTTGATCCTTCCATCGTGGTCCAAAATTTGCCCAGCGAAAATAGATCCATGTTTTGTGAGCAAGCCATTGAAGAGATCCTCCTCAATCTTATCTCTCAATGCATCCAAATTCAACCATGAAATAATAACTCCCAGCAAATCACTGCAACATTTCATGTGAAAATATAAAAAAAAATTGCAAATCAATTCTAAGAATGACAATCCATCTAGAAACCCTAAAAATTGATCCATCGACCCGTACCTTTTTCCATATAGCCACTGTGCCCATGGTCTTTCCTTTTTTTTTCAACCACTCAACATTCATTCGAATACACTAAGGCATGGAAGAAAACTTGTTTTGGTCTTTAATTTTTTTATCAACTACTCAAGATTCATTCGAATACACTAAGACAGGGAAGAAAACGCTACATAATGGTCTTTCCTCTTTTTTCAACTACTCAACATTCATTCAAATACACTAAGCCGGGGAAGAAAAAAACACTACATAATGGTCTTTCCTCTTTTTTCAACTACTCAACATTCATTCAAATACACTAAGGTGGGGAAGAAAACGCGACAGAATGGTCTTTCCTCTTTTTTCAACTACTCAACATTCATTCAAATACACTAAGCCAGGGAAGAAAAAAACACTACATAATGGTCTTTCCTCTTTTTTCAACTACTCAACATTCATTCAAATACACTAAGGTGGGGAAGAAAACGCGACAGAATGGTCTTTCCTTTTTTTTCAACTACTCAACATTCATTAGAATACACTAAGGCGGGAAAGAAAACAAGGTAGAAATTAAATTTTTAATTTGGATGATCGTTAAATTTTTTAATTATATTTATTTATTTATTTTATATATTTTAAAAACATTATATATTATGAATATATCAAAATGTATGGAATGCATATCTTCTTATATTATTGTATACTCATTTCAAAAAATTATATTTTTTTTTCAAAATTACAAAATAATTAACCATATTATAAGTTGTAATTTTAAACAAATTGAGATTTGGATTTTATATAATTAAACAAAAAAACTATAAATATTTTTTATTAATGTTTAATTATCTAATACTAATATTATGGGTTTCCATGTTATACAACAAATGAGATTTGGTTTTATAATTATTATATCAAACTTTAAAGCTAAAAATTAACTTTTAACAATGAAATCTTTTATAACCAATTTGGATGTAGTTCATTGTTATTGCAGTAAAAAATGAATCTCATGAGTTCTTCCTTCGCATAAATCCTCTGTAATCAATTTGGTTGTAGTTCATTGTGATGGTAGTAAAACACGAATCTCATGAGCCTGGTCCCACACACACATTGGTATAGTTCCACCCAAGGAACCATTGATCTTTCTCCATGAATTAGTAATATTGTACCAAGAAGCACCATAATGTTTGGAATTTCTATTTCCCAAAGTTGAAAAAACACCATAAATCCTTCTACATGAGCATTTTGCTTCCGTATTGTTGAACTAAACATGGCAAGACCTTCCTGTGGCAATAAGAATTTCTGAAACCCTCGTCCCCCCTATCACAATATACCTTAGAATCTGTCATGTTGGAGTGTAGTATCCCTAGTAAGCATATAGGAGTGTAGGGGAACACAACCTCAAAGTCAATGGGAAGCAAAGGGGAAATGTTTGTGCATCTAAGAGGGATACCTCGATTACATAGATGTGGTTTTCTAAGCTTTTGCATTAATCAAATGTATATTTGAGGGGGAATTCAGCCATAAAAAAATGCTTGACTGAATTTTCATACACAAGGGTTGATTCTACTTCGAATTTTGATACTTTGTGTTTACTCACTTTAATGTCATTACATATAACTAATAATTTGCAAGTCCTTGTCTCATTTGATCTCATTTCATTTCAATTGTGAAGTGACTAAGCCTTGAACCCCAAATCCTCATAGCTAAGATTTACAAAGTATGCATTGCCTCATTTCCTCTCATTTTACTTCAGTTAAATGGAGAAACTATGCCTTAGCCCCAAACCCACACAACTAAGCTTTGCACACTACAGAATCCTCTCTCTCCTAAGCTTTGCACACTACAGAATCCTCTCTCTCCCTGGTATTGCACTTGGTTTAGATATACTTTTCTTAGAAGAGAAGCAATGTCTCACTAAATACCTTACATGTTAACTTATCATCTGATCCCATTACATTTTCCAAGCATTGAGGACATTAATAAAATTTCAAAATTCAATTTCACACTCATTTGATGTAATCACCATGTTCCATCAATTTCAGGTAAACTCTACAAATAAATGTAAGTAATTATTTTTATTTTTTTCATTGATTCTAAATTAGCAAGTGAGAAAACTGCAGATGCATCTTTATTTTTAAAGTAAAATCATCCAAAAAAACTCATCAAAGACTAAAGATAGGTTAAAACCTTTATGGAGTGAAAAATATTGTTGGCATCCTCCAGAATAATACTACTTTCAGAATCTGGGTTCAGATTTTACCACAAATGCAAGAACCAAAGTGAGAAGCTTATTTTAAAGTTTTTATAACATGATATATTATAAAAAAAATTGAAGAAGCACACAATACAAAAAAGTTTTGTATCTAGTATCATTCTAGATAGAGAAAAGCACTCATTAGGCTATCTATGACATGAGTAAGAATTGCTACCCACCTATTTTCAAGATCATCATGGACATTTACAGATTAAAAAAGGAATTTATTAGGCTACCTATCTAAATAAGAGTTATTCCCCACCTTTCCAAATTGTCATGTACATTTAAGCTATCAAATTTTATTAACATCCTTTTTATGCTGCAACACGTTACAACTTTCCATTATATTTATGTATTATATGAGTAGATGTACTTGTAAGATGCATAGATTCCAAAATAATTGTCCAAATACCCATGTTTCCACTAAATTAATTGTTTAAGTAAGAGACACATTTTATTGTAGGAAGCATGCTTCAATCAAACACTTCTCTCCTCATAGTTTACAAACCCAACCAATTTTTCATACACAAACACATTCAAGACTAATCCACAATAACAAACAATGCTCAAAAAAATATTCTTCATCAAACATCTACCAATGCATAAACAATGAGGAGACAAGAGACACATCTGTACGTTTTAACCCTGTACATAAATTACCTGCATACGAATTCTAAATCACAGAAAAATAAACAATGCGAGAGCATAACACATAAAACACATATACACAGAGATTTTCCCCTGGATCCCAAAACCGGGACTACCAGCTTGATTTTTCATTATATTCCTTTCAATGTTACAATACATATTTATACATGTCAAAGCATCCAATACCATGGACCGAAAACCATTGCATCCAAAACCATGGACTGAAAACCATAGGTAGGTTCGCCCAACCTAATATAGGGTCCAAAAAAAAATTTCCCGGGGTGCTGCCCCGGACCCCGTAGAGGGGGGCTACCCGCCCCCCTCAAATCCCCCGAACAGGGGGGGCTGCCGCCCCCCCTATAACCCCCCGGTTCACTACGTAGGTTAGTCGTGGAAAGAATATAACACAACCCAACAATCTCCCACTTGTTGTTTTCTTTCCACAGGAGAGCTTAGTCATTTTTCCAGCCTTGAAATGCCCATTGTTTCTCTACACCAAGAGAACTTCTCAGAGCTCACAGATTTTGTCAATGCATCTGCAGTATTCTTCAAAGTGTCCACCTTTACCAACAACACCTTTTTTTCTTCTATCATATCCCTCACAAAGTGATACTGAACATCAATGTGCTTTGTCTTTGAATGATAAGCAGGGTTCTTTGCCAAGAAAATTGCACTTTGGTTGTCACAGTCTATTCTTAAAGCTCCCTGTACTAACCCCATACTTGAACACAATCTCTCCAACCAAACTGGTTCCTTGCTTGCATGAGTGGCTTCCATGTATTATGCCTCTGTAGTTGATAGTGCCACTACAGATTGTTTCTTACTCATCCAACTGACTACACCTCCAAATAGGTTAAACACATACCCACTTGTAGATCTTCTCTGATCCAGATCTCCAGCCCAGTCTGCATCAACAAAGCCACGAATATCCAACACTCTGTCCAATCCTGGTCTTCCTTGGTAGCACAAACCATAATTACTAGTGCCACACAAATACCTGAAAACCCGCTTCACTGCTGTCCAGTGCTCCTTCCCTGGTTTTGACATAAACCTGCTCAATACTCCCACTGCATGTGTAATGTTTGGTCTAGTACAGACCATTGCATACATCAGGCTACTGACTGCACTCGCATATGGAACACGGGACATGTCCTCTTCCTCTTCTTGTGTCTTGGGACACTGTTCAGCAGATAACCTCACACCTACAGGAATAGGAACCTTCACCAGTTTACTATCCTGCATATTAAACCTCTGCAGTATTGTCTCGACATACTTCCTCTGGTTTAACCAGAGCTTCCTCTTTGCCCGATCTCTTTTAATTTCCATGCCCAAAATATAGTTTGCAGCACCAAGATCTTTCATGTCGAATTTGGAGGACAATTGGGTCTTCAAATCCTGGATAATTTCTTTGTCATTTCCAACCAGCAACATATCATCCACATACAAGACCAGATAAATAACACGGTCACCAATCAATTTAAAATACACACAGTGATTTTCTTTACTTCTGGTGAAGCCAAGTCCCCATATAAATGTATCAAATTTCTGATACCACATCCTTGGTGACTATTTTAACCCATACAGAGACTTCTTTAACTTGCATACCAGTTCTTTCTTACCCTTCACCGCAAAGCCTTCAGGTTGCTTCATGTAGATTTCCTCTTCCAAATCCCCGTGAAGAAATGCTATCTTCACATCCATATGTTCTACCTCAAAATCAAAAGCAGCAGCAACAGATAAAAGTAATCTAATAGAAGTTACCTTGGCAACAGGAGAAAAAATATCACCAAATTCAATTCCCGGCACTTGGTAATATCTTTTTGCTACCAACCGAGCTTTGTATTTCTCCACCTTCCCTTCTGAATTTGTCTTCTTTTTGAACACCCATTTGCTGCCAATGGGTTTCCTTCCAGGCGACAACTCCACCAGATCCCAAGCCTCATTTTTGTGCAAAGATGCCATTTCATCAACCATGGCCTATTTCCAGAGTTTTCCATCCTCTGAATCTACTGCGTCCTTCACAGTTCTGGGATCATCATCAGTAATAGACAAAGCAAAATTTGAACAGAAAGCAGAAGGAATATACCTTTCTAGTTGCCTTCTTTCTCGAACTGATCTTCTCACAACTGGAGTTTGTGGCTCTTCATCTTCTGATTCCTCCTCTGCTGCAGAGTCTGATTCTTCCTCCTTTAGCTCAAACTCTATCTTCTCAGGTTCCTTTGGTCGGACTTCATGTTTAATAACATCTTTTACCTCTCTGAACACCACATCTCGGCTGTACACAACCTTCCGTGTGACTGGGTTCCAAAGCTTATAACCTTTTAAACCATCCTTACACCCAATAAAGATGCACTTTTCAGATTTACTATCCAACTTGGTTCGTTTCTCCTTTGGAACATGTACATATGCATCACATCCAAATACCCTCAGATGTGAAAGAGAGGGTTTCTTACCAGTCCATACTTCTTGTGGAGTCTTATCCTCCAACGCTGATGAAGGTGACCTGTTGACCAAGTAACATGCAGTATCCACCGCCTCTGCCCAGAATTCTTGTCCTAACCCGGCACCACTGAGCATGCTTCTTGCCCTTTCCATCAACGTCTTTTTCATTTTTTCTGCGATTCCATTTTGCTGAGGTGTATATGGAGTAGTCTTCTACCGTGCTATACCACACTTCTAATAGAATTCTTCAAATTCCTTGCTGCAAAACTCTCCACCATTATCTGTCCTCAGCACCTTTACCTTCTTCTCTGTCTGATTTTCCACCAGAGCCTTAAATTCTTTAAACCTATCAAAGACTTCAGATTTCTTCTTAAGGAAATATATCCATGTATTCCTTGAGAAGTCATCTATAAATGATACATAGTACACAGACTTACCCAGTGATGGAACTTTCACAGGTCCAAACACATCACTGTGCACAAGCTTTAATATCTGTTTCGCCCTCTTAGCACCAGACGGGAAACTCACTCGATTCTGCTTCCCATATACACAATTTTCACAGAAATCAAAATCCAAAGAGCTATTACTCATACCTTCTACCATACCTTTACCATGAAGTATTCGAAGGCCCTTCTCTCCAATATGTCCAAGCCTTTGATGCCACAACATGGTCTTCTCTCCAGAGACCACTAGATTTTCAGCTCCACTTTCAGGAACCACAGAACTGTTGCACCCATCAACAACAGTGCTACCTTGTAGCTTGTACAGAGTTCCAGTCCGAACTCCCCACATCAATACCAGTGCTCCCTGAACCATCTTGCAAGTATCCTTCTCGAACACTGTTTTTACACCTGCATGATCCAACTTGCTTACAGAAATCAGATTTTTGGCCAATGCAGGAATATGCAGATCCCTCGGAAGTGTTCTAACCCTTCCACCTTGCAACTTCAACTTTACTTTTCCGTGACCAATGATTCTAGCCTTCCTATCATCTCCTAAGAAGACATCACCACCATCGTATTTCTCATACTCGCAGAACCACTCTCTATGGGGAGTGAAGTGAAAGGATGCACCTGAGTCAACCAACCATGCCTCATGATCTACATGTGTACTTGAAGAAGCCAAGTACACATCCCCACCTTCATCTAAGGTGGTTTTCGCCTCTGCAGAATGAGCATCATCAGATCCCTTTCCTTCATCAGGAGCTTTAGATTTACAGTCCCTTTTGAAGTGCCCTTCCTTTCCGCATTTCCAGCACACCACCTTTACAGGTTTTCCTGGAGATTTAGATCTCCCTCTAGATTTAGATCTCCCACTCAATGACTTATTTTTGTTTCTATTCTGGGACCGTCCTCGTACAGACAAGGCATCACCATTCTAGCTCTCCATATTTTTCCGTCTCATCTCCTCCGTCAGCAAGGCTGAGACTATTTCATCAAACTGCAAAGCAGTTGCATTGCTACCTATTGCAATAACCAAACTATCCCACGAATCTGGTAGAGAACACAACAAACTGATGCACTTATCTTCATCTGAAATTTTAATATCAACAGACGCTAACTGACTTACCACAGTATTAAATGTGTTCAGATGCTCTGTCATTGAGTCTCCATCTTTCATCCTCAGGTTATACAGCTTTTTCCACATGAACAGTTTATTCACCAGAGATTTAGATTGGTACAAAGTCCCTAACTTGTCCCACAAAGCCTTCGCCGTAGCTTCCCCTGATACATTCAACAATACTGAATCTGAGACACACAATCGTATTGTGCTCTTTTCCTTCCGATCCAACTTCTTCCATTCTTCATCGGTCACTCCCGTTGGTTTAGTACCTGGATCTACCGTGATCCACTGATCTTTATCCACCAACAGATCCTCCATCTTGAGTTTCCACAACTCAAAACTTTGACCATTGAACTTCTCGATCTCTATCTTTCCGCTGCTTGCCATCTTCTTTCACCACTAGAATCGATCTCACATATCTCCCACTGAACAGGGTCTACCACAGGCTCGAGCGAAACCCCTCAACAACAAAGGCATCCCCTTGAAGCCAAAACAGATCTGATACCAAATGTAGGTTCTAACCCCATACAGAAATTACCTGCATACGAATTCTAAATCACAGAAAAATAAACAATGCGAGAGCATAACACATAAAACACATATACACAGAGATTTTCCCCTAGATCCCAAAATCGGGACTACCAGCTTGATTTTTCATTATATTCTTTTCAATGTTACAATACATATTTATACGTGCCGAAGCATCCAATACCATGGACCGAAAACCATTGCGTCCAAAACCATGGACCGAAAACCATAGGTAGGTTCGCCCAACCTAATATAGGGTCCGAAAAAAAAATTCCCGGGGCGCTACCCACCCCCCTCAAATCCCCCGAACAGGGGGGGCTGCCGCCCCCCCTCTAACCCCCCGGTTCACTACGTAGGTTAGTCGTGGAAAGAATATAACACAACCCAACAGCATCGAATATTCAATCAACCAGGGTCAAAACCTCCCCAACATGAGTGGAAAACCCAAACAAGATCTTCTTCTTATATAGACTTCAATTGACGAATATCAAGACCATGGCCTTAGGCCTAGACCCTTAACTCAATGACCTCTCCAAGACCAAGTCACAAGCCTCCTTGATTCAACTTCCTTATTTTTCCTTGAGTCAACGATGATCAGGCTTCTTCCTTCAATAGCTCGACTATCCTTCAAATTCCAGTTCCATGGATCAAATTTGTAGTTCTTGGCCCTCTTGCATAAACCCTAGAATGTGTGGTTGACCAACCTTTTGAACCTTGATCTTCTTCGCTTGGATGGTATGAACTCTTATTATAATTCGGCATGTAACCTTTCTTATCTTCTTCCTTGATTCAACTTCTTGGACAACAACAAGATCTTCGACCTTTTCTGCAGTAGATAGTTCTTCCTTCCTTCGCACATGTGGATCTATTAGCCCTAAAACAGACCCATAAACAACACCAAAATCTTCTCTCTTTGTTTCTTTCTCTTGGTTGGTTATCATCTCACTTATTATTACAGACTTACTTAACCAAATTTGCTTGTCCACAAATGGAGGATGAGTTGCCCCATATATAGTGTTTTGTCCATTAAAATCACATGCTATGAAGTGTTAAGGAGTGATAGGGGAACACAAGGGAGCAATAGGTGAAAATAATGCATGCAAATGAACGATTAAGATTTCATGACAGGAAGTGTTAGTGAGTTCTAGGTGTGCTAAGGAGGGGGTGATAAGGTATGCAAGGTAGTGTTAAGGCATGTTAGAAGCCAGGGAAACATGCCAAGATGTGTTAGGTGCTAGGGTGTGCCAACGCATGCTAGGGAGTGTTATGGAGTGCTAGGGAAACATAAGGGAGCACTAGTTTCAAATGCATGGAAATGAATGACTAAGAGTGTGTGACAAGGAGTGTCAGCGAGTTATAGGTGTGCTAAGGAGGGGATGACAAGGTATGTTAGGTGGTGCCAAGAAATGCTAGAGTGTTAGGGCGACATGCCAAGGTATGCCAATGCGTGTTAGGGTGTGCCAATGCGTGTTAGGGTGTGCCAATGTGTGTTAGGGTGTGCCAATGTGTGTTAGGGTGTGCCAATGCATGTCAGGGAGTGCTAGGGAGTGCGACATAAACACAAAGAAAAACTAGATCAAAATACATGGAAATGAACAAATAAGAGTGTATGATAGGGAGTGTTAGTGAATTCTAGGTGTGCTCAAGAGGGAGTGACAAAGTTATATGCTAGGTAGTTCCAAGGCATGCAAGAGTGCCATGACATGTCAAGGAGTGGTACATTATGATAGGGAGTGCTGAAGCATGCTATGGAATGCAGGGAACACCAACATGTGCCACATAGTGCCAAGGGATTGTTAGACATGCCAGGTGTTATGCCATGTCAAGATGTAAACTATGTTTCTTAGTTGTTTTATGGCCATGGTTAGACGTGAGCCTTGACTTGGTAACTTCTTAAGTGGGATGAGCTAAGGTTGGGCATGAGTAGCCTAAGATGAGTTATAGGCCATTCTAGTGAAAAAGGGATAGTATAATTGTAGTAGCTGTAACTTGGTCAAGATGTTGTAGTAGAGGTAGGACTTGGTTGGTTCCCAAGTCTCAAAACAAATAAGGGTAGTTATGAGGGCATGATAACTAAGGAGTGTTAGGGCATGTGAAGGTATGAAAAGGTGTGATAACACATGCCAGACAGTGTCAATGCATATCGAGGAGTGTTGGGGAGTGTGAGGGCATCAAAAGGGAGAACTAGGTCAAAGTGCATGGAAATGAACGAATAAGAGTGTCTTCCAAGTGTCCCAAGGATGAAGTGTATTAGGATAATTTCAAAATAGTACTTGCAATAGGTAAGCCTAAGATTACGATAAGGGGATGGAAAAATCAATTTTAGACAAACGAAGACTTTTTTCTAGGGACAACAATATTTTTTCAATGACTTGGTTGGGTTCCCAAGTCACAAAACAAGCAAGGCTATCTATGAGGGCATGACAGCTAGTGAGTGCCAAGGTGTGCAAGGAATGCTAGGAAGTGATAACACATGCTATAAAGTTCCAAGGCATGTTAGTCATTCCAAGACATGCCAAGTGCTAAGGTATGCCAAGAGATGTTAGGTGTTAGGGTGTGGTGCCAATGCATGCTAGGGAGTACCACTGAAACACAAGGGAGGACTAGTTTCAATTGCATGTAAATGAATGAATAAGAGTGTGTGATAGGGAGTGTTAGCAAGTTCTGGGTGTGCTAAGAAGGCATTGACAAGGTATGTTAAGTAGTGCTAGGGAAACACAAGGGAGGACTAGCTTCAATTGCATGGAAATGATCTAATAGTAGTGTATGATAGGGAGTGTTAGCAAGTTCTAGGTGTGCTAAGGAGGCATCTCTCGATAAATTTTGGGATGGTTTGGAGAAAAGTTTGTGTTTTGGTGCACACTTGCAATTTTTTGGCAATATTTTGTCTAGGAGTGCAGCGAGCTCACGTTGTGATTCTTCCTCAGGGTTCCAAATGATGTAAAATAAACATTTTTGGAAAACATATGACCCCATCTCAAACCCCATTTTCCCACTTTCCTAGTTTGGGGCTCAGGTTTTGAGAAATTTGCAAAAAAAGATGCCAAAAATCACCTTTCTACCCCTCATTCCATTTTGTTGTTCACCTGGAGACACCTTGGGAGAATGGCCATATCTTAGCCAAAAATGGGTCATTTTGAGTGAACAAATACTCTAAAGACATCAAAACTCTCCCATATTTCTAGAAAAGGCTTATGATCTGGATTTGGATTTCAGAAAGGCACTCAAAAATGGCCTCTAATAGCTCATTGTACACCTAGAAATTTCTGAGATTTTTGTAAAATTTTCACTGTGTAATTTTTTGTAATTCCTAGTTTGACTTTGGTAAAAGTCAAAAGGGTGAAGTAGATGAATGTGAGGGGTAAAAGTAAATGTAAATAATGGGTGGTTAGTATTTATAAGCTGTTTTGATGTAAATTTGACCTCATTTAAGAGAGAGAGGTTGGAGTCAAAGTTAATTGTAGAAGTCGTTTTTAACTTCCCTAGACATTAGGGTTTGGTTAGAACACCTCATGGAACAGTTCCTAGAGTCATTGATTCAACCCGTGAGAGCGGGGAGATGTTTATTTAGTCTTTATGTATCAGTTTATTAGTGATAGAATGGGTTGGATTTCAGAGGAGAGAACTATTGTAGCTTGTACTTGGACATTTTCTGGAAATTAAAGAACACAATTTGCAACTATTATCTAGGAATTCATGTGCAGTAAGTTTGTGATGTTATTTTTTCTCTGTTATATCTTTATATGAAAGATATTAATCTTCTCTTTCCATTCATGAATTATTCAATGGTTTTCCTTACATTTTATAAACAAAATTCTTTTCATAAAGCTGTGTTTTGATGGAAAAATCATTATGTGTTACTTTATTTCTTGCTTAATGAATTCATGTTTCATGCTCATTAAGACCATTCGCTTCTTCTAAACACTACACTACACCGAAAAACCCTAAGATCCATCACAAAGTTAATGCTACCTTGCTCCTTTTTGTATTTGTTGTTGTAGCCCTTTGATCCTCTGCCCTAGCTACCTCATTTGTCTCCCTTATCGAGCAAAAAAACCTTAAATTTTCCAAAACCCACCTGAGCCTAGCTATCTAGCCTAAAATCCTTTACATTCCATTCATATCTTTGTTGTGATTTCATAGGGAGAGCCCTATCTGGTTTGGTAGGGATAGCTACCAAACTAAAAGCTTGGTCTATGATTACCTATGTCGATCTCCTCATCAGCTTGGGACATTGTGGAGGATAACAGAGGGCATGAAAACTAGGGAGCGCCAAGGTGCTTTAGTGAATGTAATGTTACCAAGTCATGGAAAAATGTAATGCTAGTTGGAAGGTCATGACTGCCAAGGTGTGTTAGGGAATGCTAGGGCATGCAAACATGTGCCAGATAGTATGAAGACATGTCAAACAAGATAATATGTGCCAAGTGCAAAGGCATGCCAAGATGTACAATGGTGTGACAATGCATGCCCAAGACTGTCAAGGGAACAAAAGGGAGGAACAAGTTAAACTACAAGGAAATGAGCACATAATAGGGTTAATATGTCATCAATTTACCTTTTCCATGAGGGGCATGCTAGGAAAACCAACACTAGGTTCCAATATGTGCCAAGTGCCAAATGTCAAGGCATTCTAAGTGCCAAATCTTCCTCCATTTCTTCTCATCTAATTTCCAATAATTGATCTCAAATAACTTTAATATTAAACCATGCCAAATCATACCAAGTCATCTCAACGCATGCCAAACATGCTAATACTTTCTGAGTGCCAACATGTTCCAAGTGCCAATGCGCGTCAGGGAGTGTGATACATGCTATGAAGTGGAAGAACATATCGAAGAGTGCTAAGGTATGCTGAGGAGTGTTAGGGAGTACTAGGACAACACAAGGGAGCACTAGGTCAAAATGCAAGGAAGTGAATGAATATAAGGGTGTGTCAAGGAGTGTTAATGAGTGCTAGCTGTCATGCCAAGGAGGGAGTGAAAAGGTATGCTAAGCATGGGTAAGGCACGCCAGGGAATATCAGGGAATTTCAAGAAGTGCTAGAGTGTGCTAGGTATTTTTGGGGTGTGCTATCATCTGCCAAATAGTGCCAAGGCATTCCAAGAGCTAAGACATGCTAGGATGTGCATGATGCCATAGTGTGCCAATATGCCGCAAGGAGTTTCAAGGAAACAAAAGGAATAACCAAGCTAAAATGCAAGGAAATGAATACATAAGAGGGTTAATAAGTCAGGACTTTATCTTTTTCAAAATGGTCATACTAGGCACACTAATAATATGTTCCAATACATGCCAAGTGCTAATGTTTTTCAATGCAATATTATTCCAAGGTGTTCCAGGGCATGCCAACACATGATAGAGGAGTGTTATGCTATGCTAGGGCATGCTAACATGTGCTTGGGCGTCCTACTCATGCCAAGATGTTCTAGGTACAAATATGTTCCAAGACATGCGAGGTGCCAAGGAATGTTAGTGTACTGTTATAAAGCATTTTAAGGTGTGCCATAAGCGTTGAGGAGTGCTAGGTCTCTCTCATTAATAGAATTGATAGAGCTTAATTATGTATTAAATAAGATAGTTCCTACACACACTAGTGGAACTTTATTTAAAGGAAATTTGATAGATAATAAATCTAATAGAGATAAATCATGTTTTGACTCATAGGAAAACTATATTCTTATGACTTGAGGGAAATGATACACACTAATTAATTGTTAACAAATTGACTGACTATTATAACCACTATGACCTTCGACACATAATAAAAAAGACTCCACAATAATGGTCTTAAATCATTATATTTTGACAAAAAATATAGTAAGAAGTACATAGATTCATCAGAAAATCATTGGAATGATCAATGATGATGAACATTTTTTTACCGTCACCAAAAGTAACCAAAAAGAGCATTGGTGAGGTTTAATAAAATATCACCACTAGAAGTGTCACCAAAAAGAGAATTAGTGATGGGCCTTTAATGACCCTCACCAAAAGTGTCACCAAAGAGAAAATTAGTGACAAGCCTTTAACGACCCTCATCAAAAGTGTCATTGAAAATGGATTTGGTGACAAACCTTAAAGGACCATCACTATATAGACTTACAACAACAATTTTTTAAAGACCGTCACCATATGCGACATTGGTGATGGACCTTAAAGGTTCGTCACAGGAATGAAGTGTCATAAAAAACTCATTGGAATGATCAATGATGACAAATATTTATTGACCATCACCAAAAGTAACCAAAAATATCATTGGTGATGGTCAATAAAATATTGTCACTAGAAGTGTCACCAAAGAGAGAATTAGTGATGGGCATTTAATGACCCTCACCAAAAGTGTCACCAAAGAGAGAATTAGTGATGGGCCTTTAACGACCCTCACCAAAAGTATCATTGAAAATGGCTTTGGTGACAAAACTTAAAGGACCATCACTATATACACTTACAACAACGCTTTTTTAAAGACTGTCACCATATGTCACATTGGTGACAGACCTTAAAGGTCCGTCACAGGCATGACCGTCACGAATGACCTTTTTTCTTGTAGTGATCCAAATTGAGCTCATGATAGCTCATTCAAAATAGCTTCAAGTCTAATTTCCAAAACACCTAGAATTTCATCATTTGAAGCTCATTAGACCTCTCAAAATTTTATTCTCCCAAGACTGCTTCTGTGTGTCCAAAAAGTGGCAGAAAGGTCATTTTTAGGTTATTTTTTGACTTTTTGTGGACTAGTTCTGCCCCAAAATCTTAGAAAATCCATAGGGTGCATGTACTCGTCACTCTGAATCCAAAAATGCAAGCCATTTTTCCATTGGGTGCCCCTATGAAAAGCACAATGCCATTATGAGCCAAATTTTCTGTGTGTAATTTTCAAAATTTGCAAAAAACAAAATCTCCTCCAAACTTGACCAAAATTGGTGAGTATCACCATCATCAGGAATTTTGATGAGCCAAGGAAGATTCAACAAGCAACCCAAGCATATCCTCCTGTTTTTTTCCTTTTATAGCTCGTCTTAGCCTTGCTTTCATCTGTTTGACCCTCATGTTGCAAATCTTGAGGCTGTGCACTCCTAGAAAAGGGATGAAGGGAGTGAGCAAAAGTGATTAGGAATAAGGGAATGAGAGATGACCTCGTGAGGTATTTGGTGGGCTAGGGAATGAATGGGAGGGTATGAATCATGAAAATGAGGGAGAGGGGCTTGGATCCTTTGTTGAAGTATTGCTTGTGGGATGAAGGACAAAAGGATATAAAATGTTATGGGGTGATATAGGGGAGGGGTTCAGGGCTTTAGTGATAGGTGATGGGAGAAATAATAGGGGTTAGGGTTTCTAGGGTATAATTAAAGAAGAATCTATGGTTTCACATTTTCCATTGTAAATTATCTTTAAAAACTTCAATTGCAAACCAATGATGAAGTACAGTAACACAACTTACTTGTTTGAGGTAAGAGAAGCAATTTTTGATGTTTTTAGAGAGCAGGAGGCCTTTTGGCCCTTGCTGGACAAACGCACAGCACCTGCTACAGGAACGCAATGCGCTTCTGAATGCACAATGCAATTTTTTTTTACACTGCCAAAACTGGCCTACGCGCATCACTCAGTCTCTACGCACAACACTCCGGCCTGAACGCACAACACCGCTTCAAGACGACTTTTGACTGCCTTCCCAGTGTCCAAATTAGGCATGGGATAGCTCGTTGGAAAGCTTTTCCTATATAATTTCCAGAACATTTTGAATTTTTCAATTTGGAGCTCAAAAGTCCATCTCCCAAGACTGGTCAAAATGTGTAGAATGAGGCTGCCAAAATGCATAGTGCTGTTGAAGTCAACTTTTGGAGGTCTTCCGCAACTCCACATTGAGCTCATGATAGTTCATTGGAAAGCGCTCTATGTCTAGTTATCATTTGACTCATCAAGAAATTCATTTGGACACTCTAGCTAGGACACAACTTGATTTTCCGAAGGTCACTCCAGAAGTGCAGCAACTCTCCTGTGACACCAATAGTTTTGACATTTCTCCAAAGCCATGACACTTGTGTAAAAAATGAAGGAGTTTTTTCTTCTTAGGTCTATGATGGACAAAAATCTCTCTCACTTTTTTCAAATTCATCTTTTCTTGCTCATAAATATCATTTGAATAAAACCTATCCTGATATGTGGAATAAGGGATTTGTAGAAATGAAGGGAAATTAAGGGGATGAGGGGCTGTTACACTAAAAAATGTCACCTTGACTACTTACAGTTAGTATGGCTCAAATCAACAGTCATGCTACCCTCTTAGGCAAGTCTCATGCCTCTGTTATCCATCTCAAACTCAAAGAAGAGAGAAAGTCTTGTAAAAACTATGTTTATCTCTGGGGTCGCAGGTTCTCTCTAGCCTTACCTGCGGGGACGCTGACCATGTTCACAAAATCTGCGTCCATGGACGCTCTGTATGTTAAGGGACAGGTGCGTCCCTCTGTAAAAGGCAAAATGCGCGAGTTTTATCTTGAAAAAGTTACTTGTGGTTACTTCTAGAACATTCTAGAGGTCGGTTTGATGAAATGGATGCGCCTCCAGTTGGTTCATGTATCTCTATTAAGGGGGAACTTATCCCATCAATAAGGGAGCTATCCCACCCATAGAGGGGGATGATCCCATTGATAGTGGACCTGAATAACCTCTTTACAGCACTATAAATAAAGGCATTGAGCCAAAAGGAGAGGAGGTTGGAGCTATACATTTTCTTTGGGTAAATGCTGCAGGATTTAGGTCTTCCATTAGAGCCTTTGTGAGGAGAGATTGTCTTCACTTGATTCTACTTGGGAGAGGGTGAGCTTTGTCAAAGTAGAGGAAAACCCTTGATGGACCCTGGGAGGAACTTGCACAACACCAAGGCCAGGTTGTAAGAGTTTCTTTGTTTCGTTATTAATACAAACTGGTTTATTTTTCTCAATAGCTTGTGTTAATGAGTTATTTCATGTGTTCCTTGGTCTGCATGTTGAATATATGTTTTATTATATGAAATGCAAGTGCTTGGTAATTGTTTGATTGTTTGTGGTTGCAGGAATTGACTTGAAGGAGGAGCTCATCCGGATCGTCAAGAACGGACTTCAACAACAGCGTTTTGGAATAAGGTAAGCCTAAACACTTGTAGTTTTCATGTTGTAAAAGGTGTATTTAGAGAAAGATCACTCCATTTTGTCTTGTTTGTCATTAGAATGTCTTAGACTTCTAGGAAGGTCAGTCGTGTCCGCACCCTTGACAGATTCCGTGTGACAAATTGGCGACTCCGCTGGGGAATCCATTAATGAGAGAGTCTTTTCTTTATATGAACTTTGCTTTGAGAAAATCATTTTTATTTTCTGGTTTTTGACTGTGAGAATTAGTATTTGGGTGGCTTAGCTGTAGATTTAGTTGGCTTTAGTTTTTCTTCCTTTTTCCAGAAGGACGCAGTCTCTGTGTGCTGCACAGTGCGTCCTTGGACGCGCTGTTGTCGACTGCACAGTGCGGGGCCGCACCTGTGACAACGGGTGGCCTGCGTCTTCCTGTAAAAGTTAAGAAAATTCCATTTTTGCTTTAAATTACTTTTAGATTTTGTTTTTCCTTAGTGTTTTCTGCCCAGATCCTTTAGTACCCTGTCAAGAATTCTCACCTGAACTAGTTTTGTGAGCTTTGAGTGTTTTAGTGGTTTTCAACGAAGTTTAGACCTAGGGTTTGATTTTTGGAAAGGCTTTGTAGTGACTTTGATAGTAGAAAGTTGTCCAGCCTTAGATATCTCTGGTTAGTCAACCTTCTTAGAAGTTGAGCCTGTCGTAAAGTCTCCTTGTTTGAGCAACTTGTCATTTGAGTTGTTTTGGGTCAAATTTCGCATTGCTTGTTTTTAAAGTATTGATTTCCATTTTCAAAAAGGACAAAAAGATTAGAATTTTGTTTTGACTAGTTTTTGGTTCTGCAATAAGCTAGTCCTTGATTTGATTGTGATCAAGTAAAACACCTTAGAAATAATCATTGTTAGTTTTGGCCTCGTTAAGATTGCTTAGAGTAAATTTGCTTTTAGTTTGCTTATGAGTGCATTTTCATAGATTTTAAGAGTTGTTAAGATTGATTTTTGGTTATATTAGATTTATTTGCTTTATTAAAAGAAAAATACAAAAACATCTTCTTAAAAAGTCTTGTTTCAAGTAGCTTTTTGTTTTCAAAAGAAGAAAAGAGTTTTTTCGTGCATGTAAAGAGAAGTTATGTTTTTATGCTTGGAAAAGAAAAACGAATTGTTTCTTTGATTGTCTTCAATTAAGAAGTTGCTTTTATAAAGATTGCATTCTCTCAACTTTTTAGTTAAGCAATTCATCGAAAAAGTAAAGTAGTGGATAAATCATTTTAGGTGCATTTTGTAGTGGTTTCGAGTCGAGTCAACACACCACTAGTTTCACTTCCATCACCTTTTGACTTAAGAAACAACCTTAAAAGTAACGCTTAAATTAAAATCAATCTAGTAATCTTTATTTTTCTAGGGCTCTGAAGCACCAACATAGCTTAGGCTAGGGTCTTGGAGTAGGTGAGTACTTAACTCTCCAAGACTACAAAACCAAACAGATAGTCTATCTTGAGTAGAACAAATCCAATTGTTTCAGTTACATTCTGGGAAAGCTCCTCTTAAAGGAGAAACACGAGCTCGTGTCCGAACCAGTGAGGGGATCATTCCTCCCTCGTTGGGAACGACGCCAGGCAGTACGTATTACAAACGGTAAACCTCGGATTAACCATTGTCGAGGAGCCAGGGGTCACTTATCGGTAAACCTTGGATTGTTGTCAAGGAGCCGGTAAGGGGATTGGAGCTTGCTACTCTGCCCTTGCGTGCTGTCGGAGTTTAGACTGTTCCCCCAGGTGTAATTGTTGTGATTGGTAACCTTAGTGGCCATAATATCTAGGATTCTACCCAAGGTGACGGTGGAGGGAAGGTCCCACTGTACCTGGAGCAGACGTCGGTTATACTCACTTGGATTTTCTGGGGGGTTCGCTTCACTTCGAGACGGTTAAAGTGGAGGAACTTGGTCCAGTCTATTCATTAAGCAGGTTGCCGGGGTAACTGTTCCACCCACTATTTCTGTACTGAATCCTGCGAGGTTGGGCCTAATCACCAACTAGCGCTTTTGGTCCGGAAGACTACTGTTTGTGTGTGGTTTGACGCTCTAGATTATTTAGGCGTGTGCTTCAAATTTGATTGGTTCTTTAGAAGACTTTAGGTGGTTTGATTTGAAATTTTTTACTTTGTTTTCGTGTGTTGTAGTTAAAATCTTTAATTGTGGCGGAATTACCGAGAAGGTCCCGTCGCATTGCGGGCCAGTCTCCTGAAGTTGTTTCTGTGGCCGAATTGTTGAGAAGATCCCGTGAACTTAGGGGTTCACCTCCTCGAGACGACCCCAGTAATTTAGAGGGTTTAAAGGTCCTTGTAACTCCTAGTGGCAGTAGAGTAGGTTCACCTGAAGAAGGAGAATCTTCTTTGGTAGTCCATCCAGATTACCAAAGATTAGAAACAGGTTACAATCCCGAAGCTGTTACAGTTTCCGAGCTTGCTGGTAGTTTTTCATCTGCCAGTGAAACAGGCGAAGAACCTGAAATTTCCGAACCTGTTACTCCAACTCCTAGTGTTCCTGATTCACCAAGAATAGAAAGAATTATCACCGAAAATCTTCCTGTTGGATTAATTGCTATAGAAGAACTTGTTCCAGAGGAAGAAATAGGCGTTTCTGATTCTGAAGATCTAATTACCCTTGATCTAAGGGAGCGTGAATCCATCTTTTACAGTCCTCCTAGAAGTGAATCTTGGTACCTTGCATTAACCAATTTTTTAGACAACTCAGTAGGTTTTTCTACACCTCGTACTCCGGTTCCACCTAGAGGAATTCATTCTCCTGTAAATATGTCTGGTCAGTCATCTGTGTTTTCACAAAGTCCTGAATCATTTTTACATGGCGGTCCTTCTGTTCCTACTGGGTATCAATCACTTTCTGGTACCTTTGCGGGAGCATCTCCTCAACCTGTTGATCATGGGTTATTAGTTGGAAACAGTGGTAATGTACCATTGAGTATAGGTGAAGTTTATATGATGTCAGGTTCAACTCCCATTAACCAACCTCAAGGTGGCCAATTACCGCCTGGGGGGCAACCTTCGTTAATGCCTGGGGGGCAACCTCAAGGTACTTCATTCGTGACTGGGGGGCAACCTCAAGGGTATCAACCCCAAGGGTATCAACCCCAGCCTCAATATGTACCCCAAAGTCAACCTCAGTATCAGTATCAACCTCAAGGATGGCAACCTCAAGGATGGCAACCCCAAGGGTATCAACCCCAAGGGTATCAACCTCAAGGATACCAACCTCAAGGTCAAGGTCAACCCCAGTATTCGTATTTACCTCAAGGTTATCAACCTACGGGTCAATACCCTGGTCAAGGTTATCAACCACCTCAAGGGCAATCATATGGGACTACACCTTACAGTTATCAACCCTATCCTCAATACGGCTATGGATCTCAGTATCCTCAACCTGTTACGAGTCAATACCCTGGAATGTTAACATGGGATCCGTCACAGGGTCAACAGATGTCGCAACCAAGTATACAGTCGGTACCTCAAGCAGGACAACCTGCAGTTCCTGGTCCACCCCAGCAACCGCAACCTGTCCAGTCAAGTGTTCAGACCCCTGTAACTTCTGTAGTTACTCAGCCGCCAATTGCACCTAGTACTCCACCTCACACGGCTGCAGCAACTACCGCTTCATCTACCATGCTTACTTCTGGAGTATCGGCAGCTCCGGTTTCTACTGTCCCTGTAACCGCTCCTCAGACATCTGTACCGTTGTCTGGACCCACGGTTCAAACCACAGTCCAGATGCCTGCAGGCCAACCTGGTACAAGTACGGTTGTTACTACTCAACCTCAATTTGTTCAACCTCCGTACCAGGGACAGTATCAACCTGGGCAAGCTGCCCAACAACCGGTTTACCAGTATCAACCGTATCCTGGGTACACTTATCAACCACCTCAGCAACCCCAGTACGGTCCGGTTAATCCTGGTTTTCCAGGAGGATATAATATCCCAAATGCGACTCCTGTTCCTAGTTATCCTGGATATCCTCCTCCTGGGGCTGGTATTGTGACTCAGAGTTTTAGAGATCCTAACCGGCAGTTACCGTTTATTGCGACTTTAGATTTACCCGACTTGACGCGCCTAACGAACGATCCAATTCAATATCTTCCGTTCTGGCCGCCAATGCCAAATAAGTTGCCCAGCGATATACCCAAGTTCGAAGGTAAGTCTGGAGAGGATCCGTCTAATCACGTGATGACTTACCACCTCTGGTGTGCATCAAATTCCATCTCAGATGATTCTATCCGCTTACGTCTTTTCCAGCGTACACTCATTGGTCTCGCAGCCAAGTGGTACATTGAGTTGCCACGGGCTTCTTTTTACAACTTTAGCCAGTTAGCTACTTCATTCTTAACTCATTTTCAGTTACCAGTCAGATACGATAATGGTACAGAATTATTAACTTCGCTAAAACAATCGACATCCACGTACATTTCTGATCACATCCATGAGTGGAGACGTCGAAGAAGATTAGTGAAAGTTTTTATCCCGGACCAAATTTTAGCTGAATGGTTTGTAAAATCATTATTACCAAGAATTACTGAAGATGTAGCTAAGGCCGGAGTAGTTACTGAGGAGCAAGTCATTGCTCAGGCACAATACCTTGACTTAGTTTACACTCAGTCGGGTACGTTACACGAGAAAATTCCGGATCTTCCAAAGTCAAACCAAATCGCTGCTGCTCCTTCGGGATCTCATGCCGCTGATGGTATGATCGGTATCGTGACTACGAAGAGTAAGAAGAAGTCTTCCAAGACCTCCAATACTCCAATTATCACTTTGCCTGATTCTCCGACAGGAGAGTCTTCTCCTCCTGAACTTACCGCCGACATTCACGCTGTAGAGTCATCTACGGCCAAATCCAAAAACGGTGGAAAGAAGAAAGGAAAGAAGAAGGCTAAAGCAGACAAGGCTCCAAAGGAGAAAACGGAAAAGTCGGAAACCAATGACGAAAAGCGCAAACCTCGTTATCCTTGTCTCATTTGTGAAGAAGATCATTTTACGAGAGACTGCCCTCATCGGGCCGAGGTAGTGAAAATAGTTAAAGGTTCTCCCACTCCTGCTGTGTTAAAGAATCCATTTCCCGAGCAGGAAAATAAGATGATAGGTTCTTCTTCGAATGCCAGTGAAGAACCCATTTTGATGATGTCTCATGTCAGGATTGCGACTCGATCGCAAGATTATGGTAGTAAGGCTCCTGTTGATGGTAAAGAAGCAGAATCTTCTCACTCTAACCCATCAACCTCAGCTCCTGGTTCCGATCCACTACAGATCGAAAAACCTAACCCAGACTTAGTGATTAAGCCGCCCGCCAAGGGTGTACTTCGAAGGTCTGCTTTCAATCCACATGCGAGAGCAGCCCAGAATTACAACATTGTTGAAGACTTAGCTGTTTCACCTTCAGCAATGTCGGCACTCGAAGTGCTGCAATCATGTCCAGCGCAACGAAAATTGCTTTTGTCGGCTATTGGAGCTGTCGATGTTCAGGACCCGAACCTAATGATCTTTGATCTAGAAAGTAGTACACCGCGTCTCCCCCATCAAATGGCTTTCCAAATTCCAGTGATAGTCAAAAACAGGCCTATTCATCGGACTGTGATTGATGAGGGAGCTTCTACGTGTATTATGTCGATTCAATGTTGGAGATCGCTTGGTTCTCCTTCGTTGAACCAATCCCCCACCATCCTTAAGGCCTTTGATGGCCGTGGGTTCCGTCCGTTTGGTATTCTACAAGAATTGCCTATAGGGGTCGAAGGTAAAACCGTTAGTCTGGATGTGGAAGTGGTTGATGCCCCTCTAGACTACAACCTTCTTTTGGGTCGAAGTTGGTCATATGCTATGACAGCGGTCGTTTCATCGGTCTTCAGAGTCATTAAGTTTCCACATAACGGTAAGATCGTGACTATTGATCAGCTGACATACTTTTCATCCGACCCAACCTCTTTAGAAACTATCCAGCATGTTGGTAAAACGACAATCCCTTATAGGGACATTGGTGTAGGTTTAGTTAAGGATTCCGGTTTACTGGGAACTTTTCCTCTCCCTCCACTCAATGCAGACCCTTCGTTTGCAACAATTCATATGATCACGTCAGAAAACATTATTTATGATGATCCTTGGTATGTTCCCTCTGACTCTGAGCTAGACTCACTCGGTGATGTTATGCCGTTGAGTCCGTATGAGATTGCTTATGAAGCTCTTATGTCTTTTACCGACTTTCATTCAACCGACCAAATGAATGTGGTCAGTGAAGAGTCACTTTTCACCTCACCCTTAGAACGGATAACGTTTCCCGAAGAAGTGTCATCTGACGAACAACTTCGCGAAATCCTAAGTGTAGATGATCTACCATGGGAAGATCTCCATCACAGATCTTCGTTTTTACCTAAGGATGATGCATTTGAAAATGATTTTTCATCTATCTTTACCGCTGAATATGTCAAAGACGCTCAGGATCCAACGAAACATTCTGATTCAGAGCTGAATTTAGGGAATATTTCTCGTACTATTCCCATTGATATTTCAGTGAAGCCCGGAATCGAGGAGAACATTCATATAGGTGCCGCATGTACTGAAGAAGAAATCCAAACTTACAAGGCCCTATTCCAAGAATTCCGCGACGTGTTTGCCTGGTCTTACGAGGAAATGCCGGGAATTGATCCTGCCATTGTTGTTCATGAAATCAAAACCTACCCGGATGCTAAACCCATTCGGCAACGGTTGCGTCAGATTCACCCTCGAAAAGCAGCTGCAATTAAAGCAGAAGTCGAAAAGCTGTTGAAAGCAGGTTTCATTTATCCGATCCCGTTAACGGATTGGGTATCGAATATTGTTCCCGTCAATAAAAAACAAGGAACAATAAGAATCTGTATCGATTATAGGGATATCAATCGAGCTTGTCCAAAAGACAACTATCCTACGCCTTATATCGATCAAATTATTGATGATTGTGCCGGAAGTGAGATGTTTTCCTTCATGGATGGTTTCTCAGGTTATAATCAAATCAATATTCTACCTGCCGATCAACCAAAAACGGCATTCATTTGTCCATGGGGGACATTTGCTTATTGCAAATTACCTTTTGGCCTTAAGAATGCCGGTGCTACTTTTCAACGGGCCATGTCTTATGCATTTCATGACATCAAGCACATTGTGCAACCCTATCTCGATGATTTGCCTGCTCATTCTTTACACCGAGCTGATCACCTTGTCCATTTACGAGCAATCTTTATGAGGTGTAGGCATTATCGAATTCGGTTGAATCCCCACAAGTGTGTTTTCTGTATAGAAACAGGTCGATTGCTGGGATTTGTTGTTTCCAAAACCGGCATTCGCGTCGATCCCTCGAAAGTCGAGGCTATCATCCAATTGCCTCCTCCTTCGAGTTTGCGCCAACTCCAAAGTTTGCAAGGGAAAGCGAACTTTTTACGCCGATTCATCCCTAACTACGCCGAGGTCACTAAAGGTTTTACACGGTTGTTGAAACAGAACGTACAATTCTTTTGGGACGAGATTGCTCAACAATCTTTTGATGCATTGAAACACGCGTTGACCCATGCACCGTTATTGCATCCTCCCAACTACAACCAGGACTACTTCTTATACCTCGCAGCTTCGCATTCCACCATTGGAATGGTGTTAGTTCAAGAAGATGAATTCAAGGCAGAGCATGTGATATATTACCTTAGCAGAACCTTAAATCCAACTGAGTTAAAATATTCACATGTGGAGAAATTGGCCCTGGCAGCCGTTCAAGCTGTCCAGCGTTTTCGTCACTACATTCTTCTCCGCAAAACTACTGTTATTTCGGATTGCAACCCTATGATTTATATCTTGACAAAACAACTGCTAGGGGGCAAGTACTCTAAATGGATCGTCATCCTGCAAGAGTTCGACTTGGAGTTTGAGAAGTCCAAGTCTAAGAAATCTTTAGTCTTCGCGGAATTGATGTGTGATTTCCCGAGTGCTGACACAGAGACTGTGGCAGAGGAGTCCATTGCGGACGAATCTTTGTTTCTTATTAGCACTGTAGATCCGTGGTATGGGGATATAATCATCTATCTCCAAACCCAAACCTTTCGGCCTGAAGCTTCCAAGGAAAACCGTCGAAAAATTCGGTTTCAATCCCAGCAATACAGAATTATTGGAGATACACTTTATCGCCTGGGGGCAGACTTAGTTTTTCGACGTTGTTTAACTCACGATGAGGCTGAGAGAGTTTTGAATGATTGTCACTCTGGAGCATGTGGCGGTCATATGTCTGGGTATGCCACAGCTCAGAAGGTGTTGCGCGCTGGCTATTTCTGGCCGTCTATGTTTAAAGATTGTATCCTTGCCGTCAGAAAATGCCACAACTGTCAAGTGTTTGATCGCAAGATGCGCGCTCCACCTGCTCCTCTCCACCCTATAATTGCCGCTGGTCCATTCGCCAAATGGGGCATTGACTTTATTACTTGTAACCCTCACTCGGCCGGGGGGCATGCGTATATCATCCTTGCGGTTGATTATTTTACTAAGTGGGCCGAGGCGATGCCTACATTCGACGCAAGCGGCAAGACAGCTGCACTTTTCGTATTCAATCATATCATAACTAGGTTTGGTGTCCCACAAGCAATCATTACGGACCATGGAAGCCATTTTCGAAATGTCATGATGACTGAGCTTACAAGCCAGCTTGGTTTGCGCCACGATAGCTCTACACCTTATTATCCGCAAGCCAACGGTTTGGTTGAGTCAATCAACAAAGTTCTAGTCGTCATGATTCGACGGATCATTGGTATCCATCGAACGAATTGGCATAACATGTTATTTTCGGCGCTATGGGCATATCGAACTTCAGTGAAAAATTCAACAGGTTTCACCCCTTTTCAGCTAGTTTATGGCTTAGAAGCTGTGTTACCTATTGAGTGCGAAATCCCATCACTTCAAATGGCTGTCGAATTACTTCCAGCTACTTCCGAAGAGGAGAAACGGTTGTTATACTTGGCTAAATTAGATGAGACTCGACGTGACGCTACTTTAGCTATCGAGACTCACGCGAAACGAATGAAAGCTCAGTACGATAAAAATGTAACCCCTCGAAGTTTTTCGGAAGGAGACCTAGTACTATTATATGATCAAGCTAACGATAAGCTAGGTGCTGGAAAATTCGTTCCCATGTGGCATGGGCCCTACATTGTAAAGCGAAAGCTAGCAAAAGGGGCTTATGAGTTAGTTGATTTTGATGGGGACTCTTTGGGTAAACCCAGAAATGGACTTTACCTAAAGAGGTATTATGCTTAAAATGATGGGTATGGAGAAATTTTTAGATAGGTTAGATTTTCTTTCTAGCTAGCAAGTGTGTTAGTTTAGTCAGTGTGCTTAGCTTAGCAAGTGTGGTTTTTCGTCATTATTCTGGCTTATCTTGGTTTTACTCTTGATATTGTAGATGTCGACGCCTCTCCAAACATACATTGGATTTGCTGATGGTGCTTGTCGTAGTACACGGAATATCTCTTCCGCAGCTTGGGTTATCTATTCGCCCTCTGACGAGTTAGTTTCTATGCATGGGGTAAGCCTCGGTCAAACAACGAATAACATTGCAGAATACAGTGCAGTGGTTGAATTATTATCCGAATCTATTTCATTTGGAATTCGACGTTTGATAGTGAGGTTAGATTCTGAACTTGTTGTATTACAGCTTAATAGAGTTTATGCCATTAGAAATCCTGTGTTATTAAGGTTGTTTTTGAGAGTGCGTCTCTTGGAACGTGAATTTGATTACATTGAATATCAACATATTCCAAGGTCTTTGAATACATTAGCAGATGCAATTGCTTCTCGAGTGTTGGACAGACATTTATAATAATCATGCAAGTAAATTTAAAGACATTTCATCATACATGTTAAACAAGATAAGCCGGTAATAGTGATATATAGATATAGATAGAAGTGTGTCCAAAAATATATACATCGTCTTCGATCATAGGTTTAACACACCTTATGATCGGCAAAATGATAGTACAAAAAGTCAAAAATGTCACATGTGACTACAAAAGTGACTAGTCAATCACTGGTGGTGCTCTCTGTACGACACCACTGCGCGGGCTACCTTACGCAAAAATCTCCTAAACGGTCCAGGGACCGCGACTACGAAGCGCTGAAGCCTGATAGGAATGTCGTCCATAGTAGTCTCAGGTATATCTGCCGTGAGACGCTCTAGATCATGCTCCAACTCAGCTAGTACTTCTGCTGCCGCGTCCTGTGGGGCCGGTGCCGGTGCAGCTGGATGTCGTCTGTCGTAAGGCCGGAGATTGGCTGGACGCTGTGGTCCAACATCTGCATTTTTAAAATTTTACTGTTACTTTGAGACGATATATATGAAAAATAAAAAATACATAATTAGAAAACTTGTGAAAATGAAAGTACCTCTGTCATCCCATTGTTCTCCCTGTGGAAGAACCATGTCCGGATCACCTCTGAAATCCATTCCGGCATATGGAAAGTCTTGTATCACAAAAAGCTGGCCCTCTAGCCAGTCGAAGTAACTGTCTGAGAATCGAACCACTGCAGCACCCTCGTCAGGATGCCGGGCCATCACCGCAACCCATCGAACAAGCTTTGGCTCCCGAGGACCCAAGTCATCAACAGTGAGTTGCTGAGGGATCAGCATAGGAACTCTCTCCAAGGCAAAGCTCACGACTATAGGCCCATATCCAAAAGTCTTTAGTCGTCCGTTCTTTGCCTTGGTTAGTTGGCTCTTCATATGAGCCGACACAGCTTCGCACCAGTTGAAGATGGTGCCTTGGTAACAGTCAACTGCCATCCGCATTTGGGATCCGGAGGCAATGTGCAAGGCGGCCGCGCCACAAATCCTGGTGACCGTAAATGCAATAACTCTAAGTTCCGCCAGAGCGATGTGCTTTATCTCCACGCCTTTTTTATGGCGAGTCCCTGGTCTGCACCACTCCTCGCGGAGATCATCAAGGGATTGGCCACCCGGCCTGGTCCCCGCAAGGTTGAGTTGCTCACCTCTGTTTGGCAAGCCAGTGAGAAAGTATACATCCGAGGGCTCTATCTCGAGCTGGTGCCCTCCAATGTAAAAACATTGATCTTGAACGTTCCATCGCTCAACCAGCCATTCCAAAAATCTTACCTGGCCCCTCATGCCCGGTATGGTCCAATATTTGTACAATCCACATGTTCTTAAGGCATCCAGAGAGGGTTGGTGGTTAATCGCAGCTTCATCGTCCTCTACGTGCTCTCTCTCTCTCCAGTCTAACATGTTTTAGGTCCTGCACATCAAAAGAGTCAATTAGAAATTAATTTGAGCAAATTTGGTGGTTTTTTGAGAGAGTTGGGGTTTTGAAATGCGCCCTTTGCGGAAGACGCACCCCGGCTTTGTAGCACAGGGCGTCCGGACGCAGCTCGCCTGAAGGCGGACTGCGTCCCCCGACCTTTTTCCCGTGTGAGAAAAAGTCGGGGGACGCAGGTCACCCGAAGGGCACCTGCGTCCGCCGAGGGGCGCATTTTGAACCCAAAACCCCCCCAAAAAATGAAACAGAGACCAAAAACAAAAAACTAAACGGATAAAAATGAAGAGTGGGATGTGTAAAATACCTCGGTGAAGCGGCGTTCGATTCCGACGGTCAGATTTTCCGCAGCAACCACGGGAAGTTTCTTGTCAAAAGCTCCTTTTTCAACCTCAACAGTGAAACGGTAAAAATGACATGGTAAAAGGTCTTTTTATAGGTTTTTTGGATGAATTAGTTCATTTTTTACCATGAAAAGATGTTTTCGAATGTATTTTTGCCTATTTTAAACAGGTATGAGTAATGTGTCGCTTTTGTGCAGGACGAAGGGATTTCGAGGGAAATTGTAATTTTTCACAAACAAAATTTCAGAGTCATCTTTTAAGCCCTTTTCTGACTCCTAAAACATGAAAAGATCGCCGAGTGTTTCTTTTTCACTCGTTAAAACGGAATTAAAAGACGGTCCCCTTTTAGCTCTTTTCTGACCGCAAAATCAGGAAAAGATTGCCGGGTTTTTGTCGTTTCAAACTCGATAAGGAAATAAAACGACGTGTCTTTGATCGCTTTTTACTTTTCAGGTCAACGACACTATTATGAAAGTACTCCTTGGTCGCAAGATCAAGCGGTTCCCCCAGGTATTATTTTATACTTTTTCGGGCTTGAGGGACACAATATACGAAAAAGTTCAACGTGGAGTTTCCTTAAGTTTTTCAGACTCTCTAAAAATGAAAAACGCCGAGTTTCTCCTATACTGGGCTCGTTAAACTTTTACAGTAAAGGACCTGTTCAATTACAAACAGGAACGAACCACTCCTTCCTAGGGTTCGAATTTAAACTAGGTTGGACTCGTCCGAAGGATGAGCTTATAATCAAGCATATGTTATCCTCCTCAAGCTTGTTAAAAATAAAGAGGTACTTGCCAGAAATGGTGGGGGAAAAGAGAGAAGAATGAACCTATTTGTCACCTTTTGTCTCAAAGAAACTTTATTACCACTCTTGAACACGACACTTTTTCATTCACCTGGGTTGGGAAATCTTTTACCTCACAGTTGACCAAATCACTTTGAAAATCTTTAACCGGGTTCAGGGATCAACTTTGAGTTATTCGTCACCAAACCATCTGTTGTGTCGTTATGTGTTCAAGAGGTCTGCAAGCAAAACTTTCATCTGCAAAATACTTGTCATCCATTTGACCATCCCTGAGTCAGTCCTTACAGCAACATTTCTTCAACTTGAACAATGATTTCGTGTTGCGGGCTTGCCTGCAACGGGTCGCTTTCTATCGACATCGACACATTATCTAGAAAGATGACTTAGGAATCGACAGTACCTTGAAGTCTGCATGCATCAATGGCAGGTTTCTCGCCTTTGACGTCAGTTTACATCATTGACTTTCGATCAGAGGATTCCGTGAAGTGTTCGACATCAAAACATCTATTCACATTTCACGGGTTGTGCTTGGTACTTTGAGGACCATTGACATTACTGGTGGTTTCTCTCACGCTTGTTAACAGTTTACATCATTGACTGGTAATCAAGTGGTTTCTACCATGTTCGACATCGAATCATTTAATCACATGGCTAGAATCGTACCAATTCGGGAAGTAGAAGTGAAGACCCTGGATCTAGTTTCTACCATCCAGGCTGCGAGGAGTTTTGTATTCATTGTCTATGTAGACTTATCATAAACAGATGGCTGCGTCCATACTGTGTCTACAAAAGTCTATAAAAATGATGTACTGCAAGATCATTCCTGTATCAGAATAGTTAGTCCATTAGTTAAAGTTTTGAATCTGAGTATGGGAATGCCTACCTCAGTGATGATATAATCTTATCCATGTATTTTGTGTTGAAAATTGCAGGTTCCAACCAGGCCATCCACAAGGCAATCCTTGAAATGATAAAGCGCTTCACCCTTCCTAGAATTACAAAACCCTATTCTATTCCAGGCTTCGCACTTTAGGGGGCAATCTGTTACACTAAAAAATGTCACCTTGACTACTTACAGTTAGTATGGCTCAAATCAACAGTCATGCTACCCTCTTAGGCAAGTCTCATGCCTCTGTTATCCATCTCAAACTCAAAGAAGAGAGAAAGTCTTGTAAAAACTATGTTTATCTCTGGGGTCGCAGGTTCTCTCTAGCCTTACCTGCGGGGACGCTGACCATGTTCACAAAATCTGCGTCCATGGACGCTCTGTATGTTAAGGGACAGGTGCGTCCCTCTGTAAAAGGCAAAATGCGCGAGTTTTATCTTGAAAAAGTTACTTGTGGTTACTTCTAGAACATTCTAGAGGTCGGTTTGATGAAATGGATGCGCCTCCAGTTGGTTCATGTATCTCTATTAAGGGGGAACTTATCCCATCAATAAGGGAGCTATCCCACCCATAGAGGGGGATGATCCCATTGATAGTGGACCTGAATAACCTCTTTACAGCACTATAAATAAAGGCATTGAGCCAAAAGGAGAGGAGGTTGGAGCTATACATTTTCTTTGGGTAAATGCTGCAGGATTTAGGTCTTCCATTAGAGCCTTTGTGAGGAGAGATTGTCTTCACTTGATTCTACTTGGGAGAGGGTGAGCTTTGTCAAAGTAGAGGAAAACCCTTGATGGACCCTGGGAGGAACTTGCACAACACCAAGGCCAGGTTGTAAGAGTTTCTTTGTTTCGTTATTAATACAAACTGGTTTATTTTTCTCAATAGCTTGTGTTAATGAGTTATTTCATGTGTTCCTTGGTCTGCATGTTGAATATATGTTTTATTATATGAAATGCAAGTGCTTGGTAATTGTTTGATTGTTTGTGGTTGCAGGAATTGACTTGAAGGAGGAGCTCATCCGGATCGTCAAGAACGGACTTCAACAACAGCGTTTTGGAATAAGGTAAGCCTAAACACTTGTAGTTTTCATGTTGTAAAAGGTGTATTTAGAGAAAGATCACTCCATTTTGTCTTGTTTGTCATTAGAATGTCTTAGACTTCTAGGAAGGTCAGTCGTGTCCGCACCCTTGACAGATTCCGTGTGACAGGGGCTTCTAAATTCTTGAGAAAATTTTGGGAAGTAGGGAGGGATGTTAGGAAGCATGGGAAAGTGGAATTTCAAGGATTGAGTGAGGGGAAGGGGTCCAAAAGGGAAAAACACAGGCCTAACCTAGAAAAATGTCAAATTGTAGCAATAGGCCAGGGTTTGTGGGAAAATGATGAATTTGAGGGATATCAGTGATGGGAAATGTTTAAGAAGGTATATTAAGGATAGGGGAAGGTGTATGAGCATCAAGATACAAGTTTTTTTGATGATTTGACCATCCAAGAAAAATTACCTTCAAAACCCTAGGAGAGGGAAATGAGCCTTACCTAAGCACAATTGAAGCACAAACAAGGTGTAAAATGACCCATTGGAACCTAAAATAATGATGAAAACTCTTTGAATGATGGTACACTCAGCCGAATGGTGACATGAACCAATACTTGGAAGAATTTGGAAGGAGTGAAAACAAATCCTAAACCAAATACCCAGTGACCAAATTTTTACTTTAAGACTCGCTGAAATGAAAAAAATTGACTTTGACACCCTAAGACCACTTTATAAGAGTATATTTGATCACTGGTGGTATTATGCAAATACTGACTCTAACACTATTCACCAGTGGTGATGGTAATAAAAATGGATGGTTCATGGCATATGTTTCTAGACTACAAATAACTGCACAAAATGACAATGAAATATAAGTTTCATATTCCTGCCATTGATGAATTGTTAGATGAATTTCATGGAGAAATTTTATTTACTAAGTTAAATCTTCATTCTAGATATCATAAAATCATAATGAGGTGGTAATACATTCCCAAAATAGACTTTAGAACACTTTAAGGTCATTATTATTTTTTGGTTTTTTCCATTTGGATTTACAAATGCACCTTCAACATGTCAAAACTTGATGAATATATTTTCAAACTTTTACTTAGAAGGTTTGTGCTAGTATTTTTCGATGACATAATGATTTACAACAAATATTGAGAAGAACATGTACAACATGTTGACAAGTCCTTGACATTATTGGAAGAGAAACAACTATATGCATATCCATCCAAGTTTTCCTTTGGGGTTCAAGAAGTGGAATATTTGGGTAATATTGTATCACATGATGGTGTCAAGGTGGATCCAAACAAAATAATAGCTATAAGGGAATGTCCAATCCTAAATGCCTTGAACAAGATGAGAGGATTATTAGGATTGATGGGATATTACAACAAATTTGTCACGAATTATCATCAAATAACATCACCTCAAACAAAAAAACTTAAGGAGGCATTTTCTTGGGCTAAAGGAGAAACCAAAGAATTTGAAGAAATTATAGAGGCTATGTGTACAACTTTCGTTTTGGCGACACCTAACTTCACACAAATATTTATTATGGAATTTGATGCCTCGAACTATGGCATTGGTCCAATTTTGAGGCAAGAAGGAAGACCACTTTCCTTTGAAAGTAGTGAACTTAAAGGAAATAAATTACTCATACCCATCTATGAAAAATAAATGTTGGCCATACTTCTTGCAATTAAGAAATGGCATCAATTCCTAATAGGAAGAAACTTCAAAGTAAAAACATGTCATGATAGTTTGAAATACTTGGAGAAAAGACTATCTTCAGAGGAGCAACAAAAATGGGTCACAAAGATGTTGGGTTATGACTTTGAAATTATCTACAAAAAGGGAAAACAAAATATTATGGCGGATGCACTTGTCAAGGAAAGAAGAAGACACAAATGGTTTTCTATATGCAATTTCCATTTCACAATCTAACTAGGTGAAAGAAGCAAGGACAAAATGATAGCAAGATGAGAAACTTTTCTATAATTGAGATAAAATTCTTGGTTGAACATATACATGAATAAAGGTCGTCAACCTTTCAAATTGTTCCCTTAAGGAGGAATGCTTATATGGTTCAAAGAAAAGGGTTGAAAGAAAAATTGTATGGACAAGGGTTGAATGGCCTTGTCCCAAACTAAAAACTCTTATATGTGTGGGATAAGAGGATTCAAATAAACTTTATATCTATAAGGGTTGACTGGTCTTTTTTTTATTCTTCCCTTAGTTAAAATTCTTCTATGGTTCAAAGACATGACTTGAATTAAAATTAATATGAGGAAGAAGTGGTTAAACCTTCCCCATACTTCCCCTGATGAAAAGTTCTTCTATGATTTGTCTATGAGGTTTGTGCGAAAAATTATATGGACAAATGTTGATCTATGTTACTTATTTTCTACCTGTAATGAAAAATTATTCTATGTGGGAGATGAGGCTTCAATGAAAAATTATATTGAGAGGGGTCAGCTAATCATTCCCCCTTATTTCCTTGATGAAAAATACTTCTATTATACAAAGAAAATTATTGAATAAAAATTAATTAAGGAGAGTTTCAATTGACCCTTCCCTAATATTCCCCTAATAAAAACGCTTCAATGATTCAAGGAAAAGGATTGAATGAAAATTTATATGGAGAAGGGTTAATCAATCCTACTCCATTCTTATTCTTATATGTGTGGGAGAAGAGGCTTCAATGAAAAATTATATGAAAAAAATTTGCTCAACCCTAACCCAATAATTCCTTAATAAACATCTCCCCTAAGTGTGGGAGTGAATGCCTAAATGAAAATTAATATAAAAGAGGGTTAGTTGACCTTTTAGATTATGGTCTAGTGAAAATTTGTTTTATGCTTTAGAGAAAAGTATTGAATGAAAATACATATGGAGAAGGGTCATTTGACCCTTTCCCATTATTTCACCAACGAAAAAAATATTATATGTCTAGTATTAGAGATTTAAAATAAAATAATATGGAGAAGGGTTTGTTTAACCATTTCCTATTCGACCCTTGATTAAAAAAAAAACTTATATGGAGAAGGGTCATTTGGACCTTCCCAATTTTTTTGGGATTGAAAAAATATTATATGTGTGGGATGGGATACTTGGATGAAAACTTATATGTGGAAGTGAAGGTTCATTTAATCATTCCTTATTTGACCCTCAATTAAAAAAAAAAAAAATCTCTCTGAATTTGAGGGGAGGACTAAATGAAAACTAATATGAATAAGAGTTATCCAAACTTTACCAATTCTACTTTTGATGAAAAACATTTCCATGATTCAAAGAAAAATATGATTGAAATAAACTTTTATATGGTGAAGGGTCGATCAACCCTATGAACTTTTTCTCGCTTAAAATAAAATTTTGTGCAGGATAAGAGGGTTAAATGGTTGTTTATATAGAGAAGCATCAAGAAACTTCTAATTAAATAAAAATAACGATAAGGATTAATTAAAAATATAAATGGATAAGGGTTGGATGACCCTTCCCCATTCTTCCTATAAATATAAATATTTTATGACATGGATAGATGATTGAAATTGAAGAAATATATGAAGAAGGATTGGGTGACCTTTCCACACTACGCCCCATTTGCAAAAAATTTCTCTAAATTTGAAAGGGCTTCACTAAAAATGTGTACAAGCGTTGACCAACCCTTCTATTTTATGAAAACTTGTGAAAATGCTTAATTAAAAATATTAATGGATAAGAGTGGTTAATCCTTCCTTATTTGTCCCTAAAGATATATCATTCTATGAGATGCAAAGTTGATTAGAATGGAATCATTATCTATAGAAAGGTTAGTCAACTCCTCAACATCATTCCCTTACACAATATTCTTCTATGAGTTTGAAAAGGTTTCATTGAAACCTTATATGAGGGTTGATCAACCTCTCGAACTAGGAGAAATAATGAAAATGATTAATTAAAATCTTAAATGTGAAAGTGGTAGCTAACCTTTCTTATTCTTCCCATAAATATATAACATTATACATGGCAAAGAGTAGAATTGCATTGAATAAACATCTATAGAAGATTCAACCAACTTGACCACATTACGTCCCTAGTTTAAATATCTTCTATTAGTTTGAAAAAATATATATTTAAAAGTTGTATGAGAAAGGATCAACCAACCCTTCCATTGTAGAAGAAATGATTAAAATGATTAATTAGAAATACAAATCCATAAAATGTGACCAAGTCACCCTTATTATCCACCTAAATATCTACCATTCTAAGAGTTAGTTTATTAAGAAGGGTCAACTCATTGTTCCTAGTCTTTCTCACAAAAAAAAAAAATTGCACATTATACAATGTGTTATTATTTTTAATTCTATAACCATAGACCATCTATATTAAAAATATAATTTTTTAAAATATAAATGTTTGGTTAAATATAAAATTATTTTAATAATAGCAATAATATAGCTTTGAGTGGACCTAATGGTTAAGTGCATGTATTTCTTGAATATCACAAGTTCAAATACAATGGGGATAGAATATGTAGTACACCTCTGTATACTTTAATAATCAAATCATTGGGTAGAGGTTGGTGCTTTGTCCCACTAACAAGTAGGTCTCATATAGCGCCAATTTGGTGTCTAACTTTTCCATGATCTTAAAATTAGGAAAATTCAATTGACCCTTCCCTATTATTCCCTTAATAAAAACACTTCAATGATACAAGGAAAATGATTGAATGAACAACTATATGGAGAATGGTTAATAAATCCTACTCCATTCTAACCAAAAAAATAAAATCTTATATGTGTGGGATAAGAGGCTTCAATGAAAATTTAAATGAAGAATATTTTCTCAACCCTAACCAAATCATTCCTTCATTAACATCTCTCCTAGGTGTGGGAGAGGATGCTTAAATGAAAATTAATATAGAAGAGGGTTAGTTGACCTTTCATATTATTGACTAGTGAAAAAATGTTTTCTGCTTTGGAGAAAAGTATTGAATGAAAATTGGTATCGAGAAGGGTCATTTAACCATTCCCTATTTGACCCTCGATTAAAAAAAAATCTATGAATTGGAGGGGAGGCGTAAATGAAAAAAAATATGAATATGAGTGAGCCAACCTTTTCCCATTCTACTTTTGACAAAAAAAACATTTACATCATTCCAAGAAAAATATGCTTGAAAAAAAAATTAAATGGTGAAGGGTCAATCAACCCTATGAATTTTTTCTCCCTTAAAATAAACTTTTGTGAGGGATAAGAGGTTAAATTATTGTCTATAGAGAAGCATCAAGAATATTATAATTAAACTCAATGTAGGTTTTAACCTTGTACAAAAATTACCTACAAATGAATTCTTAAAAATAGAAAATATATAATGGCGAGAAACACAAGAAAATACACAGAGATTTTTCCCTGGATCCCAAAACTGGGACTACCAGATTGATTTTTCATTATGTTCCTTTCAATGTTACAATACATATATATACATGTCGAAGCATTCATAAACCCAAATCCATTAACCCTGGATTAGAACATAATCATAGTTCCCTTGACCAGATCTACAAAATACCATGGGCAAGAAACCATCATGCCCAAAATCATGTGCGAAACCCATGTATAAAACCATAGGTAGGTCCTCCCATTTAATATAGGGTCCAAAAAAAAATCTTGGCGTGCTGCCCCATGCCCCATGCAAGGGGGAATACCACCCCCTGTGACCCTCCTGCTACGCCCGGTGTAATGAACAAGGGAGGCTATCACCCTCCTGTGACCCCCCCTCGCGTATAATGCGACTAGTTGTGGAAATAATATAACACACACCCAACATTCTCCCACTTGTTGTTTTCTTTTCCACACAAGAGGTCACAAGAGATCTTAGTCATTGGTCCAACCCTACAACACCCATTGTTTCTCTACACCAAGAAAACTTCTCAGTCCTCACAGACTTCGTCAATGCATCTGCAACATTATTCAAAGTGTCCACCTTTACCAACAACACATTCTTGTCCTCAACCATATCCCTCACAAAGTGATACTGAACATCAATTTTCTTTGTCTTTGAATGATAAGCAGGATTATTTGCAAAGAAAATTGCACTTTGGCTATCATAGTCTCTCCTTATAGCTCGTTGTACCAACCCCATACTTGAACACAATCTCTACAACCAAACTGCTTCCTTGCTTGCATGAGTAGCTATCATTTATTTTGCCTCTGTAGTTGAAAGAGACATTACAAATTGTCTTTTGCTCATCCAACTGATTGCACCTCCAAATAGGTTAAACACATGCCCACTTATATATCTTCTCTTATCCATATCTCCAGCCTAGTCTCCATAGACAAAGTCATGGATGTCCAAAATGTTATCCAATCTTGGTCTTCCTTGGTAGC
This sequence comes from Pinus tabuliformis, assembly GCA_031772625.1. NCBI lineage: Eukaryota > Viridiplantae > Streptophyta > Pinopsida > Pinales > Pinaceae > Pinus > Pinus tabuliformis. Next base: position 157,215,616 of record CM062811.1, on the reverse strand, counting down.
ACAAACCATAATCACTAATTCCACGAAAATACCTAAAAACCCGCTTCATTGTTGTCCAATACTCCTTCCTTAGTTTTGACATAAACCTGCTCAATACTCCCACTACATGTGTAATGTCTGGTCTAGTACATATCATTTCATACATCAGGCTACCAAATGCACTTACATATGGAACACGGGACGTGTCCTCTTCCTCTTCTTGTGTCTTAGGACACTATTCAACAGATAAATTTAAACCTACAGGAATAGGAACCTTTATCGGTTTAGTATCCTGTATATTAAACCTTTGTAGTATTGTCTCAACATACTTCCTCTAGTTTAACCATAGATTTTTCTTTGCCTGATCTCATTTTATTTCCATGCCCAAAATATAGTTTGCAGCACCAAGATCCTTCATGTTGAATTCAGAGGAAAATTGGGTCTTCAAATCCTGGATAATTTCTTTGTCATTTCCAATCAACAACATATCACCACATACAAGACAAGATAAATAACACGATCACCAATTAATTTAAAATATAGAAAATGATCCTCTTTGCTTCTGGTGAAGCCAAGTCCCTGTATATATGTATCAAATTTCTGATACCACATCCTTTGTGACTGCTTTAACCCATACAAGACTTTTTTAACTTGTATACCCGTTCTTTCTTTCCCTTCACCACAAAGTGTAATGCCCTATTTAATCTTATCCTGCAAATTTTACTAAGTGTTTAAATTTCTTTAAAATATGGACTTATAATTATTAATAAATATTGGTACACACTTACATTGGTGAAATTGTAAATTTGGTACTGATATAAATTTTTTTACTATTCCCAATTTACCTCCCCAAATTTTTAAATTTTGAGAAGACATAGTCCTCTCCAATCAATTACCAATTTATATATTCATCTCTCATCGCCAAAATGTCCTCTCATATTTACTTGGGAGAAGACATAGTCCTTTACAATTAATTATCAATTTATATATTCATATCTCATCCCCAAAATGTCCTCTCAGATTTACTTGGGAGAATACATGGTCCTCTCCAATTAATTACCAATTTATATATTCATCTCTCATCCCCAAAATGTCCTCTTAGATTTACTTGGGAGAAGACATGGTCATTTCCAATTAATTACCAATTTATATATTCATCTCTCATCCCAAAAATGTCCTCTCACATTTACTTGGGAGAAGACATGGTCCTCTCCAATTAATTACCAATTTATATATTCATCTCTCCTCCCCAAAATATTGACTTGGGAGAAGACATGGTCCTCTCCAATTAATTACCCAATTTTATATTCATATCACATTCCCAAATGTCCTCTCATGTTTACTTGGGAGAAGAGAAGTCAAATGTAAGGACGAGGGAGAAGTTATGACATTAATGAGAGGTGTTTGAGGTGGAGAAGAGAAGGGGGCATAAAAGGGGAAGGATGAGGGGAGAAGGGAGGATCCTTGGGCTGTATTTTGGTTTGGTTTGGCTGTGGTTTTGGAGGAATTGTTTGAAAGAGAGGAGGGGAGTATTATTCATCTTGGACACACTACATCTAATTGGACTTGGGCTTGGAGGGCTAGGGAACCTGTGGAGGTTTCTTGGGCTAGGAATTACTTCCTAGCTGGCTGGGAGGTAAATCCAATCGGTAGGCAAGAGGAGCATTTCAGCAGGAGCAGCAGCTCAAGGGCGTCTCCATCGGGCCATTGGTACAGATATTCTTCTATGCATAAATTACTCATATAAGTGATTGAAATGAAATGTTTACTATTTAAATTGTAGGAATTATATTTTAAACAGTAAATTATAATTGTTTAAATGTCTTGTCAGAAAATAAATTATTGTCCTTTTATTGCATTTAAAATTTGAGATATAAATATAGTAGAGAACCCTAGGAGGGGACCTCACATGTGGTATCAGAGCTTAGGTTCAAAATCTGGACCTTGAAGCCTACCTACTAGAAAAAAAATCTAGTCCACCTCTTTGATTAATAAATCTGGGTTCTTCGATCCATCACCTTGATTAATAAATCTGGGGTGAATATGGATCTGGATATTCTTTTACTTCAAGTCATAAACAACCATATGAACCTCGGTTGTTGGATATGCTGCTCTCTAAGCACCAGTCTCACTCGGCAAAGAATTAGAGTTACATACCCCAAGGGAGGGACTTGTTGACTTTGCAACTCCCCACTTGTTCAATGATGGCAACTCCCCACAAATATAGTAATATTAAAGTGGACACGTTTAAATTATCTTCTTATCTTGAATCATGGTCATGTCAATATAGTGGTTATTTTATTTTGTTTTTATGCTCTGGGGAAGGTAATGGCCGCTTCCTGCCACCCATTTATGTCGCTGGTTTTCGATATCGGTGTGCCATTTTCTCGATATCAATCCCAATATCAATATCATACTTTTTACAGTGGCACAAATCGAGTATGCGATAGTCATAGTTTCTACCCAATTGCGAAAAAATATGAATGCCATGCTTTCCAGAGAGAGGGAACACGAAAGCAAAGCTTGGTGGCTCATGCCGCCAATTCGAGAGAAGAGGATCAAAATATGGCTTCAAAAATTGACTTATCTGTATTCCGCTTTACTCTGGGAATACCGAGTTTTGACGAGTCCAATCTGCCTCGAGTCATTGGCATTGTATGTGGCCTTCTGTTGGGGTTAAATCATATTTTGTCCCAAAATTTGGTGACTCCAACACAATTAAGATCAGAAGTTGTGGGGCTTGTTTTGGCATCCATTGTCTGCCTTCCATTTTCTGGAAGACTACTAAATTAGGGCTTTCAAATCCAATACCACTAGCAGACACTACCTTGATATAACAACTCTTGGGGACAATCATTTAGGCGACCTGAATTGCTTGAATTTTATAGAAAAAGTGATTTTTTGGAAAGTAAATACTGTAATTTGTTCAACGCATATGGATTGATGTTTAGAATCTGAGAACAAATTTTATATATGGCCAAACCAGGGTTTATCTTTCTCTAGTCTAGCTACTCTGGTGGCTTTGACTTGATTTGTACTATGCACTAGCATCTCTGTTTAACGAAAAACAAGTTTGTATAGTTTGTGAGTTTCTGTAGCTGTTAAGAATTATGCTTCGACATCTCTTTGCTTATGATTTCAGCTCTTCAATATTTTTCATTGATACGACCCTAGGGTTACCCTTCTTGGAGTCGACATTTGATTAACTTTGAAGCGAGAGGAGGTGACTATGCACCAATGCCATGCTGTCTTGGAACTATTGTCACTCAGAATGTACCACTGGAAAGAACTAACTCTAGGATGGGTAGCAAGAAAAACTGAGTAATAATTGATAAGCAATCAGCCCTAGGTCACTAGCTGACAACTTCTCCATTAGGGGTTTTCCAACTATAGTGGGGCACCTCTAATGCTTCTATGCTACCAATCACTTACCAAAAACCTGTGCATTAGTATGACAGATAAGCATAGGAAATAGGAGTCTTTGGTATGTGTTAAATCCACCAAAGGCATAAATTTGTTTTAAACTGAATAAATGAGAGAATTTCAAATCTGCGACAGCCAAGGTTGAGAAAAACATAAAAAAAATATGCCCTTTGAGTGATTGATGCAACCAAAATAGAGTCATAGAAAACCATCCACACTAGTGCATCAAAAAGAAAATACTGGATCGAAAATTTTAAAGGGTTGTGAGCTTGAGAGTTGATCACAGAGCAATGATATATGTAAATTTATTCATGGAATGGGAGCTCATGTAGGTTTCAAATTCCACATGGGGAGCTTGCAGGGAAGACACATTTCCTTTTGGATTTTAAAACATTTGTTAATGATACATACAAGCATGGTAATTCCATTTGTCTGCCAAAGCAAAGATTGCATCCAACTGAATTGCATTGAAAAGAATTATTATAACACCAGCCAGTGGTAGTAGGTGTAAATGTATCAAATTTGATGTACCTGGAAGCCAAGCGCATTAGGAAAAGCTGAGAAACATGTATATTCAACTTACAACTATGCTCAGATATTGGAGACAAAAGCTTTAAATGAGCAACCATTAGGTTCCCTTTTGTTGGGGGTCTCAAACAACCTGCGATCATATTGAATGGAGGCTAAATAAAGAACTCATCCAACACTACCGGGCTGGCTGTGGACAATAAGATAGTTGGCCAAGTTGCTCATAGAATCTCGATGCCCTTATATTTTTAGAAGCAAATGGTTTTGGATATGTAACCACATCCTCATGAACAAGTATTAACAAGATGGTAAGAGTTCTGGTTCTGTCGATACAAGAGTCAACGTGGTTGGTTTAGGGGCTCCTTTTATCATGCTTTGTTGAAGAGGATGAGCTAGACAGAGGAAAACATTTTTTTGCATGTTGCTCGTAAGAAAATCCTTCAATATGGGTTCATGAATCTTAAGTACATTTCGATGTGCTAATATAACATTGGAGACAGGTTCATTCGATAATCTCCTCAGGAATTAGTTCATCAGTTTTATCAAAAGTTCAATTTTTGTTACAGGAAAAAGGGTGGGGGGGGGGGTGGGGGGGGGCACAGAATGATGTTGATAGGAGAAAAATAAGTAAAAGCTCGTAAACCCAATGAAGTAAAGCTTAGACTTGGTCCTACAAGTTCCTAGATATCTAACAATGAGAAAAGCAATAGTTAAAATAAAAATATTACAATGATGGTTAGGGTTAGTACCATTAGATACTGATTAGAACAGTGGGGCTGAGTAAACAATTTTACAAGATTCAAAACTTTTTATATCCACATTCATTATAAGCATTGGCATTGAGTAGTTGTCGAGTTATTTTCTATTTTGCTATTCTGCCCTTTTTGGTGTGTGATGACAAATGAACAAACCACAAGATCAATTGAATGTTTAGAGTAAGATGAGTACAACTATTAGTCACCAAGCCAATATGCCAAAATGTCTACCATGAGATAATGTCACTAGATCAGTGATTTTTGGTGATCCAAATAATCATTCAATGCTCTCAGTAACATGAAGAACCATATGCTAATAAGGTACTTTGTTATACACCACTTTGGACGTTAAAGTTTAAACGCCCATAGGTGCAGGAGAACTTGGGTGTTTATGTTTCAGTTGTGTCTGGAAACTCCCCCTAAGGGATATTTCTTGTTCATGTCCATATTACATCACACAGAATACTACTAAGGTCATGACCAGAGGCTCAAGGTCTTTCTCTGGTACAATGAGTTTTCTGTTAATTTTGATGGTGCACTTCACAACCTTGAGACAGCCAAGTTCCAATGTTGTTAATGGTTATATGCCCTTGCAGTCTGAAAGATGCACCAATGTGGGATTTCTTTTGACATCATATATCTCTAAATCTAAACTGCTCTTTATTCTCAGATATTTTTTTTGTAATCAAGAATCGCTGCAATTAATTAACCGTTGAAACATGTCAACAGACTCATTCTGAAAGCTAGAATGCCTAGAATTTTATCATAACAAACTACATTTCCATTTATGTAATAAGCCATTTTGTTTGCATATTGTAAAAAAAAAAAAATAGATCCAGTTCATTCTTTCCATTTCCCATATATAACAAACATGTTGAAAGAACACAGTCCCACTTCTCAAGGAAAGGTTGTAACAGAGTTTACTACGTCTCCACTAACCACAATATCATAAGTAGTAGACATAATTTTCTGATCATTATATCTCTTTAAAACTTATGGAATACTTGACCAGAGTTTATAGATATACCTCAACATTTGTAGCACATGGAGTGTCTGTGTCATACAAAGGTTGTAATTCATAGACGGGCATTTTGCAACTCACTAATGCACTGAGATGAGATTAATTCTTCTGGACAACATCATTGGAACATTGGTCATCCTCAAAACTATCTGCCACAACATAATCTATGACCACAAAATATTGCTTGGAATTACCTACATAGTCCCTTTTATCATCCTTTATAAAAAGAAAAAGAAGGAAAGTTATCCATGTTAGTACCTTAGTTAACATTACATCTGGATCCCAAAGGCACATCTACCTCCCACCCCTTTGCAGCCTTTTTTTTGTGCATGTATGCATTTGAATGTATTAATCATTTGCTTACAACACCTATAGTTATGCCCTTTTGGGTATTCAAACTCATATTCATCTTTAGAATATATGGCATTGGACTTGGTACATTTGAATAGGCTTGGAAGGATTGATGGCTCTCTATGGAGCAATGATATTCTATGTACATACATATAATCATATTTGAGGATCAATTTAATGATTTTAGAACATGCACCAACATACTTTCTTGACGATTTCTTCTTGGATTTTACTTGATGCTTTGAACATCCATGATTGTGTGTTTCGATCAATATTATTTAGGATATCTGTTCAATTTGTGTGCTTCATGCTTTTCGCCAAGGAAGTACATAGAGAATATACGTTTTGACTAATCTTCATTGATCATTAAGCTATGTTTTATAGTGTTGATGAGTATTGGTTAGAGAATAAAAAGGTTGGCTTATTGAGAAGCTATAAGACCTAGAGGGACCAAGACCTTGTTCTATGGAGAGTCAAAGCATCTAAGATTTGTATGGCTAAAGAAGGTCAATGTATCTGCTGTCTCATAGGAAGATGAATCTCATAATATGCCAGCAAAGTTCTAGATTATAGGAAGAAGGCCAAAAAGGCCTTGGGTTGTCTCTTGTAAGCCAAAAATCCTCAGAACTAGGCTGCAGAAGAGACAGAAGATGTGCCTCGGTCAGTGGAAGTTTGAAAGGCCTCAGGGGTGATATCACAGAGGCCAAGAGAAGCCTTAGAGGTGGCCAAAAAGGGGATACAAAATGCCTCAATCAGCAACCCAACATTTGAAAGACTAAGAAGCAGGTCCTGACACCTCAAATCAATGAAGAAGCCAACAAAGTTGTCTTCTGTGTAAAAGCTGAGTTGCAAGACCAAATATAGGCCTAGTTGAAAGGTTCAAAAAAATCTTATCCTCAAAGCGTTACAAACTTGAAATATCAGGGGCCTTGTAGTCATTCTAAAGACTGATATCTTTGTATAAGTCTGAGATCAAAGAACAGAAATTTAAAGACAAGTTAATCAAATATCCTAGCATCTATAAATGTGACAATGTGAAAGCAAATTCGATCTGCAAATATATGAAGTGTTCCATGACTATTATCTGAGAGTATTATCCATGTTTTGCAAAGCTATTGCCTTGTCTAAATACCATATTTGATGGATCTACCATATCCAACAACATAATTCTTTTGTTGGTCGAATGTATAAAGTTCCCACTTAATATGACTTCCAATCTCGTATGAGAAGGCAAATGAGACGAGTGTAGTGTGAAAGGCGTTTTGGTTTGCAAACGTAATATGGATGGATAGTTATGTCTGACTCTGGCGAACTAATCGATGCAAGGGCTTCTTAATGCTCTACATAGAAAAGAGGATATTCAATTCTTCTAAGCTATCAATACATGGGTTTGATACCTTATGATGTGAATATGAGAGTGGTGCAGTGATTTGGCATGCAATCTCAAGTTATGAGTTTTGGAGTAAAGATTGCCTTAATCCTCTAATTACACAAATGAACCTTATGGAAAAATGAAGTCACGAAGTCGCTTTCTCATTCAAATCTTGTAGTAATTCTTGGAGATTCTAATAACAGGGTCAAAAATGATTTAAGGAATCTCATTAACAATTCTGTTACATGGGTCATATCTCATTAAGAAATGTGTTGTATTGATTCAAGCTTTAGGGCCCAGACAAAGGCTCACATTCAGGCCTGTTTGGGCAACCTTAAAAGTATGTTTAAGGAGGTTTGGGTGGATTGCAGAGAAAAGTATTCATATGAAGTCCATTAGCATCCATACAAGACAAGGAGATTTTGAATTGATATAACAAATTTCATAACGTTAAGTATCTTCAAAATCTGTGAAGGGCCATTTGAAGATTGTTTGTTTGCCTCGGTTGATGAAACAAATTCTCTTGAAAGAATTTTGAGGAAGTCATTGAAACATATTTTGTTGACATGATACTAGTTAAAAAAGAAGCAGATGAAGCATTCCTTGATTAATTGAATACAACCTTATCACATTTACAGAAGCATGGGACCACATGGCACATTCTTGTCCTACTATGCTTTGAATGAACTATCCTATCTACACTTGCACATGGCTGATTCGATGACCTTAATTATCTTACAAGACTTGAAAGAAGCATGCAAGTCGTATTTCAAGAGGGATACTTCCTTTGGAGATACTCATTACATTGTAGAGTATGTGTGAGGCTGTAGAGATATGATCTTTTAGATACCATATATATTATTAACTTGTTGTGGCCAGCAACAACCCCCTTATTATTTAGTGTTATTACTAATACTAAATAAGTGGGGACCCTTAGTCAAAAAATTAAAAAAATCAAATAGTGCTTGAATTTCCTTTTTCAATAAAACTTACCTTCATAAACTTAGGAGAATACCCTTGAAAAATCGAAAAAAGCTTAATTTTTATGATAAGGTAGAATAAAATCACTCCTTAAGAAATATCGCATCACAAAAAGGATAATGGATACCTCCTTACAAACAAAATTCTAAGGTTGCGAGATCGCAATGCGAAACTTCATCGCATCGCATGCATCAAATATCACTTATACCGAAAAACCTCAAACTGTTGATATGCGACGGCGCATATCGCAAATTGCATTTCACGGAAAACATATTAACAGATGATTTTCATATAACACGATAGTGCGATATTGCGATAATGCGATGTAGTGATCTATGATATTACAAAGCAAATCGCAAAATCGCTTCATCGCAAATCTTTCAGGATCGTTGTTAAAAAAATATTTTCCATAAACCGAGACCTGGTTATGCACTTTAATGCTAATTAATGAGTTAGTTGCCAATCATTAATGAAATAGGGTTTCGTGCTTATCGAAGAGCCATTTCACGTAAGGTGGTATATTTTATATGTCTTCAGCATTTAAAACTTTTCCGTCACCTTTTCCTTATCATGATTCTCATCTCATTTGTAAACTGCAGGAATGAAGAACAAAGAATTATACAAAGCAGTATTCAGGATACTATGGGAAAGAAAGGCAAAGCTCCTAGTTCTGAAGATCAAGAAATGACACCCTTGTATACAGACACCGCCTGTAACAGAGACGCTGGTATTACTACTTGAGGAAGAGAATCCCAAAATAATGGAGGTTATAGCTACTGCAGGCTCACACGAGTCTTTTGAGGTGTCTATTACGGAGCTAGCTTGCTCATTCTTACACCGAATAGCGGCAAGGCCCAAAATTCTTCCATACACGAACATGGTTAAATGGATATTGGAAAACACCGACATAAAAAACAGACAATTTAAGACTCAGGGTCAAGGACTCATTTACTCATTTACTCCACAAGATTTGAAGCTCATGTATCATTTACCAGAGCCATAGGTGACTTATAATGGACAGTTCATAGAGAAGTTTGCCAAAGAAAATGAAAGTCTGTCAGAATGTACCAAAGAATGGTCAAGGAGGGACGAACCACTAAAAAGGGATAAACATGGTATGTATAGTACTGGTTCTCTCACCTTCCCATATTGCTTTGCTGCTGCTATGCTCTGTAGACTTTTTGGGAAGCAAGACATTAACAAATTCTCATCTGAATGGCTACCATTATTGGATGCCGCCATTAATGCTATTGTAATGGATCGGGCTAAAATATTGTCTGACAACTTAGCCACAGCCATTGTAAGTTACCGGTCTAAAAGAACTGTTTCTCAGAGAATTTACCCCCCTTTCTACTTATCTATATCTATAATGGATGCAATCTGTTATGTTTCCAAGTTTCATTTAATGGGTTGGAAATGGACGACTCAAGACCCCTTACCCATTCATATTTATCATAAAGAATTGTGGGATTCTAAGTTCACTCCGTATTTCTACAAGATTTGTCATGGAATCATGCTGCCCTTGTACAAAATATTGTACGATAAAGATGCTCCAAGATTTTCTCTTGAAGCAGAGGTAGATATACTCCTTGTCGCAAGATGGTTCAAAGAAGAAGTGTTTACATATGTCAGGGTATTCGGAAGTCTCGCTTCCCCTCATGTCTTACCTTTGTATGTTCTTGATAAACTCATGGAACGATAAATTGCTTATAAAACCTACGGACAAGGAGGCTTGACTAAAGAGTTGAAAGATAAAAAGAAAGCTATTTGGCCACAATTTCCTATGGCCTGTGGGGCCTTTTCATTATTTGATGTAGGCCATGCATTCAAAGAAGTAAATAACATAACATGTCTACGATTGTTCAAATTTCCAGGAAGACCGTTTGACCCTTATGATATTGCTAAGAATTTCACTACTGCAGTCAAAATAAAGGTGTTTTCTAAAGCATATGATCTTTTTGATGACATGTTCCAACAGAAAAGTACGCTTGAAGAAATTCTGCATTCGGCCCAAGTGCGATTCCCTCCAGCATAATTTCAAGAGTTCAAGATATACAGGGAAAGGAGGTTAACTAATATCCATTTGGGAGAACTACGCTTGGAACCCGTAACGGAACCAACTCCGAGTATCAGTCTCAGTGGAAGCTCAGGCACAGACAAATCTAAATCTAAATCTAGGAAAGAAACATCAGAACATTCAAAGAGATCCGAAAGTGGCCATGATAAAAGTGAGGGGTCAGTAAGAGATACTGCCCAGTCAAAAGAGCTCCCATAGCAACAGGCTTTGATCTCTCCACAGCTAGATCCTTCCCCTCTCATCGTCCAGCCACCTTCAATCAGAACCGAGCTAGATAAAGAATGGGAGACATTCAATGATTTAATTAATATTGAAGGAAAAAGCACAAAGACACCCGTGAGTAATATACAGGCAACGGATGATATAGTCACAGGAACAATTAGCAATGTCTCAGAAATGGAACATATTCTCATTACCCCATCCTCTAAACTTGTGCTCAAAATAGAGGATATTCCTCCTCTTGATGTATTTTATAGTCCACAACACAAGGCAGTAGTGAGAAGACAAAGAAAGAAAAGAAAATTGGAAAATGTGCTCTCACACGATGCAGAGAAATTAGACATCCTATGGCAAGATCCTACCACCGATCCCACTAAAAATCTCACAAAATTATCTTAGATCGTAGGAGCATATGCCTTTGCGACCATTGATAAAGCATCTGAGGTACAACAACTACTAAAAGAGAAGGAATATAAAATACAGGTTTTGTAGCAACTGTTGCTACAAGCTGGTGGGCTCCAGTATTGTAGCAATAATGCTACAACTCCTGGGGCTTCCTATCTCTAATTTTATCAACCCGGTAGTTCGTACAAACTTGGAAGCGATGGTGTTGTATGCACAAGTACTAGCTCTTGTCGCAGCTGTCACTTGGTCAGCTGGCACAAGTCCGCTAGGGCTCAAGACAACTTCTATATGCTCTCAGAAGAAGCTTTCTAAATGATGGACGAAGGCTATCTCAAAGGAAATTAATCTATTTTGCAAAAATGAACTGAAAGCCAACCAAAACATGGAAACCCTGGTAAACCCTAATCTGACTAGTTTAATCTCTATGATGCAATAGTGGAAGTGCAAGTGTCTAAGAATGCTGCCATTACTGCTAGTGATATGAAATGCATGAACTTAAACTACTTCCATTGAAAAGAACATTGTTTTTGTATTTTTGCTTAAGTTGTTGGAGTGATTATGATTTTGTTTCTTATTAGGGTTTGATTGTGCAGGGGTAGTGTGAAGGGAAAGAAAGCTTGGGAAAGGTCAGGGAGGCTAAGAGAGGGTCTAAGGGATCCCTAACATTCTTTCTGAGAGTTTCACAAAGTCTGGATGACATGCAACCGTGTTTATGAACTTCTACAGGAAGTCTGCAAGGGTTTCTACAGGATGTTCTGCAATTCTTCTACAGGATGTTTCGAAATGGGATGTTTGAGGATGGATGGTTGATGGAAGATGCATGGATGGTTATGGAGGTAGGATGGGGGTCTGAATTGACCCAGGAACTGATGGATGGAGTGGTGAGATGATGTGGAAGGCTGACTTGCATCAACGAAGGTGTAGGCAATGGAAAAGCAAGAAGGTAGGGTTACGTGGCAAAAGAGCAGATGGGAGATGAGGAAACAGACTTGGTGATGGAGGAGCTGATCTGGACGAGGCTCAGATGAATGAGGAGGTGATGAAGGTGATAGAGATGCCCTGCACAATGCTCATTCAAACGAATCAATGAATCCTTGCAAACAAACCAAGTCCTAGCTAACTTAATCCAACTGTCAATGAAATGAATAAACAGCAGCTTTGTTTGGAAAGAGAACCATGTACATCACGTGAGTAAGAACATTCAAAAAGATCTAAATGCATGACAAACTCCTACCAATCGATTCTAACCATAAAAAGCTACTTTAACCATCAAAAACAACCAAAATAACAAAGCAAGATCTAAAGAGCAGATTTCATTTTAAGAACGCAGCAAACACATAAAGATAAACAAGGGAGGTATTGAGCGCTTGAGATGGGCCCAACCCCAAGAGCTACAGCCTCCCAAGAGAGATTTAGAGCTGGTGCAAAGCTGGATTCATCTTATTTAATCAAGAATGAAGAGTTACATCAAAAATGTCCACAAGGAGAACTTGAAAATGAGCTGAAAGCAAAGCTAATCTATTGCCTAAAAATCGAACTACAAAATGACTACAACAAGACTATGAAATGGCTAACTACAAGCTACAAAATGACTAACCACTAGCTAACCAAAATGAGGCCCTAAGCCTTCTTATTTATACAATTTGAGGACCCAACAGTCCTCCTAAAATTTAGGGACTTGGCTGCCCAAGACTTGTAGTTAACAGCAGTCCTACTTGACTTGCTTGGCTGCCCTTGTGCTCATTGATTTGGTGGCCTTTGAACTCTGAGCTGATGGTGGAGAATTCGAGGTAAGGGCCCATAAATGAGGGGGACACCTTCCTACAAATCCTCTAGCTTGTTCTCCCACGAATTTGGATGCCAAGTGCTCATTAAGACCTTCAATTTTGTCTCCAAGTTTACCAAAAAGGCTACACAAAGCACCCATTAGACTTGTTGGCATAATGACTAACCAAATTCACTCTATTGACATAAAAATAATCAAAAACATGCAATAAACAAATGAGAATGGTGGACTAAGCCAAATTAGGAGGTTGAATGAGCCCAAATAATTGCCCATTTTTGGGGCTCATCATCACCCCCCTACTGAAAGTGTTGCTCATCCTCTGAGCAACCAATCTCTCTCCTTGTCTTTGATGGCCCTGGTGGCCTCCTTTGGCTAACATCTCGGCCGATTCCTCCTTTGGCTTCCCTATTTTCAAACTTCCTGTAGAAACAGTTCGCTGGCTTCCTGTAGAAACAGTCTGCTAACTGTTCTCTGTCTTCCTGTAGAAGGTCCTGTGTCAACTGTTTTGGTCTGCGTGGCTGAGGGTGCCTTCTTCTTGAACTGTGCTGCTAGGCATGGTGAGAATACCCGTGTGACAGTGTCACATTTTTCATCATCATTCATCACTGCTTCATTGAGATCTTGATCTGTCTAGACAGATCTGAATATAGAGCCGAGATGTAACCCTTGTTATTTCTGCACTATATACACAGTCTTCTTTGTCCATCCAGGATACTGCGTTTCAGGCATGCCGAGCTTGTAATTGCTTCAGTGATAGATTTAGAGCTACTTTTCACACTAACCATATAACAGCCACAAAAAGAAAAAAAGTAGTTTATATGTGCACAGGTGAGCGTTACAGTGGTTTATCATTATCATGTGGAGCATTTGTTAACAGGAACCTTGGAAGAGAATGTGATGCAGCGCTATTTGAAAGAAATTCTGTGTATCCCACAAGCAAACCACCATTCTTGACCCACAGGCAGACTAGTTTTAATTGTCCCCACTTCAACCAAGCTAGTTCACCACCCTTTAAAATCTCATGCATGGAAATGGTATTTTTGAGCCTACCTTTCTTCAAGCTTCACTGTGTCCTGCTTGGCTGTGGGTGATTTTCTTCAAGCTTCACTGTGTCCTGCTGAGTAGCCTCTGTTACACATCTCCCTGCATGATCTTCATTTATTTCTCCCAATATTGGAATTGAAATAGGCTGTTTTGACTGTCCAGAATCAACATGTTTTTCTTGAAAAGATGCAGTAACAGTTGTGTTGTGTCCAGCATCATTGTCTGACAACACCATGTCCCTTGGATTTTCATTCATCCCACCTTGTCGTGTATCCTCCATCTCTGTCAGACTGCTCCGGAAGGCTATGTTGTATTCCCTGTAGAAGACTTCACCCGTTTCCTGTAGAACGTGATTCGGCCTTTGAGTGAGCCCGATGCACTAGAGAAATTCGAAAATAGGTAGGAAACTCAGCGGAGGTCGATAGATCAGAGGATGTATACTTTGAGTGAGCATGATGCAAGTGCAAGTTGACTAACAGTCTTTGAATTTCAGCCGAGCGCTCAGTGATGTCTGCGTGATTTTTGGAGTGAGGTGGCACATACGTGTGCTGGCTTATGCGACTGTTTTGCAATCATGAACTGCAGTGGTCACTATTTGTTCTCTGCTTGAAATCTCATCGATTCCGGTTGCACTGGAGTTAGACTGCCCATACTGTCCGTTTTTTGACTTTCACGTGCATGGTTGACCCATGCATGCTGCATGACTTGCTAGAGAACTGGACATCAAGTGAACCTTCCTAAATTTGTGGCTTAATTCCATCACTCCATTCGTTCATGTAGTTCTTGAATTAGATTCATGCAATAGAGGAATAGGTTTTGTCACGTACCTGAAGCCAAACGGCTGCTTGTGAAGCTTCTTGCTGCTGCATGCTCTGATTTTGCTGCTGCATGCTTGGATCCTTTGATTGCATGAGGCTTGGCTAATGATTTTTGATTGCTTTTCCTTGTGCAGGTGTCCTCTGGCCGGATCTGAGCTGCATGCAATCGTTTCCACGTTCAACTCTGCCCGTTCAAGCTGCTGCTGCTGCATGGTCACAAAACCAGAACTTCTTTTTGCCATTTCTCCCAAACGGTAGATCAGATTGATCTGAAACTCGGTGAGCATGTTCCTACCATCATTATGCATCTCCCATAGCAAATTTGTGATCAATGGATGCACGGATTTCGAGAAAAATGGAAAATGGCTGAAGATTTCAGAGGTCGATTTCTCAGAAACCGTGCATCAGAATTGGCTGAAACTGCTTGGGTATGCTACTATCACCCATGTGCATCTCCCCATGAAACAGGTTTTAAAACGGATGCACGGATATGGAGAAAATGCAAAAATGGCTGATGGTGATGGAGGCTGATTTCTTGGAAACCGTGCATCGGAATTGCATGAAACTGCTCAGACATGTTGTCATCAACCTTGTACAATTCCCCATAAAACGGTTTGTCAAATGGATGCATGGTTTTCAAGTTATGGCATAAACAAATTCTGCTCTATGTGTTTTTGCTTCAAGGCCTTTTGCATGTGTTTGCATGGAAGGGAAAACTGAGCTTGGGTTGTGATGCAGGCATGGAGATGATGGAGGAGGAGTTGGAAGATTGCATGAGGACTTTTGAACCCTTGAGGAAGCTACCATGTTCGCCAAACCACTTTTTGAAATGCATGCCTAGTTTCCCACAATTTCTACAGGAAGTTCCTGTAGAAGCACAATGAGAAGCACAAGGAGGCGGAAAAAATGATGGAGAAAGGCAAGGGATGGACACACAAGTGCTTGTAGGCCTAATCAACAGATTCCCACCATTAGATTCACTTTTGAAATTGGATTTGGCTCGCCCAAAGGTTCTACAGGATGTTTCCTGTAGAAATACAGAGCTTCCTGTAGAAGGCACAAGAAAGATTCCTTTAACCTTGATTTGAGTGCTCCTCCTGTCATGAAACGCCCTTCTTGCAACCTGCAATGTCATTGCTGCAACATGAAATTATTCAATGGAGATTAGCTTTTATTTTTATTTTTCTTTTTCTCTTTTTTTGAAAAAAACAACTAGGGCGCCTCATGGAGGTTTTCACCCTAATTGCCTGCCTTGGGCGCCTCCAAGGGAGATTTTCACCCAAAGATCTTATTCTCTTTTCTCTTTTTTTTTCCCACCCATTGACCGCCTCATGGAGGTTTTCAATCAATGAGCCAATCTAAGGCGCCTCTGAGGAGGTTTTCACCTTAGATTTCTATTTTCCTCTTTTTTCAAATTTTTTCTCTTTTTTTTTTTTTCCTTTTTTTTTTACCCTACCCTACTTGAAAAACAAAATCATTTTCAAGTATAAGAATACTTCCAATGGAGCCATGTGCACATCGAGATTAGAGAAAAAATTATGTGAAGGCTCGAAATGCATGCTTTGATAGGTATCCAGATCTCAGAGACCAAATGATTTGGCTTTGGAGGGATCAAACAAAGCTGAGGAAGAAAGTACCGCTGCAACTTAGTGACCTTCTGAAACCATATCTCAATATAGCTTTGATATCCTTGGTTCTTTTGCTGATCTGGATCATGTTTCATGTCACCTTCTAACATGACTTTCTCATCTTCCTCTTTTTGCTGATCTTTCTCTTGAATACATGGAAGATTTGATGGTAACCATGATGAAGCTTTCTCGATCTCTAATTCTGATCTCTTCTCTTCATCAAGTGCAACCCATGGTTCTTTGATCTCTTCTTTTGAATCTTCTTTTGCTGGATGTGATCCTTCAATGCTTTCAAGATGATCTCTTTTTTGCAATGCTTTTCCTGAGCTATGGTGAAGATCATTGAGCTCAAAAGGAGTCATTTGCACATGTTGTGCCTCAGATTTGCAATGGGGTTGAGCTGCTCCATTGTATGGCTTTGGAGATGGTACGGGTAGTTGAATGGAGGTGTGAAATTGAGATGGAGATGGGTGGCATTGTGGTTGGGTAGGCATTTGGGGTTGCCTTGGTGGAGGAGGAGGCGATGGTTGTGGATGAGCAGGTGGTGGAGGAAAATGAGCGGGATGAGAGTTGTATTGGAGCCTCCACTCCTGATAAGGTGCATTCCACTGAGGCTGTGGTTGAGCATAAGAGTGAAATGAATGAGAAACTGGTTGGGCATAATATGGATCTGTGAAGGAACAAGGAGGATATGACCACGGAGGAGGTGTAGACCAGGAAGGATGAGCAGGGGGACCCCAAGAAGGCATGAAAGTGGCTTGATAGGGGTCATAATAGGTCTCGGGTGTCCCTTGCAGTTCCTGCTGGTAAGATCTAGGTTCATGTGGCCAACTTTGGTTCATGTAATAGAGTGATTCAGTGGTTCCTTTGGCTCTCTGATATGCAGCTTTGAATCTGGGTAAGGAAGGGCACTGATCTGTAGGATGGTATTCTTCACAGACAAAACACACTTCTATGGAGTACAATGGACATTCGTTCCTAGGATGCTTTCTAGTGCACCTAGGACAAAAAATGACCAAAGCCCTCTTGGCTTCCTCTTGCTTCTGATGGATCCGCAAGGTATCCAGTTGCATGGCAAGAAACTGCCTCATATCACTCTTGAAATCTTTGATCTGATTTTCAAATTCATCTTTGGACAAGATGTTGCTCCCAACATTTCTGCTTGTAGCCATTCGCTTAGAGGAATGTTTTCTTCTTCTTCTCCCCTAGAGGTTCTTCAGATATGTCTTGATGTCCACCCAGGGGTTCTTCAATCACAGCCATCGAAGAAGAGAGAATATTGGCTGTGTGAAGCAGTGGGGGTGTTGTGCAATCATTTTTCTAACTTATCTCTACTCCTACAAGGCATGAAATGAAATCTTTTTGGTTGATTTTTGCTTTTTTTTTCTACTTCTACATGCAAAACTGAAATAGATTGAACTGCAACTAACTATCTTGCTAAAATGAAAATGCGGAATTGAAATGAAAGCAGGAAAGGACTAATCTATTTTGCTCAAATGAAATTGCAGGAATGAAATGCTAGTCTAAGCTTGCGGAATTGAAATGCTAATCTACGCTTGCAGAAATGAAATTGCGGAATTGAAATGCTAATCTATGAAAGCAGGAAATGCTAATCTATGAAAGCAGGAAATGTCTATGCTACTTTTGCAGAATGGAAATGAAATAAACTACTTAGCAGAAGATTGTAGTGGAAAATAGAAGAAAAGCGACAATCACCAATACTCTGACGCTTCCCTGGCAACGGTGCCAAAAAGATGGTGGGCTCCAGTATTGTAGCAATAATGCTACAACTCCTGGGGCTTCCTATCTCTAATTTTATCAACCCGGTAGTTCGTACAAACTTGGAAGAGACGGTGTTGTATGCACAAGTACTAGCTCTTGTCGCAGCTGTCACTTGGTTAGCTGGCACAAGTCCGCTAGGGCTCAAGCCAACTTTTATATGCTCTCAGAAGAAGCTTTCTAAATGATGGACGAAGGCTATCTCAAAGGAAATTAATCTATTTTGCAAAAATGAACTGAAAGCCAACCAAAACATGGAAACCCTGGTAAACCCTAATCTGACTAGTTTAATCTCTATGATGCAATAGTGGAAGTGCAAGTGTCTAAGAATGCTGCCATTACTACTAGTGATATGAAATGCATGAACTTAAACTACTTCCATTGAAAAGAACATTGTTTTTGTATTTTTGCTTAAGTTGTTGGAGTGATTATGATTTTGTTTCTTATTAGGGTTTGATTGTGCAGGGGTAGTGTGAAGGGAAAGAAAGCTTGGGAAAGGTCAGGGAGGCTAAGAGAGGGTCTAAGGGATCCCTAACATTCTTTCTGAGAGTTTCACAAAGTCTGGATGACATGCAACCGTGTTTATGAACTTCTACAAGAAGTCTGCAGGGGTTTCTACAGGATGTTCTGCAATTCTTCTACATGATGTTTCGAAATGGGATGTTTGAGGATGGATGGCTGATGGAAGATGCATGGATGGTTATGGAGGTAGGATGGGGGTCTGAAGTGACCCAGGAACTGATGGATGGAGTGGTGAGATGATGTGGAAGGCTGACTTGCATCAACGAAGGTGTAGGCAATGGAAAAGCAAGAAGGTAGGGTTACGTGGCAAAAGAGCAGATGGGAGATGAGGAAACAGACTTGGTGATGGAGGAGCTGATCTGGACGAGGCTCAGATGAACGAGGAGATGATGAAGGTGATAGAGATGCCCTGCACAATGCTCATTCAAACGAATCAATGAATCCTTGCAAACAAACCAAGTCCTAGCTAACTTAATCCAACTGTCAATGAAATGAATAAACAACAGCTTTGTTTGGAAAGAGAACCATGTACATCACGTGAGTAAGAACATTCAAAAAGATCTAAATGCATGACAAACTCCTACCAATCGATTCTAACCATAAAAAGCTACTTTAACCATCAAAAACAACCAACATAACAAAGCAAGATCTAAAGAGCAGATTTCATTTTAAGAACGCAGCAAACACATAAAGATAAACAAGGGAGGTATTGAGCGCTTGAGATGGGCCCAACCCCAAGAGCTACAGCCTCCCAAGAGAGATTTAGAGCTGGTGCAAAGCTGGATTCATCTTATTTAATCAAGAATGAAGAGTTACATCAAAACTGTCCACAAGGAGAACTTGAAAATGAGCTGAAAGCAAAGCTAATCTATTGCCTAAAAATCGAACTACAAAATGACTACAACAAGACTATGAAATGGCTAACTACAAGCTACAAAATGACTAACCACTAGCTAACCAAAATGAGGCCCTAAGCCTTCTTATTTATACAATTTGAGGACCCAACAGTCCTCCTAAAATTTAGGGACTTGGCTGCCCAAGACTTGTAGTTAACAGCAGTCCTACTTGACTTGCTTGGCTGCCCTTGTGCTCATTGATTTGGTGGCCTTTGAACTCTGAGCTGATGGTGGAGAATTCGAGGTAAGGGCCCATAAATGAGGGGGACACCTTCCTACAAATCCTTTAGCTTGTTCTCCCACAAATTTGGCTGCCAAGTGCTCATTAAGACCTTCAATTTTGTCTCCAAGTTGACCAAAAAGGCTACACAAAGCACCCATTAGACTTGTTGGCATAATGACTAACCAAATTCACTCTATTAACATAAAAATAATCAAAAACATGCAATAAACAAATGAGAATGGTGGACTAAGCCAAATTAGGAGGTTGAATGAGCCCAAATAATTGCCCATTTTTGGGGCTCATCACAAGCCAATGCCAACAACGAAGCACAGAAACAACTTGAAAGATTACATCAAGACTTCCAACAAATACAGAGAGACTACCAGAACAGTTTGGCTGAAAGAGAAAAACAGTTATAGGATATGCAATATATGCACAAGGATGATCCTAATCTTACAAAATTCATTACAGAATCCATTTCCTTAAATGAAAAACTACTGTAGCAACAGGAAGCATTGTGCCAAATAATATCAAAGTGGAACTCTTATTGCGAAATAAGCGATAAAATCACTAATCAAGTCGTGGACTTACGACATGATTATGATTTAATTGATAGAAGAGTTACTGAATATTTGGCTTGGAAAGAAAAAGAGGAGGGGAAAGGAGCAGGCGCACCAATAATCAACGACAATCACAAAGAAATACTCTTTAACAAATGGGATGCACAAAACAGGAAAGCAGAGCAAGCGGCAGAAGAAGCAGCCACAACAGTAAACAGTGTTATTGACTGCATAAATGAAAATTTTCACACGAAAAATTTAATCTCAGAAACCACTCTAGGGTATCTACCAAAATCACAGCAACTGCAGACAGGCTGGAGACAGAAAGCTCAAGAAAAGGCAGAATCGATCAAAAGATTAACTAAGTTGAATTGGGATTCTTACTGGGCACATTTGGTAAAACCACATAGCCAGTGCATGTCTCTCAAATGCATCATCAATTTTGTTGAGAAGATGGTGCCAACTCTTGTCGATGCCGTTTTCACAAGACAGTTAAAGTCGGAAGTAGGCTAGCAGACTCTTCTCAAACAAATGCTGAACACTTGCAATTACAAGGAACAAATACAGAAATAGTTAGTTGTTAGTTTTAAATTTTAGATTCAATGTTAGTAAGTTTTGCTTTATTTTTTCTTGAAATGACTATGGTCATTTTAACAGTATCCTACATTTTTGTAATAAGTTATTTTTAGATTTAGTTAGTAGTATTTAAACCCTTCTCATTCATTTAGAGAAGGGTCCTGAAATTTGTCAAAAACTTGTCCTCAGAACATGCACTTTTGCACCCTACAAGGAGGTTTTGATGAATGAATGAAATAGGATTTATTGATATCTGCATATAATATCTACTACTGATGTTGTACTTCTGTACTCTTAGTGGATGTTGGATTAAGAAGAGATAAATCACTATCACTTGAAGCTCATAAGTAGAACTAGTTATAAATGGTACTTCTATCTCTTAACTCTTTCTGCCTTTGTGTTAAAGTGATATTTATGTTCAGTTGTTTATATATTGATGCGTGAATGCTTGAGTTATCATTTGGCACTTCTATATGGTGATAGCTATTTATTTATGCTTAATGTATGAGTAGCTTATTATGCGATATGTTTTTTCACAACTGTTTCGTCTAACTTTTTATACGAATTGGTTTATCTCTATTAAATTCTCTTCTTATAACAGTTGAATTATCTTTATTACCAATTGTTATTTTAAATCATTTTAGATTGCATAACGGAAAGATTACACCCCGGGTTAGTGTAGAATTAGATATTTTTGTTTATTAGAATACAATTGCATGTTATTAGATTAGAGTTAAAGTAAACGCATTTCACTTAGAATCTTTTAGAAAGGAAATATCAAATCTCAACACACACACACATAAATTGGGAAACTAGTCCCATATCCCCAGTCGGACCCACTATACCAAATGGAAAAGGAGCTGCTAACCAAGTTCCAGACTGGGTGGGTATCCCCCTTGTTGTAGACCTGATTTTCGGGGCTTCAACATATTTGGTGCAAGAAGGAGGGCCCCCGAACTGTGAATGGCAAGTAAGTATAAATCTAAATACCATTCTAAGAGTAAATCGCCCTCACCATCAACCCCGACTTCTCCATCGCACTTAGAATCTTTAAATCTAGAGCCAGAAGTCAAAAGAACAATAGTCGTTGCTACAAACCCTGACATTTCAAAACAATCTACTATTGAACCTCCTGAAGTTGAATCTTTGATTCATAAACTTCAGCGATTTTCTATATCACCTCAGAAATTTGATAAATCTCAAGGTAGCGCGACTTCACAATATAACCCTGCTCATCCTCTTACCAGATTAAAGAGTGAAAATTTTGGTGTTCAACCAACCGAGTTACCTCTACCTACAAGAAAGAGAGCAAGGAAATCACCTAAAGTGTTTTATAGTGAGACTCTTTCATCATCATCATCCATCTCCACCTCTCCACCGTGAAGTCAACCATCCACTCCTCCACTTCTGATTATTGTCCACCAGTCCATAGGAACTTCCACACCTTTTTCTCAATCATTTGGAGTCGTAATATCCTCATCTTCTCAATCGCAGGGATCATCTTCTGCACTTTACTCTGTTAGTAGTTTAGCGATGGCCCAATCTCCATGGAATAACCCAGGGGCAGTGTTAATGCCTACGCCCTTGAATCAGTTACCAGCCCATCCTGAAAAATGGCTGCCTAAGTTTAATCCTGAAGCAGGAATGCTAGCGGAAGAACATATAAATAGCTTTATGTTATCCATAAATCTCAATGGAGTTACCAACGAAGATGTTGTCATCCGACTTTTCCCTTATACTCTGTAAGGAGTAGCTGGATCATGGTATTTCTCATTACCGTCTGGATCTATCACTAGTTGGGATATCTTCCAAGAACAACTCCTGACTAAGTTCGATGATGACAGGTCTAACCTTAGGGCTAAGTCAAAGGAACCTATCAAAGATTTTAATTCATGTTTCAATAAACTATTAAATAAAATTCCTACTGCTTCCAAGCCTAGTGAATAAGTGTGAAGTGAGTGGTACATCTCTGCTTTACGATCAAACATAGCAATCTTCGTTTATAGGGCTAAAAAAACAACTTTAGACGACAATATGAAAGAAGCAATAGTGGTAGAGAAACGTATCATAGCTCTAGAAAAGAAAAATGCGATAGAAGAATGAAAATCCAAGAAGGTTACTTTCAAGGAAGACCCCAAGAAAAAACAATCGAAAGATCCATTTGATTTAGAAGGATTGCAAAAAGTTTTGAAAACCATGTCTAACGAAATGGTTGACATTAAGAAACAAGTGATAGAAACTTCTTCTAAAAATCCGTATAAGCCTTATAGAAGAAACCCTTCGCCAGATTCAAAGCCGCCAAATGCTATCACAAGTGCTAAATCAAAAGAAGAAGAAGAGGAAATTGTTACCAAAGAAAATACCGATGAAAAAGAAGTTGTAGAGGCACAAGGTATGTGGGACTTCATCCTCCCAGATGAAGAGGATCAAGAGGCATCCCTTGTTAGTACTCGAAGTAGAAATCAACTTGATCCTCCTCAACCTACTCCCAAGCCAAAGAGCACAAGCTCAATGACTAAGGATAAAGTCACAGTCAAGAAAATGACACCTAAAGCGACTCAAACTAGCCCAGTCCAAACAGATTCATCAACTCCATCAAAAACACTGATCGTTTTGGATGAAATGGAGTATAATATCATAGAAGACATGAAAAAGACTAGGGCCAACATAACTTTTTACAAATTGAGCAAGTTAAAACACCAGCAAAAGGTACTTTTGAAAGAATTACATGTTGTACCAATTGCACCTTTGCCCGCCGCTGTAATCTCTCAAGCTTCCCATGAAATGGGAAGGCCTCCAACTAACATGATTAATAAAGTTGATCCAAACAATATCGCTTTAATTAGAGGAAGGTCGAGATCTCACACTCCCCCATTTCTTCTTACTTATGAAATTTTCAATAAAAATTTGCATAATTGATTAGTGGATTCTGGAGCGTCATCTAATATTCTACCAAAATCAATATGTGCAAAGTTGAACATTCAACCGCAAAAATATGTTGTGTGCATAGTTCAGCTAGATCGATTGCAAGTTGAAGTGATCGGTGAATTAAATCAGGTTACCATAAGGCTGTCATCCAATCCAAAGGTATGTCAAGTTATCGACATTTTAGTTGCTGATATTCTGGAATTTTATGGCTTAATTCTTAGCAGAGATTGGTCAGAAAAACTTCATGGATACTTTGCAACTGACTGGTCGCACATGTGGCTCCCTTACAATGGTGAACCAAATCATATAAAAGTTGAGCGAGAAAAACATCAGAAATACATAGTAATGGAATTGGAAGGAGAGAATGAACCAGTAGCATACAACAATAACATCATTGGCAACTACTCAGTAGATTCTTTCTTAGGAAATTTTAATGCTCATACTTCACCTTACTTAGAACATTCTGTTTTATCTCAAGTAAAATATTTCTCTCAAACAGATAGTTCTAAATGTATTAATTTTATAGATAGTCCTATAAATAAATCTTTATTCTGGAAGTTATTTTTTGACGGTTCTAAGTCTAATGAAGGAGCAGGAGCAAGATGCGTGTTAATCAGTCCAGAGGGAAACAAAACTCTGCTAACTTGTAGACTCGAATTCGATTGCACCAATAATACCGCAGAATATGAGGCTTTAGTTCAAGGATTATACAAAGCAATCGGATTAGACATCAAATATCTTCAAGTTTTCGGAGATTCTGAAATTGTAATCAGAGAGGTACACAATACTATACATTTTTTATCAGGTCATCTAAAGCATTACCAATCTTTAGTTCAAGATATAATTGAACACTTTATAGCATTTAATATTTCATCAATTTCCAGACTCTAGAACGCTAGTGCAGACCTCCTAGCTAACGTAGCGTCCAAGCTCATTCCTTCATAAGACTATAGCCCTAATTGATTTTCAATCGAATTAATCTTTAGACCCTAAATTCTTGATAACATTACCAATTGGAGGATTTTTAACGACGATCCTAATATTGTGAGCTTTCTCACATCCAAAGGATCTTACACCAATCAGATAATTGATGAGGACCAATATGACAGACAATTGCAACAAGATAGCACTGATAATGCTATGCCAAAATCAGTAGTCAAGTTAGAAGACCTTTATGATTTGAAAGATCAATTCAAAAGATCTACCAATTCAAAACTGCAAAGTTCATATAGAAAACCAGATCAAATCTGAACTCAATAAGTTATTGAAAGCCAAAATCATTTTTCCTGTTCGACATTCCAAATGGGTTTCCAATATGGTTCCCGTTAGAAAGAAAAATGGAGACATTAGAATTTGCATTGAATTTCAAAACCTTAACAAAGCCTGTCAAAAGGATAATTTTCCTTTATCTCCCATGGAGAAAATACTACAGGCAGTCGCAAGATCAGAATTAATGTCCTTCTTGGATGGATTCTCGGGATACAACCAAGTGTTGGTTCATCCCCATGATCAATTAAAAATCACATTCAGAATGAAATGGGGCACTTACGCATATCAAAAGATTCCCTTTGGTATGATCAACGCTGGTGCCACATTTAAGTGAGCCATGGACATCGCATTCAAAGGATTAGTTAACAAACCAGTGGTAATCTACTTGGATGATATAACTGTATATTCCAAGAAACGAGGCAATCATCTTAGAGATTTAAAACAAATCTTCCAACGTTGTCAAAGGTATGGAATTTCACTTAACCCAAAAAAATCCTTTTTCGCATTAAGTGAAGGAAAACTTCTTGGATTCATAGTGTCAAAATATGGAATTCATATTGATCCTGACAGAATCAAGGAGATTTCCGAAATACCCCTACCTCACAACAAGAAAGCTATGCAATCTTTCCTTGGCCAAATTAATTTTGTAAAGAGATTTGTTCCAGATTTTTCAAGAATCGTGTCTCCTTTACAAGCAATGATTAAAAAGAACTCAATCTTCAAATGGGGCCAAGATGAATATGAGGCATTCAATCTAATCAAACAAGAAATTGTTAACACTCCATCTTTAGCAACTCCGAACTTTTCCGATCCTTTTATTTTATATACATTTTCCTCTGATAGATCATATGCTGCGATACTCACTCAAGCAAATCAAGACAAGGCAGAAGCTCCAATTACTTTTTTCATTTCAAATTTACAGGGTGCTAAATTAAATTATTCAGATGTAGAGAAACAAGATTATGTTGTTTTCAAAGCAATTAAATATTTCAGACCCTTTCTACTTAAGACCCATACAAAAATCATAGTACCATTTCCAGCGGTAAGAAATCTCTTAGTACAGAAAGATGTGGATGAGAAAAGAGCCAATTGGGTTACTGACTTACAAGAATATGACGTAGAAATCAAACCAGCAAGTATTGTAAAAGGTCAAGGCTTTTACAAAATGCTGGCTGGAGCATCGCTTATTTCCGAAATACCATCTACAGAGATACAAATGTATGAGGTAAGCCTAAATGATGTTGAATCATTATACGCTGATATTATATCTTATCTAAAGAATGGATATGCTCCTTCAAACCTCGATCATACCAAGAAAATAGCTCTAAGGTTGAAGGCTAAACAATATCAGCTCGTGAACGATGTTCTTTTTAAAATAAATTATGATTTTGTTCTCCTTAGATGTCTTGAGAAATTTGAAGCTGAAAAAGTCTTGCAGGAACTCCACGATGGGCCAGCAGGCGGACACTATGCTAGAGACGCTACTGCACATAAAATCTTAAGCGCGGGCTATTACTAGCCCACATTATTCAAAGACTCACATAACTACGCAAGGAAATGTTAAGTTTGTCAAACTGCTGCTGGAAGACAAAAGAAACCATCATTGCCATTGCAACCGGTCAACATTGAGCAGCCTTTTGATCAATGGGGATTGGAAATAATAGGTGATATCACTCCTCACTCCTCTAAATAGCATAGATATATCCTTACAGCAACAAATTACTTCACTAAATGGGTAGAAGCACTTCCTCTCAAGACAGCTAATGCTGAACACATCATCGAGTTCATAGATCAGTTCATAATCACCAGGTTTGGGTTGCCTTCTGCTTTAATGTTTGATAATGCATCATACTTTTCTGGTAATGCAATGACTGAATTTGCACTCAAAAGGGGTTTCAAGCTTAAATACTTTGCCAATTATTACCCACAAGGGAATGGTTAGCTGAATCTACAAATAAAAACTTAATCAAAATCATTAAGCGAACCATTGATCAAAATCATAAAAATTGGCACAAGTCTTTAATATATGCTTTATGGGCAGATCGAATAATGCAGAAAGCCTCCATTGGCACTTCTCCCTTTAATTTAGTTTATGGGAAAGAAGTGGTTCTTCCAACTCATTTAGCAATTCCCTCTTTGGCCTTAGTTCAATATATTGATGAAGCACCAACTTCTTCCTTACAACTAAGGCAACTGGAAATAATTAAGTTAGAAGAGAAATGAGAATAGGCCAAAATAACTCATGCTCATCACCAAGCATTAGTAAAAGATTCTTTTGATTCAAACATAATATCCAGAAAGGACTTTCAGATGGGAGATCTAGTTCTAAAATGGGACAAGGCTCATGAGGAAAAAGGGAACATACGAAATTTCAACGAATGTGGCTTGGCCATTTTCAAATCGCAGAAGTCATAGGTCCGTCTACTTTTATGTTACAGGATTTAACATGAAAAAGAGAATCTTTACCTGTTAACGGACAGATCCTCAAAAAATATTTTCCATAGGAGATCATTATTCTATCTTGTAGATTAGTTTCTTTATTTTAGTTTTTATTTTGATAATAAAACCAGTTGTAAATGGTTACATTCGGAATTCACGAAAAAGACATAAATTCTCTGTTAGATTTTGTTTTTTCACTTGTATAAATAGAATTGTTACACTAAAAAATGTCACCATGACTATTTACAGTTAGTATGGCTCTATCAACAGTCATGCTATCCTCCTGGGCAAGTCTTATGCCTCTGCTCTCCATGTCAAAACTCCAAAAAGAGAGAAAGTCATTATAAATGTATTTATCTCTGGGTACGCAGGTTCTCTCAACCTTACCTGCGGATACGCACCTAATGTTCACAAAAGCTGCATACTTGTACGCTCTGTATGTAAAGGGGCAGGTGCATACCCCTGTAAAGGTCAAAATGCGCAAGTTTCATCTTTAAAAAGTTACTTGTGGTCATTTCTAGAGCATTCTAGAAGGTTGTTCGACGTGTATTGAGCGCCTCCAGATGGTTCATGTACCCCTACCAAAGAGGAACTTATCCCATCAATAAGGGAGCTATCCCATCCAAAGAGGGGATTATCCCATTGATGGTGGACCTGAATAACTTCCTCTTGAGCACTATAAATACAGGCATTGGGCCAGAAGGAGGGGAGGTTGGAAGCTAAACATTTCTAAGGGTAGATGCTGCTGGAATTAGGACTCCCATTTAGAAGCTTGTGAGGAGAGATTGCCATCTTTGCTTGTTCTATTTGGAAGTGGGTGAGCTTTGTCAAAGTAAAGGAGAACTCTTGATGGACCCTGGGAGGGACTTGCACAACACCAAGGCTCAGGTTGTAATTGTTCCTTTTGTTTCCTATTAATGCAAATGAGTCCATTCTTCTCAATAACTTGTTATTTATGAGTTGTTTCATGTACTCCTTGGTCTATGTGTTAAATATGTTTTATTTTATGAGATTATCAAGTGCTATTTAATCGTTTGATTGTTAGTGAATGCAGGTTTCGAAGTGAAGGAGGAGCTCATCCGGATCAGCGAGGCTGGACTGCTACAACAGCGTTGGACTACAGGTAGGATCTAAACACTTGATTTCTTATATAGTAAATGCATGTTTAGAGAAGGATTGCTCTTATTTGTCTTGTTTGTCACTAGAGAGTCTTAGGCTCCTAGGGAGGTTGGTTGTGTCCGCACTATCGACTCTTTCCGCCTGACAAAATGGCGACTCCACTGGGGACTCCATTGATGTGAAAGTTTTTTCCTTTATATGCAACTTTGATCTGAGAAAAGTCATTTATTTTCTGATTTTTGGCTCTGTGACTTTGTATTTGGGTGGGTTAGCTTAGGGTTAGATTGAATTTAGTTTTTCTTGGCTTTTTCAGTAGTACGCACCCTCTGAGTATTGCACAGTGCGTACTTGTACGCACTGTTTCTGTGTGCACAGAGCGGGCCCGCACCTGTCTTAACGGGTTGCCTGCGTACCCTGCTAAAAATTAAGAAAATTCCATTTTTTACATTTTTCCTCTTAGATTTTGCTTTTTCTTAGGTTTTACTGCCCAGATCCATTAGTCTCTTGTCAAAGATCTTCACCTGAACTTGTTTCGATAGCATTGAGTGTTTTAGTGGATTTCATAGAAGTTTAAGCCCTAGGGTTTGATTTTTGAGTAGGTCTTGTAGTGACTTTGGCGGTAGAAGTTGTCAAGCCTTAGATCTCTCTGGTTTTGTCAGCCTTCTTAGAAGTCGGACCTGTCATAAAGTCTACCTGTGAGAGCAACTTACCTTTGAGTGGTCTCTTTGGCAAATTTCGAAGTGCTTGTTGATTGAGTATTGAATTCCATTTTACAAAAAGAACAAAAAGATTTGAGTTTTGTTTTGACTGGTCTTTTGATTCTGCATTAGCTGGTCCTTGGCTTGATTATGGTCAAGTAAAACAACCTAGAATCATCTTTGTAGGCTTTTTCCTCGTTAGGTTTGCTTAGAGTAAATTTCTTTTTGATTTGCTTGTGAGTCAAGTTTTCATAGATTTTATAACTTTTGAGATTGATTTTCGTTAAAATAGATTTATATGCTTTATTAAATAAGAAAAAATACAAAAACATCTCCTTTGAAAAGTTTTGTTTCAAGTAGCTTTGAGGCGTTTTGAAAGAAAAAAAAAATTTCGTGCACGTAAGGAGTGGTCATGTTTGTATGCTTGGAAAGATAAAGAGAATTGTTTCTTTGATTGTCTTTACTAAGAAAGTTGTTTTCTATAAAATTTGCATTTCTCAACTCTCTTAGTTAGGAATTTCATTGAAAGAGAAAAGTAGCGTAAATCATCTTAGGTGCATCTTTGTAGTGGTTTGAGTCGAGTCTACACACCATTGGTTTCATTTCCGCTACCTTTTGTCTTTAAGAAAAACCATAAAATTAACGCTTAAAGTAAAATCAACGTAGTAACTTTTATTTACTAGGGCTCTGAAACACCAATTTAGATCAGGCTAGTGTCTTGGAGTAGGAGAGTAATTAACTCTCCAAGACAACAAAACCAAACAAGTAGCTTATCTTGTGATAGAATAAATCCAATTGTCTCATTTGTACTCTGGGAAAGCTCCTCTTAAAGGAGAAGCACGAGCTCGTGTCCGAACCAGTGAGGGGATCAATCCTCCCTCGTTGGGAACGACGCCAGACACGCACGTATTACAAACGGTAAACCTCGGATTAACCATTGTCGAGGAGCCAGGGGTCACTTGTCGGTAAACCTTGGATTATTGTCAAGGAACCGGCAAGGGGATTGAGCTTGATACTCTGCCCTTGCGTGCTGTCGGAGTGTAGACTGTTCCCCCAGGTGCATTTGTTGCGGTTGGTAACCTTAGTGACCATTATCTTTAGGATTCTACCGAGGTGACGGTGGAGGGAAGATCCCACTGTACCTGGAGCAGACGTCGGCTAGACTCACTTGGATTTTCCGGGGGTTCACTTCACTCGAGACGGTTAAAGTGGAGGAACTTGTGCCGGTCTATTCATTAAGCAGGTTGCCGGGGTAACTGTTCCACCCGCCACTTCTGTACTGAATGCGATGTTGGGTTTCATCTCCAACTAGCGTTTTCGGTCTGGAAGGCTACTGTTTGTGCTTGGTTTGACGCCCTAGATTCTTTAGGCGTGTGATTCAAATTTGTTTGGTTCTTTAGAGACTTTAGGTGGTTTGATTTGAGATTTTACTTTGTTTTCGTGTGTAGTAGTTAAAAGTTTTTAGCTGTGGCGGAATTACCGAGACAGTCCCGTAGACTTCGGGGCCAGTCTCCTGAAGTTGTTTCTGTGGCCGAATTGTTGAGGAGATCCCGTAGACTTCGGGGTGAACCTCCTCGAGACGACCCCAGTAATCTAGAAGGTTTGAAGGTCCTTGTAACTCCTCCTAGTGGCAGTAGAGTAGGTTCACCTGAAGAAGGAGAATCTTCCTTGGTAGTCCATCCAGATTACCAAAGTCTAGAGACAGGTTATAATCCTAAAGCTGTTACAGTTTCTGAGCTTGCTGGTAGTTTTTCGTCTACTAGTGATACAGGCGAAGAACCTGAAATATCTGAACCTGTTACTCCGACTTCTAGTGTTCCAGATTCACCAAGAGTAGAACGAGTTATCACCGAAAATCTTCCTACTGGTTTGATTGCTATTGAAGAACTTGCTCCAGAGGAAGAAATAGGCGTCTCTAACCTTGAAGATCAACTTACTATTGACCTCAGGGAGCGTGAATCTATCTTTTACAGTCCTCCTAGAAGTACTACTTGGTACCTTTCGTTAACCAATTATTTAGACAACTCAGGGGTAGGTTTTTCTACACCTCGTACTCCTTTTCCACCTGGAGGTATTTATACTCCTGTAAATATGTCTGGTCAGTCGTCCGTGTTTACTCAAACTCCTGAATCTTTCTTACACGGCGGTCCTTCTGTTCCCACCGGGTATCAATCACTTTCTGGTACCTTTGCGGGGGCATCTCCTCAACCCATTGATCATGGGTTATTAGCTGGAAACAATGGTAATATACCATTGGGTGTAGGAGACATTTACATGATGTCAGGTTCAGTTCCCGTTTCCCAACCTCAAGGTGGCCAATTACCGCCTGGGGGGCAGCCTCAGTTAACGCCTGGGGGGCAACCTCAAGGTACACAAATCGTGTCTGGGGGCAACCTCAAGGTCAGTATGTACCTATGGTGCAATACATGCCTCAAGGTCAACCCCAGCCTCAATATGTACCCCAGGGTCAACCTCAGTATCAATATTTACCTCAAGGGTATCAACCCCAAGGGTATCAACCCCAAGGTATCAACCTCAAGGGTATCAACCTCAAGGTCAAGGTCAACCCCAGTATCCGTATTTACCTCAAGGTTATCAACCTCAAGGTCAATACTCGAGTCAAGGTTATCAACCACCTCAAGGTCAGTCATATGTTCAAGGTATGGGAACTGCACCTTTCAATTATCAATCCTATCCTCAATCCGGTTATGGATCTCAGTATCCTCAACCTGTTACGGGTCAATACCCCGGAATGTTAGTGTGGGATCCATCACAGGGTCAACAGGTGTTGCAGCCAAGTATACAGTTGGTACCTCAAGCTGGACAACCCGTAGTTTCTGGTCCACCCCAGCAACCGCAACCTGTCCAGTCAAATGTTCAAACTTCTGTAACTTCGGTAGTTACTCAGCCGCCAATTGCACCTAGTACTCCATCTCAAACGGCTGCTGCAACTACCGCTACATCTGCCGCACTTACTTCTGGAGTATCGACAGCTCCGGTTTCTACTGTCTCTGCAACCACTCCTCAGACATCTTTACCGTTGTCTGGATCTACGATTCAAACCACGGTCCAGATGCCTACAGGTCAGCCTGGTATAAGTACGGTTGTCACTACTCAACCTCAATTTGTTCAACAACCGTACCAGGGACAGTACCAACATGGGCAAGCTGTCCAACAGCCGGTTTACCAGTATCAACCGTATCCTGGGTACACTTATCAACAACCTCAACAACCCCAGTACGGTCCGGTTAATCCTGGTTTTCCAGGAGGATATAATATCCCTAATGCGACTCCTGTTCCTAGTTATCCTGGATATCCTCCTCCTGGGACTGGTCTTGTGACCCAGAGTTTTAGAGATCCTAACCGGCAATTACCGTTTATCGCAACTTTGGATTTACCAGACTTGACGCGCCTAACGAACGATCCAATTCAATATCTTCCGTTCTGGCCGCCAATGCCAAATAAGTTGCCCAGTGATATACCCAAGTTCGAAGGTAAGTCTGGAGAGGATCCGTCCAATCATGTGATGACTTACCACCTCTGGTGTGCTTCAAATTCTATCTCGGATGATTCGATCCGCTTACGTCTTTTCCAGCGTACACTCATTGGTCTCGCGGCCAAGTGGTACATTGAGTTACCACGGGCCTCTTTTTACAATTTTAGCCAGTTAGCTACCTCGTTCTTAACTCACTTTCAGTTGCCGGTCAGATACGATAACGGCACGAAGTTATTAACTTCACTAAAACAATCAACGTCCACGTATATTTCTGATCACATTCATGAGTGGAGACGTCGAAGAAGGCTAGTGAAAGTTTTTATTCCGGACCAAATCTTAGCTGAATGGTTTGTTAAATCATTATTACCGAAGATTACTGAAGATGTAGCTAAGGCCGGAGTAGTTACTGAGGAGCAAGTCATTGCTCAGGCGCAGTACCTTGACTTAGTTTATACTCAGTCGGGTACGTTACACGAGAAGATTCCAGATCTTCCAAAATCGAATCAAATCGCTGCTGCTCCTTCGGGATCTCATGCCGCTGATGGTATGATTGGTATCGTGAATACAAAGAGCAAGAAGAAATCTTCCAAGGCTTCTACTACTCCTATAATCACTTTGCCTGATTCCCCGACAGGAGAGTCTTCTCCTGAACTTTCCGCCGATATTCACGCTGTAGAGTCATCTACGGCCAAATCAAAAAACGGTGGAAAGAAGAAAGGAAAGAAGAAGGCTAAAGCAGACAAGGCTCCGAAGGAGAAAACGAAAAAGTCGGAAACCAATGACGAAAAGCGCAAACCTCGATATCCTTGTCTTATTTGTGAAGAGGATCATTTTACAAGAGATTGCCCTCATCGGGCCGAGGTTGTGAAAATAGTCAAAGGTTCTCCCACTCCTGCTGTGTTAAAAGATCCATTTCCAAAGCAGGAGAGTAAGATGATAGGTTCTTCCTCGACTGCCAGTGAAGAACCCATTTTGATGATGTCTCATGTGAGGATTGCGACTCGATCGCAAGATTATGGTAGTAAGAATCCTGTTGATGGTAAGGAAGCAGAATCTTCTCATTCTAATCCATCAACCTCAGCTCCTGGTTCCGATCCACTACAGATCGAGAAACCTAACCCAGACTTAGTAATCAAACCGCCCGCCAAGGGTGTACTTCGAAGGTCTGCTTTCAATCCACATGCGAGAGCAGCCCAGAATTACAACATTGTTGAGGACTTAGCTGTTTCACCCTCAGCAATGTCGGCTTTAGAAGTGCTGCAATCATGCCCAGCACAACGAAAATTACTTTTGTCGGCTATCGGAGCTGTTGATGTTCAGGACCCGAATCTGATAATCTTCGATCTAGAAAATAGTACACCGCGTCTACCCCATCAAATGGCTTTCCAAATTCCAGTGATAGTCAAAAACAGGCCTATTCATCGGACTGTGATTGATGAGGGAGCTTCTACGTGTATTATGTCGATTCAATGTTGGAGATCGCTTGGTTCTCCTTCGTTGAACCAATCCCCGACCATCCTTAAGGCCTTTGATGGCCGTGGGTTCCGTCCGACCCAGCCTCTTCAGAGAGTATCCAGCATGTCGGTAAGACGACAATCCCTTATAGGGACGTTGGCGTAGGTTTAGTTAAAGATTCCGGTTTACTGGGAACTTTTCCTTTCCCTCCAATCAACGCAGACCCTTCATTTGCATCAATTCATATGATTACATCAGACAACATTATTTATGATGATCCTTGGATTGTCCCATCTGAATCTGAGATAGACTCATTCGGTGATGCTATGCCTTTGAGTCCATATGAAATTGCTTATGAAGCTGTCATGTCTTTTACCGACTCGCGTTCAACCCAAATCGACCAAATGAATGTGGTCAGTGAAGAATCACTTTTCACATCAACCTTAGAACGGATAGCGTTTCCCGAAGTCGTGTCATCTGACGAGCAACTTCGCGAAATCCTAAGTGTAGACGATCTACCATGGGAAGATCTCCATCACAGATCTTCGTTTTTACCTAAGGATGATGCTTTTGAAAATGATTTTTCATCTATCTTTACCGCTGAATATGTCAAAGACGCTCAGAATCCAACGAAACATTCTGATTCAGAGTTGAATTTAGGGAATATTTCTCGCACTATTCCCATTGATATTTCAGTGAAGCCCGGAATTGAGGAAAACATTCATATAGGTGCCTCATGTACAGAAGATGAAATCCAAACTTACAAGGCCCTATTCCAAGAATTCCGCGATGTGTTTGCCTGGTCTTACGAGGAAATGCCAGGAATCGATCCTGCCATTGTTGTTCATGAAATAAAGACCTACCCGGACGCTAAACCCGTCCGGCAACGGTTGCGTCAGATTCACCCTCGGAAAGCGGCTGCGATTAAAGCAGAAGTCGAGAAGCTGTTGAAAGCAGGTTTCATTTATCCAATCCCGTTAACGGATTGGGTATCGAATATTGTTCCGGTCAACAAGAAACAAGGAACAATAAGAATCTGTATCGACTATAGGGATATAAATCGAGCTTGTCCAAAAGACAACTATCCTACGCCTTATATCGATCAAATTATTGATGATTGTGCCGGAAGTGAAATGTTTTCCTTCATGGATGGTTTTTCGGGCTATAATCAAATCAATATTCTACCTGCCGACCAACCAAAAACGGCATTCATTTGTCCATGGGGGACATTTGCTTATTGCAAATTACCTTTTGGACTTAAGAATGCCGGGCCACTTTTCAACGGGCGATGTCTTACGCATTTCATGACATCAAGCACATTGTGCAACCGTACCTCGATGATTTGCCTGCTCATTCTTTACATCGAGCTGATCACCTTGTCCACTTACGAGCAATCTTTATGAGGTGTAGGCATTATCGAATTCGGTTGAATCCCCACAAGTGTGTGTTCTGTATAGAGACGGGTCGATTGCTGGGATTTGTTGTTTCAAAAGCCGGCATTCGCGTCGATCCCTCGAAAGTCGAAGCTATCATCAAATTGCCTCCTCCTTCGAGTTTGCGCCAACTCCAAAGTTTGCAAGGGAAAGCGAACTTTTTACGCCGATTCATCCCAAACTACGCCGAGGTCACTAAAGGTTTTACACGGTTGTTGAAACAGAACGCTCAATTCTTTTGGGACGAGATTGCCCAACAATCTTTTGATGCACTTAAGCACGCGTTGACCCATGCACCGTTGTTGCATCCTCCCAACTACAACCAGGACTACTTCTTATACCTCGCAGCTTCGCATTCCACCATTGGAATGGTGTTAGTTCAAGAAGATGAATTCGGAGCGGAACATGTGATATATTATCTTAGTAGGACATTAAACCCCACTGAGCTAAAATATTCGCATGTGGAGAAATTGGCCCTGGCAGCCGTTCAAGCTGTCCAGCGTTTTCGTCACTACATTCTTCTCCGTAAAACTACAGTTATTTCGGATTGCAACCCTATGATTTATATTTTGACAAAACAACTGCTAGGGGGCAAGTACTCTAAATGGATCGTTATCCTGCAAGAGTTCGACTTGGAGTTTGAGAAGTCCAAGTCTAAGAAATCCTTAGTTTTTGCGGAATTGATGTGTGATTTCCCGCATGCTGACACAGAAACTGTGGCAGAGGAGTCCATTGCGGACGAATCTTTGTTTCTTATCAGTACTTTAGATCCGTGGTACGGGGATATAATCATCTATCTCCAAACCCAAACCTTTCGGCCTGAAGCTTCAAAGTCGGAACGTCGAAAAATTCGGTTTCAATCCCAGCAATACAAGATTATTGGAGATACACTTTATCGCCGGGGGGCAGACTTAGTTTTTCGACGTTGTTTAACTCACGAAGAGGCTGAGAGGGTTTTGAATGATTGTCACTCTGGAGCATGTGGCGGTCATATGTCTGGGTATGCCACAGCTCAGAAGGTGTTGCGCGCTGGCTATTTCTGGCCGTCCATGTTTAAAGATTGTATCATTGCGGTCCGGAAGTGCCACAACTGTCAAGTGTTTGATCGCAAGATGCGCGCACCACCTGCTCCTCTCCATCCTATAATTGTCGTTGGTCCTTTCGCCAAATGGGGTATCGATTTTATTACTTGTAACCCTCACTCGGCCGGGGGGCATGCGTATATCATCCTCGCGGTTGATTATTTTACTAAATGGGCCGAGGCGATGCCTACATTCGACGCAAGCGGCAAAACAGCTGCAGTTTTCGTATTCAATCATATTATAACTAGGTTTGGTGTCCCACAAGCAATCATCACTGACCATGGGAGCCATTTTCGAAACATCATGATGACTGAGCTTACAAGCCAGCTTGGTTTGCGCCACGATAGCTCTACTCCTTATTATCCGCAAGCCAACGGTTTGGTTGAGTCTATCAACAAAGTTCTGGTTATCATGATCCGACGAACCATTGGTATTCATCGGTCGAATTGGCACAACATGTTATTTTCAGCGCTATGGGCATACCGAACCTCAGTGAAAACTTCAACAGGGTTCACTCCTTTCCAGCTAGTTTATGGCTTGGAAGCTGTGTTACCCATTGAATGCGAAATCCCATCACTTCAAATGGCTGTCGAATTACTCCCAGCTACTTCCGAAGAGGAGAAACGTTTATTATACTTAGCTCAGTTAGATGAGACTCGACGTGACGCTGCATTGGCAATCGAGACTCACGCGAAGCGAATGAAAGCTCAGTATGATAGAAATGTGACCCCTCGAAGTTTTTCGGAGGGAGACCTAGTGCTATTATATGATCAAGCTAACGATAAGCTAGGTGCTGGAAAATTCGTTCCTATGTGGCATGGACCCTACATTGTAAAGCGAAAGCTAGCAAAAGGGGCCTATGAGCTGGTAGATTTTGATGGGGACTCTTTGGGTAAACCCAGAAATGGACTTTACCTTAAGAGGTATTATGCTTAAATGATGGGTATGGAGAATTTTAAGTTAGGTTAGGTTTTCTTTCTAGCTAGTAT
The DNA here is from genome assembly GCA_031772625.1 of Pinus tabuliformis. Classification (NCBI taxonomy): domain Eukaryota; kingdom Viridiplantae; phylum Streptophyta; class Pinopsida; order Pinales; family Pinaceae; genus Pinus; species Pinus tabuliformis. Next base: position 157,177,765 of record CM062811.1, on the reverse strand, counting down.
GTTTGTTAGTTTAGTTAGTGTGCTTAGCTTAGAAAGTGTGTTTTTCGTCGTTATTCTGGCTTATCTTGGTTTTACTCTTGATATTGCAGATGTCGACGCCTCTCCAAACATACATTGGATTTGCTGATGGTGCTTGTCGTAGTACACGGAATATCTCTTCCGCAGCTTGGGTTATCTATTCGCCCTCTGACGAGTTAGTTTCTATGCATGGGGTGAGCCTCGGTCAAACGACGAACAACATTGCAGAATACAGTGCAGTGGTTGAATTATTGTTTGAATCTATTTCATTTGGAATTCGACGTTTGATAGTGAGGTTAGATTCTGAACTCGTTGTATTACAGCTTAATAGAGTATATGCCATTAGAAATCCTGTGTTATTAAGGTTGTTTTTGAGAGTGCGTCTCTTGGAACGTGAATTTGATTACATTGAATATCAGCATATTCCAAGGTCTTTAAATACATTAGCAGATGCAATTGCTTCTCGAATGTTGGACAGACATTTGCGATAATCATGCAAGTAAATTTAAAAACATTTCATCACATATGTTAAACAAAATGAGCCGGTAATAATGATATATATATAGATAGGAGTGTGTCAAGAAATATACATCGTCTTCGATCATAGGTTGAAAAACACCTTATGATCGGCAAAAATGATAAGTACAAAAAACCAAAAATGTCATATGTGTCTACAAAAGTGACTAGCCAATCACTGGTGGTGCTCTCTATACGAGACCACTGCCCGCGCTACCCTACACAAGAACCTCCTAAAAGGTCCTGGGACTGCGACCACATAGCGCTGAAGTCGAATGGGAATGTCATCTATGGTGGTCTCTGGTATATCCGCCGTCAGACGCTCTAGATCCTGTTCCAGCTCGGCTAAGGTCTCTGCGGCCGCATCCTGTGGGGCTGGTGCTGGTACAGCTGGTACGCTCCTCTCAAAAGCCCGGAGGTTGGCTGGACGCCGTGGACCTACATCTGCATTTTGAAAAATTTGTGCTGTCAGTTTGAGGCGATATATAAAAACAAAAAAAATACATAATTTAAAAACTCGTGGAAAATGAAATACCTCTGTCGTCCCACTGTTCTCCCTGTGGAAGAACCATGTCCGGATCATTCCGAAAATCCATTCCGGCATAAGGAAAGTCCTGAATAGCAAAGACCTGGCTCTCTAGCCAGTGAAAGTAACCATCAGGAAATCGAACAACTGCCGCGCCCTCATCAGGATGTCGGGCCATTACCGCAACCCATCTCGTCAACTTAGGCTCCCGAGGCACCCCGACTGGAACTGTAAGATGCTGGGGAACCAGCATTGGAACTCTCTCTAGGGAAAAGCTTACAACTATAGGCCCATATCCAAAGGTCTTCAGTTGTCCTCTCTTTTCCCTGGTTAGTTGGCCCTTCAAATTAGCCAACACAGCATCACACCAGTTGAAAATGGTGCCATGGAAACAGTCTATAGCCATCCGCATTTGGGACCCGGTGGCTTGGTGCAAAGCGGCAGCACCGCAAATTCTGGTAACAGTAAAGGCTATCACCATAAGTTCAGGTCGGGATATGTACTTGATTTCTATCCCCTTCTCCTGGTTTTGGTTGTTGCACCACTCTAGCCGGAGACTAGCAAGGGATTGGCCACCCGGCCTAGTCCCGAATAGAGAAAGTTGCTCGCCCCTGTTAGGCAAGCCAGTGAGAAAATATATGTCAGAGGGCTCTATCTCGAGCTGGTGCTCTCCGATATAGAAACATTGCTCCTGAATGTTCCACCTTTCAACCAGCCACTCAAGAAAAGGCACTTGGCCCCTCATGCCAGGTATGGCCCAGTATTTGTACATTCCGCATGCTTTTAATGCATCAATGGAAGGTTGATGACCTATCGCGGCCAAATCAACATCCTCGTGCTCTCTTTCACGCCAATCAAGCATGGTGTGCTCCCTGCACATCATAAAACATCAGTTAGGATCCATAAAATTTAAAAATTTTGGTCTATTTTGGAGGGCCGAGGGTTTCAATTTGTGTTTTGCGGGGTACGCACCCCGGCCTTTAGGGACAGAGCGCCCGGACGCAGGTTCCCTTAAGGCCGGGTGCGTACACCCCGTAATTTTCCCATTGGGAAAATATCGGGGTACGCAGGTCAGCAGTGCATGACCTGCGTACCCCGAAGGGCGCATTTTGAAACCCCAATGCCCCCAAAAAATCAAATAAAAGCTTAAAACTGAATTCTAAACGGATGGAAAACAAGAGAGGGGTGTTGTAGAATACCTGGTGAAACGGCGTTCGATTCTGACGGTCTGATTCTCCGCAATCTCCACGGGAAGTTTCTTGTCAAAAGCCCTGTTCTCAACCTCAACAGTAAAATGGTAAAAATGACATGGTAAGAAGTCTTTTTATAGGTTTTTTGGATAAATAAATGCTAGATTTGTTTATTTTTCACCATGAAAGGACATTTTCAATGAATTTTTGCCCATCTTAAACAGGTATGAGTAATGTGTTGTTTTTGTGCAGGACAAAGGGACTTTAGGGTAAATTATCATTTTTCACGTCAGAGTCATCTTTTAAGCTCTTTTCTGACTCCTAAAATATGAAAAGATCGCCGAGCGTTTCTTTTACACTCGTTAAAACAGAATTAAAAGACGGTCCCCTTATAGCTCTTTTCTGACCGTAAAATCAGGAAAAGATTGCCGGGTTTTTGTCGTTTCAAACTCGATATGGAAATAAAACGACGTGTCCTTGATCGCTTTTTACTTTTCAGGTCAGAGACACTAATCATGAAAGTACTCCTTGGTCGCAAGATCAAGCGGTTCTCCTAAGTATTATTTTATACTTTTTCGGGCTTGGGGGACACAAATTTACGAAAACGTTCAACCTGGAGTCTTCTTAAGTTTTTCAGACTCTCTAAAATTGAAAAACGCCGAGTTTCTCCTATAATGGGCTCGTTAAAATTTCACAGTAAAGGACCTGTTCAATTACAAACAGGAACGAACCACTCCTTCCTAGGGTTCGAATCAAAACTAGGTTGGACTCATCCGAAGGATGAGCTTATAATCAAGCATATGTTATCCTCCTCAAGCTTGTTAAAAATAAAGAGGTACTTGCCAGAAATGGTGGGGGAAAAGAGAGAAGAATGAGCCTGTTTGTTATCTTTTGTCTCAGAAGAAACTTTATTACCACTCTTGGACACGACACTTTTCATTCACCTGGGTTGGGAAATCCTTTACCTCACAGTTGATCAAACCACATTGAAAGTCTTCAGCCGGGTTCCGGGGATTAACTTTGAGTCGTTTATCACCAAGCCATCTGTTGTGTCGTTATGTGTTCAAGAGGTCTACAAGCAAAACTTTCATCTGCAAAATACTTGTCATCCATTTGACCATCCCTGAGTCAGTCCTTACAGCAACATTTCTTCAACTTGAACAATGATTTCGTGTTGTGGGCTTGCCTGCAACGGGTCGCTTTCTATCGACATCAGCATATTATCTAGAGAGATGACTTAGAAATCGTCAGTACCTTGAAGTCTGCATGCATCAATGGCAGGTTTCTCGCCTTTGACGTCAGTTTACATCATTGACTTTCGATCGAAGGATTCCGTGAAATGTTCGACATCAACTCATTCATTCACATCTCATGGATTGTACTGGGTACTTTGAGAACCATTGACATTACTGGTGGTCTCTCTCACACTTGTTAACAGTTTACATCATCGACTGGTAATCAAGTGGTTTCTACCATGTTCGACATCAACCCATTTAATCGCATGGCTAGAATCGTACCAATTCGGGAAGTAGAAATGAAGACCCTGGATCTAGTTTCCACCATCCAGGCTGCAAGGAGTTTTGTATTCATTATCTAAGTAGACTAATCATAAACAGATGGTTGCGCCCATACTGTGTCTACAAAAGTCTATAATTATGATGTACTGCAAGATCATTCCTGTATCAGAGTAGTTAGTCTGTTAGTTAAAGTTTTGATCTGAGTATGGGAATGTCTACCTCAGTGTTGATATAATTTTATACATGTATTTTGTGTTGAAAATTGCAGGTTCTGACCAGGCTCTCCACGAGATAATCCTTGAAATGATAAAGCGCTTCACCCTTCCTAGATAATACAAAACCCTAATCTACTACAGGTTTCGCACTTTAGGGGGCAATCTGTTACACTAAAAATTGTCACCATGACTATTTACAGTTAGTATGGCTCTATCAACAGTCATGCTATCCTCCTGGGCAAGTCTTATGCCTCTGCTCTCCATGTCAAAACTCCAAAAAGAGAGAAAGTCTTTATAAATGTATTTATCTCTGGGTATGCAGGTTCTCTCAACCTTACCTGCGGATACGCACCTAATGTTCACAAAAGCTGCGTACTTGTACGCTTTGTATGTAAAGGGGCAGGTGCGTACCCTTGTAAAGGTCAAAATGCGCAAGTTTCATCTTTAAAAAGTTACTTGTGGTCATTTCTAGAGCATTCTAGAAGGTTGTTCGACGTGTATTGAGCGCCTCCAGATGGTTCATGTACCCCTACCAAAGAGGAACTTATCCCATCAATAAGGGAGCTATCCCATCCAAAGAGGGGATTATCCCATTGATGGTGGACCTGAATAACTTCCTCTTGAGCACTATAAATACAGGCATTGGGCCAGAAGGAGGGGAGGTTGGAAGCTAAACATTTCTAAGGGTAGATGCTGCTGGAATTAGGACTCCCATTTAGAAGCTTGTGAGGAGAGATTGCCATCTTTGCTTGTTCTATTTGGAAGTGGGTGAGCTTTGTCAAAGTAAAGGAGAACTCTTGATGGACCCTGGGAGGGACTTGCACAACACCAAGGCTCAGGTTGTAATTGTTCCTTTTGTTTCCTATTAATGCAAATGAGTCCATTCTTCTCAATAACTTGTTATTTATGAGTTGTTTCATGTACTCCTTGGTCTATGTGTTAAATATGTTTTATTTTATGAGATTATCAAGTGCTATTTAATCGTTTGATTGTTAGTGAATGCAGGTTTCGAAGTGAAGGAGGAGCTCATCCGGATCAGCGAGGCTGGACTGCTACAACAGCGTTGGACTACAGGTAGGATCTAAACACTTGATTTCTTATATAGTAAATGCATGTTTAGAGAAGGATTGCTCTTATTTGTCTTGTTTGTCACTAGAGAGTCTTAGGCTCCTAGGGAGGTTGGTTGTGTCCGCACTATCGACTCTTTCCGCCTGACAAGAATTCTTTTAGAAAATTAATCGTTATCACTGAAAGATACAGTTAAAAGCTCTAAGCCTAGAAATGATACTAGTTTCAACCTTGTAAATTTTGATGAAAAGCTACCTTTAGTAGGAAATTGTTTTATATCAGTCCAATGAAAGGTATCAATAACAAAACAAAGATTCTCTGTAGAAAATCTCTTTCCAAAAACTCTACTATTGTCATCCAAAGCTATCTTAAGGAAACAATGACTTCCTCCCCACCTAGGAAATTACAACATTCAAGGAATAATCCAATGATACACTTTAACTTAAAGAGTAAGAGGTCTCATCACGAGCCGACTTATCATGATCGTAGATATTATAGCTTGCTGACTTTGCCAATACTGCATACCACAATAGGGCAATGACTCAAAGATCGTTGCAATCAACAGACAAGGGGTCTCATCATGAGCTAGCTTGTTCAGCATAGTTATAAATCAAGTGAATGACACTGTCATAAATTGGCTACCAAACCAAGACATTGTTCTTTAAGGGTAAAAAGAAAAATGAAATCAATAAGTGTGAATATGGATTTCTCTTTGAAAATTGTATATTTCTCTAAGTGGGATACAAGATCATTGCTGGGTAACAGGTAACCCTGTCAAGGCTATAAATGCCTCCTGGCAGCAGAGGCTCTACCTACGACAAATGAGCATATTTAAAACTGATTTACAGAGAAGGCTTTGTTTTTATCTTTACAAACGAAGTAGTGACTGATGTAGATACAAAGACTAGCTTGAGGGAGTAAATAATCAAAATTAAAAATAGAAGAAATGAAATATCTTTGATAGGTAAAATCATAATGTACTTTGTCTTTCTATAATAAAGTTTGATTTTCTAGAAAATTTTCTGTTTTGGAAGTTTGGAAAGTTCAAAAGAAAAGCAGAGATAACTGGTTCTTCCAAGTGAATCGCCAATTATTGTGGCCAACAACAACCCCCTTCTTATTTAGTGTTATTACTAATACTAAATAAGTGGGGACCCTTAGTCAAAAAAATTTAAAAATCAAATAGTGCTTGAATTTCCTTTTTCAATAAAACTTACCTTCATAAACTTAGGAGAATACCCTTGAAAAATCTAAAAAAGCTTAAGTTTTATGATCAGGTAGAATAAAATCACTCCTTAAGAAATATCACATCGCAAAAAGGATAATGGATACCTCCTTACAAACACAATTCTAAGGTTGCAAGATCGCGATGCAAAACTTCATCGCATCGCATGCATCAAATATCACTTATGCCGAAAAACCTCAAACTGCCGATATGCGATGGTGCATATCGCAAATCGCATTTCACGGAAAACACATTAATAGATGATTGTCATACAACACGATAGTGTGATATTGCGATAATGCGATATTTCGATAATGCGATGTAGTGATCTGCGATATTGCGAAGCAAATCACAAAATCACTTCATTGCAAATCTTTCGGGTTCGTTGTTCTAAAAAGTATTTTCCGTAAACCGAGACCTGTTTATGTGCTTTAATGCTAATTAATGAGTTAGTTGCCAATCATTAATGAAATAGGGTTTCGTGCTTATCGAAGAGGCATTTCACGTAAGGTGGTATATTTTATATGTCTTTGGTATTTAAAGCTTTCCCATCACCTTTTCCTTATCATGATTCTCATCTCATTTGTAAACTGCAGGAATGAAGAATAGAGAATTATACAAAGCAGTATTCAGGATACTATGGGAAAGAAAGGTAAAGCTCCGAGTTTTGAAGATCAAGAAATGATGCCCTTCTATACAGACATCGCCTGTAACAGAGACGCTGGTATTACTACTTGGGAAGGCATGTATAGTCTACTTGAGGAAGAGAATCCCAAAATAATGGAGGTTACAGCTACTGCAGGCTCACACGGGTCTTTTGAGGCGTCTATTACAGAGCTAGCTTGCTCATTCTTACACTAGATAGCAGCGAGGCCCAAAATTCTTCCACACACGGACATGGTTAAATGGGTACTGGATAGCGCCGACATAAAAAACAGACAATTTAAGACTCAGGGTCAAGGACTCATTGGCTCATTTACTCCACAAGATTTGAAGCTCATGTATCATTTACCAGAGCCACAGGCGACTTACAACGGACAGTTCATAGAGAATTTTGCTAAAGAAAATGAAAGCCTATCAAAATGTACCAAAGACTGGTCAAGGAGGGACAAACCACTAAAAAGGGATAAACATGGTATGTATAGTACTAGTTCTCTCACCTACCCATATTTCTTTGCTGCTGTTATGCTTTGTAGACTTTTTGGGAAGCCAGACATTAACAAATTTTCATCTGAATGGCTACCATTATTAGATGCCGCCATTAACTCTACTGTAATGGATTGGGCTAAAATATTGTCTGACAACTTAGCCATAGCCATTGTAAGTTACCAGTCTAAAAGAACTGTTTCTCAGAGAATTTACCCCCCTTTCTACTTATCTGCATATGTGATGGATGCAATCTGTTATGTTTCCAAGTTTCCTTTAATGGGTTGGAAATGGACGACTCAAGACCCCTTACCCATTCATATTTATCATAAAGAATTGTGGGATTCTAAGTTCACTCCATATTTCTACAAAATTTGTCATGGAATCATGTTGCCCCTGTACAAAATATTGTATGATAAAGATGCTCCAAGATTTTCTCCTGAAGCAGAGGTAGATATACTCCCTGTCGCGAGATGGTTCAGAGAACAACTGTTTACATATGTCAGGGTATTCGGAAGTCTCGCTTCCTCTCATGTCTTACCTTTGTATGTTCCTGATAAACTCATGGCACAAGAAATTGCTTATCAAACTTGCGGAGAAGGAGGCTTGACTAAAGAGTTGAAAGGAAAAAAGAAGGTTATTTGGCCACAATTTCCTGTGGCCTATGGGGCCTTTTCACTATTTGATGTAGGCCATGCATTCAAAGAAGTAAATAACATAACATGTCTACGATTGGTCAAATTTCCAGGAAGACCGTTCGACCCTTATGATATTGCTAAGAATTTCATTATTGCAGTCAAAATAAAGGTGTTTTCTAAAGCAGATGATCTTTTTGATGACATGTTCCAACAGAAAAGTACGCTTGAATAAATTCTGCATTCGGCCCAAGTGCGATTCCCTCCAGCAGAATTTCAAGAGTTCAAGATATATAGGGAAGGAGGTTAACTAATATCCCTTTGGGAGAACTACGCTTGGAACCCGTAAGGGAACCAACTCCGAGTATCAGTCTCAGTGGAAGTTTAGGCACAGACAGATCTAAATCTAAATCTAGGAAAGAAACATCAAAACATTCTAAGAGATCTAAAAGTGGCCATGATAAAAGTGAAGGGTCAGTAAGGGATACTGCCCAGTCAAAAGAGCTCCCACAGCAACAGGCTTTGATCTCTCCACAGCTAGATCCTTCCCCTCTCATCGTCCAGCCACCATCAATCAGAACCGAGCTAGATAAAGAATGGGAGACATTCAATGATTTAATCAATATTGAAGGACAAAGCACAAAGGCACCTGTGAGTAATATACAGGCAACAGAAGATATAGTCATAGGAACAATTATCATTGTCTCAGAAATGGAACATATTCCCATTACCCGATCCTCTGAACTTGTGCTCAAAATAGAGGAGATTCCTCCTCTTGATGTATTTTATAGTCCACAACACAAGGCAGTAGTGAGAAGACAAAGAAAGAAAAGAAAATTGGAAAACGTGCTCTCTCATGATGCAGAGCAATTAGACATCCTATTGCAAGATCCTACCACCGATCCCACTGAAAATCTCACCAAATTATCTCAGATTGCAAGAGCATATGCCTCTGCGACCATTGATAAAGCATCTAAGGTGCAACAACTACTAAAAGAGAAGGAAGATCAAATACAAGTTTTGCAGCAACTGCTACTACAAGCCAACACCAACAACGAAGCATAGAAACAGCTTGAAAGATTACAGTAGGACTTCCAACAAATACAGATAGACTACCAGAACAGTTTGGCTGAAAGAGAAAAATAGTTACAGGATATGCAAGGTATGCACAAGGATGATCCTAAGCTTACAAAATTCATTACAGAATCCATTTCCTTAAATGATCAACTATTGCAGCAACAGGAAGCATTGTGCCAAACAATATCGCAATGGAACTCTTATTGTGAAATAAGTGATAAAATCACTAATCAAGTCATGGACTTACGACATGATTATGATTTAATTGATAGAAGAGTTACTGAATATTTGGCTTGGTAAGAAACAGAGGAGGGGAAAAGAGCAGGCGCACCAATAATCAACGACAATCACAAAGAAATGCTCTTTAACAAATGGGATGCACAAATCAGGAAAGCAGAGCAAGCGGTAGAAGAAGCAGCCACAACAGCAAACCGTGTTATTGATTGCATAAATGAAAATTTGCACAGGGAAAATTAAATCTCAGAAACCACTCCAGGGTATCTACCAAAAGCACAGCAACTGCAGATAGGCTAGAGACAGAAAGCTCAAGAAAAATCAAAATCAATCAAAAGATTAACTAAGTTGAATTGGGATTCTTACTGGGCACATTTGGTAAAACCACACAGCCAGTGCATGTCTCTCAAATGTATCATCAATTCTGCCAAGAAGATGGTGCCAACTCTTGCCGATGCCACTTTCGCAGGACAGTTAAAGTCGGAAGTCGGCCAGACGACTCTTCTCAAACAAATGATGAACGCTTGCGATTTCAAGCAATAGATACAGTAATAGTTAGTTGTTAGTTTTAAATTTTAGATTCAATGTTAGTATTAATTTTGCTTTATTTTTGCCTGAAATGAGGAAGGTAATTTTAACTGTATCCTACATTTTTGTAATAAGTTATTTTTATATTTAGTTAGTAGTATTTAAACCCTTCTCATGAAATTAGAGAAGGGTCCCGAAATTTGTCAAAAACCTGTCCTCAGAACATGCACTTTTGCACCCTTCAAGGAGGTTTTGATGAATGAATGGAATAGGATTTATTGATATCTGCATTTAGTAACTACTATTGATGTTTCACTTATGTACTCTTGGTGGATGTTGGATTAAGAAGCGATAAATCATTATCACTTTAAGCTCATGAGTAGAACTAGTTATCAATGGTACTTCTATCTCTTAACTCTTTCTGCCTTTGTGTTAAAGTGATATTTATGTTCAGTTGTTTATATATTGATGCGTGAATGCTTGAGTTATCATTTGGCACTTCTGTATGGTGATATCTATTTATTTATGCTTAATGTATGAGTAGCTTATTATGCGATATGTTTTTCATAACTGTTTCGTCTAACTTTTTATACGAAGTGGTTTATCTCTATTAAATTCTCTTCTTATAACAGTTGAATGATCTTTATTACCAATTGTTATTTGAAATCATTTTAGATTTCATAACGGAAAGATTACACCCCAGATTAGTGTAGAATTAGATATTTCTATTTATTAGAATACAATTGCATGTTATTAGATTAGAGTTAAAGTAAACGCATTTCACTTAGAAACTTTTAGAAAGGAAATATCAAATCTCAACACACACACACATAAATTGGGAAACTGGTCCCATATCCCCACCCGGACCCACTATACCAAACGGAAAAGGAGCTGCTAACCAAGGTCCGGACCGGGTGGGTGTCCCCCTTGTTGTAGACCCGATTTTCAGGGCTTCAACAGAACCTTGTACTGCTACGGAAATATCTTGCACAACTGAATACAGGTTCTTGTCAAGAATGCAAACAATGTCTTGCATTGTACTATTGTGATCATGATTATATTGGCTGAGGTATGTTGCTGGTATCAAGATGCCATTGCTTTATTCTAGTTGTTGCTAGTTTCACGAGTTTGTTTATTTTCTTTCCTAGTATGAGTTTGTAAAGGCATATTTGCATCTAAAAATGTGTTTTTCGCCTATAGAATTCAAGGATTTTATTTATTTTATTTTGAACATTCTGTACTGTTTAACCCTACCTTTCACCATAGAAGGTAAGGAAGGAAACTGCTGGATACATATTTTTATGGCTTAAAACAATCTGAGTGTGGATAAAGTTGTCTTTTGTAGATGCATTTGGGTTGATCGTTAATTGGACCGGCCCCTATCATGACAGAAGAACCCACCCCTTGGGTTTGCTTTATTTTTTTTAGTATTTTCTTCAAGTTTTCACAAGTATTCAATTGATGTTTTAGCTCTTAAATGTATGAAGTTGGAAGATAATGGCATTTTTTTTAGTAGATTGTTAATTTTAGCATTTTAACAATAATAGATTAGAAAATACCAAAAAAAAAAAAAAAAAAACAAATCCAACACTGCCTTTGAAGAGTTGAAGGGTTGAAAGAGTGGTAAGAAGTGTATGTGATCAGATTCGACTTGTTGACAAGTTTCTAGGTGGATTTTGAGTGAAGTATTTCAAACCCTGGATCGTGCCTAACATTTTTGACATTGTTACAGGGGATGTGTACCTCCCAACTTTATAAAGACATAAAAAAGTAGAAGAAAGATATTATTTGAAGATAGGATCAAATTCTCCATTCCTTCCTGCAAAGGAAGACATTTTTTCCCATACCCGAAATAGAGCCAAGGGCATCAGTGATGGCACAATCTCTTTCCTTATTGTGTGACCCACAAACAAAGATTTAGAGAAAAAGGGAAAGCAATTTGTAGAAATGTCTACCATTATGCAATGGAAGACTATGCAAGCATATATTCTATTCCTATTCAATTTGAGATATGTGTGAAGTTACCACATCGATTTCTAAGACCTTTTAGAATCAAAGAGAAAATTGGACAAGTTTCCTATTGTCTTGTACTACCACCCCACTTGCATAAAACTCATGATGTTTTTATGTATCTATCCTATAACATTATGTTTTTGATGAATCCCACAAACTCAATTGGAGGAAATTATAAGCCTCAGATGTGGGAACCATAAAGGTTAAACCAATATGCATATTATACCATATGGTTCGATATCTCAGGCATCACTTGGTGGACCAAGTTAAGATACGATGGAACAAGTATAACTCAAGATCTGCTACCTGGGAGGATGCATAGACTATATGTCACAATTACCCCTCACTTTTGACCGTTTATGATGTCCATTTTTTAGATAAATACTTATGCTAAGGCTCTATTTTGCAGTTCCATGTTATTTATTTATGAACGCTATGTAATATTGATGCATTTAGTTGGATAGGTGAAACCACTTACCTAAATCATTAGATGGATTAGGTATTGATGATGGAAATGTTTTATGTATGACCTACTGTATGACTTGCTTGGTTATGATTATCTAGTGCATAACTTATCAGAGTTATTATGTTCCATGTATGGCTTAAGTGGATATGATTTATCTAATGAATGACTTAGTGAAATTATGATTTATCTTATGTAAGATTTAGTTTCAGTATGAACTACAAAATTGACACATGGGTACTAGACTTAATAACATGATGTTTAAGATCACTTATCTATATATATTTTGTTGTTATATATATGCATGAATGAGAACTAACCTGTAGATTGGAAAGAACCATATGATAACCAAGATCCACTATTCCATTAGGGAAGGTCGAGACATCCAATGAGGAAAGGTATGAAGTACATTGTTCTATTACATATGGTATCTACTTGATATGCACTCTTATGACATGGGTAAAATGTAAATGATAGGTGGCAAGACTACTTGACTGGATTAATTGATGACAAGTCCAACTAGCACTGTAGTGTGGTCCATATTAGGGTTTTGACCCTAGTTGTAAGGAGGGGTGGAGGTATTTCCCACTGTGTAACCTCCAAACCTGGAATCGTGGGAGGGTAGTGATGGACACGCTCCCCTAGATGTGTGATGACGATTACCAGTTGGTGTTGACCCTAGTTGTAAGGAGGGGTGGAGGTATTTCCCACCGTGTAACCTCCAAACCTGGAATCGTGGGAGGGAAGTGGTGGACATGCTCCCCTAGATGTGTGATGACGATTGCTAGTTGCCTGCTGGGGAAGTTAGGTCGATATAGTCTATGCTTCTTCCATATTGGTTTTATCAGTGGTTAGATTGGTATATCTGATTCCATAGTATATAACAGCAGAGGATGGATAGGGTGGGAACGGAAGTAGGTTAGGAAGGATAGGAGGATATAGATTAGTTGGAGACTCTTGATGGGAAGTAATGTCATTGTCTGACTTATCAAATTTTACTACTATAACTCTCTCTCCATTTGTTATTCCTTATTGCCAAACTGCTTCAAACTCTTGTATCTTTTACACACTAACACCGGGATGAAATTTTCTGAAGGAGGAGTGTATGCAATACCCTATTTAATATTATCCTACAAATTTTACTAAGTGTTTAAATTTCCTTAAAATATGGACTTATAATTATCAAGAAATATTGTTACATACCTACATTGGTGAAATTGTAAATTTGGTACTGATATAAATTTTGTTACTATTCCTAATTTACCTCCCCATAGTTTTAAATTTTGAGAAGACATAGTCCTCTCCAATTCATTACCAAATTATATATATATACCTCATTCCCAAAATGTTCTCTCATATTTACTTGGGAGAAGACATAGTCCTTTACAATTAATTACCAATTTATATATTCATCTCTCATCCCCAAAATGTCCTCTCATATTTACTTGGGAGAAGACATAGTCCTCTCCAATTAATTACCAATTTATATATTCATCTCTCATCCCCAAAATGTCCTCTCAGATGTACTTGGGAGAAGACATGGTCCTCTCCAATTAATTATCAATTTATATATTCATCTCTCATCCCAAAAATGTCCTCTCAAATTTACTTGGGAGAAGACATGGTCCTCTCCAATTAATTACCAATTTACATATTCATCTCTCATCCCCAAAATGTCCTCTCACATTTATTTGGGAGAAGACATAGTCCTCTCCAATTAATTACCAGTTTATATATTCATCTCTCATCCCCAAAATATTGACTTGGGAGAATACATGGTCCTCTCCAATTAATTACCCAATTTAATATTCATATCACATTCCCAAATGTCCTCTCATGTTTACTTGGGAGAAGAGAAGTCAAATGTAAGAATGAGGGAGAAGATATGACATTAATGAGAGGTGTTTGAGGTGGAGAAGAGAAGGGGGCATAAAAGGGGAAGGATGAGGGGAGGAGGGGGGATCCTTGGGCTAGCCTTTGGTTTTGGTTTGGATGTGGTTTTGGAGGAATTGTTTGAGAGAGAGGAGGGGATTATTATTCATCTTGGACACACTACATTTGGTTGGACTTGGGCTCGGAGGGCTAGGGAATTTGTGGAGGTTTCCTAGGCTAGGAATTACTTCCTAGTTTGTTGGGAGGTAAATCCAGCTGGTAGTCAAGAGAAGCACTCCTATAGGAGTAGCAACTCAAGGGCATCTCCACCGGGCCATTGGTACAGGTATTCCTCTATGCATAAATTACTCATGTAAGTGATTGAAATGAAATGTTCACTATTTAAATTGTAGGAATTATATTTTAAATGGTAAATTATCATCGTTTAAATGTCTTGTCAGAAAATAAATTATTGCCCTTTTAGTGCATTTAAAATTTGAGAATATAGATCTGGTAGAGGACCCTGGGAGGGGACCTCACACAAAGCCTTCAGGTTCCTTCATATATATCTCTTCTTCCATATCCCCGTGAAGAAATGTTGTCTTTGCATCCATCTATTCTATCTCAAAATCAAAAGCAATAGCAATAGATAAACCAAAATCAATTCTCCACACCTGGGAATAACCTTTTGCTACAAACCGAGCTTTGTATTTCTCCACCTTTCCTTTTGCATTTGTCTTCTTCTTAAACACCCATTTTCTTCTAATGGGTTTCCTTCCAGCCGAAAACTCCACCAGATCCCAGGCCTCATTTTTGTCGAAAGATGAAATTTCTTCAACCATAGCCTCTTTCCAGAGTTTTCCATCCTATGGAGTCTACTGCCTCCCTGACAGTTCTAGGATTATCGTCAATAATAGATAAAGAAAAATTTGAAGAGAAAGCAGATGGACTATACCTTTCCAGTTGCCTTCTTTCTCGAACTGATCTTCTCACATCTAGAGTTTGTAGTTCTTCATATTCTGATACGTGTTCTACTATAGAGTCTAATTCATCCTCCTTTAGCTCAAACTCTATCTTCTCAGGTTCCTTTGGTAGGAATTCATGTTTAATAACATCTTTCACCTCTCTAAACACCACATCTCGGTTGTACACAACATTCCTTATTTCTAGATTCTAAAGCCTATAACCTTTTAAAGCATCCTTATACCCAATAAAGATGCACCTTTCAAATTTACTATCTAACTTGGTACCTTTTTTCTTTGAAAATATACATATGAATCACAGCCAAATAACCTCATATGTGAAAGAGATGGTTTCTTACCAATCCATACCTCATGTGGAGTCTTATCCTCCAACGCTGATGAAGGTCATCTATTAACCAGGTAACATGCAGTCTCCACCGCCTCTACCCATAATTCTTGTCCTAACCTAACACCACTAAGCATGCTTCTTGCCTTTTCCATTAACGTATTTTTCATTCTTTCTGTAACTCTATTTTACTTAGGTGTGTATGGAGTAGTCTTCTCTCATGTTATACCAAACTTCTTACACAATTCTTCAAATTCCTTCTTGTAGAACTCTCCACCATTATCTGTCCTCAACACCTTTATCTTTCTTTGTCTCGTTTTCCACCAAAGCCTTAAATTCTTTAAAGCTATCAAATACTTTAGATTTATTCCTAAGGAAATATATCCATGTATTCATTGAGAAGTCATCTATAAATGATGCATAGTACACAGACTTACCCAGTGATGGAACCGACACAGGTCCAAACACATCACTGTGCACAAGCTCTAATATCCCTTCCGCCCTAGTATTTCTCACAAATAAAATCAATTTCACATTACACAGTGAGTTAGTATTTTTATTCTATAATCATAGACCATCTATGTTAAAACAATATAATGTTTTACACATAAATGTGTAGTTAAAAAGAAAATTATTTGAATGATAGTATTAGTATAGTTTTGAGTGGGCCTAATGGTTAAGAGCATGTGTTTCCTTGTAAAAAGTTCACAAGTTAAAACTCAAGGGGGATCAAGCAATCAATGGTTGAGAATCATTGTGCCACCCCCACCTCATTTTTCCAAAACCACTAGTAAGGGGAAGCACAAAGCAGTAAACGGTCTTCTAGAACCACTTCTAGCTAATTGTACATGGTTTTTGCACCTGCCAGGTGAGCCTGCCAAGCGAGCGATACAAGCGAGCCAGTATGCCACCTCACCCTTCCACCTCATACTCTTATGGCATCCTCCACATCATCCATCTGCCATTCGTACCCACCATTAAATTTGTTTTCCCGCACAAGCGAAAGGGTTAAAAGGGCCCGTTTAGTTGTTCCTCCCGGTCATTTTCCATGCTCAGAAAAAATTGCTAATCAACATCCAAGTCAACATACAATCTACGCACCTCAACAACTCGTCCTTTCATTCCATCTCCAGGTATTTAGTCTTTGTATCATACCCAAATCATTCATAACGATTAAACTAAAAAGAGCCTCTAAATCGGCCCCGAAACTTGCAAATCTTAATCCTACCAGTTAAGAACCTTTGATGGACATTGAGGCCAAAATCCATGAATCCTTTTGTCCTCTTAAATTTGAATGTTTTGGTCATTTTTTGGATAAATATGATACATATAGGGTTGTATAGTCTAGCCTGTATTACATTATAGCTCTGACTACTTACTAGTTCCCTGAATTTGTAACCTGGCTAGCATCTGCATATATCCCCCAAATAAATTATGTTGTTTGTTTTAAAGGAGAGAACATACTTGAGGTTACAATTATCCTTATTCACAAAGCTTTCTGTTTTCCCAGTACACAAAAATCCAAGCCATTCACTGATACTTCCTTACTCTTGAGTTTTTCTCATCTCTCAGAAGAAAACAAACAATATTTGTTTAATCAATTTTTTCGTCGAGGGTCGCAAATTCCTCAACCAACTGAGTTCTATCCTATATCTTTATTTTCCCAAGATGCACAAAAAATCCTTGCTATAATCTTATTATTTCTTGGTGAGGATGATAAAGGGAATGTAACGAAACCAACCCTAGGGTTTTTGAACCAACTTTTGCAACCAAATGTGGTTTTAGTTATACCTTCATATTTATCTCAATTTATCAATTTTCAAATCAAGAACTTCCACCTTTCCAATTCCTTCAGACATCCTTCCATTTTGGTATACCTTTTTCTATATGTTCATATAGACAAATTTGAATATTTGGGTCTGAGCATCTTTGATTCCAAGAAACAAAGGAAGTCAATAGTTGAGTGGACTAATGTAGTCAAAAGAAAGATTGACAATGCAGTGTTATCTTAGTTTTTTTTCCATATACGTGTCAACTTCTTACACTATTTTGAATGGTTTACCACCCCTAAGAATTCTACCATAGAAGAAGCAGTTATTATAACTTGGGTTGGGGATTGCTACCTTTTTTAGGATTTTACATAAATAAGGATATATGGATGTGAAGTGTGGCCTTATTGATTGCCTTCTTTTCAATCTATGAGAATATTCTCCCTAGAATTGATAAGACAAATTTTACATGTAGATCAAGACCATTTTATTCCCAGGCGCAAAGGGTATATGTTTAAATTGGAGAATGATGTTGGTATTTTCATAGTAAGTTCCAGACAAGCTCTTGCTAAGGTAAAGGAGATTGTGAAAGAGTTTCATTTTTAATTGGGGGAGGAATGGAAATATGATCCTCATCAAGTGATTTATGATAGGAGGAAAAATACTAATTCAACACCATATTCCCATGAAAGCATGCCAGAAATAGAATGGAAAGCACATCAAGATATATGTCCCATCAATTAAGAATAGAGTTTGCAACCCTTGTTGTTAAAGAAAAGTCTTTGAAAAGAAATACATGTATACATGGAAGATCTACAACCATCAAAGAAGACCAAGATACAACTTGAGGTTGAGGAGGAAATCAAAGTAAAGTTGAAAGAAGATACGTTTAGTCAACCAGGTTTCTAGATGAATTGGGAAACCCTAAGCTTATTATGCCCTCTAGTTCTATAGATTTGATAGTGCTCTTAATTGTGGGCAGTTCTTGAGTGATAGATACAACATTAAAGAATTATCAAGTAATTGAAGAGAAAAGTTAGAAGGTGAAAGGTGAAATGATGTCTCAACTGGCTATGCAGGCATCTTCTTCTTTTCAAACTAGATTACTTTCAGCAATGGACCTAGAAAGAAATCAGCTAAAACTTTCTCTTTTGCATCCTACTATCCAGTCACTCCCTTCAGGTGTTGAGTTTAAGACAATAGATTTATCTCTTAACATTGTTGATGTTCCTTTACATGATAAGATTAATTTGCACCAGAAAGCAGGTGAGATGATATATAGTGACTTAAGCAGAGCTTCATTAACAGTCAGCAAAGCAAAGAAGCTCTTAGAAAAAGCCTCAAACATAATCAAACAAGAGAAGGCCAATTCTAGAGCTCTATACTTGCAGAATGATGGTTTCAAGGAATTGATTATCAAGCTTGGAGTTGACCCAAATGACAAAGAGGCCATAAAATCTCTAATACAAAGTACATAATCTGAAATGAAACCGTTGAAGAATAAATTGAAAATACCTGTGACAGAACATGTTCAAACTAATGAATTAGTTTTTGTATAAAAGGAAAAGGAACAATTAATGATTCAACTAAAAGACATAAATAAGGAGATAATATCTCTAAAACAAAAGGTTGAAGACTTGGAGTAGACTATCAAAAATTACGTGTGTGCAATTATAGTGTCTGCTGAGTGTAAAGATCCTACAGACAAATTAAGAAAGGTAATTATTGAGCTCACAGTGTCACGGGTTGATATGACCAGGAAAAATTAAGTGATAAAGATAAACAATTGAGGTCTGCAAAGTTATAAAATGAGTAAATATCTGAAAATACAAGTCAGCTCAAGAAGAGGTAAAAGAGCTAAAGAATAGATTGACGGGCAATATGTCTTGAAGAGGTAAAAGAGCTAAAGAATAGATTGACGGGCAATATGTCTTTAATTGAATCCAAGAAGATCATTTGGGATGACATAATTCAATAGGTGCTTTCCACTTGGGGGTTATTTCAAGTTGTTACTAAAGAGAGGGTTGTAATCAATAATATCATTGAAGATGTAACTTCATGTAATAAGGAGATGCAAAAAGAAGTGCATAAAGCTAGGAAAGTCAGTAAATTTTTAAATGAAAAATCTACAACAAGGTTGAAAACAATGCATATTGTTGATAAGGTTGTATTCATTATGGAAATCAAAAAAGTCATTTAGAAGAACCAACTACCATCCAAATTGAGAGTAAGTTGGAAATAGTAAAGAATTGTTTTGTTTCTTTTGATTCCAGATTTGATCAAAGACAAAGAGTTGGGTTGTCAGGATGTTGGAGTATGGATGGGAACCTGATTTCTTTATAAAGTTATGAACAAGAATTAATAGCTACAAAGTGTAGATTGGATTCATATCTTGAGAAAGCTATGGTACTAAAGCGTAAAACTGTGGTAAATTTCATGTAGAGAGATTTTCATCTGTTGTGGCTGATGAAGATCATGTTTGAATCAACACATGATTACACCAAATTATCAGATTTACAAGTTGCTTTTCAAAAGATGACTCAATATTTAGTTCCATATGAAATTCTTTGGAAAATATGTGAAGAATTAGCCCAGCAAGCTACAGTCCGAATTGTGGAATTGTGTACCCAGTCCCAAGAGCAAAGTTCCATTGCTCATTTGGGTTTTCAAACATGAAGATTTTTATTTTGTAATAATACGTAAGTTTTAGTTAAAAGCTAGTTAGATAGTTAAATAGTTTGACAATTACTTGTAACTGTTTTTTAATGTAATCTTTCTTTAAAAGAGATAGAGGAACTAGTGTGAAGGGTTTAAAGTTTTTTCCTCGGAGACTTTTCGTAAGAATTTTTTATGTAATGCTCAAAGTCCTTTTCGAAGATCAATAAAAAATTCAAGTGATTCCATAAAATCAAGTGATTCCATAAATTTGTTGGTTATAGTATGTGTTCCTTTAATTTTTACCTCATTTATTGTGGTTATTCTTCTTCTCAAATTCATGTATCAAGTTGTTGGTTTAATTCTTTATAAAAAAAATTATATATGCTTTGAGAATAGAAAAATGTACCTGCCAATATTTACTTAAAGAAACCTTAATGATGCACTCCACAATTTCATCACTCCACCTTAATTCATTTCATATTTTATACTAAGATTCGGTGTGTGGGATTCTATTTAGTGTTGTGCATTAAATATTTCTTCTAAAAATTCCTCCTGCTATACTACAACTTCAGAAGGACTGTAGCCACTAATATACAGGCCATCTTGAAAGGTCTTGCATATTCTTCCAAGAGTCAAATCACATTACACCTCAAGGGTTTTCTCTGGAAAAAGATATTTAAACACAATAAAAATACATCTTTCTTTTACCTGAGTGGATGTCCTAGGAATTGACCTCTCTTCATCTAGAGGTTGTCTCTAGGGATACAACATAAATTTGAGTTGTTGCAAGGGAACGAATTTGAAATTTCTTCCCTAGGTATACTTTTGAACATTTATTTGATTGTTGAGCAAAGAAAGTGGGGCTTGAAACCACTCATTAAAGGAATTTAATATTCGGTAATCCTAGCTCTAAGAAGAACAATCACTCTGATATATCCCAATAGAAAACTCCAACTTTATCTGATCCAAAGAAAATTCTTTCAAAGAAATTTTGGAGAGAAAAGTAATCTCCAATGACCCCCAGTCCTACCATATCTTCTCTTTGGGCTTCAAATTCCAATTCTCAAAAGACTAAACCAAATATTCTAGAAGTATCTCCAAAGACTTTAGATTTTTCAGAAGGAGACCTTCCCCTTCCTACTTTCCTTTTTCTGAGCTTGAGTTAGAAGATGAATATTTTGGATCAATTTATTTCTCTTTCCCATTTTTTCCAGAAGTTGAAGAAATTAAAGATATTGTTACAACAGTTACAAATTAGGTTATTACAACTATCTCACAGTTTTTTCCAATAACCACAGTTCCTCCCATATCATTTGCTTCACAAACAATAAATCTTCCTCCACCTCCACTTCAGAATATGGAAATATTAGGGTTTTTACTTAACATATATGCCCCTCTAAATCTTCCACAACCAATGAATGTTATGCCACAAGACTATTTGAAACTCTTTCCTTGTTTCACTAGAGAAGATGAAGTAATAGATGAAAATCATGTGGAAACATTCTCTGTGTTTGATAAAAATCTTAATGTTGAGTATCTTGATGTTGTTATGAGGTTGTTCATACAATATTTAGATGGGGAAGCAAGAAAATGGTTCAAAACCCTAGCTTCTATTTCAATTAATACATGGGAAGAGTTAGAAATGTGTTCATGCAGAAATTGAGATAAAAGAAGGATCATAGATATTTATTAACATAATTCAATGGTACAAAGAAAAAGGTTAATGAAGATGTTGTTGAGTTCACAAAAAGATTTAGCAAACTTTACATCAATTTACCAGCAGAAATCAAGCCTCCGCCAGCAGCTGGAAAAGTAGTATTTGTAAGGGATTTTGATTCTAATTTTGGTTTTACTCTGAGGGAAAGAAAATCACCTACCATTGATTTAATTTATACTGATTCTTTGGAGGTGGAATCAAATATAGAAGCAATAGGAAATTTAAATAAAAAACAAAGCATGTTGATAGAATAAAGGGGAAAAAAGAAGTTAGGCCTTTAGGGCAACAAAAGGATATGCAAGAGAAGAAGTTGGATGAAATGAACAGAGTAATAAAGAACATTTCAAATAAGTTGGTAAAGTTAGAGCTAGAAAATAAAAATCCTCCAAGATAAATCCAAAAAGGGCCAAATACGAATTTGAATCCCTAGTTAAGGAGGCCCCCTCTCCAGATTCTATAGAGGGAGAGGAAAGACTAGTAGGATTAGGTATAACCACCTTTATATATAGAGGATGAAATGGAGGAAATTTTGGAAGAAGGCCTGAAGTTTTAGGAGAATCAATATTATACATTATAAGAAGAAGAAGAAGTAGAGGCACAAGTATAAGGTGTGGATTTGGATCCTCAAACCCCTTTATATGAAGAAGAGATTGATGTTTACTGTAAGAAGTTTTCATAATTAATGCAGACTAAATTGCATAAAATATATGATTTGAGATCCAGGAAAAGGTCTAGAAATTAGGATCAAAATGATGGCCAGGTCAAATAGAGTATACAAAAAAGTAATGATAAGGGGAAGGGGTCCATTTATACCATTCCAGTAACCAGAGGAGAATCATCACAGTTATAATAAGCCAAGAAATTCAAACAAATCAAGAAAATCAACCTATATAGTTAAAATAGTCTAGGAAAATGAGGCGAATGAACAAATAAAGATGTAAAAAATCATACATGCTTTTAGCATCGAAAACGAATTAGAAAAAGTAAAGATCCTTGTTCCATCGGTAGAATTAGCAAGAGATCTTGCTTACCAAAAGAAAATTTATAATTTCATGAACTTAACACATGTAACTTCCACTCAAGATAATGTGAATTTATGAGAAGAAAGACCAGTTGTGATGTTTGGGCTGCATGTAGAGGAGAAAGACTAATAAACTCTTCCTTTCTATATCACATTGTTAATTCATGATTTGATGCTACATAATTGTATACTAGACTCCAGGGCCTTTCACAATTTTATGCCTTTGACTATCATGGAGCAACTTGGTTTACATATTACTAAACCTTATAAGGATTTGTACTCTTTTGATTCAAAAAGAGTAAAGTGTCTTGGCTTGATTAAAGATTTGGTGGTTACTTTGGGACCAATTCCTATTAGGAGTATAGTTATGGGAATTGTAGTTTCCAATATTCCAACATAATTTGGTATGCTTCTTTCAAGATCTTGGGGAATGAAGCTTGGAGGATCCATCAAATTAGATCTCACATATGCAACAATTCCAATCTTTGGTGGAGAAGAATGAAGGCTATACAAAGAATCAAGGTTTGTTAAAACCATTACCAAAGAAGGTAATCCAAATAACTCCCTAGTGTATAGCCAGGAAAAATATTTTTCTTATTTTTTGTTAGAAGTAGATGACAATATAGTTGAATATATTAAATTTGAGATTCCAACAGTTGTACAGAAACCATAAATAATGCATAACTCCATTTGGAAGTTGTACCTCGATGGAGCATACTCTAGGGAAGGTAATGGTGCAATATTTTTATTGATGTCTCCTAAAGGTGAGATGATTCATCTCTCTTATAAATTGGATTTTGATAGAAAAAATAATATCAAAGAGTATGAAGCATTTATTTTGGGATTACAAGCTGCAAAGAACTTGAAAATAGAATGTTTATTAGTTTTTGGTGATTCTGAATTGATCATAAAATAGATAAAGGGCCATTGTTAGACCAAACATCCAAGGTTTAGGTCATTAGAAATGAATTTTAGGATTTGATTGACAATTTATTTTCATCTTTTAACATACAATTTTTTGCCAAGTGAAAAGAACAGACTCACCGACTCTTTAGCAATGGAAATTAATACATTTAAGCCTCCATTAAATCCACACTTGAGGTATGAAATTAAAGTTAGGTATAGACCTTCGATACCTGGTAATGTGCAGTATTGGCAAGTGGTAGAAGATGAAGATAAAATCAAGCATTTTATGGAGGTAGTTGGAGAATTCTCTGCTTCAAGAACTGACCAAGAAGAAGAAGATGAAAATGAACAGGAAGAAGCTGAAGAAGACTTGCCTTGGAAAGATTTTATGCAGATTAGAATATTGTACCATTAGAAAGGTTATTTGATTTGAATTATGTTCCAACTAAAGTAATCAAACAAGGTTGGGAGGAAGATATTGAAGATTGAAATATTGGCACATAACAACAACCCATATTGATCAAGTTGGAAAAGGGGATTCCAAAAGATTATAAACAAAGGTATGTAGATCTATTTAAAAAATATTTTGATATTTTCACCTGGTCATATGAGGAGTTGAAGACATATATTGCATATATTATTCAGCATACAATTCCATTGATTCCAGGAGTGAAGCCATATAAGAAGACGCTTAGAAAAATGAATCCTTTATTACTTCCCCTAATAGAAAAAGAAGTTAAGAAGTTACTTCAAGCAAAGATTATTGTCCCTTTAAGATATTCAGACTGGGTTGCAAATATTGTCCCAGTGAGAAAAAATGGAGAGATAAGGTTGTGTGTATATTTTAGGAACCTAAATAGGGCATCTCTAAAAGATAATTATCCCTTTCCTAAGATGGATTATATCTTGTAAAAGGTAGTAGGGTCCTCAAGATTATCAATGATAGATGGTTTTTCTAGTTACAACTAGATTAAAGTACATCCAAATGACCAGAAAAAGATAACTTTGACAACACCTTGGGGCATGTTCATGTATGCCAAGATTACATTTTACCTCATGGATGTCGATACCACAGTTTAGAGGGCCATGGACATAGCCTTCATTGGGGAGAAATATAATTTTGTAGTGATTTACCTTGAAGATATAACTATTTTTTAAAATATGATGATGAACAGCTGGATCATTTGTTAGGAAAAATACTTTTGGGGGGTGGGGGGGGTGAATTAGTATTTTAAACTACTTAAACTTTTCTTTTCTTATTCATATTTATGTACGCGACTGTGATGAAGATAAGTAGTGTATATCTAGTTCACTAACTTTTCCAGTTAATTCATCATTTGTTTAACTTGAACCAGTATATCAATACTTCATTAAACTTCAATTGTGACAATAACTATGTGATGTAAGAAAAGAATAGGTCATCACACACAAGAAACATGTGAACACCAAGATTTTAGATGGAAACCCAATGTGGGAAAAAAAACCACCAATGTTTTCCTCTTTGTCTTCTTCTTTTATAAAGATAAATTTCTTACAAGCTTGTATTGGCCCAATCTCATACCAATACATAGGCACCCACCTGCAGAATCCTACAACCTTCTCTCATTTCCCAACCTCTACTGGAAGGGAGATAAAACCCCCTTATCCTCTATTATTTGTGGATCACTTATTAAAATGTTTCAAACTAGATCCATTCCAAATATCAGACAAAAATACCAAAACCAACACTGTATCAAATCACTGAACCGTGTCTTAATCACAAAATCATTGAATAAACCAATTACCAAATCTCAAACAACCAAAGCAAGTAGATCATTTTAATTCACTATATACTCTTCATCAAAATATCAGACCAACCACTGTTCATCACAGATCATGTCACTGAATACCTTGGTCAATCTTATTTCAGAATATATACACTACTATTATGAGACATACCTTCGTATATACATGATTTCTCTTTATATAACTCACGTATAGATCTCAAACAATGAACCCTGAAACTGAATCACTGCACTACTAAAATCAATCATTAAAACACATATTGCTATTCTCATAGATATTTGAACTAAATACAAATCATCTCTTATCAACATCATTACTATTCAAATTTTATAACATAATTGGTTTAACCTCAATCAACATTGTCAAACACAGATCATCATGAAAGACTTGATCGATAGATAACAGTAAAAACAACAAGACTGATCAAACATCATATACAAAAAAAAAACCTAATATATGTACGTGACCCTTATAAGACACTTCCGCGTATGTATGCACCTTTCAAGAAGAATACCCACGTATATATTTGTTCATACTCATAATTGATATGAAACTATCAAGAAGCAGATCCGCATACATGCGTGATCTTTCTAAAGAAAATATGTGTATATATCGGCATATATTGTAAAAGACACACATCATATCATCATCACAAATCTATCACCCCATAAGAAGATTATTCAATGTGTAGTCATTTCAAATCTATAAGATCTGATCATCGTCACACTCTCGGGTGCATACTTGTTTCAGATCAAATAATTCATCAATAAACCATATCATGCACACTCAACACTTTGATCTCCATCTCCGTATATATCTTAGGCCTTAGACAATACCTTAGACCAATTCCGTAGTTATGTCGATGGTATTCTTTAATAGAATCAAATATTTGTTGTCACTCTCATTACTATGGGCCAATACCATGGTAAAGACCCCTGGTATTTATAATACCATGGTGCAGAAACTATACGCAAATTTTATTTACCATACCCGTGTATGTACACATCCTTTGTTCACAGGACCTGGGTATACTTCTTAAAACATCATCCTTATCATTCCTTTGTCTATGAAATGATATTACTTTGTCCAAGCTTTTTGTCACATATGTACTAGCTTGAATACTTATCCTACTATTATCATGTTGACATCTTTATTAAGTATGTTTCCATCAAGGAAAATACATTGGTCGTAATGCCAACAATGTCCCCCTTTGGACTTGATGGCAACCACTTTAGTGTTTGATCACCACCACTTGTAGATACTTGTAAACACATCTATAGATATACCATGTTTCTCTCCCAAGTCACCAAGAATTATCCAAACACCAAGCTTCTCTCTCCCTTTGACATCAAGGGAAAAGAGTTGACCAATGCTGAATGACCATACTCCCCCTGACCACATGATGAATTTGTTGAAGATATACAAAGAACTACATGAATCTATGACTCAACCAGACATAACCTTTCCTATAACTAACGACTCATGTTTACATTGATTACCCAACATAGTGGGGTTACATATTTGACTCAAAAATACATCACATGCCCAAAATGATGGCATACATGACTTTACCACAATAATCCATACATGACTAGATTTTAAAATGATTTATAACATAGGTCTTTACATGACATTTACAGCAAGAGACAGATATGGAATTTATAACCAAAACAAAAGACCTCAATAATACCATGATAGTCATAAACAACTATTATACACCATATAGGATCTACACCATAAGCATTAAGTGTGACAACAAACACTTCAACAACATATGTGTCTTTAGCAGCATCATGCATGATATATACCTATCCAGAATGCTAAAGAAATCATAATGCCAACAATGCACTATTAGAAGCATAGCTCCCCTTTCACCTGTGCCAATTGTTCACTGTTGGATATGATCACATTAACTTAGGTCATCAAAGTATCTTCAGAAAGTTCATCAAAGCATTAATTTCATATTGCAACAACTCATAAACTATGATAAGGCAACACCACTTCTTAGTATCACTAATCAACATCAAGACCAGAATGCCAAATAATAATTGTCTGAAGCATATTAGAGCCTTTCTCCCAGTCTATCCCATTTTTTCTGCATCATAGAGAAACATACACGACTATCTAGATCAGAACTTACTTATATATATGACTGTCCTTCATAATATCCGCATATAGAAAGAAAAATGTTGATTTTTTCATAACCACAACTCCCCCTGAGCCTACACTATCTGTATGTGTTCATTGTTATTACATCAAATGTACTGCCATTAATATAAGAAATAATAACATCAAAGCAACCATGGGAGACAAAAACAACATATGTATTTCTCCCCTTGAATATGAAAGATCTATCAGAATAATTAATGAAGTGATGAAGCAGAGACCACTCCTAGTTTATGTCTGAGATATTCAAAGGAATCACGTGGAAGAGGCTTTGTAAATATATCTGCAACTTGTTCCTTTGAGGGAACATACTCCAGTTTGACCTTTTTTTCATGTACATGTTCTCTCAGAAAGTGATATTTGATTGGAATATGTTTGGTTTTTTAGTGCATGACAAGATTTTTAGAAATACTTATGGCACTAGTATTATCACACAAAATAGGTATAGGTTGAGGACAAGTGATTTGAATATCTTGTAATTTTTGCATCATCCATAGAAGTTGAGTACAACAAGATGCAACAACAACATATTCTGTCTCAACAGTAGATAAATCAATGAAGCTTTGTTTTTTTGCTAAACCATGATACCAAGCAGGGTCCCAAATAGAATGCTCCTCCACTAGTACTTTTCTAATCATCAACATTACTTGCCCAATATGCATCTATGTAAGCATGAAGAGAAAAATCTGCATTTTTGGGATACCATAGACCATAATATTGAGTGCCTTGTAGGTACTTGAATATTCTCTTGACTGCATGGAGATGAGTTTCTTTAGGATTTGCTTGAAACCATCCAACAATCCCAACTACATGCACTATGTCTAGTCTTGTGCCTGTAAGGTAGAGCAAGCTCCCGATCATAGATCTGTATTATGGTTGATTTACTAAGGGAGAATCATCATGTGAATTGAGGTTATAACATGTTACCATTGGTGTGCATACAGGTTTGCAATCTTCCATTCCATACTTCTTTAAAATCTGCTTGAGGTACTTAGTCTATGAGAGAAAGATACCATTCTTTGCTTGTTGAACTTGAAGACCAAGAAAGTATGTTAGTTCACCAAGTAATGACATTTCAAATTCTTGCTGCATGACTGAGGAAAAAATTTGACTCATAGAATCTTCATTGTTTCCAAATATGATGCCATCTACGTAAACAACTATTATTAAAAGTTTACCACCATCCATATTTATATATCGGTTGCTATCTGTAGATCCCTTAGTAAAACCTTGTTGTTGAAGATACTTGTCAAAGTGATAATACCATGCATGAGGAGCTTGTTTTAGCCCATATAATTATTTCTTGAGTTTCCAAACAAGGTTTTTATCATTTCCTAGAATGAACCCTTCAGATTGTTCAATATAAACTTCTTCTTCCAGGTCCCATTCATAAATGTAGATTTAACATCCATTTGATATACTTTAAAGTTATGAAATCTTGAAAATGCAAGGAACATTCTTATGGCTTCAAGTCTAGCTACTTTTTCAAAGTCTATTCTTTCTTGTTGCGCATAGCCTTTGCATACAAGTATTGCTATATTTCTAATTACCTCTCCATTTTCATTTAGTTTGTTTTTGAATACCCATTGTTTCCCAATAACATTTTTATCATGAGGTATTGGTACTAATTCCCATGTATTGTTCTTTTCTATTTGGTTAAGTTATTCATCCATAGCCTTAACCCAACATTCGTCTTTACTAGCCTTACATTTTGCAGTTCAATTGTGGATAATAAGGCTAGATAACCCGAAGTTCCAACAAGAGTTCTTCTAGTTTGTACTCCAACTTCCTTATCACCTAGAATTTGAGATTCTAGATGATTTTTTTGAACATACCTTGATGGAGTCTTTTCTTATGCTTCTATACTTTCAATTCCTTCTTATGATGCTTCATTGATTCCCTCTCCAACATCATTTTGGCTTCTTTTATGAGTATCTTCGTCATCTGCTAGTGTTTCCTTTTTGGTACTTGTGGATGTTTCATCAATCACAACATCAATGCATTCAACAATATTTTGAATTCTTTTATTGTAGCATTGATATCCTTTGCTTCTAGAGGAGTATCTAAGGAGAATTAATTCATCATCTCTAGCTTCAATCTTTCCAAATCTTATCATCATTATTATTTATGTAACATTTTCTTCCTAAGACTCTAAAATGCTTGACAATTTACCAAACCATAGTTCATGAGGACTTTTGTCACTGTTTACCCAAATATGGGCTTTGTTGAGAATATTTACTGTTGTATGTGTTGCTTACCCCAACAAGGTATGAGGTGTTTCAGACTCATCAAGAATGGAACGCGCCATTTGTTGGATTGTTCTATTCATTCATTCTACCACTCCATTTTGTAGAGGAGTTTTAGCTATAGAAAATTGCCTTTTAATGCCATGTTGTTCACAAAAGTCAAAAAATTCATTTGATATAAATTATCCTTCTTTATCATATCTAAGACATTTAATTTTCAAATCTAACTCATTCTCTACTAGAGCTTTGAAAACTTTAAATTTATCAAATGCTTCATCTTTATGTTTTAATAATCCAATCCAACACATTGGAGTAAAAGCATCAATGAATGATATGAATTATTGTTCCCCTGGAGGAGAATTCTTTCTCATAGGACTACACAAATCAGTATGAATAAGTTCAAGTGGCTTACTTGAAGTACCCTCTTTGGCATTAAATTGCACCCTAGTTTGCTTATTGAATTGACATGATTTTCATATGGTACTTTCTGGTAGAGAGACATTAGGCAAGTCATGAACTACTCCCATTCTACTTGAATTATGTAATTGATTGAAGCTTAAGTGTCCCAACCTTCTGTGCTTGAGCCAACATTCTTCTAATTTTCTCAAGTAGCATTATTCTAAACCACCTTCCAAGACATATATATTACCTATAGTTCTCGTTCCCTTTATTATGATCTTACCTGTATCGAGATTTCGTGCCACACAATTATTTGATCTGAAAACCACCTCATGCCCTTGATAACACATCTGATTAACACTCAATAAGTTATTTTTTAATCCATCAACAAACAAAATATTTCTATATTTAACCTTTTCTTTCAGCAAAATAGTTCATTTTCCTTTGATAGCAGCAAGTGAATTATTTCCAAATGTTACATTTTCTTCTTTCTTTATTTCATTAAAGGACATAAAATTTTGTTTATCATTTTTCATATGTTTTGAAAATACACTGTCAATGTACCACACATTTTCTTGATCTCCTGCATATAAAGCTAAACCACAATTCTCAGATTCTATGGTTTTCTTTTTCCATACCTTAGATGTTGTTGCTTTTTGTTCATTCTAAAGAGTAGATCGTATTTTTCTTATGCATTCAATTTCTATATGCCCAAAGTTATTGCAAAAGGAACATTCAAATTCATCTTAAAGAGGTGAGAAGGTATTGTAAGAGTATTTCTTTAACCCAATCTCTTTCTTTCTTTTCTTGCTTCTCTAGTCATGATAGTTTTATAAACAACACACTGAGAAACCTTTTGACAAAAATTATGACAAGTGAAGCATTGACCAATAAAGTAAATTTCCTAGGAGTGTAGTACCTTCTAGTGTAGATTTCCTTTGATTGTGATAATGGTGATTCACCTAAGAAAAATTTGAGCCCTTATTCCTTTGCTGAGAGATGGAATTTTGTTGACTGCTTCCTTTTACTACATTGGGATAGATTCTTGTACTTGTTTAATAGGATTTTATAGTCTTTGATGATTCTCCATTGTATCCGAGACCTATTTTTATAATAGGTGTTGGGATAGGGTTCCCTAGGGTCAATTTTGGGGTTAAAACCCCAAGTTTTGGGATAGAAAGCCCAAGTTTTTGTATGTAAAGTGTAAAGTCTCTGCAAATTGTAGTCGCAGAGCACGTAGATGTAAAGTGTCATAAAGGGTTTATGACCTTCTTTTATGTAAGTTGTGTCGGCTTTAGAAGATCCAACCATGGTCTGCGGACCATGGGATTGTATAGAAAGGAAAGTCTTAGAGGAGTCTAAGGCAGTAGTTGAAGTTAGATGATGAATGTAATGGTTCATTAGAAAGAAGAGCGAAGAGTCTTAGAATAGAAGAAAGGCTCTGCAACTGTGTGCGCAAAAGCCTAAGGTAGAAGTCCGTAGCTGAGTGCGTAGGATATTTATAGTCTGTAAGAATATCTGAAGTACTAATAAAGAAGATTACTCTGGAAATATCTGTGTTTGATCTATTTACTTATGTTATGAATAAATGCGGTTATGTTATGTTGAATAATGGTTTCATGATTTAATGATATATTAATGTGCGAATCTATATGTTTTACATTTTTATCTGTACGCAAGTAGTAATATCTATTTACATGGAGAACATATTAATGCATATTGAAGCTATCAAATACTTAATCTAATCTGGGTAAATAAGGAAGTAAGAGTAATTACAGAAGCACATAAGTGGTTTACACGCCTGGTTAGGGTCCACGAATGACAATTATAGACCTTCGTGAAGGTATAGAGGCCAAGTAACAGAAGTATATCGATAAGCCCTAAAATTCTTATCAATCGGTGTGAAGGTAGAGTTAGAGCATAAAACGGCATCACTCCCATCTCTAGGTGCGGAAACTTGGTTCCAGCATCCCCCCATACTGCTTCGAGTGAGACTTCAATCTGCGCTCCATGGATTGATGCCGAAAGGGCCAATAGTGTAGGGATTTGTTTGGCTAAATTAATGCTGAACTTGGGTTAGGGCTCACTAAGCCAACAAATGGTTCCAATGCCAGGATCGAGATCTACATAAAGAGATGTGTGATGTCGCATCACTGTAATCCAACTAAGAAGGAAATTGAGGAATGGTTGGATAGGAAGATCCACGAATTCATGGAACAAGAAAACAGAAATTCGTGATTGATGAAAGAACAGTGGTTGGACAGATACCTGTACACAGAGATACATGAAACCTTCTTATGTTCCTTCTTGGTTGAATTATATGAGTGGATCGCTAAATTGGCACATGACCAAGGAAGTTGGAGGCTTGACGGTCTGATAGTGTGGAGCCCAAAGTTAGTGCGGAGATTGGAACCCTCGAAAGATAATATCGCACACGTTGTCGATCACTGGCTGGATCGTATCATAGGAGGATTCTTGACAGAGTTCGTGGTCGATACTTCAGTCAGTTATAGTGAGGCAGAGCACCACTTCTTCAAGGGACCGCGAGGTAAGTATTTAAGGTCTTTAAATACTTGGATTAATATTCTCTTGAGTGAAAAGTGGATTATGCTTTTACCTTGATGTTTGGAGGTATGTGAAGTGGAAAGATCTTCAGGGATAGAGGGAGAACAGGCCCTAAATATAGCCCACTAATCGAACCTCCCCTGAGTGATGACGAGGAAACAACATAGGCTTCATCGCAGAGTGTCGTTCAGTTAATAAGATGAGGGTTCCCGCAGATACCCCATCCACCCACACCACCTCCACATTCACCTTCGCCCACACCGCCACCACCTCTGCCACCATTCAATATGATGAATGTAGTAAAATTTCCCATTTTCAAGGGATTGGGAACTGAGGACCTGGACTAGTTCTGGTTTGTCGCAAAGGCCATATGGGAAGATTAGGGTATAGCGGATGATAAAATGAAGAAAGAAACATTGGTCGCTACTTTACAGGAACTTGCTCTGACATGGTACATTAACTACTGCATTGACAACTAAATGGCTTCATTAGTAGATATTCAGACTGCACTGAATAAGGAATTCAGTAGGCCTAAGTCAGAAGAACAATCAATTGTGGGATTCAAGGATATCATGATGAAGCATAGCAAGGAACCTGGGGATCTAGATCAGAGATTGAAGTGCATGATCCACCAAGCTAACATGAATCTTACGGATGGGAAGCATCGTGAATGGTTTGTGGCTTCTCTCTTGCCTCATCTAAGGGTTGCTCTATCACAACAAAAGTTTGGGACCCAGGCAGAAGCCCTGGAGATTTTGATGAGATTGCATGAGACACTAATGCAAGATGCTAATTTGGGAGTTTAGCAGATTCACGTGCAGTTGCATAACCTTTGCCTAGAGTTTCAGAGTTTGAAGAAGGATAGAGTAGTTTGGCCAAAGGTGCGCGAAGAAGTTTGGTGCATGAAGTGAAAAAGTCAGAGGCATGACAAAGATCATTGTCCAGTCTTCGCGAATTATGTTGCAGCAGGAGGGCGGATGCCTCTGAGGCTGGAAGCTCAAGCAGGACCAAGCACAGGAGCCACACTATGGTGTGCTACCTGTCAGGTAGTTGGAAAACATGTGACAGAAAATTGTCACCTACTGCAGAAATTTGTACAGACACTGCAACAACTCTTCTCCAACTTCTGTCAATCGGTGGGTCATGATGAGCGTAACTGCCATAGTTATGAGCTAATGATGGATAGAACGACCGCATATAGAGTGCAAGCAAAAACTTAGCCTCTGGATCAAGGTGCTGGGGGAGGATGAGGAGGATTCCAGGGGTGCGGACGAGGCTGAGGTGGAGGAGGACCCGGTAGAGGTCGAGGACAAGTAATTTGCTACAACTATGGGGGACCAAGACACCATGCGCAAGAATGCATGAACCTGACACGCTTGTCGTGCAGATATTGCACTCAGTTTGACCACACGACGGAAGATTTCCCTATATTACTAGCTAAGATACTCGAAAAAGGGGCATAGCCTCAACAGCGTACCCAGAATCTGTAGATGATGAGGGCTGAACCCCGCCAAGAGGATCCTAATGTGAACATCGTGTTGCGAAGTGGAATGATGAATGGAAAAGACAAGGGAAAGAAACCTGAAGAAGGTGAATGGGTCCATAAAGCTCCAGAAAAGGTGGTTGGATTTGATCTGGAGCATGCAAGGGAAACATTTATCGAAGCAAATAAAAGCTTCGCTGAGGCTTCTACCTCAGGAAGTCAGGATAAGCAGTCTGAAGAAATGGACCCATCCATGCTTACTACATTTTTGGAGACCTGTATGAAGCTGCTTCGGGATAGCAAGGCCATAAAGGGATTACAAGGGTTAATCAATAAATGTGTTGGTAATACTCCTGACAGACCATGCGTGGTCAGGAAAATTGGTAAGCATAAGGCAAGAACAAGGTGGGAGATGAGACTTATCGCACAGATAGGAGAGTATGAAATGGATCAAGTTATTCTGGATCTAGGGTCTAGCATGAATTGTTTTCCTAAACAAACATAGGAGAGAATAGGGAGACCTGCGCTATAGTGGTCTCCTATTCAATTGAGGATGGCGAATCAGCGAAAGATTATCCCCATGGGAATATTACAGGGAGTGACCATCGATATCGAAGGTGCAAGTGTGTTGGCCAATTTTGAGGCAATAGAGATTGTGGATGACAGAAATCCATACCCTATGCTCCTTGGGATCGATTGGGCTATCAACATGAATGGGGTGATCAATTTGAAGAAGCGGGTGATGTCATTTTAAAGAAAATTGCTCTGCATAGTAGTACCGTTGGACCTTACAGAAGGACCATGCTACACTGAACCAATCTGAGATTACGAGTGATGATGATTTGGACCAGATTTATAAGGTAAGAGTGTCAGATCAAAATTGGTTGAATCCGACAGCTGATGGACATCTTGCATGGGACCACGAAAGCTCCTGCACATCAGACCTAGACGAGGAATTGGAACATTGGCAGAATAGACTGCACGAAGTGTCTACGCTACGATGTAATATGATGATAAGAATTCTACCTTATTATGATAGTTTAACTAACATTGATAAAGTTCTTGATGCATTTGAAAGCGAAGTGTTCAAGAAGAATCGCTTCCATGCCCTGGACTTGGTATTGTGCGCTACACCTGCAAGATGGTGGGGTATGCATAAAGACGACTCTGATGGATGGTGCAAATTTAGAAGAATGATGAGGGTGTGGTTTGGTCACCCAAAGGTACAATTGATAGATAAATACAAGGGCAAAAATGATCCACGTGATCACTTAACCAAATGGACTAATGCTTATGTAGCAGAACCATAAATGGAGTGGGTGCATCTATTCAGTCACACCTTAGACATAATACCTATGAATTGGTACTTGGAAATAGAGCTCCGCCATGGCACAAACAAATGGGATATTTTGAGACATGGATTATTGATGACATTTAGTTTTGAAGATGGATTTGAGTGCATTGATGAAGCATTGTAGGAGGTCAAAGCGGCAATCCCTAGAATACCGCAGGATCCCTTGGATTTGATTCAACCGGATTGGACCACCTAGCTGCACCATGTGATAGAGTGTTACAATGTGACTGCTAAAGAGGAAGACGAGGATCCAACAAACATTAATATCCTGGAAATATAAGGTCACCGTGAAGTTGAGGGACCACATATAGATAATCCAGATATCACCGCGCCGCTAAAAACAAGACAAGTGAACATTGGGACATAGGCAAAGCTGAAGTTTGTGAAGATAGGGGACTACAAGAATGATGCTACGGTGGATAAGTGTTGGGTGTGGAGCATGATTGTTCAGAGGTCTTTTGTTTTAGCCAGATGTATACCCCAGGAAGTTTGTACACCCCTCCACGTGGGGGGGACTTGTCCCCCCCGTGGGGGTCTAGGGGGGCCGATCTCCCCCGACTGGGGGGGTTCGGGGGCAGCGCCCTCGAAGCCAAAAATAGATGTAAAATTTCCTTGTAAAAGTATAGTAATTTCTAGTCAATCTGGGCCGTTCATTCGGCGGATGATCTAACAGTAGAACTTATGTTTAGTTTAGGGTTTTTTTCCCTAGAATGCAACCCCTCTCTTTGTATGAGGGCATTGTATTTGAGGCTATGATATAGATGTGTATTCTCTGAGCAAGAAACGGAGAGGTGAGACTATGAGAGAAAACAGAGGATACTACAGCGGATTTGCTGTAGGTTGTGTCTCTTCATTTTGTTGGATAATAGAAAGGAAAGACTAGCTATTCGAGGTGGACGTAGCCCAAACTGGGTGAACCACATATATCTGTGTCTCTCTTGTCTTATGCGTTTTCTGTGTTTATATTTCTGTAATATTTCATGAGTTCCATTGCTCCGTAATATATAATTTCTAACAATAAGGTCGCCAAGTTTCTCTGGGAGTACCAGGACTTGTTCCCTACGAAGTTCACAAACTTAAAGGGGATAATAGGTGACGTGGGAGTTATGAAAATTATGTTGAAACCAGATGCAAAGCCAATTAAGAAAAGGACTTACCACCTCAATCCAAAGTATAAAGAAAGGGTCTCCTTAGAGTTGGATAAAATGCTTGTAGTAGGAATTATTGAACCGGTGGAAGAATCTGATTGGGTGAGTCCAATAGTAGTTCAGGAAAAGAAGAAAAAGGACGAAATAAGGATATGTGTAGATCTCAGCAAGTTGAATGACACATGCATGCATGATCCTTGTCCGAATTCGTTCACCGATGAAGTGTTGTATAATGTAGGAGGATAGGATGCATATTCGTTCACTGATGGGTTCTCAGGGTACCATCAGATCAAGATCGCGCTGGAGGATAGAAGTAAAATGACCTTCGCAATTGAGTGGGGATGCTTTCAGTATACTGTAATTCCTTTTGGGTTAAGAATGTGGCGGCAATCTTTTCGCATGTGGTCATTGCAGCATTCAAGGACTTCATTCACAAGTTTATGGAGGTATACTTTGATGATTGGATGGCGTTTGGATTGGTGAAGCGCCACTTAGCTAGCCTACACTTGATGCTAGCTACATGTTAGAGGTATCAAATCGTGCTCAATTTGAAGAAATGTTTGTTTTGTGTTCCTTTCAGAATCTTGTTGGGCCATGTGGTATGCAGACAAGGATTAATGGTGGACCCAGCTAAGATAGCAGTTATAATTAATTTGGAGGCCCCAAGAAGTGTGAAACAACTACGCGCAACGTTGGGGCATATGGGACACTATCGAAAGTTCATCAAGACTTATGCCCAGATTATCGCGCTGATGGAGAAGCTGCTAAAGAAGGATGCTACATTCTGCTGGAATGAAGAATGTCAGCAAAACCTAGATGTGTTAAAGGAAAAGATGGTCATCGCGCCGATCCTAGTCTTCCCAGATTGGAATAAGGAATTTCATGTGCATGTGGACGCGTCATGTATTGCACTCGAAGTAGTACTGACACAGGCCAGTGAGGGAGAGTTGGATCATCCTATAACATTTTCAAGTAGGAGGTTGTCTAAAGCTAAGAAGAAATATTCCATGATAGAGTGCGAAGGTTTGGCTATGGTGTACGTGCTCCAGAAATTTAGACATTCCTTTCTAGGCGAACACTTTAAGATGTATACAGACCATTCTACATTAAAGTACCTGGTTAACAAGGTTGTGTTGGGGGGGGGGAATATGCAGATGGCTGCTACTGTTTCAGGAATATGATTTCAAAGTAATTATGAAGCTAGGATGATTGAATGCATGACCGAATCATCTGTCACGCATTGAAATAGGAGAGGAGATTAATAATTTGGAGGAAGGACTTCCTAACGCACCGATTTTTGCAATGTGCATAACTGAAAATCACTTTGCAGATATCATACACTTCCTGATGATGAGAATGGATCCAAAAGGGTATACTAGTCAACAAAAGAAGGAGTTGGTGGTGCACGCGACTGACTTGTCTATCATTGCAGGACATTTATATAAAATTAGCTCGGATGAAATTCTGCGACATTATGTCCTTGAGTTTGAACGGAACAACATCCTCACTGAGGCTCATGGAGGAGATGTGGGAGGAAATTATGTAGGAAGAGCAACAACGTTGAAGATTTTACTCACTAGATTGTGGTGGCCGACACTGCATAAGGATTCCAAGGCTTATTGTGAGACATGTGATGCATGTTAGAGGATGGGCAGGCCATCCTAGAGGGATGAGAAAAACTTTGAATCTGCAAGTGTCGTTACAACCATTCGAGAAATGGGAAATTGATTTTGTAGGCCCGATCTAGCCTCTAGGAAAGAAGATGGGTGCACAGTATATCATCACTACGACGAAGTATCTTACTCGATGGATAGAGGCACAACCTATAAAGGATTGTATAGGGGCAACAACAGCAAAGTTCATATTTGAATATGTGCTGACTAGGTTTGGTTGCTTGAATATTTTGATGAGTGATCACAGTACACATTTCCTTAATGAAATGATCAAAGCACTAACGAAGGAATTCCAAGTTTATCATCAAAAGAGCATGCCATATCACCCGCAGGATAATGGGACAGTCGAAGCATTTAATAAGATATTGGAGAATGTGTTGATGAAGGTTTGCAATGCACAAAGGAATTATTGGGATGTGTGTGTACCCACGGTGCTATGGGCTCACATAACTAATTGTAAGAAGTTGACTGGACATACACCCTTCAGGCTGGTCTACGGCGTAGAGGTTGTGATGCCAATGGAGTATATTGTACTTAGTCTACACATAGCGACATTCATAGGAATGGTGGATCACAGAGCCCTAGAAGAGAGGCTCACATAGCTGAAAAAGCTTGAAGAAGATAGATTTTTCGCTGGATTCCATCAGCAAATTCAGAAGGAGTGCGAAAATGCATGGCACGATCGGCACATCAAACTGCACACCTTCAAGGTAAACGATTTGGTTTTATTATATGACAGTAAGTTTGATAAATTTCTAGGAAAATTTCAGATGCATTAGCTGGGGCCATATGTTATCAAAGAGATTACTGATGGTGGAGCAGTTCAACTGGTGAAATTGAATGGAGATCCCTTTCTCGGAAAGGTAAATGGCAGCCGATTGAAGCCATACACCAGTGATCCAGCCAAATGACTATATGATGGAAACATAGTCTTAGCGCTCCAGGAAGCTGAAAGGAGGCGCGAGACTATAAACTACACTGCCCGGGTTATAGAGTTGCACGACTAGGGGGCTGTGCAGAAGGGAAGAATGTCACAACATCAACAAAAGCACGATGGGACCTGCGCTATAGAAGGAGAGACCTTGTAGGGAAGCTAGAAAGTGATCGTTATGGTCACTGTTCATGATTTTACAGTGAGAAAATGGCTAAGAGGAGGGGGTCAGAATTTAAGGCTGAAATTAAGAGCGAGATATTTGAAAATATGCCACCAATCTAATATTTATGAGCAGGATTTGGGGGGAGTGGTCAGATTTGAATTCAAATTTGCATATAAATTGCAGATGGCTACCCAACGAAAAACACTTTTCATGTTGAGAGCTTTTGTGTCATGCTATCGATTGTGCATGAATCTTGTGGTTTTTGAGGATTTGGTGGTGAGTTCAATGTTTGACAAGTTGCCTAAGCAAACCCAGGAGCTCCTGAATAGCCTCATGTCGGCGCTCATAGAAACTGCAAGTGTTGGAGGATCTTTGGCCTCTGAGGGAGCTGCCCCTAAGGTCGTAAGTGTGGAGATGCCCGCTGTGGTGCCAAAATCACTGAGGTTGCCTAGGTCGAAGCCTACACCGGCAGTGGAGGCTTCCAAGACGAAGAAGGACAAACAAAAAGCAACACAGTTGGTGCACAAGTCACTAAGGAAGCACCAGAGAAAAGAGAAAGGTAAGGTGGTAAACCAAGAATTTGACAAGGGCATAGATGAAGGCATAGAATATATTGATATAGAAGGAGTAAACCCTACCTCAAAGCTACCCAAATACATCCCTCCACGTTGGGGTAAGGTGAAGGTCCCGAAGGACCCAGATGAGGGAACATTTCTGCTTAATACACCTCTGCTACCCAATCAGATCACATTTGAAGGTCCACACTTGGTGCGCTTCCCACACCTAAAGTTAGAGAATTGGGACTTGGCGGATATTGAGCGATTCCCCCACGTAACGACTAATACATTTATGACGCATGTATTCTATAAATATTCTAGTGTCACCGCTGTTAGGTTCCTATACCAATAGGAGCCATAATTTTTGAATGACTGAGATTAAATCTGTAATATGTACATACCTTTGATTTCTGCAAATGTTTTCCATATTCTCAAAAAAAATAAAAAATGTAAACATGGTATGCCCTAAAAGAAAAATCAAAGGGAAAAGAGAATAAAAAAAGGTCAGAAAAAAATTGAAAAAATGAACCCCAAGAGCAAGACCATGAAAGTGAGCAAGTCCAAATGCCACTCCTAGTTACCTTGGATGTAAAATAAAAGATTGTGTGTAGTTTGTAACCTATGCCACAAATCCATGATAGTCAAAATGTTTAAACTTGGCTATTTCATGCTTATAGATAGAGAAATAAAAACTGACCAAACAATCTAATCTTGGTAGATAAGTAGATTAGGTAGAGTAAATAAAAAGGAGCTCAACTATTTAATCTGAGCCCTTGGATGTAATAAGGTTAGACTTAGTTAGATTATTATTGTAAAAGAAAAGAAAATGTTTTGATAAGGGTTTGTAGCTTAAATGCACCCTAATAAAGAGAAGTAAAAATGGTAGGATGAGTAGATGGGTAAGTAGTATAAAGGTTGCAGAATTGTGATGATCGTTAAACAAAATCATATCTATCACCCTCATCATGAAAATTCCAAGTATGAATTTGAAATTGTGTATGCATTAAGCTTACAAAGTCAATTGATTAATTTCCCCATTCATTTCACCCTTAATTTTACTAATTTCCCATAACCAAAGTCTTAAGTACCCAAAGTCTTAAGTCAAAGAGGCTCAGAGCATTTCTCTGACTTCTGGAGGGATTGGACCCTCGGCCTAATGACTTATAGACCTTAAGTACAAAAAATACCCTCATAAACATTTACCTCTCTTCACTCCTCCTCATTCCCCTCATAAAACCCCTTTTCCTAAAGGTTTAAACTCTCTTTTCCTAAGGGAAAGCAATTACTCCCATGTAAACCCTTTTTCCTAAAAAACCCTCAAAAATTACCTTTTTAGCCTAAGTTACAATGTGTTTATGAAAGGAAAAAACAAATTTCAAAGAATTCATTGTACACTTAGCGCTAAAACATTCTCCGCCTTCATTCATATTAACTTTTAACTTTATTTATATATTAACTCCTGAGAAAATAGCCCTTTTCCCCTATGTATTTATTAAAACTCCTAATATTAATATCTCGCCCTTAAAAAGTTTGAAATACAAACTTTATATAAACCCTATCCAAATAAAATAAATTAATTAACCGATTTGCGGTTAATTAATAATCGACCTCGCCAATGAAATCACCCCTGATGCCCTTAATCCACCATAATCCATTCATTAACTTAATCCCGCCACTGTTAAACCTCCATTGGGCCCCTCCATTAAACCTCATGCCAAAACCCTGCCCCAATCACCGTACGATCAGGCCTCATTTGATCTGATGGTTGACGATCATATCAGGCAGCCTCCGAAGGTTGAACTTTACCTGCCCGATATGGGTGGTTTCAATTTGGACACTGATGCTACATGGCACCTGATGAATGACATTAGGCAGCCTCCCCCCAATACCACCAAGCTCATAAAAGCGGCGTGAAATAAACCGCTTACCGCCAGTC
Organism: Pinus tabuliformis; assembly: GCA_031772625.1. Lineage (NCBI taxonomy): Eukaryota > Viridiplantae > Streptophyta > Pinopsida > Pinales > Pinaceae > Pinus > Pinus tabuliformis. The sequence continues at coordinate 157,135,734 of CM062811.1, read as the reverse complement.
CGCTACATGCCAAAACAGCGACTATTCACCATACCCGCCAAAAGTTGACTTTTGTGCATAAACACAAAAATTCCAGTTTGCTTGTTTTTGCCTATTTATGCAGTAAGACCCTAAGTGACCCTTCTACGCCACCTGAAGCCTCTACTAACCAATTCAAGCATGGTTTACCTCCCAAAAGCTCTTTGGACTCACTCCATAGACCTATAAAGCTCGATAAAGTCATTAATGACCCTCCCTATCAACCCAACATTTTCCTAATAGTCTGTTTTATTTTACAGGCGATCAAAATACCGCAACTTTGGATAAAAAGTCTTAATACTAGTCATAAGACCTATTTACTCCGAGATTGTTATCAAATCTATTCAAATATAGATGGAAAATAAACATACAGTTAAAAGACAAGTAGAGGAAACATGGAATTAAATGATTTACTGTTGAAATAGACAGTAAAAACCTAAAATATATAGTGAAAGTAAAAGGACACAGTAAAGAACAATAAAAGTGTATCAGGGTTAAAGAGTATCAGATTGAAGACCATGTCAAGTAAATCAGCTAGCATGAAGATAAAAAGTAGGGAAGACATTTACAGAGCATACAGATTCATGTCAAAGTGAAGACAGATGAAAAAACTTAGCGGTAAAAGTAAACAATAAAAATAAACTTGGAGGCATTAAGGGTTAAACAGAGATGAAAACACTTTCACCAGCAACAACGAAGTTTACCCAAAGTAAAAATGAAAAACAGTTAAAAGAAATTTAAGGTTAAAAGATGAAACCAGAGCAGAAATGGTACATTCTTCATAAATTTCTTGTTTAAGTCATAGTTTTGTAGAAACTATCGTGACCAATGCACGATGTATTTTGCGATAATGGAGTATTTTTTTGTTCCTAACATGCTAGTCTACAAAAATCTATCTCACTTTTTACACAGGTATTACCAAACAGGAGATAAGTGCATGTCTTCACAGCCTATTTTCAGTTTGTGCAAAGTCTTGTTTTTGACATCTTTTTGCAGAGAATATTGTGAACAGCGGGAGCTAAATTTTGGGAAATTGAGAGAGGTTTATCTCAAAAACATGCTTATATACAATAAAATCTTCTACTTGTCACATATCTATCTCAGATTGAGATATAAAAGCATATCATTGGACCCTAAGTTTGTAGAATTTCTGGGGTAGAATGCACAAAGAAAGGTTGCAATTAGTGACTGGGATGCCTCATCATCACTTAAGGGTTGCTATCAAATTCAAATTTTTCTTATTTTTCACCATAAATCCATAATCATAGTGCCAAATAGATTCATTAGTTTTGAGTGTCTTTTATTTAAGTTCTATTAATGTAAAACCAATCTTGATATTTCTTCAAGATATTTCAGTTTAGAATTAGTATAAATACTTCTTCATTTGAAGTATTTTGGGTGGATTAAAATACATTTATGTAGACATTTTATATTGAGCCAAGGAGCTGTTGTATTCAATACTAGACTGGTTTTGCTGGATATAAAATAAAGCTGAGGACATTTCACTGGATTCTTGTGCACAATTGGGACAAATAAGTATTATCTCTTTGTGTTTAAATATTGTTTTCTCTTCATGTTATAAATATTCATATGTGTCTCTTATGAAATTTGTAAAGTAAACAAGGAATGATATCTCAGAATTAGCTTAAATTCTCTCTATTTTAACTGTTTACTTTCTATATGTTTTCTACTAAACTATCTTGGTCTGGGAATTCTTAATTGCTCCCTTACTTTCGTAGTTTACCCCCCCCCCCTTTGGTCCATAGTAAAGGATTCTTCATTTCCCTTTGCTACTGATCATCCTTCCTTTATTCATCTTAATCCTGGTTAAGGATTCTTCATTTCCATTTGCCCTGGTTAAGACTACCTTATCCATTTGAACCTGCAGATTTGCTTTTGTTGTGCTAACTTGCCTTGTGAACTCCTATCTTAGTGATTGATCAGATCCAGTTAAGCCACTCTTTGATTGACTCCATAGCCCAATGGCCTGAATACTTGTTCTGTACATCTGTTTTCTTAATTCCACCACCCAATAAAAAAAAACATCATGAGCATTAATAACTAGCCTAAAATCCCACCCAAAACAAAGTTAAATTATAAAGAGAGAGCCCTCTCTACACTTAGGTTGGCTAGAAATTGAGTCTAAAAGATTGGTTTGTGGTTACCTTAGAGATTTCTTTCTTTAACCTTGAGAAAGTTCTGAGTGATAACATAGTGGCGACCATACTGGGGAGAACTAACATTTTCTTCACAATTGTTTTACAGGTTTAGATCTGATCTATGATGGTGGTCAGTGATCAGACACACAAAGGTTAAAATCATCCGCCTGGTGACTTTGAAATAAATTCTACAATGAAGACTCCACTGGAGGAATGAACCTGAAAGAACTATGTGAAAAGATTAGGCTTTTAACTTGGATTGTTATCCAAGACATTATGTTCTTTCTCATCAAGAAAGTTTTTCAATGTATATAGTATTTTAGAGAAGATCTTAGATTAGTTTTTAATTATTTTCCTTTGGAAATTGTAAATATAAAATCTCCTTACACATTTGAGCATCATTCTTCTGACTCTTATGATAATCATTTTCCAATCAAGAAGCCTCAAATAATCAAGACTCCACTGGTAAAAGAATCCAGAGTTGTTGAGAACCTATGGTGACTCCATTCTAGCATTAAAGTGTTTTCAAGATGTATTCGGGAATACAACACAGGTATGCTCCTTTGGACAGGTCAAAGGTTCCAGGTTTTCCAAATCCTATGCCCAACGTTGATTGGCCAAAGAATCTTTGATTTTTTAAAGATGAAACAGGAGATGATGCTGCGTTACATTTAATAAGATTTCATATGCACATCTGAAAGTTTAAAGTTAAATTCCATGAAGATTGTCTTATGAAAATATTTATGGAAACTTTAGAGGAAAAGGCTAGATCTTGGTATGAAAATTTACCAGGCTCTAGCATATGTTCTTTAAAGCATTTTCATACTATATTTCATGACAAATACAAGGAAAGCTATTCATCTCTGTTGCTAATTCAAAACTGTTGTTACAATTTTGAAAGTTTCCTATCAAGAGAAGTTTGAAGAAATGCACACTAAAGTTGTGATGCCTTTGTGACAATACACATAGCCTTCATACTTGACGATGTGGATTATACATGACCACATTTGTATAAACATTATCCCCTTAGATCAATTGACACTCTACCATCTTCTACAATGGGTCCTAATTCTCTTGCTACTTAAATTTAGGTTTGTTGGACCTAGACCTTATTACATTGAGTGATAATTTAGGAGAATAATTCAATTGGTGTATTATGCATGGTATTTGAATGTTGGACTTGTAAAAGACCAAATATTATTCTATTCGCCACTAGAATCCTGGTGGAGCACCCGTTTATTTCATTTTGGGAGCGTATTCAACAATTTAAATTGTTGGAAAATGGTTGATGAAGTATTGGAATTACTAAAAAATTTAATACATTCTATTGTTGACAATACAATCATGATTGACAAAGCCATTCTTAGAGACATTAAAACCTATATGCATAATGTACATGACAAGATTGATTATTTACAACTTGAATCACAGCTACAGCAAGATGAGTTATAGAAAATACAACATTCTAAACCTATTTTTTTCAGAACATTGAGACAGACTCCCATCAGCAGTAAATCAATAATGTTGATCTCATACCCATTGAAGGAGTAGAGTTACATGCAGAAGCAAGAATTCGGCATATTCTTCCCAATCCCATCATCATATCTTGGGAAGAGCTTGTCCATAACAAGCACATAACTAGTCTTGTGTATGACAAGGATGTTTCCTTTCATATTCCAGATTACTCAAAGCACATAAAGTTTCAGAGTGTTATATTTATTGATGACAATTCGTCTTCCGATGTTCTATATCCTGCTCCTCTTCCACAATAGAATGTTAAATGACAATATTATGATAGAGTTTTCCATACGAAAGATCATTTTTTTTATCTTCATCCATGTGAGAACTATCATAAAACCATTCATTCTTCAAAAAAATGCTTCAAAAACAAACCTCCTGCAAGAGCAAAGATTCACCATGGATGGATCACTTCTTGGCAATGGGCTTCAACAACCAAGAAGATATTTTAGTCATATGTCAAAATTTATTCTACAGTATTAAACAGTCTTGCAGTTGATTTTTCTCCATCATCTCACTATGTATTTGATGGGGGGGGTGGGGAAGTGAAGGTCATATACAAGCTTCAAATCCACATCAAGCGAGCCTGAACCACAAACTGCCATACCAGATTCAGAGTTGTAGCTAGAGACAAACATGCCCCTGAGATTGCCTTTGGTTGGTGGTCAGAATTTAACCATATATGTAGGGTTGAGACCTCCCTGTTCAATTTGAGCTTCTCCCTCTTCAAAGAATTGGGGACACTTCCTCTAATAGAATATTTCAGCTTCTTGCCAGATTTAGAAGAGTTCTAAGAATTGCATTAAGCATTCTAGAGTTGGTGGTCATACTTAAACCACTGCAGGTTGTATACCTCCCTTTTTCAGGTTGAAGGTCACCCTCTCCAAAAAATTTGGGACACTTCCTCTAGTAGAAAATTTCAACTTCTTGTCAGATTTGGAAGAGTTTCAGGAACTGCACTAAGTGTTGCAGTGTTGGTGGTCATCCTTAAACCACCCCCTTATACCAACATTTTAGGGAGCGCATTCAACCTAGTGTTACCATGCATATTTTTTCACATTTTGTATTACAACTCTCTTCTTAGACTCATACATACCCCTTCGGATTAAGGGGGAAAATGTTGGACACCTAATCCTCTAAGGGTTGGTGTGAAAGCTGAACAGTCAAAGGGATTCCAAGTGATCACTTGTAATATGAAACTAAGGGTCACAAGACTTGTATAAATATGTATCATTGTGAATAATATCTAAATTCAAGGTTGATCCTTCATATCCTTTGTCTTCACAATGGTTATGTTTAACAAAAATAAAATAGGGGAAAAGAGGTGAATATATATAATATTAAATTGAATCAAATTGATGATATAGTTGAAATCAATAAGAAACAATCTTATGATTTATAATAATTTGGAGTAGCATGATGTGCAACCTACATATAGTTATTCCACTTAGGGGCTCAAGATAAATCATGAATTCTTCCACTGATAATAGTTGATGCCAAGACTCCCGGATGCGGGTGACTTTGAAGCGTGAAAGGCAGGTGTCAGGTGTGGCTCGTCACATGGGCAGGTGTCAGCCCGGACGAGCCACGACACACCAGAACGCAGGCGTAATAAATTCGAAGGGAGGTATAGTTATTTGGGTTTTAAGGCTGGTTCAGTCGGCATCCAACGTGCAGCAACAAACGAGGAAAATGGCGCTCAATATACTCGAACCCCATGTCGCCTGTCTTCATTCCTTCAAGCGGTCCGAGCAGAAGCTGGCAGAGACGGAACATTCTCTGGCTCAGTGCAAGATTACTCAGAGGAATTCTTGTCTGGAGGATAATTCGAAGATGCAAAGAGAAAGGCCCAGAATGAGCAGTCGCCGTGGCGGTTCCAGGGGTCGCTCGGCTACTCAGCGACCAGTCAATTCGCCTTCCTCCTCGGTGGACCGCAGCAATGTGCGTGGGTGGGGAGAAATTCTGGACTGTGGTCATGTGGAACATCCGGCTGTTCGCTACCGGATCCCCTGCACTCTGGAGAACAACACTCTCATTGTCTCAGTCATGGTGGAACACTGCAGCAATCTCAGGGGGCCTTTGGACAACCTGAATGTGCCAGTGGTTGACATGCAAGTTCCTACGGTTGATATGCGGCGGCCAACCAGAGCAGACTCTCCCCAAGCCACTCACGCTGCGGATGCTGGTCCCAGTGAGCCGGTTCAGAGGTCGCTGCGCTCGGACATGGAGGAATCTCAGAAACTCAAAGGTCAAGCGAAGGATGAGCCTCACACAACCGATGAGGATTAGCACTTCCGTCACTCTGTCTTTCGCTGCCAGGAACGCAACTCTCTGTTCGTCTTTCATGCTCTTTGTCGGTTTTCTGCTCTCTTTGTCGGTTTGTTTATGTGTCCACCATGACGGTTTATATGTCCACCGTGTCAGTTTATGTGTCCATCGTGTCGGTTTATGTGTCCATCGTGGCGGTTTATATGTTTACTGTGTCGATTTAGATGCTGGCTATGTCGGAAGGATGGAAAGCTGTTCCAATTTTGTAATGATGTTGCTCTGAAAGGTCCATTATGGGGAAAATCTCTCTGGAGATGCAGGGCCACGGCCCTGGTGTAATTTTTGCTGTAATTTTTGAATTTTTTGTAATATAAATAGCATAGTCTTACAGAGAAAAAAAAAATAGTTGATGCCAAGACATTTTCACTAACTAAAATAAAAACCATTTTTCTTAAAAAAATGTATTTATAATTTTAGCATTGAAAGGAAAACTAATTGAGGCTATTTTATGCATATAGAAAAGCTCAAATATAATTAATTTTAGTTTGTAAGAGAAATTTAAAAAAAATGGAAGCAACTTTACCAATCAGTAGGCAATAGTTCCTATATCTATAATGTGATGAAGACGAAAGAATGGTAGTTATACTAACTATATAAAAGTGAATGAAAATATTAGGAAAATACTAACAAGTTGTATCTATATTAAGCATAAATTTTACATTTCTCTCTAGCATTGAATTCAATATATATGGTAAAGGATAGAGTTCAAGAAATTGTTTATATTAATGAAACATAGTGAAAGAATGGTAGTTATACTAACTATACGGGATCTGTTCATATCTCAATACATCATACCACTTAAATATCACTTGTCACTTATGGCTTATCAGTTAAATAAATATAATAAAAAGGGGAAAAGAGGTGAATATATATAATATTAAATTGAATCAAATTGATGATAGAGTTGAAATCAATAAGAAAAAAAACATATGTTTTATAATAATTTGGAGTAGCATGATACAACCTACATATAGTTCTTTCACTCAGAGGCTCAAGATAAATCATGAGTTCTTCCACTAATATTATTTGATGCCAAGACTTTTTCACTAATTAAAATAAGAAGCAATTTTCTTAAAAAAAATGTATTTATAATTTTAACATTGAAAGTAAAACTAATTGATGTTATTTTAAACATATAGAAAAGCTCAATTATAAAATATAATTCATTCTAGTTTGTAAGAGAAATTTAAAAAAGTGGAAGCAACTTTACCAATTAGTAGGCAGTAGTTCGTATATCTATAATGTGATGAAGACAAAAAAATGGAAGTTATACTAACTATATAAAAGTGGAGGAAAGTATTAGGAAAATATTAACAAGTTGTATCTATATTAAGCATAAATTTCACATTTCTCTCCAACATTGAATTGAATATATATGGTAAAGGAAAGAGTTCAAGAAACTGTTCATATTAATGCAGCAGAGTGAAAGAATGGTAGTTGTACTAATTATCCAGGATCTGTTAATATTAATGTAGCAAAGTGAAATAGTGGTAGTTGTACTAACTATCCAGAACATGTTCATATTAATGTAGCAGAATGAAAAAATGGTAGTTGTACTAACTATCCAGGATCTGAATAGATAAATTTGGAGGAAAATATTACTAAAATATTCATGAAGGTTTGTAGTTCAAGAAGGTTTGTAAGATTATAAGGCCCTTCCATTTTTCTCATCTTATCACACCTTATCACATTCATACAAGTATAGCCTTACGAGTGTCGGTGGAAGTGCTCCAACCTCCACCGGATCATTGCACTTTCCTATAATGAGATGTTTAAGGTTGGGAAAAACACCCTCAACAACTGATATCTCCCTTATTTTTGCACCCTCCAACTTTAAGAATTCCAATTGGGACAACTCAATGGAAATGATTTCTCCTTCCATCCACTTTTTAAATGATATCTCATGAATCAGGCAATACAATACCATTAACTTTACTAGGTTGTTCAACTTCACCACTTCCGTCGATAAGGACTCTATTCCACATCCTTCTATGAACAACTCTGACAGTTGAGTCACCAGTACCAAAGAACGAGCGTTAAGGTAAAGATTTCAATTATTTGAATGAGCCGCAAGTGCTTCAAGTTGGTCATGTAACCCAATAAACACAACAATATTTTCATGGAACGGGTTTCTCTCACCTCAAATACTTCTAGACTACTGATGTTTCCGATATCCTCTCGCAATTATTACAAACTTGTAGGTTGCAGAAATAATTCTTATAGGGGTTGTTGATGTGCAATGGAAAAACAACATTTCCTTGCAAGAAAGGCTTCAATACTCAAGAGAACAAATATTTGTAAATGTTTCATCTGATATGGTCAACATGGTGAACACATGGATATTCATATATTTAAGGCAAATTAAATTTCTGAAGGAATTTGGAAGCATTTGCAAACTATTTCCAAAATTGAGATCAAGGTGCATGAAATTTATTATGCCACTGAAGGAATTTGGCAACATTGGAAAATAAAAGGAATGATGGAGATCAAGGTGCACGAGATTTGTTAAGCCACCAAAGGAATTTGGAAGCATTTCCAAACTCGAGCTAGAGAGATTAAGGTGTTGGAGATTTGTTAAGCACCCAAAGGAATCTAGAAGCATTTGAAAATCAAAGTGTGAGAGATTGAGATATTTCAAGGAGTGCATATCACATAATTCGTTAAGTAACAATTTGAGACCTCTAGAGGTCACCACAATATTTTTGATGTGCTTCAGCCTCCAAATGGAAGTTGGAACCTATTGAAGCCTCAAAAATCGTTGCTACAACATGGGGGAAAATCACCCGGTTTGGACCTTGGTTGGCAACTCCTTTTCCATTTGGTGTAGTGGCTCTGACTAGGGATAATGGGACCATTTTCCCAAAAAGAGATTTTGGTAGTGTTTATGGGGTGATATATGATGTAACAGAGGAATGATTTAACTAAGTGTAATCTAATCTAAATTATTAATCGCATGCATATATCCTAGTTTTAAACACTATCTAACTATAACTATACCGGAGAATAAAACAAGGTATGCAATCTATAATAATTTCCTATAGCAATTGGTAATAAACATCATTCAACTGCAATAAGAAATGAAATTTTTTAACAATAATCATTTTGGATAAATAGTTAGCCAAAACAATTGTGAGAGATATATCACATATAGAATCATTCACGTATTCAACAGGAAATTAAAGCCAACACCACACAAAAGTGCAATAATGCTAACCGAAATCCAATCTTTTATACATAAAGCAATTGAAGAAAAGTTATTGCCTGATACATAAATAAAACAAAATCACAAGATAAAAGTACCATTTGTAATAAGTTATGCTCATGTGTTTCAGCAATATCGATCTAATTCCAACCAATCCAACATCATCTAAGAGTGAAAAAGTGCAATTTCAATAGAACATGCCAGATATAAAAGAAAATAGATCATGTTCCATTAATTCTACCAGAACCTCCTCAAAGGTACAAAAGTTCATGTTTTGAAGAATGTTTCTGATAAAGTTTTTGGACCTATATCTAAATGCATGAGAAGGGTTTAAATACTAAAACTATAGGTCCTAAAATAGATTATTACAAAATTAGTTGAGTAGTTTTAAACGACCTTCCCCAGATTATGCAAAATGAAACTAAAATAGAAATAAAATAATGTGACTAACTCCTTTGCAAGTGATCCTTAAGATCGTAGATATCCGTCATTGGTTTGAGCTGTGTCAGTTGGTCGATCGCATATTTCAATTTCCTAGTAAATATGACATCTGTCATTGTTGGCACCATTTTCTGTGTGGAAGTGGTTAGGCAATGCAGGGTCATCCACTGGCTATAGGGCTTGACTAAGAATTTCCAGTATGCTTCCTAGTTGAGCTTGCTCATTTTTCTAATCACCTCCTCCCTTTCCTTTGATTCTTGTCTCCATCGTTACTCCAGTTTATTGGCGTTTGGAAGAAATCCTAATATAGATTTAGAAACCAGGTTGGTGCCATGTAGATTTTCATTAATGGCTTCAATGATGTTGTTTGTTGATGTGGTCGTGACCATTGTTGCCCTTTCTGCTTGCTTGATCCAAGAATCACAGTCTGCAAATATAATTTATTTATGTGACTCCTCCAGTTTTGGCATATCAGCCTTTCTCACATCTTCTGATTCTTTCCAGGTGATAAGATCAGAAATCCTTTTATGGATTTCATCATACTAAAGCCTCATGTTGACAACTTGGCTTGTTAGCTTATCACTGATCTTGAAGTAAGGATTTACTTGCGAGATTTCTTGGCAAGTTCCTTTTGTTGCATTAGTTGGGTGTTAAGGCTGAGTGCTTCTTTTACGAACTTATCAATTTGTGGACTTTCTTTATACTTCTCTACCATAGCTTGAATTCGCGCGTCCTTACCTGCTAGGTTGGCTTGATGTTGTATTTGCATCTGTTCAAACTCTTGCTATAGTTTGGCAATTTGTAACTCTGCTTGTTGGTTGGATTTTTCTTGCTCTAATTGTTGTTCCAACAGCAGGATATTTTGTTCTTTTCCTTTTAGAATCATTTTAACCTTAGTTGCCTTATAAATAGTTGTCATAGCATAGGCTCTCGCAAATTGCGATAGTCTCAGAAGGTTCTGAGATGGATCCATGGGCGAATCTCTCCAGACAATATCCATTGGTTAATTTTCAGGAGTGGTGACCGTTGTAGCATCCAACCTTCTTTTCTTCCTTAGCCTTTTGATGACAACTTTATGGGTATGGCTATAAAACACATCTAAGGGAGGAATTTCCTCAACTCTTAAAACAATTTCAGAAGTGGTGGTGGAAAGAATGAGCTCTATATCTTGAGTACTTACAATTTTATCCACTATAACCTCTTGAGTTGATCTGTCTTATGGAGTCTGTACTTCAAATGTTTGTTCTTATGTATGGAGCTTTTTATTAAAATGATCCCATTCTTTTTGTAAATTAACAACTGGAGGTTTTGCTGACTAGGTGGAGGTAGAGTGAATTTTAGCCTGTTCCTTCGCCGAGGTTTTCTTGGCTTCTTTTTCTATAGTTCCAGTTGCATCTCTCTCGAACTCTTTTTTTTTGCTACCCCCATTCTGGGGCTGTTGCTCTGAGTGCTGTGACTCATGGGTAGACTTCTCCTGCGACTTTGCTCTAGAATTATCTTTAGAATTTTCCCTAGAGCTTTCCTCTAAGATTACACTGGGAGTTGTATCCCTTATTGGTTCAATCTGTAGCAAGTCCAATGGGACCTGTAATAATCTCCTCTCTTTGTATTCGTGGAAGACCTTAAGATCATCTGGGGAAAAAAGTAGTGAATCCATATGCTTTACTTTCGAAAATGTCTCTTTTTGTAGGAAGAGGTCAGCAAATAAATCTTCCTCATGGCTAAATATTTTCACTTTCACCATGGTAGTGAAGTATTTGGCGGTGACGGCCCAAACTCCTAAGAGTTTTTCGACTACTGATGGTCAGCTTAGACTGGTCATATATCCTCTGAATCCTTTATTCAACCCTGTTGTGATATCACCGCAGATTTTGATAGATGAAAGAAATTCTGGGGGGACGACTGGCGATGGGAAGAACTATGGTATTCAAGTGTCTGCAGCGGTAGAAATCCATGTATGGGTGTAAAGGGGGGAGCTCCACTCCCTCCTGCAGGCAGGCAATAGCTAGCCACGTAAGAAACCATTAGAGAGTGTCAGAGGTCTTTCAGGAGAAGGGATAAGGAACACGAAAGAGGAGCAAGAATCTAACAATTCAAGGGAGAATAACAGCAATAAAGAAAATGAGGAAGAAGACAAGGGACAGGGAGTGAAAATCAAAGCACAAAATGGGCCATGTAAATCCAAAGTTGAGGTCACACCCAGAGTAGTTTTAAATGATCCTGCTTTGCAGGCGCACAAGGACCACATAGGGACATATGCTATCATTTGTAAATTCATGGGATTATGGCCCACTGAAAAGGCTTTACAGACATGGATTAAATACAATTGGAAACCAAAAGGAAGCATTGACCTACATCTTGGGTCAAAGGGTTTCTTTATTGTGGTCTTCACAAACATTGAGGATAAAGACAGGGTGTTTGAAGGATGGCCCTACTTCTATGCAGCAACAAGCCTGTACATGTGACCGTGGATGATGAATTTCGTCCCTGTGCGAGAAAATTTCACTTCGGTCCCAGTCTGGGTAAGACTCTACTCTCTACATCTTGATTACTGGCAACAATAATCGTTATCCGCCATAGGAAACAAATTAGGGCGTTTTGTCAAAGCTTCTGAGGCCACCAAAAGGGGAAAGTACACTTCCTTCGCATGAATATGTGTGGAGATGGATCTCTCTGTAGCTCTATCGGATGAGGTCATCTTGGAAGTTTTTGATGAAGAATGGGTGCAAAAAGTAGACTATGAACATATTCCTTTCAAATGTCGGAGATGCCATAAGCATGGGCACCTATTTAGAGACTGCCTCTGAGTTAAATAGAGAATAGAAGTAAAGAGACCACAATGAAATATACTGAAGGCTTTCACAAAGTAGCACATAGATGAAAAGGGGGTAAGAGGGGGCCAAAGCAACACCAAATAGAAGAGAAATAGGCTAATCTGAATAGGTTCCAAGTACTCGAAGAAGAAGATGAGATAACAAAAGTAGATCAGGTAATGGAAGGAAGCCCAATGGAGAAAGAGAAAGAGGAAGACAGAGCACAAACACAGGATATAAACAAACGGAAAGAGACTATGTTGAGTGATGCAAAACCAGAGATGGACCTAGAAATGACCCAGAGTGAGATGGAAATGGAGGATCATGAACTACAAGAGATTCTTGACAGGGAACACCTAGATCTGGAAGGGTTCTTGAAATAGGGGACCATGGGGGGGGTAGACTCTTTACTTCCAGAAGAGTTTAATAGAGTACAACAGTTGTTCCTATGGAAAACTCAGGATAAAGGGCTGGATAGGAAAGGAAAAAATGAAAGGCAGGGCAACGAGGGTGTGAAAACTATGAAAATCGCACTTGGATTAGCACCCGAAAACCCAGGAAAGAAAAGGGGCAGGAAAAAGCAGAATGAGCTATTGATGGAATGTGGAAAGCTAATGATAGATTCAGGTAAGATGAAAGATCTAACCATCTACTCCTTTACGAATCTTTAATAATGAAGTTTACATCTTGGAATATGAGATGTCTAGGTAGTAAAAGGAAACAAAGAATTCTTAGTAATAGAATGAAACAAGAAGCTTTGGATATGATCTTTATCTAGGAAACTAAATGTTCTATTCAAAAAATAAAAGAAATTCATAGCAAATGGCTCAATAGATTTGAGTTTCTAGAATTCAAAGCAGATAACACAGCAGGGGGCATACTTACTCTCTGTAACCCCCAAAAGATTGGCATAATAGATGCTGAGGCATCTAGAAATTATTTATCAGTGGTTATATAGCCGATGGGAGATAGGGAGACCTATCTAGTCACGAATGTTTATGGCCCTCAAAGAATGGATGATACACTCAGGTTTCTATATTCTCTTATGGAGCTTAGAGACAGACATGTAGATACACCAAGGATCTTGTGTGGGGACTTCAGCATGATCAAATCACTTTCAAAGAAAAAGGGGGAACCAGAACATTAAGCAGAGACTCCACAACTTTTCAAACTTTTATAGATAATATGAAGCTTGTTGATACTAACATGAGTAATGGTATCTTCACTTGGAACAATAAAAGAGGAGGAGAGTCTCAAGTTGCCTCAAAGTTAGATAGATTCATAATCTCAAAGGACCTTATGCTCAGCAACAAGGAAATGATAACAAGAATTCTCCCCTTTGGAGGCTCAGATCATTGGCCTGTTCAACTTGAGGTTCAAGGCATTGGTACCCCCGAGAACAGACCTTTCCACTTTGAGAATATCTAGCTAACACACCCTGATTTCATCAGCAACATTACAAATTGGTGGACAGAAGACCTACATATTCAGGGTACAAGTATGTTCCAAATTCACAAAAGACTTAAGCACATCAAGCTAAGACTTAAAGATTGGAACAAGAATGAATTTGGCAATATTTTTGCAACTAAAAAAGTTGTTGAAGATAAAATGCAGAAACTCAATCAAACCCTTATCTCAGAGGACTTTGATAAAGATAGAAATTACCAAGTCACCAAACACCATCAAGATTGGGAGAATTTATGCAAACAAGAGGAAATATTTTGGAGACAAAAATCTAGAGTTCAATGGTTGAAAGAAGGGGAGCGTAACACTAGATTTTTCCACAGATTAGCCATAGCACACAGATCTCATAATAGGATCTCTTTGATCAAGGATGAGGGAGGTCATCTTCTTAATTCCCATGAGGATACAGAAGATGTGTTAGTTCAGCACCTTCATGGAATAGCATAGGAAACCATTTCAGATAGAGAGCATTTTATCAGGGATTTAACCGGGCATATTCCTAGACTGGTTACTAGAGAGGATAATTTCAATCTCAATAGGCTAGTGACAAAAGAGGAGGTTAGTGAGGTCATCAAAGAAATGAAGAATGGTAAAGCGCCAGGCCCTGATGGTTTCAATGTGGATTTCTTTAAATCTTGTTGGAATATAGTTAAACGGGATATTTTGAATGTAGTGGAAGATTCCAAGTTGAATAGAACTATTTTGAAGGTGCTCAATACTTCCTTCATCTCCCTGGTCCCCAAATAGGACAATGCTCAAACTCTAGACAGGTTTAGACCCATAGCCTTGTGTAATGTGGTTTACAAGATTATATCCAAGGTTGTTGCTAACAGAGTCAAACCACTTCTTCTCACTCTAGTTTCTGTAGAGCAACTGGTTATGTGGAGGGCAGACAAATTCTCAATAACATAATTCAAGCGCATGAGGTGGTGCACTCATTGACTAGCAATAGGAAGGCTGGTATGATTATGCAATTGGACCTTGCCAAATCTTATGATAAGCTGAGTTGGTCATATATAAGGAGGGTCCTTATTGCTTTTGGGTTTGATCATAATATGGTTAGATGGGTCATGGCCCTGGTCACTTCTTCCATCTTTTCAATTCTGGTTAATGGTTCTCCTTCCAAGATTTTTACTCCTTCCAGAGGCCTCAGGTAGGGTGATCCAATCTCTCTCTTTCTCTTCATCCTCATGATGGAAGGATTGGGCAGATCTATCAAGCATGTGAAAGAAGTTGGTAATATCAAAGGCCTCCAACTTTCAGAGACTGGTCAGGCTTTGACCCATCAACAATTTGTTGATGATACTATGCTACAGGGAATCCCAATGGTCAAAGAAGTGCTAGCATACAAAGATATCCTCTCTGACTTTGCCATGGCTACAGGTATGGAAGTTAATCCCTCCAAATCTAAGATTTTTTTTCTTTAATACCAATATAGCTATTCAGAAAAATATCTCAAGGATCCTAGGCTTTCAAAGGGATGTCCTTCCCTCCAAATAATTGGCAATTCCTCTTACTGATAAGTCTTTGCACAAGGGAATTTGTGAGTCAGTGATTAATAAGTTGCAGGATAAAATCAGAAAATGGACCTGTAGATCTTTAAACCTAGTTGGTCGGTTAGTGCTTACAAAAGTTGTTCTCCAATCAATCCCCGTCTTCATGTTATCAGCACTTCCAACTCCAAAAGGAGTTTTGCAACTTTTTAGAACCATTCAAAGAGACTTTCTTTGGGGTTAGGGGGAGGAAAAAATGAAATGGGCTTTGGTATCCTGGGAGAAGATCTGCAAACCCAAAGATTATGGGGGTCTTGGACTAGATGATCCGAAAGTACTAAGTAAAGTTTTAGGGGTGAAATTATGGTGGCACTGGGTGAAAGACCCAAAGGCACAGTGGGCTAAAATCTGGAAAGAAAAATATGCCAGCAATTGGCAAGATAATGATCTGATAAGGATGTTTGGCATCATAAAGGGCTCACACATTTAGAATAAGGCCTAGGGGAATAGAGGATTAGTACAAAAAAATAGATTCTAGGAAATCAGAGAGGGTGATCTTGCTTTGTTTTGGGAGGACAAATGGCAACAAGAACCTATACTGTTAAGAGAGAACCTTCTGGACCTCAAGAAAGAAACAGATACCAAAAGGTTATTTAAGGTAAAAGATTTTTGGGATCAAACCAACAGTGAAGGAAAATGGAGAACCTGGAAGAATATGGATCACAGGGAAGACAGTCCACTAAAAGCCAAAGCAGAGGCACTTCTGATAATATTGGAACAAAGGAAAATATTAGTGACAGGGGGGCATGACCAACTTAGATGGGGCATCAATAATGCAGGCACCTTCAATCTTAAGGAGGCAAAACACATTCTCCTTGAGTTGGAGTCCAATTATTCGAATAGGGTTTGGCAGAACATTTGGAAACATCAAGGTTGGATGAAGATTAAACTATTCATGTGGCTAGTTTATTGTAGGAAAATTTTAACTTGGGATAGCATTAGAAGGAGGGGTGTTCTGGGCCCTTCCAGATGCCAGCTCTGTGAAGCCCAAGAGGAAACAATGGAGCACCTTCTCAATAATTTCATTTTCACCTCTTGGTTGTGGGATACATTTGCCACTATTTTCCAATAAACAGATAGGGAAAAAGGAAGTATTATCAATACTCTTATCAATTGGAGATGCAACTTCTCTGATTTTGAGCTTCTGGGCTTAGCCTGGGCTTTAAAAACAAGCTTCATAATTTGGTCTGTCTGGAAAGAAAGGAACAACAAAATCTTCAAGAATGAAAAATGTTCCTCTCAATGCCTTTTTGAGCAAATCTTAAGACAACTTAAGGAGACGGTATGTACTATTGTGCAAACAATCCCCAAAAATCCACCTTCAGAGGCTGAAACGCAGATTCTTTGCAATTTACGTATGCAGGGCTTATTCCACAGGGCCTGGACAGGAAGGTTTTGAAAATGGATACTAATAAGGATTATTGGCATCCTCCCCCTCAGGGTTTTTCGAAATAAAACATTGATGGGGAATCCAAAGATAACCCAGGTATTGTTGGCTGTGGAGGGGTGTTAAGGGATGAAAATGGTAGTCTCCTTTTCATTTTTCACTGCCATTTGGGAAGAGCAACTAACAATATGGCAGAGTTAATGGCTCTGGAGCAATGTTTGGAATTCCTGAAGCAGGATAATCTCCAGAATGTCATTGTCGAAGCTGATTCAGAGTTAATCATAAACTCGGTCAAAAGAATCAACTATGGCAAGGAGCCGGAAAAAGTCTCAAAACAATGGAGGCTTCTCCAGGTCTTTCAAAGGATTCAGCTGCATCTCTGTGGTTTATGTACTGTGAGTTTTAACCATGTGCGAAGGACAGCAAACAAACTGGCAGACATCTTGGCCAATCAAGGGGTAGTATGTAACAATAGCAGGGTTGCGATGAGTTGGCCTAAGATGCCTCTGAATAGATTAAGGGCGCAATGTCACGACCAGGCAGATGAGGACATAATGGTGTTTCGAAACAAGGACACAGAGGCGGGGTCGAGTTGATTTGGATTCTTTATGCAGTGCTTTTTTAGAAGTAAGTATATTCTGGGGATTCAGGGCACTGTCGGCCTCCCCAAACCTAGACAGTATGAACACAGAAGATTCAGATCAGAATTGTTGAGTAGATACAGTTCTGCGGATAGTCGACCGAAGAGAGGGATTTTCATTCTGCACATATTTTTGTGACTGTGGAGAAGAGATGATAAGTGGGGCCGGAATTCCAGCTTTCACAATAGCCTTAATACCCCTGTCTTCCTTTATGTGGATGCAATACCGCTCGGGAGGTGGTTTATCATCCATCGCAGGCCTTTCACGTGGGAAGTGGTTTTGTGGAGTTGGGAGCGATTCCACTCACCAACCAACACGTGGCATAGTACGGTGAAGGAATACCGCCTTCATCACGCGCTAATATTCAATATTTTAGGCCCACGCAATATGCACCTCAGCCATCGGAGCATGCAAGATGGATCTACAATCAAGTTCAACTGTGCTTGTTGGTGGGTCTAGGAAGGCTATCACGGTGTTAATTGTCAGGCTACTTGGTATTGCGATATTATCCTCCGTCGTTGGATCTGGCATGAAGGATCAACAGTCAAGGTTAATGGCACAGTTCCGGGCAGGTTTCGCACCTTGGTGGGTTTCGATGGCTTTTATGCGCTCAACATGCTCAAGGACTATCGCCCTTCGAGACTCGAAATCCTTTTAAGTTGTGTCCCTAATTCCTCATCAGGTCCATTTAGAATTTTTTAATTGTTTGTTGTCTCCGGCTCAGATGCTCTCGGTTTGGTTTGTATTTTGAGGTTATGGCAGTGTTTTTTAGGATCGAGGCTCAGTGTTTTAACCTTGGTAGTAAGCGGTTGGTTTTTCTTTGGCCCTATTTTCGTATGGGAATTTTGTATATTATGTAAGTTGTTTATCGATATAATGAAATAGAAGGTACGACTCTTACTTCAGAAAAAAATAAATAAATAAATAAATAAAATAAAATAAATAAATAAAATAAAATAAAATAAATAAATAAATAAAAATAAATAAATAAATAAATAAAAATAAAAAATAATAATAAAAAATAAAAAATAAAAAATAAAAATAAAAATAAATAAAATAACATAAAATAAAATAAAATAAAAATAAATAAAATAACATAAAATAAAAATAAAAATAAATAAATAAATAACCCGGATGCGAGTGATCCCTCCAGCAATTAATGAAGAACTACGCCGGACAGACAGCTGGCCTAACGGATGGCAGGCCGGCGGACTGCATGGTACAGGCCGTAGATGGATTTAACAAGTTCAAGGTGGGAGATTTAATTCTGCTGCAGCCTCGAAGTTGGCTCGAATTCATTTCGAGCATGGCGACTCTGATAGCACTCTGGCTCCGGGCCATGAATCCGCGCAACGCCATTAATGTTTCAAGATATTATGGGGCTAAGTCGCCTCAATTTTGCTGTATTGTCATTTGGGTTTGGCTGCTTGATCGGTGCTGGAGACGCCCTGAGATTTTTAGAGCTCTCTCTTCTCCTGGTCTACTTCATCTCATTTGTTCTCCTTGGTTCTCTGCCCTTGCAACCATGCCGCGCAGACGAGGCATCCCTCGCAGGGGAAGTCACTCAGGAAATAGGGGAAGCCTTGCTCGACCCGCGCCTCAGATTGTTGCTCCTATTACCTCTGCTCCGCCCTCGTCTCCGTCGTTGGAACAGGATAGGTTTCGTCCAAACGATTCTTTTCAGAGCTCCAGTTTTTCTTTCCAGAGTCAGCTCAATAGACCCATCGTGACAATCAATTTCACAGTACTTATTTCTGAAGAGGAGGGCAATTCGTCTAGCTCGGCTCCTTCTGTTTCCGCTCCTTCACAAGATGACAGCATTCTGCTCGGGGACCTATCAGGACGAGTTTATCATGTGGACCATATGCACGAAGACGCCCCTGCTCCGGAACAGCCTCAGCAGCCGATTCCATTACAGGAAGAAGTTTTAGTTTGCGGGCCTTCTCAACGAGATCTTGGAGTTCTGCACCTGGTTACTCATCCGGATGGCGAGCCAGTTCTGGATGAAGATGGTCTCGTTACTTGGCTGGCCTCCACCAGCCAGGAAAAGGAGGACACGCCAGCTTTGCTAAGACATGTCGACTGAGCACAGTAACTTCTTACCGGGCGGCTTTCTTGATCATCTGTTTTGTATTTTTGGTTTTATGGTTTTGAGTCTGAAGTTAGTGGTAGATAACTGGTTTATTCTCAAGCTTCAGGTTGTAATAGCTGAAAAGCTAGGCCTATCTTTCTGTCTCACATATGATTATGTCGGAGGTTTTTTTGCACTGTCAGTCAATGCAGGCCACGAAAACTGTAGGCATGGTAAATCTAGTCAGTATGTCTGCATTGTAATTTTGGATGAAGGGTTGAACTGTAAAATCCCTGTTTTTCTGGCTGAGGATTGGCTTAGGCCTCCTCTGAGGATTTAACCTTACTGTACATATTTTTTCACTTTTTTAATAGAATTAGCATTTACAGAGAAAAAAAAAATTAAATAAATAAAAATAAATAAAATAAATTAAAAATTAAAAATTAAAAAAAATAATAAAATAATAAAAATAAATAAAAATAAAAATAAAAATAAATAAATAAAATAAAAATAAATAAATAAATAAATAAAATAAATAAAAATAAAAAATAAAAAAATAAAAAATAAAAAAAAAAAAAAAAAAAATAAAAAAATAAAAATAAAATAAAAAATAAAATAAAAAATAAAATAAATAAATAAATAAAATATAAAAAAAATAAAAAAATAAAAAATAAAAAATAAAAATAAAAATAAAATGTATTTGGCAGTGACATTTGGGTCATACTATCTTCCTAAAAATGTAGCCAATTTCAAAGATTCCATAATCTCTACTTCCTTGCATGCATGTCCAAAATCGTGCAGTGCAAAAACACCACATTGCAATGGAAATGTAGCCCAAATGGCCTTTTTTGTTCCTTCAATCTTTTGCTCAGCCCACCCTCTCCTGCCATTTGGTAGGCTATCTCCCTAGCCATTAGCTTATCAGGGACATAGTATGGGAGGACGTGGTGAAGCAATGCTCCCGAATACTCTGATATATGTAAATGTCTCCTCCCCAAACCATATGAATACAAGTAGGATATCTACTTCAGCTTCTCTAAAAAATATAGGGGCATTCCTGTTGTAGACCTGTTTATGAATAGGCAGCATAACCCCTTGACGAATTCCGTAAAATTGAGGGTGAAACTCAGACTCCCACATATTCTTATGATATATATGAATGTGAAGTGGGTCTTTCATAGTCCACTTCCATCCCATGATAGGAAATTTGGAACCAAAACAGATAGCGTCCATTATATAGGCACTCCTGAAAAATGGAGGGTAAACCCTAGAAGAGATACTCCTCTTTCTCCTATACTCTATTATGGCTTTTGCCAAATTATCAGACAAAATTTGGGCCCAAATCATTATTGTTGTGTTTATGGTTGCATCTATTAAGGGCAACCATTCTGGGAAAAATTTGGTATTATCGAGCTTGTTGAACATTCTACATAGCATGGTTGTTGCAAAACTATGAGGGGGAGCTATAAATGTTGTAGAATACATACCTGATTTATCCTTTTTGATCTTGCCTTCATTTTGCGTCCAGGTTCGCATAATGTCTATTGGGTCTTCATTCTCCTTAGCAAATTTCTCAAGGAACTGTTTGTTGTAGAATGCCTGTGGCTCTACCAAATTGTACATAAGTCGCAGGTTATCTAGTGAAAAATATCCCATCACCTCCTGTCTGCTATTCTTAAATTCTCTATCTGAGACATCCACCTGATCAATTATCCACTTGACCATATCTGTATATGAAATCATCTTTGGTCTCATGGCTATGCTGTGTAGAAATGAGCATGCTTTCTCGAAGATGGAGGCATCTGAGGAAGCATGACCATTGGCTATGGCCTTTGCTACTAGAGGTCTTGGTTGCTCTTCTTCTAATAAATCATGCATGGTTTCCCACGTAGAGGTTCCTCCGTCTCTGCTGCATGTAGTGTCAAAGAATAAAGGAGTCATTTCTGATTTCTCAGACACAGCTACCTTACCCTTCTTTGCCATTTCTCCCGACAACTCTTTCTGTGGATCTTTCATGAAAATGGAGCAAAACAGAAGCTATCAGATATACAGAGATAAGAATGAACCTAAGAAAGAATAATGCAGATAAATTTGAAAAGGTGACAAGAAAGAAGTTTTTATTTGAACGCAGTTGAGAAGATATCGTATGACATTAAACTGTCTTTCAATTGTAAATGTTATTAACCCTTACTAAACTCCTACTAATGGTTCCTTATCCCCTACTTTATTTCTCATTAATGCTCTGCATCGTAAGTTGGGGAAGATATTTTTAGGGTGGCGAGCCTTTAAACTGCAAAAATATTGATTTTGCGATTATGATGCAACATCACAAATCACATCATCGCATTGTGATTATTGAGATTTCTTTAATGTTTCTTTAGTTTTTGCGGGATGCAAGATGCGGGCCACTGATTATTGGTTTCAAATAATAGCTTATTTGTTAGGATTTTCTATGTAAATCACTTTTTCTTTAAGTAGCAGACTTGAGTGCTTGTTTATAACATATTTCGGAATCGGGTCCAAGTCTTCAATCGCATTTCGCAATTTTGCATGATGGTAAGGTTCCGGGCTCCTCTTAAATGTTCTTAATGATGCAATAAGGGAGATTGTGTCATCGCAATCTCGCATATCGCATGGTTTAAGATACTTTATTAAGGCATGCCCCTTGTGAGTGGTCATTTGAGATGCGGGCATTATTTTAATAATAATTGCTTTAGACCTTAGTTCATATGGGAAACTCAATAGTTTCAAGGTTTTAGCGCAGTGTTCTTTTTTTTATTGCTTTTCATTAGTTTTAGTGGATAACAAGGCTTTTGAGACACTTGGTCATGTCATATGCGAAAAGGCAGAGATTTGCTAGCTTTTTCAAAAGGTTTTATTTTGATATCTTGCTTCATTCCAAAAATCAACAAGAAAAATGCCTAAATGCTAAACTTATTTTTGGAAGGATTTTTTAAAGGGTCCCCATTCATTAATATAATATTGGCTATCACTATTAATAAATGGGGTGTTGTTGAATAGCACAACAATTGGAGATTCACTTGGGAGAACCAATTATCTCTGACATTTTTTTGAAATTTCTAAAAACTTCCAAAATAAAGGTAATTTTAGAAAATAAAAATTACATGAAATATAAGGTAAGAAATATTTCTCTGAATAATAAATCAACATTTACCTAACTATCATTCTTTTGATCATCTTCTTTAATATGAAATTTTCTTTGTCTACATCAATCATTACTTGGTTTTAAAGATTAAAGCAGGGGGGAGGACTCTCACAAATCAACTTTTTAGTATACTCAGTTTCTATAGGTAGAGCCTCTACTCCTAGCAGGCATCCATAGCCTCAACAGGGTTGCCTTTTAACCAACAATGATTTAGTATCCCATATAGATAAGAATGAAATCCTTAAAGATAAGTTCAGATTTATATACTTGTTTTTCTAAATAATTTTCTTTTCTTTAAACTTTTCATTTTACTCCTTAAAGGCAATTGTCTTGGTTTGGTGACCAAAATTTATAATGCCATTCATTGGTTGTAACTTGGCTGAACATGATGGCTCTTGATGAGACCCCTTATCTTTTGATTGATGGAATCTCAAGTCATTACCCTATTTTGATATGCAATATTGGTAATGTCAGCTAGTTATTTCCCTATGATCATGGTAAGTTGGCTCTCGATGAGACCTCTTATCCTTTAAGTTTAAGCATATTTTAGAATTACACTCTAAGGAAGAAAGCTTACTATATGGGGAGAATCATTGACTTCTTAAGAGTTTCTGGATGACAATTACATAGTTGAAGATGCTTTTCTGTAGAGAGACATTGCTTTGTTTAAGATGCTTTTCTTGACTGATGGTAGAGCAAAGGTTTCTTTATAAAGTCAAGATTTAGCAAAAGACAAATAATTTCGATAGAGAACAAGAAATATTAGAGCAATAAAATTTAACTCATGTTTCAAATGTGAAAATCGTCTTCTTAACCATCTTTACTTATACAAGCAAAAATTCAAAATATAAAAGAGACTATTATTTGTAAAGCCAAAAGTAAATGCTACTTCAACTTTTTATTTTCCTAAAAAATAAAGACAATAATATACAAGGAATATAAGAGGTGATCTTCTATGAGAAATGTTTCGTAAGGATCTTCCCATTAACAGGTAGAGATTCTCTCTTTCCTGACAAATCTTGTAATAAAAAGGTTGATGGGCCTATTTGTTCCACAATCTAAAACAGGCCAAGACACATTCGTTGGAACTTGGTATGCTTACCTTTTTCCTCGTGTGCTTTGTCCCATTTTAATACTAGGTCTCCAAGCTGAAAGGATTTTGTACTTACAGAATTAGTATCAAAGGAATCTTTGACTAACTGTTGATGATGTGCATGTGTAATTTTGGCCTTTTCCCTTTCTTCTTCGCGCTTAAGGATTTGTAATTGTCTCACTTGCATAGAAGAGGAAGGATTTTCTTCAATAAATTGAACTAGGGCTAGTGAGGGAATAGCTACATTTGTTGGGAGGACAACCTATTTCCCATAGACCAAATTAAAAGGAGAAGTGCCTATGGAGGCCTTCTGTTTTATTCAATCTGCCCATAGAGCAAATATTAAAGACTTATGCAAATTTTTTTGACTTTGATCAATGGTTCATTAATAATTCTAATGAGATTTTTGTTTGTAGATTCGGCTAAGCCATTTCCTTGATGATAATAGTTAGCAGAGTATTTAATTTTAAAACCTCTTTTAAGCACAAATTCTATCATAACATTGCCTAAAAAATAAGATGCATTATCAAACGGGTAGAGGGTAGACTAAATCTGGTAATAATAAACTGATCGATGAATTCAATGATGTTCTCAAAATTTGCTACCTTATGCGGAATTGCTTCCACCCATTTTGTGAAATAATCAGTTGCTGTAAGAATGTCTCTATGTTGCTTAGAGGAGTGAGGAACGATCCCTCCTATTATGTCTAGTTCCCATTGTTCAAATGGGTGTTCAATGTTGATTGGTTGCAATGGTAATGTGGGTTTCCTCTATCTGCCAATAGCTATTTTACAAACTTTACATTTCCTTACATAATTGTGCACATCCTTGAATAAGGTTGGCCATTAATAGCCAACATGCATGATTTTAGTGCAGTCGTATACCCTTCAAAGTGTCCACCAGCTGGCCCATCATGGATTTCCTGCAAAACCTTTTCTACCTCAGATTTTTCAAGACATCTAAGAAAAACAAAGTCATAATTTATTCTAAATAACACATTATTGATGATTTGGTATTGTCTGGCTTTTAGCCTCAGGGCCCTTTTTCTTTGGTAATTTAGTTTTGGAGGGGCATACCCTTTTCTTAAATAAAAAATGATATTAGCATATCTGGATTCAGTGTCATTAAGGTTTACCTCGTATACTTGTATATTGTTACCTGAATCTTGTAGTGCTGGTAAGTTGGATGCTCCTGCTAACATTCTGCAAAAACCTTGACCTTTTAAAATTTTAGCTGGTTTTATTTCAATGTCATATTCTTGTAGTGTCGTTACCCAATTTGCTCTCTTTTCACCTGCATCCCTTTGTATTAACAGATTTCTTACTGCTGAGAATGGTACTACTACCTTTGTGTGGGTTTTGAGGAGGAAGGGCCTAAAATGCTTTATGGATTTGAAAACAACAAAGGCTTGTTTTTCAACATAAAAATAGTTCAATTCATCCCCCTGTAAATTGGAGCTAAAGAAAGAAATTGGTGCTTCGACTTTATCATCATTGACCTGTGTTAAAATAGTTTCATATGATTTATCAGAAGCGAAAGTATATAAAATGAAATGATTAGAAAAATTTAGAGTTGCCAAAGAGGGAGCATTTATGATCGCTTTCTTGATCAAATTAAAGGCATCATGCTATGTGTGTCCCCATTTGAAAATATATTTTTTCTTAATCGTAGATTGAAGAGGTAAAACAATTCGTGAAAAGCGAGGGACAAATATTTTAACAAAATTTATCTGCCCTAGGAAAGATTGCATAGACATTTTGTTATGAGGTAAAGGAATTTCAGAAATTTCACTTATTCTATCTGGGTCAATGTGAATACCTTCTTTGGATATAGTGAATCCAAGGAGTTTTCCTTCACTTAATGCAAAGAAATATTTCTTGGGATTAAGAGAAATTTCATACTTTTGACAACGTTCGAAGATTTGTTTTAAATCTCTCAGATGATTGCTGCATTTTTTGGAGTATACAGTTATGTCATCTAAATAGATTACCACTGATTTGTTTACCAAACCTTTGAAATCTATATCCATGGCTCTTTGGAATGTTGCACCAGCATTGATTAATCCAAATGGCATCTTTTGATAGGTGTAGGTGCCCCATTTGGTTCTAAATGTAGTTTTTAGCCGGTCATCTGGATGTACTAGAATCTGGTTATAACCTGAAAACCCATCCAGGAAAGACATTAGTTCTGAGCCTGCAACTGATTGCAATATCTGTTCCATAGGAGGCAATGGAAATTTTTCCTTTTGACAAGATTTATTGAGATTGCAGAAGTCTATACATATTCGAATATCACCATTCTTTTTTCTGACTGGGACAAGGTTGGAGACCCACCTGGAATGTCTGACCGGGAAAATAATCTTGGCTTTCAGTAGTTTATTCAATTCAGACTTAATCTGATTTTCTAAATTGGGATGAATCTTTCTCAATTTCTACTGCATAGGTTTTTCATCAAATGCAATGGGGATGGTATGTTGAATTATAGAAGTGTCGTATGTTATAAGATCTTCATAGTTCCAGGAAAAGACATTCTTATATTTCTTCAACAATTGTATAAACACTGATTTTTCATCTGATGTAAGACCAAAACCTAGATTGATATTTTGAGGTTTAAGGTCAGTTCTGAGATTAACCAATTCAAACCTCAGAGTTGAACTCTGAAGTTTTGAGTTGGTCAGTCTTTTGAATCTATCCTTAACGTCATATAAGTCTTCCAGCTTAAAAACATACTTAGGTATACTATTCATTGTTGTGTCTTTCTTAAGTTGGACGTCATGTTGATATTCATCAATTATTTGGTCATCATAATAACCTTCTGATGTCAAAAAGCTTATGATATCTGGATCATTATTAAAGATTCGCCAAATGGTGACATTGTCTGGAATAGAATGCCTAA
This sequence comes from Pinus tabuliformis, assembly GCA_031772625.1. Classification (NCBI taxonomy): domain Eukaryota; kingdom Viridiplantae; phylum Streptophyta; class Pinopsida; order Pinales; family Pinaceae; genus Pinus; species Pinus tabuliformis. Next base: position 157,108,985 of record CM062811.1, on the reverse strand, counting down.
AAATCAATTCAATATAAAATCGATCGGGACTATAATCTCCTGGTGGAATGAGCTTGTAGGTCACATTAGCCAAAAGGTCAGCGCTTGCATTTTGGAGTCTGGGGATAGGGTGTTAGAGCCTAGATTTACCTCAGGCTAAAAAGGTAAGATTCTAGGTCCACATCAAACCACACTCAGCCTCGTAGCTAGCCCTACGAGGATAGGAGAGGGCTCTCTCCGGGTCAATCTCAGCAAAAGATAATCAGAGGGGGCTTGAGATGACTAATTTAACAACTAATCTTAGGCTAGGTATGAAGTGCAAGGATTTAATTTGAGTTTTTTGGGGGTTTTGTTGGAATCAAGGGAAAGACAAATTTGGGTCCGGGGATGAAGGCCAGTTTTGCAGAGTTCTGATTGGGGCTAGAAAGGCAATCGTTTTGAATGCTTGGATTTGTAAAGATGGAGGGCTCAGACTGATGAGAAGCTGAAGAGGGCGTGAGGGTATCAAGAATCCTCCTCAAACTGAAGAAAACATTGAAAATTAAACAAAACTGGAAGGCAGAGCACAGCAAGCTAATGAATTCTATCTTTGTCACTCAATTTGTTTAATTTCAGAAGCAAAGAGAAGGGAAATGGCATACATAAAACATCAATGAACTTACAATCACATGAATAAAAACACCATCAAAACATAGAGCCACAAGGATCCCAACAAGTGTTGCAAAACCCTGGTCTTTCCTTTGCCAAAAATGCAGAAATCAAATGTACAATGGAGTGCCAAGCAATCCCAAGTGTCCAACCCTGAAAATGACTAAGAAATTACATGATATAGACCATCCTAACCCATTCCCATGCCTCTAGGGGTCGAGCTCATCATTCTAGGAGCTGTTTCAACCAATTCTAAACAAGGCACTAAAATCTAGGCACTCAAACAACTTGCCTCTATATGGAAGGAAATTGATTCATTCATTTAATTTTAACTTTTTAGTGAATGAATCCTCTAGAACAAATAAATATGTACCAAAATTACATCATGGTTATGAAATTACATCATGGTAGGTCAAGAGTACATGAAAAAGTGAAACTAGTCAAAACTGGGCAAATTTCTGAGTTGAAGAGTGAAAATGAGGCCAAATTTCTCTATGCGCCACACCCAAATTCTCTATGCATAGCGCAACTTTGGAGATGATTTTTAGGCCCTTCCTGAAGTCCAAATTGAGCTCATGATAGCTCGTTAGAAAGAGATGCCTGACTACTTTCCACCTCAAGTGGAATTTCTGGATTTGGTGTCCATTTGCCCCTCCAAATATCCAATCTCCGAAGACTGCTTCCTGTGTGTCAAAATATGGGCAGTGAGGTCATTTTTTGAGTGTTTTTGACCCTTTTGAGGGCTCAAAACCTGCCCAAATTTCGTGGCCATAGTTAGGAAAGCATAAATTTTCATGAAAAATCCAAAAATTTAGATTTTTTATGATTTGGAGCCCCTAGAAAAAGCGAGCGCCACGTGGCGTGGCGCATAGGGAGGAAAACCCTATGTTAAAAATTTCTATGCGTAGTGTCTTTTTGCAGACCAGTTTTGAGGACCTTCCCGATGTCCAAATTGGGCGCAAGATAGCTCGTTGGAAATCGTATTGAGTCTAATTTCTAACCCAACTTGAATTTTTCAATTTTGAGTTCATTTTCCCTATCAAAAATGAAAGCTTCCAAGACTAGTAAAAATGTGCCAAATGAGGCTGCCTCATTGCGGAGTGTTGTTGCAGTCAACTTTTGAAGGTATTATACAACTACAAATTGAGCTCATGATAGCTCATTCGAAAAATATTTGTGTATATTTATCCTTTGACTCATCAAGCAAGTCATTTGGCCAACCAAGCTAGGATAAAACATGATTTTCCCAAGGTCACTTCAGAGGTGCATCAATTCTCCCGAGGAAACTGTACTTTTGACATTTCTATAAAACCATGACACCTGTGTAAAAATTGAAGGAGGTTTTTTCTTCCTTGGCCTATTTTGGACAAAAAACTCTCTCAGTTTTCCAAAATTCATCTTTTCTTGCTCAAAAACATCATTGGAGTAAAACCTATCCCGATGTGTGGAACGGGGGATTTGTCGAAATGAAGTGAAATGAAGGGGATAAAGGGATTCTAAATTCTTGAGAAAATTTTGCGAAAGTAGGGAGGGATGCTAGGAAGTAGGGGAAAGTGGAATTTCAAAGATTGAGTGAGTGTAATGGTTCCAAAATGGGAAAACACAGGCCTAGTCTAGAAAATTGTCAAGTTGTAGCAAGAAACTAGGGTTTGTGCAAAAATGAGGAATTCGGGGGATCTCAGTGATGGAAAGTGTTTAATAAGGTACATTAAGGATAGAGGAAGGTGTATGAACATCAGGATACAATTTTTGCTGATGATTTGACCATCCAAGAGAAATCGCCTTCAAAACCTTAGGAGAGGGAAATGACCTTACCTACGCGCAATTGAAGCATGAACAATGCATAAAATGACCCAGTGGAACTTGGCATGATGATGAAAACCCTCTGAATGATGGTACACTTTGTCGAATGGTGACATGAAGCTCTTGGGACAGCCATTAGGGTTTGGCAATTTTAAGTATGAGACTAGGGTTTGGTGCATTTGGGATTTTGGGAAAGGGCATTAGTGGATTTAGGGGGTAGGGGAACTTAGGGAATAAGGGAATCAATTGAAAAATGGGGTAAGGAAATAAACTTGGTGCCAAAACAGTGAATCAAAAACCCTAGGCAACAACTTTTTTTGAGGAATTTCAAATGGTAGGGTTTGATCTCTTTAAACACTCACCATGAAACACACACCATCAAACAATCATCAAACTTGGACAAAAAGCAATGACAAAGGGTCAAACTACTTGGAATAGTGCGAATCTATGCATTTTTGGGTGAATGGAGAGAGTTCTGGAAGTTTTTGGGCTATCTGGCTGTGTGCGCCGCACATCCAGCCCAATGTGCCGCGCCCGTGCTTTTTAACACTGTAAACTGAGGCCCAATGCGCCACGTCTCCTGCCCCGTGCGCTGCGCCGGTAACTTACATCAATTTTTTACGCGAGCTTCACACGCATTCACCCAAATCATTTAGCTTTGGTTCTCTTTGTTCTCTTGCATGTAAATGAACTATTGAAGAACAAGAATATATCCTATGGCATGGACTTTGATTCTTCATTTGGCAAACCCACTTTTGTAATGTTGCAGACTTTGGCACTTTCACATAACTCTGTTTTTGCTTCCACTTTGATTTTTGGCTGAATGATGAAACTCTGTCTATTTTTGTAGGGATGATTGGCATGTAATTTAGGCAAAGGATGACCAGGGCTACGCCTGAAGTACCTCATGACTGCAAAAACTTTAAAAATTACATATTTATTACAAACCATAAATTTGATGATTTCTTCTTCAAAACATAGTTTTGAAGAAAAATCATGATCAAACATATTGACGATGAAATTTTGCAATGAAAACTGATTTTGAACGTCCCTCATGTGCCTGTGGACATTATTAGACTTTTTGAAGATGAAACCCTAGACCTAATGACTAAAATGACCCTTTTGCTAACCAAGAGACCAAATAGGGCTGTGAATGACTTTAAAATTGATTTTGATGTATAGACACAAAGCAGTAGATACATGACATGAGGGAGATGAGTGACAAGACCATTCTGTCAGAAAATCGATGTTCCTAATGGAATGAAAATGACTGGACTGAATGGGACACCTAAAAATGAAATGCAACAAAAGAGATTTTGATCGCTGATGGAGGGATGAAAAGACCGACTCTAACATTGGCTTCAATGGGGATGGTAGCTCCTTGGAGGTGCCAATAACTACGGATCTTTAGGAGAGCAGACAGTGCCTTCATCCATTGGGCAACAGAGTCACAACACAAAAATTGACATTATGCAGACTGACTCTGACTCAAGGCTAAAACTAAAAACCATAATAAAATCAAACATGACTAAAACATAACTAACAAACTGGAAAGATGCTCATATTTGAGCTTATTCATCAAACCTACTCTAATTTTTCTTTTCACAACCCGATCAAGTGAAATGGAACAACCAATGCAACCATGTAAGCATCCTGGCTGCTATTTGAATTCTCCACAAGTGCTCGCTTAGGAACAACAAGAGAAAACTTTTGAACAGCAACTCCCATGGAAACTTGGAATCAAGTTGACTGTTGATAAACTTGAAAAGCATGAATTGACTAGATGACTTCAAGAATACTGCAAAAGGATCTTCATAAACATCGCTATTGATTTCCATTAACACATTACTACTCTGGTCCAAGTAATCTTCATAGCCGGATATTAAGATGTTCATCACATCGGTGCTGTCTTTCTTTGGTGACAGCAACAGGCTGTCAAAAGGGTCCTGAATTTCGTTAATAACCAAACTCTGTTGCTGATTCCAAACAGAACAAAAGTCTCCTTTATCAATCTCCTCATATGATTGCAAACCTTGGTATGGGCTATGCAATGAACAATCTGTTAAACAAGACAATGAAGGCGACTTTTGAATAAGATTATTATCAGCATTCTTATCTGGCACATGGTTAGCCAATGGGGAAGAAATTTTACAGCAAACATCATCCAACACACGAGCAATAGGATCATTAAAAACTTGAGAAGACTGTTGCGATGTATCTATTGAAACTGTATGACATCCTACTGGCTCATCATCTTTTTCTTTAGAGATATTACAAATATTCTGCCTTATAAACTGAAATGCTTCGAAACAAAAGGGTACCAAATCCTCTTGCATCATTAGATCATGTATTTCAGATTCCATGCTTTCATCTATAATCTGATCTTCAATTGTGTTTGGTGGCTGCAAATCTGATGCTAGGGAGGGTTTTGTATCCAAAATGATTTCATCAATCATTTCAGGGGAAGATTTCTCATTAACAACTTGCTCAAGAATTTTTTTATCTGTCTCATCCTCAACATTAAAACTGAGAGATTGTTGATTTCCTACAGTCTACTCATTTGAAGATTTACTATGCAATTTACCCTTCAAAAACTGAAATGATTCAAAATAGAAAGGTAGGGAATCTTCTTGTATCATTTTATCATATGTGCCAGCTTCCATGTCTTCATCTGCAACTTGACAATCAATGGCATTTGGGGGCTGGAAATCTGAATATGAGAAGTCTTGAACAAGGTTTTTATTGCCTTCAAGATGGTCCAGATCAAGACTTGTTGGCAGTTGATTTCTAATTGCATGAAAATTGTCTCTGATGAATTGAAATGAATCAAAACAAAAAGGCAAAGATCCTTCACTTCAAAATTTGCTGCACTTTCCTCGTCATTGTCATAGCTGATATGCATCAACTGAACATTGTATTCGAGCTGCTGTAAGTGAACTTCCTCCTCCCACAAACTAGCTGTTGGTTTGTCTGCAAGATTAGCTTCAGTTTGGAGAACATAATCATCGTCATACTGATCAAACTGAGGCAAATCATCAGTATAAGACACATCATCAAGCATACATGTCATATCAATAGATCTCTCTTCTCCAAGATGAGCTATAAGACAATCATTATCCGATCTATGACAACTAGGATAAGAAAGAAGATATTTTGGAGCAGCAACTTGTTCTTCTTCAATCAGCGAGCCATGGTCTTGAACATCATAATCATTCCTTGTGGTGATCCTTTGCATCATCTCTTCTACTGCACCTACCAACATGTCAAGCTTTACCTCTAGAGATGTCAATTTCTCCGGATCTACGTTTTTCATTTCTTCTTCCTTCAACCTTGCCCTTCGGATCAGCAAGTGAGCCTCTACATTTACTGCATTGTTCTGCATCTCCTCAAGTGTTGCAATATTCCTTTCTCTCAGCTGAAACTCCATTTCCGGATCAAAGGCACCCAGGTAGTGTAAGAGAGAAGATCTAGGAGGAGGTATTATATCAATTGGGATTGAATAATAAACTTGGTTAAATCTGGCAGAAAATTGTTGTACTGTCTCCCCTGACTGTCTTTTCAGCTGGTTATACTCTTCTAAAATAAGGAAAAGGTTCTGTCCGATCACCCACCTATCGAGAAAAACTTTGACGAACTGCTGGAAATCTGAGATGCTCGCATCAGGCAGGGTTTTGAACCAACTCTTGACTTTGCCTTACAAAGAAAGAGCAAAAAGCCTAATACTGACATCTTCTTCATCAACTTCAAAAAGATCAAGAAAAGTCTCAACATTCTGCACATGTTGCTCAGCGTTGACATTCTTACATTCACCGTCAAATCTCGGCAAATATAGGTAATAATTTGCAGGGAAAGCATGGAGAACAGAAGGTAAAACAAGAGGTTTATACCTATCCGGGACTATAAAAGGTGTAGGAGTATATACAAGAGCTACAGGATCAGGTTTGTTTTCTTTAGGCTCATCACGCTGAAGAGAGTCATCATGAGATGTGGGAAAAGTAAGGAGGCCAGGATCAAAGGGAAACTCAGTATTTACACTTTTTGAATAGGTCGATTGAAGATTTTGATCACCTTTATCATACAACAAATTCTGAAAAACTTTCAGGACAGCTTCAAGAACAGAAAAGAAGTAATTTACAAGAAAGCAGACTAGATCATGAATACCATTCCACTTTGGATACCCGAACTTTGTGTAAGATCCTTCCATTTTCTCAAAGAAAGAGTTAGTCCTCCAGTGGAGTCTTTACATTGAGTTAGAGTCAGCAGGTGAATGATTTCAGCCTTGCTATGTCTGATCATTGTCCGCCATCAACCATCAGATCTAACTTGATACATGTACTGGGATGATCATTTAGATAAGATGTTCAGTTTATAAACTAGACCGAAGATTGACTGAAGCAGCATTCATCTACTTGTGCTAATGCAAATCAAAAGCGTTTCGAAGGCTACCTGGCTAACTTCAGGCTCCGTCTGTAGTCTACAAAGCCAAACAATGAAAATAAACTTTGTTCCCCAGTATGTTCGCCACTATGTTAGAGCCTAGATTTACCTCAAGCTGAAAAGGTAAGATTCTAGGTCCACATCAAACCACGCTCAGCCTCGTAGCTAGCCCTACGAGGATAGGAGAGGGCTCTCTCCGGGTCAATCTCAGCAAAAGATAATCAGAGGGGGCTTGAGATGACTGATTTAACAACTAATCTTAGGTTAGGTATGAAGTGCAAGGATTTAATTTGAGTTTTTTTGGGGTTTTGTTGGAATCAAGGGAAAGGCAAATTTGGGTCTGGGGATGAAGGCCAGTTTTGCAGAGTTCTAATTGGGGCTAGAAAGGAAATTGTTTTGAATGCTTGGATTTGTAAAGATGGAGGGCTCAGACTGATGAGAAGCTAAATAGAGCATGAGGGTATCAAGAATCCTCCTCAAATTGAAGAAAACAATGAAAATTAAACAAAACTGGAAGGCAGAGCACAGCAAGCTAATGAATTCTACCTTTGTCACTCAATTTGTTTAATTTCAGAAGCAAAGAGAAGGGAAATGGCATACATAAAAAATCAATGAACTTACAATCACATGAATAAAAACACCATCAAAACATAGAGCCACAAGGATCCCAACAAGTGCTGCAAAACCCTGGTCTTTCCTTTGCCAAAAATGCAGAAATCAAATGTACAATGGAGTGCCAAGCAATCCCAAGTGTCCAACCCTGAAAATGACTGAGAAATTACATGATATAGACCATCCTAACCCATTCCCATGCCTCTAGGGGTCGAGCTCATCATTCTAGGAGTTGTTTCAACCAATTCTAAACAAGGAACTAGAATCTAGGCACTCAAACAACTTGCCTCTATGTGGAAGGAAACTGATTCATTCATTTAATAGTCACTTTTTAGTGAATGAATCCTCTAGAATAAGTAAATATGTACCAAAATTACATCATGGTTATGAAATTACATCATGGTAGATCAAGAGTACATGAAAAAGTGAAACTAGTCAAAACTGGGCGAATTTCTGAGCTGAAGAGTGAAAATGAGGCCAAATTTCTCTGTGCACCGCACCCAAATTCTCTATGCATATCGCAACTTTGGAGATGATTTTTAGGCCCTTCCTGAAGTCAAAATTGAGCTCATGATAGCTTGTTCGAAATCACTGCCTGTCTACTTTCCAACCCAAGTAGAATTTCTGGATTTGGTGTCCATTTACCCCTCCAAATATCCAATCTTCGAAGACTGCTTCCTGTGTGTCAAAATATGGGCAATGAGGTCATTTTTTGAGTGTTTTTGACCCTTTTGAGGGCTCAAAACCTGCCCAAATTTCATGGACATAGGTAGGAAAGCATATAATTTCATGAAAAATCCAAAAATATAGATTTTTTATGATTTGGAGCCCCCTAGCAAAAGTGAGCGGCACGTGGCGCGGCGCATAGGGAGGAAAACCCTGTGTTAAAAATTTCTATGCATAGTGCCTTTTTGCATACCAGTTTTGAGGATCTTCCCGGTGTCCAAATTGGGCATAGGATAGCTCTTTGGAGACATTATTGAGTCTAATTTCCAATCCAACTTGAATTTTTCAATTTGGAGTTCATTTGCCCTATCAAAAATCAAATCTTCCAAGACTGGTCAAAATGTGCCAAACGAGGCTGCCTTAGGGCAGAGTGTTGTTGCAGTCAACTTTTGAAGGTATTATACAACTCCAAATTGAGCTCATGATAGCTCATTGGAAATCTATTTGTGTCTAGTTATCCTTTGACTCATCAAGCAAGTAGTTTGGCCAACCAAGCTAGGATAAAACTTTATTTTCCCAAGGTCACTTCAGAGGTGCATCAATTCTCCCGAGGCAACTGTATTTTTGACATTTCTCTAAAACAATGACACCTGTGTGAAAAGTGAGGGAAATTTTTCTTCCTTGGCCTCTTGTGGACAAAAAACTCTCTCAGTTTTCCCAAATTCATCTTTTCTATCTCAAAAACATCATTGGAGTAAAACCTATCCCGATGTGTGGAACAGGGGATTTGTCGAAATGAAGTTAAATGAAGGGGATAAACGACTTCTAAATTCTTGAGAAAATTTTGGGAAAGTATGGAGGGATGCTAGGAAGTAGGGGAAAGTGGAATTTCAAATATTGAGTGAGGTTAATGGTTCCAAAAGGGAAAAACACAGGCCTAGTCTAGAAAATTGTCAAGTTGTAGCAAGAAACTAGGGTTTGTGCAAAAATGAGGAATTCGGGGGATCTCAATGATGGAAAGTGTTTAATAAGGTACATTAAGGATAGGGGAAGGTGTATGAACATCAGGATACAAGTTTTGCTGATGATTTGACCATCCAAGAGAAATCGCCTTCAAAACCCTAGGAGAGGGAAATGACCTCACCTACGCGCAATTGAAGCATGAACAAGGCATAAAATGACCCAGTGGAACTTGGCATGATGATGAAAACCCTCTGAATGATGGTACACTCTACCGAATGGTGACATGAAGCTCTTGGGACAACCATTAGGGTTTGGGAATTTTAAGTATGAGACTAGGGTTTGGTGCATTTGGGATTTTGGGAAAGGGGATTAGTGGATTTAGGGGGTAGGGGAACTTAGGGAATAAGGGAATCAGTGGAAAAATGGGGTAAGGGAATAAACTTGGTGGAAAAACAATGAATCAAAACCCTTGGCAGCAACGTTTTTTGAGGAATTTCAAATGGTAGGGTTTGATCTCTTTAAACACTCACCATGAAACACACACCATCAAACAATCATCAAACTTGGACAAAGAGCAATGACAAAGGGTCAACCTACTTGGAATAGTGCGAATCTATGCATTTTTGGGTGATTGGAGAGAGTTCCGGAAGTTTTTGGGCTATCTAGCTGTGTTCGCCATGCATCTAGCCCAATGTGCCCCACCCAGTGTATGCGCCACGCCCGTGCTTTTTAACACTGTAAACTAAGGCCCAATGCACCGTGCCTGGTGAGTGCGTCGTGCCTCCTGCCTAGTGCACCGCGCCGGTAACTTACAACAATTTTTTACCCGAGCTTCACACTCATTCACCCAAATCGTTTAGCTTTGGTTCTCTTTGCTCTCTTGCGTGTAAATGAACTATTGAAGCACAAGAATATCTCCTATGGCATGGACTTTGATTCTTCATTTGGAAAACCCACTTTTGTAATGTTGCAGACTTTAGCACTTTCACATAACTCTGTTTTTGCTTCCACTTTGATTTTTGGCTGAATGATGAAACTCTGTCTATTTTTGCAGGGATGATTGGCATGTAATTTCGGCAAAGGATGACCAGGGCTGCGCCTGAAGTACCTCATGACTGAAAAACTTCAAAAATTACATATTTATTACAAACCATAAATTTGATGATTTCTTCTTCAAAATAGAGTTTTGAAGAAGAATCATGATCAAACATATTGACGATGAAATTTTGCAATGAAAACTGATTTTGAACCTCCCTCATGTGCCTGTGGACATTATTAGACTTTTTGAAGACAAAACCCTAGACCTAATGACTAAAATGAGCCTTTTGCTGACCAAGAGACCAAATAGGATTGTGAATGACTTTAAAATTGATTTTGATGTATAGACACAGACCAACAGATACATGACATGAGGGAGATGAGTAACAAGACCGTTCCATCAGAAAATCGATGCTCCTAATGGAATGCAAATGATTGGACTGAATGAGAAAACTAAAAATGAAATGCAACAAAAGAGATTTTGATCGCTGACGGAGGGATGAAAATACCGACTCTAACATAGGGGAAATATTAAACTCTGTAAAGTGAGAAGTGAGTTCTTGGACTAATGATTGATAATGTCTCAAATATCCAAACAAATAGTGTATAGTATTTCTCACTTGTTTTATCACAATCTTTTAGTCCCCAAACACCTGTAGGTATTTGATATTAAGACTGATGGATTTATATAGACCTTGAACTAATGCTTCATATTCAGTAGTGTTGTTCGTGCAATCAAATTCAAGTCTACATGTTAACATAGTTTTTTCCCCTTCTGGGCTAACTAATATGCATCCTGCTCCTGCTCCATCATTGGATTTAGATCTGTCAAAAAATGATTTTCGAAATAAAGAGCTAACTATAGGCTTATATACAAAATTTATACACTTAGAAGTATTTGTTTGAGAAAAATTTTCAACTTGTGATACAACCGAAGTTTCCAAGAAAGGTGAAGTATTTGCATTGAAATTTCCTAGAAATGATTCGACTGAGTAGTTTCTAATGATATTGCTACTATATGCAACTGGTTCGTTCTCTCTTTATAATTCTGTAACAATATACTTCTGATGATTTTCACAATCAACCCTTATTTGATTTGGCTTTTCATTATAGGGAAGCCACATGTGAGACCAGTCAGTCACAAAATAACCATGGAGTTTCTTTGACCAATCTTTACTAAGGATTAAGTCGTAAAACCCAAGAATATCAGCTACAATAATGTCAATGACTTGAAATACTTTAGGGTTCGATGAAAGTCTAATGATAACTTGATTAAGTTCCCCTATTACTTTGACTTGGGATTGGTCTAACTACACATTGCACACAACAGATTTTTGAGGTTGAACATTCAATTTCGCCAAATTGTTATTGGTAAAATATTAGATGAAGCTCCAGAGTCAACTAAACAGTTGCGTAGATTTTTGTTGAAAATTTCGAAAGTCAACAAAAATGGAGGAGTATGGGATTTAGATCTTCCTCCAATTAGAGAAATATCGGTAGGATCAATTCTGTCTAGTGAAGTACTAGGGGGCCTTCCCATTTCTTTGGTAGCTTGTGAGAGTACGACAGTAGGAAGAGGTGAAGTAGGGACTGCTTTGAGTTCTTTGAGTAGCAGCTTCTGTTGATGTTTCAACTTTCTAAGCTCATGAAAGGTAATGTTCACCCTAGTCTTTTTCATATCATCCACAATGTTATATTCCATTTCATCGGATACTATCATAGTCTTAGCTGGAGGTGAAGAATTTGATTGAAGAGGAGTGGTTTGGGTAGATTTGGATGGAGACTTCTTACCTGTTGTTTTATCCTTGGGAACCAGAGTTGATACCTTCTGCTTTGGATTTGTTTGAGGTGAATCAATAGAGCCTCTACTTCGGGTTGCAACAGGTAGGGCTTCTTGTGTTTCTTCATTGGGAAGGATAAAATCCCACATCCCTTGTAACTCAACCACTTCCTCATCATCTGTTTGTTCTTCAGTTGTTGAGACTTCATCTTCCTCTCCATCCGATTCAGCATTCAATATAGCATTTGGAGGCTTAGGGTCAATAGGGGAATTCCTTTTATATGGTCTGAAATATTTCTTTGAGGAAGTCTCTGCTACTTGTTTCTTGATATCAACCATTTCATTAGACATGGTTTTGAGGACTTTTTGTAAACCTTCAAGATCAAAAGGATCTTTAGGTGCTTTTTTCTTGGATTCATCCCTAAAAGTCACTTTCTTGGATTTTCGTTCTTCTAAAGAATTCTTCTTATCTAAGGCTAAAATTCATTTTTCTACAACTATTGCTTCTTTCATGTTTTCTGCCAAAGTTGGTTTGGCAACCCTATCGACGAAAATAGTTGTGTTCGAAGGGAGAGCAAAAATGTACCACTCGTTTTGGACTTCATTGCTGGGCTTGGATGCCACTGGTATTTTATTCAATAATTTATTAAAGAGAGAGTTGAAGTCTTTAATTGGTTCCTTAGGTTCAGCTTTCAAATTGGAGAGATCATTGATTAGGGTAGTCGTGGATCTATCATCTCCAAATTTGGTTAGGAACTGGTCTTGAAAGGCATCCCAACTATTTATAGAACCTAATGGTAATGAGAAGTACCATGATCTTGCTGACCCCTATAAAGTATAAGGAAATAATATTACAACTGCATCTTCTTCTACTACTGCATTTAGATTAATAGACAACATAAAATTGTTGATATGTTCCTCAGCTAGTAGGCCATTATCAGGATTGAACTTTGGTAGCCATTTCTCGGGATGAGCTGGTAATGGATGTAAAGGTCCTACCATTCTTACAGCTCCTAGATTTTTCCATGGCCTTGGAGGATTTTGAGCCATTGTTGGTGTCTGCGTAGAAGAAGATGTTCCAGTGGTTGAAGGTGATTGGGTAGAGGAGGGTTGAGTTCCAGTACCTGTGTAAATCACGATCTGGAGTTGTGAGGTGGGTGATTGATCTTGTGATGAAATGGATGGAATGAATGAAGATGATTGAGGGGATGATGAAAGAACCTCACTATGAGATTCAGATGATGTCTTCTTAGCTCTCTTACGACTTGGTAGAGGGAATTCAAATGGGGGAATCCCAAACTTTTCACTATGTGCTCTAGTTAACCGTTGAGATGAGGGAAACTGAGAAGTAACACTATCTTGGGATAACTCAGATTCTTCTTGAGATATTGAAATCCCTTGTAACTTATGAATCAGAGATTGGACTTCAGGGGTTTCTATAGAAGAAGAATGATCTAGTTTCTGTGGAATTTCAGCAGTGGGTTCTAAGGGTGTTTTTACAACTTCTTGCTTAGGATTCAAAGATTTAGAATGTGATCGGGAAGTTGGAGGTGAGGGTGAGGGAGTTTTACTCTTAGAATGGCCTGTTGGTTTGAATTTACTTGCCATTCATAGTTCAGGCCCTCCTTCTAGTGCCAAAATGTTGAAGCCTCAAAAATCGTCGCTACAACATGGGGGAAAACCACTCAGTCCAAACCTTGGTTGGCAACTCCTTTTCCATTTGGTGTAGTGGCTCTGACTAGGGATAATGGGACCGTTTTCCCAAAAAGAGATTTTGGTAGTGTTGATGGGGTGATATATGATGTAACGAGGGAATGATTTAACTAAGTGTAATCTAATTTAAACTATTAATCACATACATATATCCTAGTTTTAAACATTATCTAACTATAACTATACCTGGGAATAAAACAAGGTATGTGATCTACAATAATTTCCTATAGCAATTGGTAATAAAGATCATTCAACTTCAATAAGAAATGAAATTGTTTAACAATAATCGTTTTGGATAAATAGTTAGCCAAAACAATTGTGAGAGGTATATCGCATATAGAATTGTTCACATATTCAGCAGGAAATTAAAGCCAACACCATACAAAAGTGCAATAATGCTAACCGAAATTAAAAATTTCATACATAAAGAAATTGAAGAAAAGTTACTACTTGATACATAAATAAAACAAAATCAGAAGATAAAAGTACCATTTGTAATAAGTTTTTCTCATGTGTTTTAGCAATATCTATCTAATTCCAACCAATCCAACATCATCTAAGAGTGAAAAAGTGCAATTTCAGTAGAACATGCTAGATATAAAAGAAAATAGATCATGTTCCATTCATTCTACCATAACCTCATCAAAGGTACAAAAGTGCATGTTTTGAAGCATGTTTCTGATAAAATTTCTGGACCCCTCTCTAAATGCATGAGAGGGGTTTAAATACTAAAACTATATGTCCTAAAATAGATTATTACAAAAATAGCTGAGGAGGTTTAAACGACCTTCCTGAAATTATGCAAAATGAAACTAAAATATAAATAAAATAATGTGACTAAATCATTTGCATGTGATCCTTAAGATCGCAAATATCCGTCATTGGTTTGCGCTATGTTGGTTGGCTGATCACAGATTTCAATTGCCTAGTAAATATGACATCTGTCACCTCCTCCATTTCCTTTGTTGCTTGTCTCGATTGCTACTCTAGTTGATTGATGTTTAGAAGAAATCCTAGTATTGATTCAGCAACTAGGTTGGTGCCATGTAGATTTTCATTAATGGCTTCAATGATGTTATTTGATGTTGCTGCCATGACTATTGTTGCCCTTTCTACTTGCTTGATCTAAGAATCCCAGTTTGCAAATAGAATTTCTTTATGTGTCTCCTCCAGTTTTGGCAAATCAACCTTTCTCCCATATTCTGATTCTTGCCAAGTGATAAGGTTAGAAATCCTTTTATGGATTTCATCGTACTCAAGCCTCATGTTGACGACTTGGCTTGTTAACTTATCATTGATCTCGCAGTAAGGATTTACTTTTGAGATTTCTTGGCACATAAGTTCCTTTTGTTGCATTAGTTGGGAATTAAGAATGAGTGCTTCTTTTACAAACTAATTGATTTGTGGACTGTCTTTATACTTCTCTATCATAGCTTGAATTCACACGTCCTTTTCTACTATGCTGGCTTGATGCTGTATTTGCATCTATTCAAACTTATGTTGTAGTTTGGCAATTTGTAACTATGCTTGTTGGTTAGATTTTTCTTGCTCTAATTGTTGTTCCAACAGCATAATCTTTTGTTCTTTTTCTTTTAGCAACATTTGAACCTCAGTTGACCTATCAATAATTGTCATAGCATAGGCTCCCGTAAATTGCAACAGTCTCATAAGTTTCTCAAATGGGTTCATGGGCAAATCTCTCAAGACAATATCCATTGGTTCATTGTCAGGAGTGGTGACAGTTGTAGCATCAAACTTTCTTTTCTTCCTTTGTCTTTTAATGAAATATTTATGGGTAGGGCTATAAAACACATCGAAGGGAGGAATTTCCTCAACTCTTAAAATAATTTCAGAAGTGGGGGTGGTAGGAATGAGCTCTATATGTTGAGTACTTACAATTTTCTCCACTGTAACCTCTTGAGTTGATCTGTGCTTTGGAGGGAGGAATTTCCTCAACTCTTAAAATAATTTCAGAAGTGGGGGTGGTAGGAATGAGCTCTATATGTTGAGTACTTACAATTTTCTCCACTGTAACCTCTTGAGTTGATCTGTGCTATGGAGTCTGTACTTCAGATGTTTGTTCTTCTATATGGAGCTTTTTATTAAAATTCTCCCATTCTTTTTCTAAATCAACAATTGGAGGTTTTGTCGACTAGGTGGAGGTAGAGTGAATTTCAGCCTGTTCCTTCGCTGAGGTTTGCTCGACTACCTTTTCTGTAGTTATGGCCATGTCTCTCTCAGACTCTTTGTTTTTATTACCCCCATTCTAGGACTGTTTCTCTAAGTTCTGTGACTCATGGGTAGAATTCTCCTGTGACTTTGCTCCGGAATTATCTTTAGAATTTTCTCTAGAGCTTTCCTCTAAGCTTACACTGGGAGTTGGCTCCCTTATTGGTTCAATCTGTAGCAGGTCCAATGGGACCTGTAATAATCTCCTCTCTCTGTATTTGTGGAAGGCCTTAAGATCATCTGGGGCAAAAAGTAGTGAAGCCATATGCTTTACTTCTGAAAATGTCTCTTTTTGTAGGAAGAGGTCATCAAATAAATCTTCCTCATGGGTGAATATTTTCACTTTCACCATAGTAGTGAAGTCTTTGGCAGTGCCATTTGGGTCATACTATCTTCCTGGGAATGTAGCCAATTTTAGAGATTTCATAATCTCTTCTTCCTTGCATGCATGTCCAAAATCGTGCAGTGAAAACACACCACATTGCAATGGAAATGTAGGCCAAATGGCCTTTTTCTGTTCCTTCAATCCTTTGCTCAGCCCACCTTCTCCTGCTGTTTGGTAGGCTATCTCCCTAGCCATTAACTTATCAGGGACATAGTATGGGAGGACATGTGGTGAAGAAATGCTCCTGAATACTCTGATATATGTAAATGTCTCCTCCCTAAACCATCTGGCTATAGGTAGGATATCTACTTCAGCTTCTCTAAAAATTCTAAGGGCATTCTTGTTGTAGACCTGTTTATGAATAGGCAGCATAACCCCTTAACAAATTTTGTAAAAGCTGGGGTGAAACTGAGACTCTCACATATTCTTATGATATATATGAATGGGAAGTGGGTCTTTCACAGTCCACTTCCATCCCATGATAGGAAATTTGGAACCAAAACAGATAGCATCCATTATATAGGCACTCATGAAAAATGGAGGGTAAACCCTAGAAGAGATACTCCTCTTTCTCTTATACTCTATTATGGCTTTCACCAAATTATTAAACAAAATTTGGGCTCAATTCGTGATTGTTGTGTTTATGGCTGCATCTGTTAAGGGCAACCATTATGGGGAAAATTTGGTACTATCGGGCTTGTCGAACATTCTACATAGCATGGCTGCTGCAAAACCATGAGGGGGAGCTATAGATTATGTAGAATACATACCTGATTTATCCTTTTTGATCTTGCCTTCATTTTGTGTCTAGGTTCACGTAACATCTATTGGGTCTTCATTCTCCTTAGAAAATTTCTTGAGGAACTGTTTATTGTAGAACGCCTGTGGCTTTGGCAAATTGTACATAAGTCGCAGGTTATCTGGTGAAAAATATTCCATGACCTCTTGCTTTCTATTCTTAAATTATCTATCTGATACATCCACCTAATCAATTAACCACTTGACCATATATGTATATGGAATTTTCTTTGGTCTCGCGGCTATGTGGTGCAGAAATGAGCACGTCATCTTGAAGATGGAGGCGTCTAAGGAAGCATGACGATCGGTTGTAACCTTTGTTACTAAAGGTCTTGGTTTCTCTTCTTCTAATAAATCATACATGGTTTCCCACATAGAGATTCCTTCGTCTCTGCTACATGTAGTATCAAAGAATGAAGGAGTTATTTCCGATTTCTCATACGCGACTACCTTGCCCTTCTTTACCATTGCTCTCGATGACTCTTTCTATGGATCTTTCCTGAAAATGGAGCAAAACAAAAGCTATCAAATATACAGAGATAAGAATGAACCTAATAATGAATAATGCAGATAACTTTGAAAAGGTGACAAGAAACGAGTTTTTATTTGAACGCAGATGAGAAGATATCGTATGACGTTAAACTGTCTTTCAAATGTGAATGCTATTAACCCTTACTAAATGCCCACTAATGGTTCCTTATCCCCAACTTTATTGCTCATTAATGCTCTGCATCGTAAGTCAGGGAAGATATTTTTAGGGTGGCGAGCCTTTAAATTGCGAAAATACCGATTTTGCAATTGCGATGCAATATCACAAATCGCATCATTGCATTGTGATTATTATGATTTCTTTAACGTTTCTTTAGTTTCTACAGCATGCGAGATGCGGGCCGCTGATTATCAGTTTCAAATGATAGCTTATTTTTTAGGATTTTCTATGTAAATCCCTTTTTCCTTAAGTAGCGAACTTGAGTGCTTGTTTATAACATATTTCAGAATCGGGTCCGGGTCTTCAATCACATTTCACAATTTCACATGATGATAAGGTTTTGGGCTCCTCTTAAGTGTTCTTAATGCAATGCGATAAGGGATATTGTGCCATCGAAATCTCGCATATCGCATGGTTTAAGATACTTTGTTAAGGCCCGCTCCTTGTGAGTGGTGATTTGTGATGTGGGCCTTATTTTAATAAGAATTGCTTTAGAGCTTAGTTCACATGGGAAACCTGATAGTTTCGAGGTTTTAGCGCAGTGTTCTTTTTTTATTTATTTTCGCTAGTTTTGGTGGATAGCAAGGAGTTTGACACACTTGGTCGTGTGATATGCAAAAAGGTGGAGATTTGCTAGATTTTTCAAAAGGTTTTATTTTGATAGCTTGCTTCATTCCAAAAATTAACAAGAAAAATGCCTAAATGCTAAACTTATTTTTGGAAGGATTTTTTAAAGGGTCCCCATTCATTAATATAATATTGACTATCACTATTAATAAATGGGGGGTCATTGAATAGCACAATAGAACCCTGAAAAGAGGAGGATAAGGAGAATGAATAGTCAACTACCACAAATTTGGAGGTGGTTGCAACACAACAGTCAATTGTAAGTTATTTCCATCTATATATCCTTCATATTCATTCCAAGCCCTGTATAGACCCTATACTACCATATCAATAGCAACAATAATCTCCCATAAAATAGAGTAGCAAATAATAACAATAATCTACAAATAATAGCCTTGAAAAAATACAAAGAAACCAACATTAACTTTCATATGAAATTTCACTGCCCATATTGTATTCAATTTGTATCCACTCAAAAAAGAAGAGATCTCATAGGGGCATTGAAAGTGATTTTTTTTTATCTAAATTTGATTAAATCTCTAACAAATTATAGCTTTATCGTAGTTCCCTTATCAATCTATACCTATTGAATAATATTGGACCAAAACCAATCTACTGTTGTTTCTCTATTATTCTTCTCGACACTTATAGATTAATCCTAGGCAGTGCTTATAGATTATATTTTTCGTTTGTAGTACCTAATTCGACATTATCAGAAATAATCAATTTATAAACACATCTAATCATTTTTATGCATATATTTGCATTTTTTTATGAATTTGAAACCCTACTTTTGGATAATGCCTAATTGTTTAAAGTATTTAGACCAATCAAGTTTGTAAATTATCAGCCTCACAAATTTCCTACCTCCAGCTATTATAACCAAAAACATATCATTTAGCCATTATTTACTAGATGGATCGAAATACACCATGTAAGGCCAATTTTACCATAGTAAAATTTCTTTCACTATAAGAAATTACTTAATAAACCACATATGTTAAGTCATTTCCGATTAAACCCATGAGGAATAATTAAATAAATCACCATTTTTTTAATTATCTTCTAGGAATAATTAATTAAACCATTTTTTAACTAATATTCCTTGTCATATTTGACCCAATTATGAGAAATAAATAGATAAATCATTAATTATCTTATTTTTCTCTATGAATAATTAATTAATCACTAATTGGTTATTATTCATTGTCAAATTTGACTAAATCCCCTAGGAACACTTAAATAAATCATTGTTTGTTTATTATTCCATAAAAAATATTTCTTGAGATGATAAATAAATCATTTATTTATTTATTATTTCTAAATACAAGTTTTTAACCAATTTAAATACTTTTTCCCTCCAACCAAATATAATAAAATATTCCAAATGGTTAATTCTAGAATTTGGTTAATAATATTTTATTATTTCCCATTATTCAAGATTAACCTAATATTTTGTTATAAATAGAAGGGTTTTACATTCATTCTCCACTTTTGGTCATTTTCATTTTACACTCACTGTTGTAGCTTTGATTATTATCATTGTCGCACACCATCTTCTTTTTCATTTGAGTTCTCATCGAGATCAAACATTTTGTTTGCTGGGTTTTACACATAATAGAGGAGAGAGACTCTACAAAAGCTGAAGACATTGAGGATAGCCAAGAATCCATCCTATAGAGGGGGTCTGGTAACATTATTTGTTCCCTTCATAGGTGTCATTTAATAAAATAGATTCTTTATATATCTGGTTTCCATTGTATTATTGGAGTTACTTGTGCTTATTTTATTATTCCATATTATTATTTAACTATTTCTGTTGCATAGATCAGGGCTTTGGCAGGTTTTGTTTCTATAATTTGTTGTAGATATACACTGTTTAATAACCATTTTTATTGTTGAGGTCGTTTGTCATCCATAGTCTAAAGTGCTTTCTTTTCTTACACTATCAATAAGAAAAGACCCCAAAATATGGAAACTCCACTGTGTTTTTAATTTTAATTCGGAAACCTGGGTGACTTTTGATTTTCAACTTAGGTTTTTTCTTTTTCTCAATCTATTAATGTTGGTTACTAGCATTCTAACCCTAGTTCAATCCAATTTCTAACTTCTACAAGTTTTATGGTTATTTCCGCAGGTCACAGGAAACAACTGTGATAGAGACGACAAATTTTTCCAAGACTTTCTAGCCCAAAAGGTATGATATCCTAGGAATTAGGTCAGTACCTGCGATTTTAGGGTTTTTCAGGAATTTCTCTAATCCTTTTCTGGGTTTTTCCGAGAGCTGTTTGTTGGGTTGGTTGACCACTATATTAGCCCACTTAGGCCTTGATCTACTCTGTTTCACTCGTCAAAGTGGAATTTAGCTCCTTAGGGCTTCTAGTACGCTTCCACCTTTATAGGAGGAGTTTAGCTGAGTAAGAAGTCTGAGTTTTTGCAGAGCTTTCAGCCATATTTTCTAGATCTATACCTTCCTTCTTTAGATCTTCAAAGATAGGTTGTTTCCATCCAAAGTTCCCTCTTGAACCATGTTTGGTCATTTTCCTTAGGGTGCCACTACTTGCCCTAGGTTTCACACCCATATCCCTATATTTTGCAACGATTTTCCTCACTGGTTATTGTTGTTGCTACACCACTTTCTAGCATCATAGTGTCATTTGATCCCAGTCACACTGATGCTTAAATATCTTGGCCTTTTTTGTATGTTTTCAATTAATTTTGCCACCAACCAACATTGGGTTTTCAAACCCAGTTTGGGTGGGGTTTTAGATAGTTGATTTGTTGTTTTTAATTTCATTTTATTTCAGCAACCTTTTTCTTTTCTCAAACATGATATGGGCTTAATTAATAAACACACTTGCACACACAAGCACACCTTAAGCGAAGGGCACTTGGTTTACACTGTCAAGCCAAGACTTAACTTAATTAATTTATCTTCCCAAACAAGGACAGAGACATTTTGTTTATCTCCCTACACCATTTTTGCGTCCGTTGTGTCTTGTAACCATTGTGCCACCAAGAAATTTGTCGTGGAGACTCTTATTCCTTCGTCCCTAGTTTCTGATTGGGTGTATTACTCCTCCCCGTAGGGTTCGAGTTCATCCTCCCTCGAGTCCCCATACCAGCTCTTCTTTTGGTTCATCTGATTTCG
The DNA here is from genome assembly GCA_031772625.1 of Pinus tabuliformis. Classification (NCBI taxonomy): domain Eukaryota; kingdom Viridiplantae; phylum Streptophyta; class Pinopsida; order Pinales; family Pinaceae; genus Pinus; species Pinus tabuliformis. The sequence continues at coordinate 157,087,447 of CM062811.1, read as the reverse complement.
AGCCTCCTTCATTGCATATTGTCATCATGTTAGTACCCACTGCAGGTGAAGGAAACCAACCTAGTGTTGGCTCTGGTTCTACCCCAGTAGTCACATTTAGTGGAACCATTACAGGAACCAGTCTGGCAGCTCAGTTGCTACCTTTCATGGCTAGGTTAAGTGTCCTGGAATACAGCCAATTGATTAACGGCCCTATACACAACGATGCTGGTTGGCCAGATATGCTGGCTAAGCTTCCCTCAGACATTCTCAAGTTTGAGCGTAACTCTAGAGAGGACCCCACTAATCATGTTTTCTCCTTCCATATGTGGTGTTCATCTAATTCCATCACCGATGACTCCATTCGTCTTCGGTTATTCCAATGCATGCTCACTAGAGATGTTGTGAAGAGGTATGTTGACAACCCGCCACTTCTCATTCCACTTTCATGACACTTGCTAAATCATTCCTTTCATATTTTTAGTTACCTCTCCGATACGACACCGGTATGGAGCTCTTGACTGCATTTCATCAATCCTCTGCCACACGTCTTTCCGATCATGTCAAGGAATGGTGTAGAAGGAGGAGAATGGGTCATGCTCCACCCTTCGAAGACCATGTCTACCTTGATTGGTTTCTTAGGACTCTTTTGGCACCTATTGCCAAAAATGTTGCATCTTACTTTCCTCAGACAAAGGTAGAGGCTCTCCAGACTACTCTAAGATATGACTTTATTTATGCTCAATCTAGTTGTGTCTATATCATTATACTAGACCTCCCTCGTCCTGGTGGTGCTAACGCACCGGGGGCATCTCACATCGTTTACAGTGTTGTTAGAGCTATTTCACATCCTTCACCATATTCTCAATAGAGTTATGGCTATCCATAGGGAGGGCACCAGTTCCTCCAACACGTATCCCCCTCCTACCAACAACATTTATTCAGGACAAAGGACATCTTATGCATTTACCCAACCACATCAGCAGATGTCAGGGCTAGCTAGTACTCAACCTGTCTAACAAATCATTGCCCCCTCACCATCTTACACCTATGTCCCATCAAGCGCTCCAACCCCTCAGGAATTAGCATCATAGCCTCCCATGCATCCTCAACCCAAGCATCCACCGCCCCCTCAGGGTTAAGTGTATGCACAACAGAGTGCAACCAATCCCCAAAGTTATAAGAAAAGAAAAAGGGGTCGGGTAACTAGGGTAACCAAGGTAATAAACCTAATGAACCCCAGGGGAACAAGCCTAACTTCAACAACTAGCAATAGGGCAACCGGCCCAAGCAGAACAAGGCTATTCGTACAAACAAGCCTTAAGCATGTTGTAGTGTACATGGCCATTATACTCATGAGTGTCCCCTCTTACCCTAGATGTGCCAAATGTGGGAAGCCCAAGCAGCTTCTAGAGGTGAACTGCCCATGCAACAATAGCCTTAGAATCCTGCATAGTATTAATCGATCATGCTCACAAATGCTTTCCCTCAGCAAGGATTTGTGGCTGCTCAACCCCAGAAAGGTCAAGCAGACTAACCTCCCCAACCTTTTGATCCTAATGATTACCAAATCATCATGATAAATTATGATGAGGTTAATACCTCCGATGTCAACTTGCAAACTCAGTTATGTTAATTCGACAAACCATTGACCTCATTCGCAACTGAGCCTCTTATAACACCAAATGGTTCATTACAGATCCCTCGACCTAAAGTTGAGTCAATTCCCAAGATATCCAAAGGACCATTACACTGTAATAGGACTTTTAACTGAGTTGCCCATACATACAGTATAGTAAACAACTTGGAGCAATCACCTATTGTCATGTTGACATTAGAAGTCCTCCAGTCATTCCCATCTCAAAAGAAATCTCTATTAAATGCTTTGGGCACATTAGATCCTTCAGTCAATCATTTGATTGTCTTTCCTATTGATGCGTCAGAACATCCTCCATTACCTCAATTCGGTGTTTTCCAGATACCGGCCCGAGTCCATAATGCCATCATCTCCAAATGCATTATCGAGGAAGGTGCATCCACCTACGTGATGTCCACTACTACTTGCAAGCAACTCAAGTCACCTAAACTATCCCCATCCACCATCACTTTGCGTGCTTGGGATGGTCACCCCTCCCAGCCTCTCAGCATGTATCACAATTGTCCAGTGACTCTTGCGGGCAATATTGTCCATGTAGACATTGAGGTTATTGATGCCCCTCTATATTACAACATTCTCTTGGGTCATAGTTACACATATGCCATGTTAGCCATTGCATTTGTGGTTTTCCGCAAGATGTGCTTCCCCCATGAAGGGAAGATCGCCACTATCGAATAGTTGACATATTATGAGCTATCATCCTTAACCTCCCTTGAACCCATTATCTCATCGATGTCCAACAAGAAGTCTGCTACCCCTCTCACCAGCGTTTCACCCGGAGTCTATAAATATTTCACCTTGTTGGGTGCTTTCCTGGTCCTCGCCCTCCCATGTCTGAGCCTAGCGCTTTGAGTGTTTGCATGTTACAAGCATCTTGGGCTACTCAAAAGTAGTCTGGTAACTCTGATCAATAGTCGGCTCCTCAGTACCCTGCTATTACCATCTTAGCCGAGCTATCTGGATCCACCACCCCAGGACCTCCTCCTTTTGTGGATTCCTCCCCTTTGTTTCCACCAGGAACTATTCCTCCAGGTCTCAACCATCTAGGAGCTCATCCGCCAGGACATTACCCTGCAGGACATCTACCTTTCTTGTCTCCTCCTCCTAGAATATTTTTTGTCCCTACCATGGCCTCGTTGACTCTCCCAAATATGAATTTGGGGATCCTAGTATGGTACATTGACCCCCCAACAAGAAATCCTCCTCATTAGATGAAACCATATCATGCTTTGACCCCAGTTGAACCGGTTCTTATGACCCCTATCACCACTCCAGCTCCATCACAACCTCAACAAGAACCCTCTCCTGTTATGAAAGCATCTAGACAGGGAAGAAAATATAAGAAGAAGGAACCTAAGGACAAGGCTCCCCAAGCACCTCCAACTCCCAAAGCTCCAAATATGACACCTCCATGTGCTTTGTGTAATTTTATTGGGCATGCCACCAATAATTGTCCTAAACTTCCTTGTCTCAAACCTTTAGTTCATGAAATGTTCCTTGAGTCTAATATCCCTGAGGTCCAAGTTACCTTACCAGGTCCAGCTAAGAGACTTAAAATGTTGCACAAAAATCACCCTTGTGCCTTGTGTGATCATTATAGTCACTATTATGATTGTTTCCATCATCTCAATGAATTTTGTGATTGCCTCCAGGTGCTTCACGATTTTGAGGCCACTCGTAGTGGATCATTTACTCCTCTACCTATAGATTCTGGTACCACTAGTACACCAGAATAGGGGGACTCTGGTCCCATCATCATGATCCCTCCGCCAGATGTCGATTTGACAGACTCCATTGTCCATATCCTTTATCTGTCGTCATCCTTGAGATCTTTGCAGGAAAAACTCTCTGAGGTTCCCACATGTGCTTCTGTCGAACCTCCCTTGTTGAAAACTCGAGTCTCAACATCAGTAGATCTTCCATCTACTAGCTCGTCATCTGTCATTTTAGACGATGTGTATGTGAACCTTCTTTCTCAAGATGATGCACCAGGTAGTTCTGTCACATCATGTAGTCAATCTTCCTCCCATCCCCCCATCTTCCATTATGATGAGAAAATCATGGAATCCATATATACCCACAATTACCCTTGGGATTATATGTACCATCGTGCATACTTTCTTCCATATTCTCAAACCTAGAAGTTTTCCCCCCATCTTACTCATGATGATCGATGACATATCCGATACGAGGCCCCTCGCTATCTTCTCATCGGCGATAACATTTTTCATCGCAGTGTTAATCATATCCTTCGTCGTTGTCTCACTCATGATTATGGAGAGGACCTTACATCATTCATAAGTACTTAGGTGAGGGGGCATATCTCTTAGAGGATTTCAAAGGCCAACTGCTTCCTAATCCTCGTAATGCACTCTACCTCAAGAAATTTTACCCGTAGCATATCCCATTGATTTGCGTGTATTTATTTCTGTCATGCATTTAGGTAGGGTGCATCGTCCCATTTGTTGTCTTTTGCACCTTTCAGATGGATCCATCATCCACACTGTATATCTGTTATGTCGATGGTGTGAGTTGCTTATCTAGAAATCTAGCCTTGGCAACATGGGCCATTTTCACCCCCTTGCATACGTTAGTCCATTCTAACGGCATGTGCATTGGATGTTCCACCAATAACCAAACCGAATGTGATGCAATGATAGGTTTGTTAGTCGATTCCCTTTCTCATCGCATCCTTCATCTTCATGTTTGTTTAGATTCCTTACTACTTTTCATGCAATTGAATGGTGTGTATCATGTGCATAACCAAGTCCTATTTAGAAAATATCTATGAGTTAAGTTGTTGGTACGTGAATTTGAAACCATTACTTTCAGTCATGTTCCTAGAGCCCAAAATAACTATGTAGATACCATTGCAAATAACATTCTATATTGGCATTTATCACATGTATACCACAGAAGACAACCATAAACACAACACATGGCGAACCATCATCGTCATATAAAAGATGCATAATCACATTATGTATCACATAAAACATATAAGTGTTTGGAGCCCATAGCTCGAAACACATCTGACATGCCCATAACATGTTACAAAAATCAAAACAAAAGGACCCACATGTCCCTGTCCCTAGTCACTTTCTGGTTGATCTCGTGCCAAAGGCTCTGCTCCACCTACCAGTAGATCACATACTTCCTGACAATCCATTTCCATGTGTCGCATGATCCCTCGCCACTCTAAGGGAAGGCATGTACATTCATCTGTGTATTGATCATATAACTCATGCCACCCACACTCAGAAACTCTAGTCAGGAGCACATCATTTCTACAACGTATGTTAGTGAGTAGACCATTGTCATCTGGACCCTGACGTGACAAATATGTTCCCTGATATGTATCCCTAGGTGTTGTGGCTTGACCTGCATATCCTGCTGGTTTTATGGCGTTATATCTGCATACCACATATTTTAAACTCAGTACCATATACATGTGATAAAAATATGAAATGCACCATAAAAATAACAACTTAACACTTACCGTCTAGTCCCCATGCTCGTCCAAGTGGAAATGGTAGGTCAGGATCACCTTGGTAGTTCATCCCACTATAGGGATAATCATCTATGTAAAGGGGCATATGATCCCAGTTTGCAAAAAATTCAAGTCAGAACACACGCCCAACCCCCCCTCATCCCCCTCTCCATAGTAGCTGCCCATAGTGACGCATCCTAAGCTCCTATGGGCCCCCATCTCAGATTTGTACATGAGGGCGAATGGTGGGTATCTTCTCAAAGAAGAAAGCACACAACACTGTACCAAATGCACAGTCATGGTTCACCTACCTCTTGCATAGACTCAACTGTCATTTCACCAATGACAGCATCATTTGGGCCCACCCATAGTAGGTCCCTGCCAATACACTCTCAACAAGCATCATCTGTCCACTAGTGATGTGGTGGAATGCCTGGCTGCCCAGAATCCGTAGCACTACTGCGGCAACAACCCGTGTCTCTAGCCTATCTAGATCACTAATCGGGATGGTTGTTCCCTTCACACGAACACCCCATGGACACTGGTGGTTCACAAACTTTGTAATGTTCCTCCCATGAGGCAACACCAGATGTATATCCCCCAACACCCCCAGGGGAGGGAGTCCAGTCAAGAAATAAATATCCTGTAACATGATCTCAGTCCTGGGCCGCTGTACCACAAAGACCTCCTAGTCAGGATCCCAATAGCTCACGATCCTCAATAACAAGGGCTCACCTACCCTCATCAATGGGTTCTCTACCAACTTGAGAACCCCGTAGTGAGCTAACGCCCCTTGAACCCCCTGATCCCTCTGAATCTTGGATCGAAGGATGTCCAAATCTCACTCGTGCCAGTTGATTTTCAAAATTTCCATACCTGCAAAACACCACATGTATTTTCGTTTCAGAGAAGAAAACACTGGCCTTGAATGATCAACCTATAGCCCCCACCAAGCCAGTAGACCACTCCAATTCTCAACTCCAAATCACAGTTTTTTCCCAGAATCTGCGAGCTCGCAAGTTGGGCTCTCTTTCTTGCGATCTAGATCGCAGTTCTAGGCCCAAAAAGTGTGATCCGACTGAGAAGATAAGCATGGGTTTCCCAAGGAGATGCGGGGCACCAAATTCAGGAAATAAATCATTGAAACTCAAGAGATGAGTAAGGCCACCTACTTGAAATTCACAGATCTTGATTCTGATGGTCAGTTTGTCCGATACAATATCCACATGATTTAGGGCATTTTGCTCCTCTCCAAATTCACCACAGCTCACTTAGCAAATGAATTCAAATTGGAGGGAAAATGTCCTTTTATGGAAAAACCCACACTTTTTATGTCACCCATTGCGACCAAATCGTAGCTGAGTTTGACAAATCGTCAACACCATTGGAAATCTCTCATCGAGCACTCTAATAGGTCTCTCTTAGTTTTGTATGATTTGACACTTCACCCAGAAGCCATTTTTTCAAGAAGGGTCACTTCGTCGCCTCTTAAACGAATTTCTTCATATGTGATGCTTGCACCTAGGAGAACACCTCCCCTTAGTGCTTTTTATCTCACGTCTCAATTTCTATCATGAGTAACCATCATTTGCTCATGTCCCCACCAGACCTATTCTATGTGGCAGCGTCATTGAGTCACCCTTGTTTAGAACATTTGCGATGAGTAACCTTTGCATCCATGGAGTCCATTTCACATCCCATTATATCATGTCACAATATTCCATCCATATTTGCATACCATTCATCCCACGTTGCCTATTTTGGCCTTCAGTCATACGGTCCACCATCCCCTGAGGAGTTGATTCAGTCGCTGCCAGGTCAACCATGCACTTTATGCTCTGACAAGGGAAGTCATTTGTTTGTCCCTCAGTCCCATTTTCCCCATTTTCCCTAGTGTCAGTCCATCAGTCACATTACTATTTTCCCTCATGCCTTAGTTGAGGATCCTCATTGCCTCACCTGTGGCGTGCCCAATTCTATCAACATCAACACATCTATTCCAGAAGAATGACCTAGAGGGTGGTGTATCTTGGTTCCAGCTTCCACTCTTGTTCGATGCCTTAGATCAAGTAAAGGGAATCATCATTTCCCTTTGACTTGGTTGTTTCATGCTCATGACCACTTAATGGTCCAATGATGCAGCAGATTGTACGAGTGATTCTTGAGTGTGTGTGAGATGTTTCAAACCTCATGATGGGGTGGCCCTTTAGGTATCCTCCCATATGCTTGGATGACTTCCTATTATGCTACAACTTCAGATGCAGTTCCGCAAATTTGATGGGTCCGGTTCCTGCTTCTTGCAGCACTCATAGCATGCATGTATCCTTCAAATGATCCATTCAGTTTTACAGATCCCTTTCCTATTCAGCAGCGCTTCTTTAGTTGCTCTACCCTCCCTCCCACTTATTTTTTGAGGGAAGGGCCATTATATCTCATCTACTCAGATGTTATTGTATTCATTCATGGCTCATGCTTTTTTCCAGGGGCATTATGTATATGGGACACATTGTATTATTTGATAGCTTATTTATGCTAGCATGTCATGTACCATTTCGCATGTACTTTATTGCTCAATTTCATCTTTTTGGGTGCATTATTATTTTTGTTCTAAGTTATCTCAGAAGGTATAAGTATGCCTCTCCCACCTCACTAAGATTAGGTACCACAACATAAAATGAAACTTACATCATTTAGTTGGTCTCGCCCCCTCTGTCACTATCCTCTTTTGATTCAGCTCCATTGGTCTCTCTCTCTCTCTGACTCCCCTTCGGTTTCTAGTGATTGTGTCCTTAAAACGTACTTCAGTCATAGGTTTTTCTCCTAACACTCATACGTCGGGGGGGGGGAGATCTGTTATCAGCAAAAAGTAGATCATCTAGCCATGATTTACTAGATGGATCAAAATACACCAAGTAAGGCCAATTTTACCATAGCAAAATCGTTTTCACTATAAGAAATTACTTAATAAATCACATTTGTTAAGTCATTTCTGATTAAACCTGTTAGCTCTGCTATTACTTTCAACATTTTAAGGACAAATGCAGGCCTGATTTTACCCTCGTTTTCTCCTCCTCCTCTATTCTTCTACACTCCCTTAACCCATCATTTTTGTTTTCCTCTATAATAATTTATAAATCCCATATTAACCCATTTCTTCCCTCGGGTCCCCGGGCGCAATGTCTAAACCCACACAACCATATTCATTTAACCGGGCGCTGTTATCGTGGCTGTCCCTATCACATCAATCCAAAACACACACTTTTAACCCTAGTCGTCTGATATTTTCTTGCGAGATCTGATGTCGTATGCTACTCCCGCCCACGCAATCTGCACGCACGATAGCCCGCGAGGAAAGCAGGTTCCCGCCAGACCTACCTGCCACGTGTCACCCTTAGAATGGATCGCGCCCCCGCATATGGAAACCGCTCACCTCCGATAAGTGGTGCAAGGAAACCGCTGACCGCCCTCCCGTACGGTCCCCGCTCGTTATCACCCATGCATGTTAGCCGCCCGTTGACCGTCTGATCGTCCATACCGCGATACGACGGCTCGCGATCCTCCATTCGCTTTCCCTCCCGATAGCCTCTGTAAACTGTTCTCCACCATTCGATTACACGATCCGAAAGCTCGTAGTCGCTTCGCCTCACGTCTTCCCATTGCCTCCTGCCATTAGATCTCATCCATCCGTCAGTTGCATCCAACGACCAATATTCATTCCCTGCCCTTCATTCATTCCCCATGCATTTATCATGGTTTTAGTCTGTCCCGTGCATCTGAGGGAAGAAGGCAATCACCCACCAGCGCTCTTCACAGTTAAATCTTCAACTACCTCATTCAAGAGACATCATGGCCAGGGAAGGAGAGTATTGCCTTGAGTAGTTGAATTTATTTACCAGTTATGGAGTTTTTTTCACATACGGTACTCAGCCTGCTCAAGAAGGAAACCAGAGTACCAGAAAAGCCGATTTTGTTCATTAAAACACACAGTTTGTACCAAATACCATATCTAATTGTAAATGTGGTTGGTGGTCCATTATGACCCTTTCACGCATAGGGCAGCAGAGCAATTTTGTAAACAAACTCTATATATACCTAAAATAAAGATGTAATGAGGGTTGATGAATGTTATCTTGATGTAAAGTTCAACTTCTGGAGACTATAACTACTGTGATACCTGCAGCTTCTGGTCTTCATTTTCAGCTAATGCAAGATTCTTTTGCTGTTAATTGCTCACTTTCCACTTATTCTTTATTCCAGGTTGTGTCTGTTATGCATTTGTTCATGTGCTCTTGATGTTTAGCATTAGAGGGGTTGTCATCCCACCTCTGTGTTAGTATCTTGTATGTATCATTGAATTTGTATGCAGGTTTCTATTATTTTAATGCCAGAGAGCTGTCATCCTATCTGTGCATTAGGAAATAGATTTGCAGACCTCCTTACTGGTTGTAGCTAGCCATCACAGGGTCTTGTGCATCTGCTGTTGTGATCAATATTCTCCATCATCACATTTTCCTTAAACTATGAGTAATTGGTGGTCTAAAGCCTTGTAGTCTGGGGGTGTTCACCCATGTCTGGGGTTAAGCATAGTAGAAGTGGTTATCTAGCTTGAATATGCATCATTCCTTCCATTCATCCACCATTTTCCAACATTTTTGTTGAGTTTGTAATGTTCCCAAGCATCTCTGATATACAACCTAGGAGAGTTTCTTGGGGTGATAACATTAATTGGCGCCGTTGCCGGGGAGAGGAGAATTGAAGCTCAGCTTCCCTGGGAGAATGACACAGTTCCAGATTTTGATGATAGACAAGGTTTAGGCACATAATTTGGTTGTAATCATCTATCTGGCGACTCCACTGGAGGAAGACCAACCTTTGGCAACTCCACATTGAATTTCTAGCTCAGTTTGTGAGACATACTCAAAGAAATCCTCAGAAATCACCAGCTGAACCAGTGCCTGACCCTGAGAGGACTGTCAAATCGAAGAAAGCATCACAGAAAGGGGCATCAGGATCAGGTAAGCCTAAGAAATCTCATTCATCTCTGAAAGATAAATTCATAGCTGAAGATATACAATTTGAACATTTAGAGCCCAGCATCGTTAATAAGGAAATTCCTTCAGAGATTAATTCAGCCCCTTGTGCAGTTAGTTCCCCTTTGAATCTCATACAAAGAAAGCTTCCCATACAGTCCAAAACATTCCTTTATCTCTGCCATCTGTTAGAGTCGGTCTAGTAGCCCTCCACCAGAGATCAAAGCTCTTTGCATTCCATGATTAGGTGTCCCATCAGTGTGATCATGTTGCATTCCGTTAGGCATGCCATAACTCTGGTAGAGGAGTTTGTGTCTTTTATTCCCCTCTTGTTTGGCACTGCTGGTTCAGGTTTGCTTAAGTAAATAAAATCTTCAAAGGGTCATTCATCTTGTTTTAACTTTCGAGGTCTTAGGTCTAGGGTTGAGTCAATTTTTGTCTCGAGAGGTCATAAAGGACCAGCAGGCCAGAGGGATGTCCTTCATAAAACATCATTTCAATAATTCTCACTATTGTACAGCTAAATTTTCACCTTGTTTTCAAAACTCTGTTTTTGAAAAACAAAGGTCATTATCTCGTTTTTGTAAAAATTGTCAAAATTTCAAATTCTCCAAATGTTGAAGCGCATCCCTGGTCTCCTTTGCCAAAGCATCTTAGAAGCTATCCCTGCAAAAAATTTCAGAAGAAATCATCATTTCAACCAATTTTTTTCAAAGAAAGGAAACCAGAAGTCAGAGCCAATTAATTCAAAAAGTGTCAACACTCAAACATTATAAAGTGGGTTTTGGGCAAATAAAAATCAAAAGGGAGCCTATAAAAGCACATCACTCTTCATTAGCAACTCATTTGCCTCTCACAAGCCAAGTGAATCCTTGCAAAGGCGATTTCAAGAGTCATTGAGCAAATTGGGCAGTTTCAGGGGCGCGCTATGCATCAGGGTGGGCGCGCTACGCGTCAGGGGCACGCTACGCATCAGCGCGATTTTTTCAGTGTAATTTTGTTCAGGCGCTACACACCAGAGGGGCGCTACGCGTTGGGCAAGGCACGCTATGCGTTGGGTTTTTCGCCCAATAAACTGCCAGCAAGCTACCAAATCCTCTTTTTTCTCAAGCAAATTTCAGGTAGGCCTCTCCTCCATGGCTAGTTTTGGTTTTGTAAGATAAATGAGAAATTAATATGTTAAAATGCCATGAAAATGAGAAGTTAAAACCCTACATTGCTGTGGAAAATTTAAAGACTTAGTGGTGCTAGGGTTTCAAAGTATTTTGTTGTCCAAGGTTGCCCATTTTTTATCCCTCTTTTCCCTCATCTTCACCAACATTCTCCTTCAAATTTTCCCATAAAATTTTATAATCTTCCTCTCTAAAATCCCTAAAACCTACTAAATTCCCAAACCCTACTTCACCTTAAAATCCCACAATATTATGATTTCCCATGTTGCCTTCCCTAAATTCCTTATTTATGTTTATTGTCCCTAATTCCCTCATGTTCCCCTATCCCTAACAATCCCCTTGTATTTATGTCCCCTTGGTGACAGCATTTGAAAAAGTCAAACAACAGTTAATTGGGTGCAAAGTCAGCAATACATTTCAGCCATCTTGCCTTCAAACCATGTCAGAAACCGAATCAGATTATGAGCAGAGTTATGACAGTGATTCAACACCGGAGGTAGAAGTGCCAAAGAGGCATCACAAGGGTGGTAAAGGTGGTCGGCATGTCAGGGAGGAGCCCACTTCTTTGGCTCATTTGCAAGCTTGTCCACTTGCAATGACATGTTTTCAGTATCAATCATGCTTTGGATATTGTGAGCGGATCTCACAAATTCAACATCACAGAGAACTAGTCCGCTTGTTTGCCTACATTTACACAATGGTCATGTGAACCTTGCAGGAATGGACTTCACCCTATCACCCGAAATTGTTGCTCAAGCCACCGGGATACCAAATGTTGGGGAGGAGTGGAACAAGCGCCAGCAGCTAGATAGATTTCATTATCAACCATATATTAAACCCGAGTGTATGAGACACCTAACTGCTGTTTTTCCCTTCAGATTCCTAAGGGATGAGTATGCACCCTTGATGAGGCTCATTATGCGCTATTTCACTTGTGAGGGCAGATTTTCATGTTTATATTCGTACCATATCCGTTTGTTGATGCATTTCACTCGGGTACGAATGATGAACATCCCATTTTTCATGTGCCGAAATATAGAGAGGATGGTGCCCTTAGTGCAAAGGAAGAACCCCGCACAGCAACACAAGAGTATATATCATTATGCATTAATCGAGATCATAGTGATGCATCAGTTGGCACAGCAGGGTATTGCTTGGGAGGATTTCATCTCTCGCGACTTCTTCACGGTGCCACAGCCACCCCCTGAGATTGTCCATGATGAGGGAGGGCCTTCACATCAGTTTCACATTCCAGAGCCCGAGCATGTCAACACTCCAGCATGTGTTACATATCAGAGAGGCCACAGGGCCTTATTTGCATCTGCACGGCGAGTATTCTCTCCACATTAGGTGGAAGGGGTCTCGCCTTCTTCATCAGCACAGCGAGTGTTATCTCCACATCAGGTGGAAGGGGCCTCGCTTTCGACAGCAGCACAGGTACAGGAGAGAGGCAAGCAGCCCATGATTGATGAGGGACCATCAGGTGATCCGAACATAGACATCATTGACCTTGACATCAGTTCTCCTAGCTCGGAGCTAAAGGAGATCATTCAGCAACAAAAGGCTGAAAATCACTTGTTGCAGCAGAAGTTGGAAATGGCAAATTGGACAATCAACTACTTAGAGCAGCGCAACAAACAGTTAGAGGATGAACACACTCTTGATGAGTTGCGGAGGATCCGAGAAGACCGGAACTTGTCTCGCAAGAGACCCGGTGATTTGACACCTATTGAGCAAGGGTCTATGCTCATTCAGGTGAACACTCAATTAGAGAAGTTGCTAGCCAAGGAAAACAGGGACAAAGATATGCTCCGCCACATGAAGAATCATTATTGGGCCCACATGCATGTGTGCAAAGCGAAAATGAAGGTACTCAAAGGACGATTGGCCAAGGCACTAAAACGGAGGAAAAGGCCCAATCCACTTCAGATTTTTGCTGAAGCCTCCTTGAAGGAGCATGGTACTCAATGATACACCCCCAGCTCAAAATTCAGAAATTTTGGAGCAATTTTGGTCAATTTTGAATTTTTTTTGCTAAAAACAGGTTTTTGCTCTCAACGCGTAGCGCGCCGCGCGCTACCCTGAAGATGGGGAGGTCCATTTCACAAAAACTCTGCATTTTTGGATTTTTCATGACAAATTACACTTGCTCAGCCACTGCCAAGACATTTCATTGAGGTTTGGGCCCCCAAAAGGTCAAAAAAAAAGCAAAAACTGACCTTCTGCCACTTTTTGGACACACGGGAAGCAGTCTTGGGAGATTGCATTTTTGGAGTGGCAAATGGGCACCAAATTGAGAAATTCCACTTGGGCTGGAGAGTAGACATCCAGACCTTTCCAACAAGCCCACTTGAGCCTCATTTGGATGCCGAGAAGTGCCCAAAAAGTGGGCTCAAAGGCGCGCTACGCATCAGGGAAATTTTCCAGTTTTTCATCTACAGCTCAGGACAACGCAGCTTTTGACTAGTTTTGAATTTTCATGGGATTTTTCACCCTCTTTGATGTAACTAATGTATTTTCATGATGAAATGACACTTTTTTACCTATTCTAGAAGATTCATTCATAAAATAGCAAAAAATTAATGAATGAATTGGTTTCCTAACTTATAGAGGCAAGTTGTTTTGATTGCCTAAATTGTAGTGCTCAGTTTAGAATTGGTTGAAACAGCTACTAGGATGATGAGCTCGACCCCTAGAGGCAAGGAAATGTGTTAGCTTGCCTATATCATGTACTTTCTTAGTCATTTTCATGGTTGGACTCTTGAGGGATAAGCTTAGACTGTATTACTCTTTGTATCTCTGCAATTTTGGCAAAGGAAAGACCAGGGTTTTGCAGCACTATTTGGGATTCCTGTGGTGATTTGTGTTGATGGTGTGTTTCTCTCATGCACTTGTAAGTTTGTTATGTGTATCATTTTCCTACTCTTCTCTTCTGCAAATTTAAGTAAATGAAGTGTTAAGGTAGAATTCATGGTTTCTATGCTCTGCCTTTAAGTTTGCTTAATATCTATGTTTTCATCTGTTTAAGGAGAACTCCTGATGGTTTCTTGCTCTCCTTAGCTCCTCACCAGTCATACCTATCCATTCACTTCCTTCAAAGGCATCAAGACAATCTCCTACCTTGCCCCAAAAAGACCTCTGCAAAAACTGTGTCTCATCCCCGCACCCAAAATTGTTGTGCTCAGGTTTCCAACAAAACCCTAAAAATTTGAAATCAAACTTTCCCTATCAGTTTACTAGCCTAAAATCAGTGTTCTTTATTAGTCATCTCAGCCCTTTGAAAACCTTTTGCCGAGATAGACTCGGAGAGAGCCCTCTCCTGTTCTCGTAGGGCTAGCTACGAGGCTAAGTGGTTTGATGTTGCCTTGGATTCTGCCTTCCTCAGCCTGAGGCAAATTCGAGCGCTAACACCATCCATCACATTATTTCCTACCATCCAATCTTCTAGTATTCTTCCACATACCCCAGTCATGGCAGGCCAGCAAGCTCCCTCGAAGATAGAAAGAATTTTAGCTGCTAGATATGGACCTTTGGTCTTGTCTGTTCCTTTAAATCCCATGCCTGTGGGAGAATATCAGAAGTATATGCCCAAGTTCACTGGCACAGAGGGAGTAACAACAGAAGAACACCTTGAAGCTTTTTACAATTATGCTAATAATTTAGATATAAGTGAAAATGATGTGTGGATGAGAGTTTTTGTACAGAGCCTTGATGGAGAGGCCAGGAAGTGGTTCAGAGAATTACCCCAGAGATCTATAACAGATATTGAAGCCTTAGTTGATGCATTTTTGAAGCACTAAGGAGATAAAAAGGACTTGCTATATTATCATACTAAGTTTGATAATCTGAAGATGGAAAATGGGGAATCATTGCCTGATTTCAATAAAAGATTCAATCATATGTATAGTAAGATACCATCTGAGGTAAAGCCTACCCCCACCTCTGCCAAATTCACTTATGCCAATGCTTTTGACTCTGATTTCTGCCTGTTGTTAAGAGAAAGGAGATGTGCTACTCTTGTAGACATGCAGGATGCAGCCCTAGAAGTAGAATCTAATATCATGGCTACAGAAAAGCTCAAAAGTCAAGCTGACAGAAGGAGGCAGAGAGGTCAGGCTTCTACCTTCTCTACTTCAACATCAGAGCCTAAATTGGACAAAATGACTAAAATGATAGAGTCATTGGCTTCTGAAATATTTAAGTTGAAGGTTGAGCAGAATTCAGGAAAAACAAAGCAGCAGAACACATTTGCTCCAAGAAATCCCAATCCATTCAGAAGAGCAAATGAGCAGTTGCAAATTATTCAAAGGGGTGAAGAATCAAAAGAAGAATAGAAAGTTAAAGCTCGCTTCCAAAATGTAGTCATGGAGGAGGAACAATTTGAAGATGAGGATGAAATTCACTGCATGGAAGATAAAGGGAGTGCTGCATTTTTTACATTGGCTGCTTATGAAGAATCATTGCTGCAAGAACAAGACAGTCAAGAATGGGATAGCGAAGCTATTCTACAAACTGGTGAACAGCAAAGATACAATTTGAGGTCCAATGCAAAAAATGTCAAGGAGAATCCTGACCAAAGAGATACTGTCCAAATAGAATCACATAATATCAGGTAGAGAAGGCCAGCAGCCGATCCAGTCATCCTTAAAACTCCAGTTCAAGAGGTAAAAGGTTCTGATAAGTTATCATCTTCTTTCATCTTTGAGTCAGAAGTTCAGAAATTGAAAATATCTATGCCCCTGATGGAGTTGGTAAAGAGTGAAGTGTTTAGAAAGCCTATCCTTGAAGCTCTTGAGCTGGAAACCACACAAACCTCCACTGATTTTGTCAATTTGCAAGATGACAAGCCTGCCATTGTGCTTAGCCCCATGATTGAACCTGCTGATAATAATTCTCCATCTTTTTATGTCTCCTTAACCATTCATGACAAAATCCTCCACAACTGCCTACTAGATAGAGGGGCCAGCCACAATTTAATGCCTAAAGCTGTCATGGAAGAGTTAGGCCTTGATATCACCAAACCATATCATGATTTATTTTCTTTTGATTCAAGGAAAGTGAAATGTTTGGGATTGATTAAAGACCTGGCCATTACTCTAACTCAGTTGCCCATGAAGAGTATGATGATGGATATTGTGGTAGCATATGTCCCTCCCAAGTTTGGTATGATGTTGTCTAAAGGATGGATTAAGAGACTAGGTGGGACATTACAGAATGATCTATCTTATGCCACTGTCCTAGTTTTTTGAGGAGAAAGAAGGAGATTGTACAGAGAAGCACAGTTGGCATACATCATCAGTGATGAGAAGAATCCTACTAATCATCCCATATATGCAGTGGACACTGATTTTGGAGCATGTATTCTCCAAACAGAAGAATCTCAGAAAGCCTCAATGCAAATCAGGAAACCAACAAACCAAGCCGAAGAAGAGCATGGAAGTCAGTTTTGGGAGATGTTCTTTGATGGAGCATGTTCCAGGGAGACTGCAAGAGTAGGGGTGGTGCTGATATCTCTAGAACAAGAAAGCATTCAGTTGTCTTTTAAGCTGGTTTTTCAAGTCACAAACAATATAGCAGAATATGAGGCTTTGTTGTTGGGCCTTAATGCAGCAAAAGAAAAAGGAATCAAGAATCTAAAGGTGTTTGGAGATGCTGATTTGATCATTCAACAAGTTAATAAAACATTTCAAGAAAAGCACTCAAGGTTGAAAGCATATAGAGATGAGGTATGGAAAATCAGAGATTCTTTTGATAATTTATGTATTTCATATATCCCTAAAGCCCAAAATCAGCTTGTTGATTCCCTTGCTATGTCTGTTAGTCTATTTATACCTCCCATGCCTCCCAGACTGTTTTATGAAGTGCAAATGAAATATAGACCATCCTTGCCTGACAATGTCCACCATTGGAAATTTTTTGATGATGATGATGAGATAAATAGGTTTCTGCAAGTCATTGATGAGTTTTCTGATATGAAAATTGATCAAGAAAATGAAGCCTTGGAAGAAAACCCCAAATCCCAGCTTAGAAATAAAATTGGTAAAGATAGCATTGTCTAGCTTCCCAGCAACCATATTCCTAAGGGTTTAATTCCTCTAGAAAGACTATTTGACCAAAATGATGTGCCTTACAAAGTTGCCCAAAAAGAAGACCAATCTGCAGTTTGTAAGCATGATATAGGAAGTCCAGGTCAGCCTAGATACATAAATCTATCCACTCATTTGTCTGATGATCAAAGTACTGAATACTGCAATATAATGAGGCAATTTACTGATGTGTTTGCCTGGGAGTATAGTGACCTGAAAACTTATGATAAGAAGATAATCCAGCATAAAATTCCTTTAGAGAAAGATACCATTCCTTTCAAATAGAAGCTGAGACCAATAAATCCTATGCTTCTTCCTCTAATTGAAAAAGAAATTAAAAAGTTATCGTCTGCCAAGATCATAGTCCCTCTAAGATATTCAAAATGGGTAGCCAATCTAGTAGTGGAGAGGAAGAAAAGTGGAGAAATCAGACTGTGTGTTGATTTCAGAAATTTAAACAAATGCTCCAAGAAAGACAACTATCCTCTGCCAAAGATGGAACATTTGTTGCAGAAGGTCTTAGGAGCCAAAGTAATGTCTTTCTTGGATGGATTTTCAGGTTTTAATCAGATTGTTGTGCACCTAGATGACCAAGAGAAGACTGCATGCACCACTCCTTAGGGCACTTTTATGTATGCCAAGATGCCTTTTGGACTGATGAATGCTGCAACCACCTTTCAAAGAGTTGTGGATATAGCATTTGTGGGGGAGAAGGATAAATTTGTCCTTATCTACCTTGATGACATAACAGTATACTCCAGCAGCCATCAAAATCATTTGCAGCGTTTGAAAAAAGTGTTTCTGAAGTGCAGAAGGTTTTGGATTTCAGTCAATCCTAAAAAATCACAATTTTCTTTAGAAGAAGGCAAGCTGTTAGGACATGTTGCTTCTGCTGCATGTGTCTGAATTGACCCAGAAAGAGTAAAAGCAATACAGACTTTGTCCGTCACTAAATCAAAGAAAGATATTCAGTCCTTTCTAGGCAAAATTAATTTTGTGAGGAGGTTTATTCCAAATTTTGTAGAATTGGTGAGACATATTACCTCCATGTTGAAGAAAGGAGCAAAGGTAATATGGACCAATACAACAAGAGAATCTTTTGAGTCCATTAAAAAAGCTATTATGGAGGCTCCCACATTAATAAGTCCAAATTACAGCAAGGAGTTCCATGTATTCTCATTTGCCTCTGAAGACACCATTGCAGCAGTTCTATTGCAAGCAGATGAAGAAGGTTCAGAACATCCAATAGCATTTTTCAGCAAGAAATTGAGGGATGCTGAACTGAGGTATGACATTATTGAGAAACAAGCATATGCTCTTATCAAAGCCTTGAAAGCTTTCAAAGTTTATATCTTGCATTCCAAGATAATTGAATATGTACCCTCTGCTGCAATAAAAGATGTCTTAACACAACCTGATGCTAATGGAAGAAGGGCTAAATGGATTGCAAAGATGATAGAATTTAATATAGAACTAAAGCCCACCAAGTTGGTCACAGGTCAGGGTCTTGCCATGTTAATGGCTGAAGAAAATTGCAGATCATTGGATATTGATTTCCTGTGCACAACTGCAGAAAATGGTCAGCCAGATAAAGAAGAAGAAGCAGCTGAAACAAAGAGAAAGCAGTTAGTGGCCGAGAATCTAGCTTCTTGTAACTGGTATGTTTAAATAATTAATTTCTTGCTAAAGCTAGAAATCCCTTCAGGATTTACTCAAAGTCAAGCCAGAACCATAAAGCTTAGGGCAGCTAAATATTGCATTAATGAAAATGTGCTCTACTGGAGGGATCCATCTAGAGTGCTTTTGAGGTGTCTGGACGATGAACAATCAAAAGAAGTTATGCAGCAATTTCATTGCAGCATGTGTGGAGGGCACCATTATTGGAAGACTACTGCCCATAAAATTCTCAGAGATGGGTACTATTGGCCCACTTTATTTTCTAATGTATTTTCTTTTGTTAAATCTTGTGGCAGGTGCCAAAGATTTGAAGGAAAATAGTAGTTGAAGTCCCTGCCCCTAAAACCAATACATGCAAAAGGGCCTTTTCAGCAGTGGGGCTTGGATTTCATTGGAGAAATCAATCCACATTCCAGTGGCGTGAACAAATGGATATTAGTGGCCATTGATTATTTCACTAAGTGGAGTGAAGCACTCCCTTCCAGGAAGGCTGATCATAATGTGGTCATGAAGTCTTTAATTGAAAATATCTTTATCAGATTTGGTTGTCCACATAAGTTAGTCACAAACAATGCAGCAGCCTTCAAGGCAAAATAATTGGTGGAAATGTGTGATTCTATGGGTATTAAACTTGTTCATTCCACCTCATATTATCCTCAAGGAAATGGTCTAGCAGAGTATTCAAATAAAATCCTAATAAGGATAATTAAGAAGTTGCTGGAAGACAATAAAAAGAATTGGGATTCCAAGCTCAATTATGCACTGTGGGCTGATAGAGTAACCATTAAGAAATCCACAAGGAATTCTCCTTTCAAGCTGGTATATGGTGCTGAGGTTGTATTCCCAATTCAGCTAATTCTCCCTGTGGCAAAATTCCTTCAAACAGAACAGAATGAAGAAGAAGACATGGCAAAAAGGATTACTGATTTAGCAGAGGTACATCAGATCAGAGAAAAGCTGGTTGAAAAGGCTGCAACACATCAGAGAAATATCAAGGAAGCCTTTGACAAGAAGGAAAAAACAGATAATTTTTAGGTAGGTGACTTGGTTTTGAAGTGGGATGCACTAAAGGAAAAGAAAGGCAACCATGGGAAGTTTGATGCTTTCTGGACAGGCCCTTTTATTATTTCACAGATTCAAGGGAACAACACCTTCATACTGAAAAGTATGGGAGAAGAAGCAGTTTTTGATGGCCCAGTTAATGGGCATTTTCTAAAAAATTATGTGGTTTAAGGTCTTTGGCCTTAAATGTTGTAAATATTTGGTTTTCATCAGTTTTGTATAAGCAAAGTAGACTTCATGCCCAATGGAACATTAGGAATTTTGGCTAATTAGTTTTCATCAGGAAGGCATTGATCTGCAGGTTCTTGAGACCTCACAGGGAGGATCTCATCCCCAGAAGGAGCTAGTGTTAGCTCTGCTATTACTTTCAACATTTTAAGGACAAATGCAGGCCTAATTGGGTGGTTGATGATCAAAGTGGGGGTCGCAGCAGTTGGTTTTCCTTCCCTCCTTTTTCTTTACAACTCTATAAATCCCACTACCCTCGTTTTCCCCTCCTCCTCTATTCTTCTACGCTCCCTTAACCCGTCATTTCTGTTTTCCTCTATAATCATTTATAAATCCCATATTAACCCATTTCTTCCCTCAGGTCCCCAAGCGCGATGTCTAAACCCACACGACCATATTCATTTAACCGGGCACTGTTATTGTGGTTGTCCCTGTCACATCAATCCAAAACATGTGCATTTAACCCTAGCTGTCCAATCTTTTCCCACGAGATCTGATGTCGTACACTACTCCCACCCACGCAATCTGCACGCACGATAACCCGCGGGGAAAGCGGTTTCCTGCCAGACCTACCTGCCACATGTCGCCGTTAGACTAGATCGCGCCCCCGCATACGGAAAACACTCACCTCCAATAAGCGGTGTGGGGAAACCGCTTACTGCCCTCCCGTATTGTCCCCGCACATGTTAGCCGCCCATCGACCATCCGATCGTCCATCCCGCGATCCGATGGCCTGCGATCCTCCACTCGCGTTCCCTCCTGATAGCCTCCGTAAATTGTTCTCCACCGTTCGATTACATGATCTGACGACTCGTAGTCGCTTCACCTCGCATCTTCCCATCGCCTCCCACCATCAAATCTCAGCCATCCGTCAGTTGCATCCAGCGGCCAATATTCATTCCCTACCCTTCATTCATTCCCCATGCAATTATTGTGTTTTTAGTCTGTCCCGTGCATCCGAGGGAAGAAGTCAATCACCCACCAGCTCTCTTCATAGTTAAATCTTCAACTACCTCATTCAAGAGACAGCACGGCTAGGGAAGGAGAGTACTGCCTTGAGAAATTGAATTCATTTACCAGTTATGGAGTTTTTGTCACATACAGTACTTCGCCTGCTCAAGAAGGACATCAGAGTACCAGAAAAGCTGATTTTGTTCATTAAAACACACAGTTTGTACCAAAGACCATATCTGATTGTAAATGTGGTTGGTGGTCCATTATCACCCCTCCACGCATAGGGCAGCAGAGCAATTTTGTAAAAAAACTCTATATATACCCAAAAGCAAGATGTAATGAGGGTTGTTGTTAATTGCTCACTTTCCACTTCTTCTTTATTCCAGGCTATGCTTGTTATGCATTTGTTCATGTGCTCTTGATGTTTGGCATTAGAGGGGCTGTCATCCCACCTCTGTGTTAGAATCTAGTATGTATCATTGAATTTGTATGCAGGTTTCTGTTATTTTAATGCCAGAGAGCTGTCATCCTATCTATGCATTAGGAAATAGATTTGCAGACCTCCTTACTGGTTGCAGGTGGCCATCACAGGGTCCTGTGCATCTGTTGGTGTGATCAGTATTCTCCATCTTCACATTTTCCTTAAACTGTGAGTAATTGGCGGTTTAAATCCTTGTAGTCGAGGGGTGTTCACCCATGTCTGGGGTTAAGCATAGTAGAAGTGGTTATCTGGCTTGAATATGCATTATTCCTTTAATTCATCCACCATTTTCCAACATTTTTGTTGAGTTTGTAATGTTCCTGAGCATCTCTGATATACAACCTAGGAGAGTTTCTTGGGGTGATAACACTAATTGGCGCCGTTGGCGGGGAGAGGAGAGTTGAAGCTCAGCTTCCCTGGGAGAACGACACAGTACCAGATTTTGATGATAGACAAGGTCTGGGCACATAATCTGGTTGTAATCATCTATCTGGCGACTCCACTAGAGGAAGACCAACCTTTGGCGACTCCACATTGAAGTTCTGGCTTAGTTTGTGAGACATACTCGAAGAAATCCTTAGAAATCACTAGCTGAACCAGTGCCTGACCCCGAGAGGACTTTCGAATCGAAGAAAGCATCATAGAAAGGGGCATCAGGATCAGGTAAGCCTAAGAAATCTCATTCATCTCTGAAAGATAAAGTCATAGCTGAAGATATACAGTTTGAACATTTAGAGCCCATCATCCTTAATAAGGAAATTCCTTCAGAGATTAATTTAGCCCCTTGTGCAGTTAGTTCCCCTTCGAATCTCATTCCAAAGAAAGGTTCCCATACAGTCCAAAACATACCTTTATCTCAACCATCCATCACATTATTTCCTACCATCCAATCTGTCAGTATTCTTCCACATACCCCAGTCATGGCAGGCCAGCAAGCTCCCACGAAAATAGAAAGAATTGTAGCTGCCAGATATGGACCTTTGGTCTTGCCTGTTCCTTTAAATCCCATGCCCGTGGGAGAATATCAGAATTATATGCCCAAGTTCACTGGCACAAAGGGAGTAACAGCAGAAGAACACCTTGAAGCTTTTTACAATTATGCTAATAATTTAGATATAAGTGAAAATGATGTGTGGATGAGAGTTTTTGTACAAAGCCTTGATGGAGAGGCCAGGAAGTGGTTCAGAGAATTACCCCAGAGATCTATAACAGATATTGAAGCCTTAGATGATGCATTTTTGAAGCACTGGGAGATAAAAAGGACGTGTTGCGTTATCATACTGATTTTGATAATCTGAAGAGGGAAAATGGGGAATCATTGCCTGATTTCAATAAAAGATTCAATCGTATGTATAGTAAGATACCAGCTGAGGTATAGCCTACCCCCACCTCTGCCAAACTCACTTATGCCAATGCTTTTGACTCTGATTTCTGCTTGTTGTTGAGATAAAGGAGATGTGCTACTCTTGCAGACATGCAGGATGCAACCCTAGAAGTAGAATCTAATATCATGGCTATAGAAAAGCTCAAAAGTCAAGCTAACAGAAGGAGGCAGAAAGGTCAGGCTTCTACCTCCTCTAATTCATCTTCAGAGCCTAAATTGGACAAAATGACTAAGATGATATAGTCATTGGCTACTGAAATATCTAAGCTGAAGGTTGAGCAGAATTCAAGAAAAACAAGGCAGTAGAACACATTTTCTCCAAGAAATCCCAATCCATTCAGAAAAGCAAATGAGCAGTTGCAAATTATTCAAAGGGGTGAAGAATCAAAAGAAGAATAGAAAGTTAAAGCTCCCTTCCAAAATGTAGTCATGGAGGAGGAACAATTTGAAGATGAGGATGAAATTCACTGCATGGAAGATAAAGGCAGTGCTGCATTTTTTACATTGGCTACTTCTGAAGAATCATTGCTGCAAGAACAAAACAGTCAAGAATGGGATAGAGAAGCTATTCTACAAACTCATGAACAACAAAGATACAATTTGAGGTCCAATGTAAAAAATGTCAAGGAGAATCCTACCCAAAGAGATGCTTCCAAACAGAATCATAGAATATCAGGCAGAGAAGGCCAGCAGCTGATCCAGTCATCCTTAAAGCAACATTTCAAGAGGTAAAAGGTTCTGATAAGTTATCATCTTCTTTCATCTTTGAGTCAGAAGTTCAGAAATTGAAAATATATGTGCCCCTGATAGAGTTGGCAAAGAGTGAAGTGTTTAGAAAGCCTATCCTTCAAGCTCTTGAGCTAGGAACCACACAAACCTCCACTGATTCTGTCAATTTGCAAGATGACAAGCCTGCCATTGTGCTTAGCCCCATGATTGAACCTACTGATAATAATTCTCCATCTTTTTATGTCTTCTTGACCATTGATGACAAAATCCTCCACAACTACCTGCTAGATACAGGAGCCAGCCACAATTTAATGCCTAAAGCTGTCATGGAAGAGTTAGGCCTTGATATCACCAGACCATATCATGATTTATTTTATTTTGATTCAAGGAAAGTGAAATGTCTGGGATTGATTAAAGACTTTGCCATTACTCTAACTCAGCTGCCCATGAAGAGTATGATGATGTATATTGTGGTAGCAGATGTCCCTCCCAAGTTTGGTATGTTGTTGTCCAAGGGATGGATTAAGAGACTAGGTTGGACATTACAGAATGATCTATCTTATGCCACTATCCCAGTTTTTGGAGGAGAAAGTAGGAGATTGTACAGAGAAGCACAATTGGCATACATCATCAGCAATGAGAAGAATCCTACTAATCATCCCATATATGCAGTGGACACTAATTTTGGAGCGTGTATTCTCCAAATAGAAGAATCTCAGAAGGCCTCAATGCAGATGAGGAAACCAACAAACCAGGCTGAAGAAGAGCATGGAAGTCAGGTTTGGTAAATGTTCTTTGATGGAGCATGTTTTAGGGAGACTGTAGGAGTAGGGGTGGTGCTGATATCTCTAGAACAAGAAAGCATTCAGTTGTCTTTTAAGCTGGTTTTTCAAGTCACAAACAATATAGCAGAATATGAGGCTCTGCTGTTGGGCCTTAATGCAGCAAAAGACAGAGGAATCAAGAATCTAAAGGTGTTTGGAGATGCTGATTTGATCATTCAACAAGTTAATAAAATATTTCAAGCAAAGCACTCAAGGTTGAAAGCATATAGAGATAAGGTATGGAAAATCAGATATTCTTTTGATAATTTCTGTATTTCATATATCCCTAGAGCCCAAAATCAGCTTGCTGATTCCCTTGCTGTGTCTGCTAGTATATTTATACCTCCCATGCCTCCCAGACTAGTTTATGAAGTGCAAATGAAATATAGATCATCCTTGCCTGACAATGTCCACCATTGGAAAGTTTTTGATGATGATGATGAGATAAATAGGTTTCTGCAAGTCATTGATGAGTTTTCTAATAGGAAAATTGATCAAGAAAATGAAGCCTTGGAAGAAAACCCCAAATCCTAGCTTAGAAATAAAATTGGTAAAGATAATATTGTCTAGCTTCCCAGCAACCATATTCCTAAGGGTTTAACTCCTCTAGAAAGACTGTTTGACCAAAATGATGTGCCTCATAAAGATGCCCAAAAAGAAGACCAATCTGCAGTTCATAAGCATGATATAAGAAGTCCAGGTCAACCTAGATACATAAATTTGTCCACTCATCTGTCTGCTGATAAAAGTGTTGAATACTGCAATATAATGAGGCAATTTGCTGATGTGTTTGCCTAGGCGTATAGTGACCTAAAAACTTATGATAAGAAGATAATCGAGGATAAAATCCCTTTAGAGAAAGATACCATTCCTTTCAAACAGACGTTAAGACCAATAAATCCTATGCTTCTTCCTCTAATTGAAAAAGAAATTAAGAAGTTATTGGCTGCCAAGATCATAATCCCTCTAAGATATTCAAAATGGGTAGCCAATCTAGTAGTGGTGAGGAAGAAAAGTGGAGAAATCAGACTGTGTGTTGATTTCAGAAATTTAAACAAATGCTCCAAGAACAACAACTATCCTCTACCAAAGATGGAACATTTGTTGCAGAAGGTCTCAGGAGCCAATGTAATGTATTTCTTGGACGGATTTTTAGGTTTTAATCAGATTGTTGTGCACCCAGATGACCAAGAGAAGACTGCATTCACCACTCCTTGGGGCACTTTTATGTATGCCAAGATGCCTTTTGGACTGATGAATGATGGAGCCACCTTTCAGAGAGCTATGGATATAGCATTTGTGGGGGAGAAGGATAAATTTGTCCTTATCTACCTTAATCACATAACAGTATACTCCAACAGCCATCAAAATCATTTGTAGAATTGGAAAAAAGTGTTTCTGAAGTGCAGAAGGTTTGGGATTTCAGTCAATTCTAAAAAATCACAATTTGCTTTAGAAGAAGGCAAGATGTTAGGACATGTTGTTTTTTCAGCTGCAAGTGTCCGAATTGACCCAGAAAAACTAAAAGCAATACAGACTTTGTCTGTCCCTAAATGAATGAAAGATATTCAGAACTTTCTGGGAAAATTAATTTTGTGAGGAGGTTTATTCCAAATTTTGCGGAATTGGTGAAGCATATTACCTCCATGTTGAAGAAAGGAGCAGAGGTAAGATGGACCGATACAACAAGAGAATCTTTTGAGTCTATTAAAAAAGCTATTATGGAGGCTCCCACATTAATAAGTCCAGATTACAGCAAGGAGTTCCATGTATTCTCATTTGCCTCTGAAGACACCATTGTATCAGTTCTATTGCAAGCAGATGAAGAAGGTTCAGAACATCCAATAGCATTTTTCAACAAGAACTTGAGGGATGTTGAACTAAGGTATGATATTATTGAAAAACAAGCATATGCTCTTATCAAAGCCTTGAAAGCTTTCAAAGTTTATATCTTGCATTCCAAGATAATTGCATATGTAACCTCTGCTGCAATAAAAGATGTCTTAACACAACCTGATGCTGATGGAATAAGGGCTAAATGGATTGCAAAGATGATAGAATTTAATATATAACTGAAGCCCACCAAGTCGGTCAGAGGTCAGGTCTTGCCAAGTTATTGGCTGAATAAAATTGCAGATCATTGGATATTGATTTCCTATGCACAATTGCAGAAAATGGTCAGACAGATAAAGAAGAAGAAGCAACTGAAACAAAGAGAAAGCAGTCAGTGGCTGAGAATCTAGCTTCTTTTAATTGGTATGCTGAAATAATTAATTTCTTACTGAAGCTAGAAATCCCTTCAGGATTTACTCAAAGTCAAGCCAGAACCATAAAGCTTAGGGCAGCTAAATATTGCATTAATGAAAATCTTCTCTACTGGAGGGATCCATCTGGAGTGCTTTTGAGGTGTCTAGATGATGAACAGTCAAAAGAAGTTATGCAACAATTTCATTCTAGCATGTGTGGAGGGCATCATTATTGGAAGAGTACTGTCCATAAAATTCGTAGAGCTGGGTACTATTGGCCCACTTTATTTTCTGATGTATTTTCTTTTGTTAAATCTTGTGACAGGTGCCAAAGATTGGAAGGAAAACAGCAGTTGAAGTCCCTGCCCCTAAAACCAATACATGCAAAAGGGCCTTCTCAACAGTGGGGCTTGGATTTCATTAGAGAAATCAATCCACATTCCAGTGGCCAGCACAGATGGATATTAGTGGCCACTGATTATTTCACTAAGTGGATTGAAGCAGTCCCTACCAGGAAGGCTGATCATAATGTGGTCATGAAGTTTTTAATTGAAAATATCTTTATCAGATTTGGTTGTCCACATAAGTTAGTCACAGACAATGCAGCAGCCTTCAGGGCAAAATAATTGGTGGAAATGTGTGATTCTATGGGTATTAAACTTGTTCATTCCACCTCATATTATCCTCAAGGAAATGGTCTAGCAGAATCTTCATATAAAATATTGATAAGGATAATTAAGAAGCTGCTGGAAGACAATAAAAAAAATTGGGATTCCAAGCTCAATTATGCACTGTGGGCTGACAGAGTAACCATTAAAAAATCCACAGGGAATTCTCTTTTCAAGCTGGTATATGGCGCTGAGGCTGTATTCCCAATTCAGCTAATTCTCCCTGTGGCAAAATTCCTTCAAACAAAACAGAATGAAGAAGAAGACATGGAAAAAAGGACTATTGATTTAGCAGAGGTACATCAGATCAAAGAACAATTGGTTGAAAAGGCTACAGCACATCAGAGAAAGATCAAGGAAGCCTTTGATAAGAAGGCAAAAACAGATAATTTTCAGGTTGGTGACTTGGTTTTGAAGTGGGATGCACTAAAGGAAAAGAAAGGAAACCACAGGAAGTTTGATGCTTTCTGGACAGGCCCTTTTATTATTTCACAGATTCACGGGAACAACACCTTCATACTGAAAAGTATGGGAGGAGAAGCCGTTTTTGATGGCCCAGTTAATGGATGTTTTCTAAAAAATTATGTGGTTTAAGGTCTTTGGCCTTAAATGTTGTAAATATTTGGTTTTTATCAGTTTTGTATAGGCAAAGTAGACTCCATGCCCAATGGAACATTAGGAATTTTGGCTAATTTGTTTTCATCAGGAAGGCATTGATCTGCAGGTTCTTGAGACCTCACACAGAGGATCTCATCCCTAGAAGGAGCCAGTGTTAGCTCTGCTATTACTTTCAACATTTTAAGGACAAATGCAGGCCAGATTGGGTGGTTGATGATCAAAGAGGGGGACGTAGCAGTTGGTTTTCCTTCCCTCCTTCTTTTTCTTTACAGCTCTATAAATCCCGCTACCCTCGTTTCCCCTCCTCCTCTATTCTTCTACGCTCCCTTAACCCGTCATTTCTATTTTCCTCTATAATCATTTATAAATCCCATATTAACCTATTTCTTCCCTCGAGTCCCCGGGCGCGATGTCTAAACCCACACGACCATATTCATTTAATCGGGCACTGTTATCGTGGATGTCCCTGTCACATCAATCCAAAACATGTGCTTTTAACCCTAGCCGTCCGATCTTTTCCCACGAGATCTGATGTCATTCGCTACTCCCACCCACGCAATCTGCACGCACGATATCCCGTGGGGAAAGCGGTTTCCCGCCGAACCTACCTGCCACGTGTTGCCGTTATACTGGATCGCGCCCCCGCATACGGAAACCACTCACCTCCGATAAGCGGTGTGGTGAAACCGCTTACCGCCCTCCCGTACAGTCCCCGCTCGTTATCACTCGCGCATGTTAGCTGCCCGTCAACCGTCCAATCATCCATCCCGCAATTCGATGGCCCACAATCCTCCATTCGCGTTCCCTCCCGATAGCCTTCGTAAACTGTTCTCCACCGTTCGATTACACGATCCGACGGCTCGTAGTCGCTTTGCCTCGCATCTTCCCATCGCCTCCCGCCATCAGATCTCAGCCATCTGCCAGTTGCATCCAACGGCCAATATTCATTCCCTGCCCTTCATTCATTCCCCATGTTGTTATCGTGTTTTTAGTTTGTCCCGTGCATCCGAGGGAAGAAGGAAATCACCCACCAGCACTCTTCACAGTTAAATCTTCAACTACCTCATTCAAGAGACAGCACAGCCAGGGAAGGAGAGTACTGCCTCGAGCAGTTGAATTCATTTACTAGTTATGGATTTTTTGTCCCATACGGTACTCCGCCTGCTCAAGAAGGACATCATAGTACCAGAAAAGCTGATTTTGTTCATTAAAACACACAATTTGTACCAAAGACCATATCTGATTGTAAACGTGGTTGGTGGTCCATTATTACCCCTCCATGCATAAGGCAGCAGAGCAATTTTGTAAACAAACTCTATATATGCCCAAAAGCAAGATGTAATGAGGGTTGATGAATGTTATCTTGATGTAAAGTTCAACTTTTGGAGATTGTAACTACTGTGATACCTGCAGCTTCTGGTCTTCATTTTCAGCTAATGCAAGCTTCTTTTGTTGTTAATTGCTCACTTTCCACTTCTTATTTATTCCAGGTTGTGCCTGTTATGCATTTTTTCATGTGCTCTTGATGTTTAGCATTAGAGGAGCTGTCATCCCACCTCTGTGTTAGAATCTAGTATGTATCATTGAATTTGTATGCAGGTTTTTGTTATTTTAATGCCAGAGAGTTGTCATCCTGTCTGTGCATTAGGAAATAGATTTGCAGACCTCCTTATTGGTTGCAGCTGACCATCACACGGTCATGTGCATCTGTTGGTGTGATCAGTATTCTCCATCATCACATTTTCCTTAAACTGTGAGTAATTGGTGGTCTAAAGCCTTGTAGTCTAGGGGTGTTCACCCATGTCTGGGGTTAAGCATAGTAGAAGTGGTTATCTGGCTTGAATATGCATCATTCCTTCCATTCATCCACCATTTTCCAACATTTTTGTTGAGTTTGTAATGTTCCTGAGCATCTTTGATATACAACCTGGGAGAGTTTCTTGGGGTGATAACAAAACCCATGAAGAATAACTAAATAAATCACTATTTATTTAATTATCTTCTAGGAATAATTAATTAAACCATTGTTTAACTAATATTCCTTGTCATATTTTACCCAATTATGAGAAATAAATAGATAAATCATTAATTATATTATTTTTCTCTAGGAATAATTAATTAGTCACTAATTAGTTATTATTCCTTGTCAAATTTGACTAAATCCCCTAGGAATAATTAAATAAATCATTATTTGTTTATTATTCCTTAACCATATTTCTTGAGATGACAAATAAATCATTTATTTATTTATTATTTCTAAATAAAAGTATTTAACCAATTTAAATACTTTTTTCCTCCAACCAAATATAATAAAATATTCAAAATGGTTAATTCTAGAATTTGGTTAATAATATTTTATTATTTCCCATTATTCGAGAATAACCTAATATTTTGTTATAAATAGAAGGCTTTTACATTTATTCTCCACTTTTGGTCATTTTCATTATTACACTCACTGTTGTAGCTATGATTATTATCACTACCACACACCATCTTCTTTTTCATTTGAGTTCTCATTGAGCTCAAACATTTTATTTGCTAGGTTTTACACATTATAGAGGGGAGAGACTCTACAAAAGCTGAGGACATTGAGGATAGCCAAGAACCCATCCCATAGAGGGGGAATTGTAACATTATTTGTTCCCTTCACAGGTGTCGTTTAATAAAATATATTCTTTATATATCTGGTTTCCATTGGATTATTGGAGTTTCTTGTGCTTATTTTCTTATTCCATGTTGTTGTTTAGCTATTTTTGTTACATAGATAAGGGCTTTGGTAGGTTTTGTTTCTATCATTTGCTACAGATCTACATTGTTGAACAACCAATTGTACTATTGAGGTTGTTTATCATCCACATTCTAAAGTGATTTATTTCCGTACACTCTCGAGAAGAAAAAAAACCAAACACCAGTGCCTGACAAAATTCCTCTAGCTAGCGTTGAACTCCTTGGCATTGAACTCATATAAATTCGAACTCCTCTAGCATCGATGTCCTCCAGCGTCGAGCTTCTCCAGCCAAGGATACCTACAAAACCAAAAAAAAAATAACCAATTTGAAAAGAAAACTATGAATCAATGTGACCTATTAAACATCAACGTGACTTACTAAACATCAACTTGACCTGAGTTGTTCACACTGTGCAAACAACGTTCAGTAGAAAATCCATAGCGAAACTTTCACATTGTGCAAACAACGCTCAACAGAAAAGACATGGTGAAACTTTGCAATGGGCTCATGACCCAAATATATATAAATAGTTTTTTGTTTGAACTAAATGTTCGACCAAAATACTTGTGCATCCAAAAATAGATATATATATATATATATATGCTGAAATTTTTTTACGACCAGCCAAAAAAATAAATTAACCAAAAAACTATTTCAACCAAAAAACTAACTGGCCAGATTTTCCCCCCACCGGCTAAAAATTCATCCAAGTTGTCATCAACTTTAATGTTCAAATTTTTGGCCGAAAAAAGATTACTTTGACAAAAACAAATGCTTGATTAGGCCAAAAAATATAATAGTCGGCCAAAAAGGCACGATGACGAATTTTTTGTTGCCAATTCTGAAAAAAGTGTAACCCAACTTCACATTTCCACCCATTATATATATCTATGGCCAAAAGGAATAAGTGAAAGAAAAATTAATATACAACCATTGAAACCTTAATACCATGCATAGCTCCCCCTGAGCTTAATATTCCTTGTGATCTATATGTTAATCCTGTGGATCTGGTCATGCTAGTATACTCTCATTCATATTAAAATTATGCTACTACATTGTGTACAAACTCCTTCTTATGCAACTATCATGAGCTTCCCTTAAGAGCATATGCATTCATTTGTAAATAAACACCAGCTAACAATGGAATGTAGTGGGGACGTTCTCCTCCTACTCAAAATCTAAAGAGGAATATACTTTCTTCAATATCTTCCTTTTACTTTCTCTTCCCTTCAACATGTACACATTGTTCAAGGTCCTGACTCCTTTTGCAATCATTCTCTTGGACCCTTCTTTCTAGATGTTGCAACCTTTGGAGTTGAAGATCACCTTTGTGCCCCCCTCTACCATCTAACTCACGCTTAAAACGTTATCCTTCAATCCTTCTACCAACTACACATCAACTGCATTTGTCTTCCGGTCACAAATATTAGTGTTTCCTTTCCTAACACCTTAGTAGGTTTATTGTCTCCAAAAATGGCATGACCATCTTTGGTCATCCTCAAGGACAGGAAAATTATCTTGTCCCCTAACATATGATGGGAGCAACCACTATATATGCACCATCAATCATCATCATCAAATGTGCATAAGGAGATACCATGTTTAACCTGTTGCTCCTCCTTTTTCCACATTGCAATAGGCTTCATCTTGGCATGTGAATTCTTCTTTGGTTTTCTGTCAGTCCTACTCTAATTCAGCTACTCCTTTTTCCTTATTTTCCTTAAGGAACTAAACATCTTGTAGTCTCTAGCCATGTGACCAAAATTATCAGAAGTGAAACACCTCACATAACCAAGATATGAGGCTAGAGCATCAAACTCTTTGAAAGTTGTTCCAAATCTCTTCCTTGCATAAAATATTCCTCTACTTTGTGCATGGGATCTGCAATCAATTTCCTTGTGGCCGACAAGCTACAAGCAAACCAATAACCATTGAATGAACTTGTATACCTAAAAGTTGTTTCTCTACTTGGTTGCCCATACTATTGCATGATTTTTTTATTAGATCTATATAATTTTATCATACAACATGTCCAAAGTTATGATATAAGTAGCACTCAATCTCATCCGTCAAAGGATCAAAGGGATTGTTTCTTCTCCTTTCAAATCTGCCATATCTTCCATAATTTTCTCTTGGAGTGAATGGTATTCTAATCATAGGTACTCCTCTTGGTACATTTCTTGGTTGTTGGTTTTCTTGCTTCCTTTCTCTTTTGTTGCTACATTTTCTACTACAAGCCTTTTTGGTTCCACATCATTGTTTGCATATTCCTATGAGATGGACTCTCCCATGTGAAATCCAAGACCATATATCACTACAAGAAAAAAGGTTGGTGAGGGTCATGCCTGTGATGGACCTTTAAGGTCTGTCACCAATGTCGCATATGGTGACGGTCTTTAAAAAAGTGTTGTCGTAAGTGTATATAGTGATGGTCCTTTAAGGTTTGTCACCAAAGTCATTTTCAATGACACTTTTGGTGAGGGTCATTAAAGGCCCGTCACTAATTCTCTCTTTGGTGACACTTTTGGTGAGGGTCATTAAAGGCCCATTACTAATTCTCTCTTTGGTGACACTTCCAGTGACGATCTTTTATTGACCGTCACCAATAATATTTTAACTTGGGATAATATCCATAAAAGGGGCTTTCAGATCTTGGAAGATGCTCTTTATGCAAAGAAGTTTTAGAAGACATGGAACATCTATTTCTAACATGTCCTTTTGCGATCTCAGTATGGAGTGGGGTTCTTCAAACACTTAAAATACATGTAATATGGAACATGGTTACCATTTAGAGATGTCTCACTCAATGGTTTGAAGGTTTCAAGACATATCAGTTCTTTCCTTTCTATATTTTGTGGGGCATATGGAGAAGAAAGAATGAGAAGATTTTTGAACAAACAGAACTAGATACTAGAGACGCCTATTTAAAGATCTTTGCATATTGTATGGAGATATGGCTAATGAAGTAGGAACATCCTAGAAGACATTTTTGACTCATGGAGCTATGGTCATACTTTATTTTTTTATTTTTTGTTTTTACCTTTTATGGGGCATCCACCAACAGGGTTTGTGGAAGTGGGTTTATGGAGCATTTTTCATGTCTTGGCATGCCTTGGCACTCTTTGGCACATGTTAACACACACTATAAATTCCTAGCACACTCTAGCACTTCTTAAAATGCCCTGATATTTCGTAGCATGCCTTACTAGTGCTTAGCATACCTTGTCACTCCCTCCTTGGCATGCTAGCTAACACTCGTTGACACTCCCCAGAACAACCTCATATTCATTCACTTCCATGTATTTTGACCTAGTGCTCGCTTCTATTTCCCTATTACTCCCTAACACTACTTAGCATGCATTAGCACTCTCTAGCGCACCTTAGCACTCTTCAACATGCCCTGCCTCTTCATAACATGTGTATCACTTCCTAACACACATTGGCACTTGGCACGTTTTGGCACTTGGAAAGTCTTATCATGTTTATTTTTCATTGAGATGCCTTGGTATTCTTCGGCATGGTTTAATAATAAATTTATTTGATATCAACTATTGGAAAGTAGATGAGAAGTAACGGAGGAGTATTTGGCACTTAGAATGCACTAACACTTGGCACTTGGCACATATTGGTACCCAGTGTTGGTGTGCCTAACATAACCCTCTTGGAAAAGGTAAATTTATGACTTATTAACCCTCTTATGTGTTCATTTCCTTGTAGTTTAACGTGTTTCTCCTTTTTGTTGCCTTGACAATCCCTGGCATGTATTGTGACACCCTTGCACATCTTGGCGTGCCTTAGCACTTGGAACATCTTAGCATATGTGACATGCCTTTGCACTATCTGGAACATGTTACCATTCCTTAGCACGCCTTGGTACTCACACCCACAAAACCAGCCTTACATTTTTTCACGACTTGGGAACCCAATAAAGTCCTTAACTACTGCAGTTCATGTGACATTGGCCTGCTTCAGCCACAATAACTTGACCAATTTCACTTATTATAAGTAGAATGTGCCTTGTTCACCTAAGAACTTTCTACAACTCATCTTAGGCCACTCATGTCCAAGCTCAACTTGTCCCACTTAAGAACTTACCAAGACAAGGATCACATCTAGCCATGGCCATAAAGCAACTAACCAACATAGCTTACATAGACAATATTTCACATGTATATCTAGTTCATATAAATAATAGAGAATTAACTAAGAGTTTGCAATAAGCACAAGATGCACAAGACACACATGATATAATCTGACACAAGTTGAGTGCCCCAAAAATTATAAAAAACCATGTACAATATGAAATTGTCTAAAATAGTTTAAAACATGAGCATTTGGCCAAAATGTGCCACATATCATATAAAAATAATAGCTAAAGGAAAAATAGTGTTGTGCCTAGCACAAAGTCTCCCTTTGTCTAAAACTGCTCTGTAGAGCCCCTTATCGCAACCGTAGGCTTGCCTCTTGAAAATCCTATTATGAACTTCTCCTAACACACTTCATCCTTGGCACACTTGAATTCCCTGACAATCCCTAGCACACACACTAATTTTTTTTCATTTCCATGCATTTTGACTTAGTTCTCCCTTGTGATGTCTCGACACTCCCTAACACTCCTCGACATCTATTGATATTTTCTGACATGTGTTAGCGCACCTTTTCATTCCTTGCCACACCCTGACCCTCCCTAGCTATCATGCCCTCACAACTACCCTTAGTTTTCAACTTGGGAACCCAACCAAGTCCTCGCTTGACTACAAGAGCTTGAAAAAATTACAATTACTACAACTAGACTATGTTGTTGAATTGTGAATCTAGGGAGGTACTCCACAAGCCTAGTGAGTTGGGTTTGTGTGAGTTCGGTCACAAAAGGCTTTATGGGAAAAGAACCCAAGTGAAGGGGTTTTGGACCCAAAATGGGGTTTAAAATCTAAAATAAAATTTAACGGGAAAATTAACATTTCATAAGGTCTAAGTAGATAAAAATTGTAAGTTCTAGAGGGTTCCTAAGAGGCCTAGCTAGGAAAATATATTTAAGGAGGCATTAGTTTGAAGGTTGGAACATCTGAGAAGGAGCTCATTTGATCAAGGAATCCAGGAGAGATGTAGTCCTAAAGTAGGCCGAGTTAGAGGGTTGAGTAAGGGTTATTAAAGGGAGGCCATGATCATCCACGAAGAGCAAGATCATCATCTGAGGGTTCACAAGAATGTCACATACCTTAATGGGTTCGAGCTAGGAAGTAGGATGACATATTGTTGGTTCTCTTATGGTAAATTGAGCTCAAGAGAGGTGGCTCATGAGAATTTTGGCATGTGATTTCAGTGGTGTTTTTATGTGAAGGCCGCATCAAATTCTAAAATAGTAGAGAGGGTTGAGACCCTATATTATGGTGGTTAGTAGGTTGCAAGGTCTATGATAAAGACCAACACAAATGGAGGAGGGCCTACACTGGAATTGAGGTCTAGAACATAAGTAGTCATAGGTGTAATATTGACTGAGGTTACCGTAGTTTGAGGGTTATAGATATATGAAGTTTAGGTTAAGATTTAGTAGAAGAAATTCCAAGAATCTATGGATCCACATGAGCTAGGTAGAGTCCCTTATGGAGGAAAGAGTTGTTGTTTTTTCTATGGGTGGATATTCTTTGTTCTAAAGTAATTAGAATATAAGTATAATTCCCTAGTTAGGGTGGTTTCCTAGCATGTTCATTCCATAAGGTATGCCCTTAATGCTGTGACAAATCTGCATAGAAGAAGAGGGGTCGTGACCCTTAGAGGGAAAATTTTGATGAGTTGAGTTCAATAAACTAGTGCTACCTAGCATACCATGTCACTCCATCCATAACACACCCAGAACTCGTTGACACTCCTTGTCACACACTCTTTTTCATTCATTTCCATGCATTTTGATGTAGTGCTCCCTTGTGTTTCCTTGGCACTCCCCAACACTCAAAACACATTGACACACCTTGGCACTTGGTACACCTTATTATGCTTCCCTAACACTCTAGCATGCCTTGGAACTATCTATAATATCTTGTCACTCCCTCCTTGGAATAGCTGGAACTCATTAACACTTCATTTCCATCAATTTGAAACTAGTGCTCCCTTGTGTTTCCTTGACACTTGGCCCTAACATTCCCTAGCATGTGTTCACCCCACACCCTAGCACTTGGTACATCTTGGCAGGCCTTAACACTTGGCATGTCTTGGCATGCATAACATGCCTTGGAACTGTCTAGCATGTGTTAGTACTTCCTAACATTCCCTAGCACACCTTGGCACTCCGTAGTTGTCATGCCCTCATAGATAACATTACCTTTTTTGCGGCTTGGGAACCCAACCAAAGCATTGGAAAAACAATGTTGTCCCAAAGTCTCCCTTTGTTTGCAAATGCTTTTTCTAGCCCCTTATCACAACCAAAGGCTTTTTTCCTACAAGTCCTATTATGAACTTCTCCTTTCACACTTTGTCCTTGGGACACCTAGAATTTTATGAAACTCCTTGGCACACACTCTCATTCATTTATTTCCATGCATTTTGACCTAATTCCCCCTTGTGATTCCCTCATTGAAAAGTGTAACTAGGTTTGGTCTTCATAATGACATGTGTAATTGTGATTTTATGTAATTGACGTAAAGAAGAAAATAAAATTATTTTTGTAATGCTTGAATCATGGGTTTCATGATCAAGGAATTTTATTTTTAGTTAAAGCTCCCATTGTGAGCTATTAGGTTTGGTCATCAAGCCATAAAATTCATAGAGTCAATGTCAAATATTGAAGACCCATTTTGGGCATGTAATCCATTGTAAAATAAATTTTATTAGCCCTCCAAGACCTTGTCACAAACTCTTCTTCATGTCAGCCTAAGGATGCTTCCAAAATGTCAAGTTGGCGTATCTATATCACAAGTCGGCTTATTTTCATGGATGAAACACTATATAGGGAAAATCGGCCTCAATTTGTGGACAAGCAAATCCAGTTAAGTAAGTCTGCAATAAGAAGTGCGAAGATAACTAGAGAAGAGAAGGAAATGAAGAGTGAAGATTTTGGTGTTGTTTATGGGTTTGATTTAGGGCTAATACCTCCACACGTGCGAAGGAAGGAAGAACTATCTACTGTAGAAAAGGTTGAAGGTCTTGTTGTTGTCCAAGAAGTCAAATCAAGGAAGAAGATAAGTAAGGTTATAAGTCAAATTATAATAAGAGGTCATACCATCCAAGAGAAGAAGATCAAGGTTCAAAAGGTTGGTCAACCACACATGCTAAAGTTTCTACAAGAGGGCGAAGAACTACAGATCTCATCCAGGGAACTAAAATTTAAAGGATAGTTGAGTTATTGAAGAAGCTTGATCATCGTTCACTCAAGGAAAAATAAGGAAGTTGAATCAAGGAGGATTATGACTTTTTCTTGGAGAGGTCATTGAGTCAAAGGTCTAGGTCATGGTCTTGATATTCATCAATTTAAGTCTCTATAAGAAGAATAATTCGTTTGGGTTTTCCTCTCATGTTGGAGAGGTTTGGCCCTCGCTAGTCACCTATTCTCTTTGTCTTTGGTCTTCTCATTGTTTATGCATTAGTAGTTGTTTGATGAAGAAGAACACTATAATAATATAAGTAAAGTGAAGATCCTCATCTTAAGAAGTAAAAAGAATTCACAAGCAAGTAGCATAAGAAGATAAATCACCTAATTATTGTGCCCTAGATTTCTCAATAGCCCTGGCACTCCCTAACACTCTTCAGTATGCATTGACACTGTCTGGCATGCATTAGCATGCCTTTTAATTCCTTGGCATGCCCTAACACTCCTTATGGTTTTTGGGACTTGGGAACCCAACCAGGTCCTCCCT
Organism: Pinus tabuliformis; assembly: GCA_031772625.1. Classification (NCBI taxonomy): domain Eukaryota; kingdom Viridiplantae; phylum Streptophyta; class Pinopsida; order Pinales; family Pinaceae; genus Pinus; species Pinus tabuliformis. The sequence goes on along the minus strand of CM062811.1, from coordinate 157,048,583 downwards.
CGACTACAACATCTTGGCCAAGTTATGATTACTACAACTAGACTATGCCTTATTCACCTAAGAACTGACTATAACTCATATTAGGCTACTCATGTCCAATTTTAACTTATCCAACTTAACAAGCTACTAGTTAGGAAGTCAAGGCTCACGTCCAAGCATGGCCATAAAACAACTAAGAAACATAGTTTACTTCTTGACATGGAATAACACCTTGCACGTCTAACAATCCCTTGGCACCATGTGGCACGTGTTAACATCCCTTGCATTCCTTGGCATTCTTTGGCACTCCCTAGCACACCCTACCACTCCCTGACATGACCTGGAACTCTAGCATGCCTTGGCACTACCTAGCATATAACCTTGTCACTCCCTCCTTAGCACACTTGAAACTCACTGACACTACTTATCACACACTCTTATCTATTCATTTCAATGCATTTTGAACTAGTTCTCCCTCGTGTTTCCATGGAACTTGCTAACACTCCCTAGCACACATTAACACACCCTAGCACCTGACACATATGGGCATGCCACCCTGGCACTCTAGCATTGCTTGGCACAACCTAACATATCTTGTCACTCCCTCCTTAGCATACCTGGAACTCACTGACACTCCCTTTCACACACATTTATTCATTCATTTACATGCATTTGAAACTAGTGCTCCCTTGTGTTTCCCTGACACTCCCTAACAATCCTTGTAATACATTGGCACACCCTGACACCTGGCACATATTGGCTTGTTTCCCTAGCCTCTAGCATGCCTTAGCATTGTCTAACATATATTGTCACTCCTACATTAGCACATCTAGAACTTACTGACACTTCTTGTCCCAAACTCTCATTCATTCATTTCCATGCATTAATTTGACCTGGTGCTCCCTTGTGTTCCCCTGACACTCCCTAACACTTCATAGCATGCATTGGCACACCCTGACACCTAACACATCTTGGATGCATGTTTCCATGACACTCTAGCATGCCTTAACACTGACTAACATACCATGTCACTCCCTCCTTAGCACACCTGGAACTTGTTGACGCTCCTCTCACACACTCTTATTCATTCATTTCCATGCATTTTGACCTAGTGCTCCCTTGTGTTTCCCTAGCACTCACTAAAACTCCTTATCAACCATTGACACACCTTGACACTTGGCACATCGTGTGTTGGCTTGTTGGGCCTGACCGAGGTTCAAAGTTAATTAGCCAAACAAATCTCGGTACTACTAGCCCTTTCGGCAACAGTCCGTGGAGCACGGACTAAGGTCTCACCCGAAGTAGTATGGGAGGGTGCTAGAACTAGGTTTACACACCCTGGAGATGTCTGATGAGGTCAAATGGCCCGAGGTTTGACCCTATGTGTAGCTCACCTCATACACTTTTCTGTACCTCACTGCTTGATATTCGGCCCTTACACAGCCCTTACTCAGGGTTGAACGCCGCGCTCTGTGTTATTACCCAAGATCTCACTTGTATGTTCCAATGTTAGTTAGTTGAGTGCCTTAAGTTATATTTAACAGCATAAACCATTCATACAGATGCGCGCAGTAAATAAACCATATAATTGCAAATAATAATAATCAATCATTAACCCAAGAATAGATACACAGAATTATAACCAAAATTCTCTTTATTATTTCCTTTCTCAGTTACAGACTTAACTCCGCCCTGCGCACTCAGTTGTAGGGGTCTATACACTTAGTTACAGACTACTAGGCCTCTACGCACTCAGCTGCAGAGCCTTCTCCTACTCTATGACACACTTACAAGCTTAGACTTGATCTTATGCCTTCTTATCCATCGTCATTAATTCTCCCTTTTTACAACTTAGAGCCTTGCTCTATTTATACAATCCCATGGTCCGCGGACCATGGGTAGGCAGATATTACATTACAAGACTATGGTGGACAACCCTATGACTCTTTCATACTTTCTCAGCCAGTGCCCATAATTCGCAGAGCTTTACAACGAGATTCAGTCAAAACTTGGGATTTAAGCCCCAAGGCATGCCTTAGGGGGGATTCCATGCCCAACAAGCCCCCAACACAAACATCGTGACTCGCCCTCGAGTCACTTGATCGGCACAACGATCTTTACGTGGAGTCCTGCCAACTATTCTCGAGCTGTGCGGAGGTCCACAATGCACTGAGCTACTGTTTGTTGAACCTGCTACATTCGCTCTTCCGAGGCCTCTGTGTGAGGAGAGATCATCTGCCTCAATGTGTATATCCACTGCAGATGTGCGAGATTTCCTTCGATATATGTCGTGATGGTGAAAGGCTCGTTGATCCAAGGCTGAACGTGCGCTTTTGGGATTGCTTCCTTATTTCGTGTCGCATCCACCTGTTCTTTCAAAGCCTTGGCCTGCTACATCCTCACAAGCCTCTGAGTGAGGACCACCATCTACGCAGTACCCCGGACACTATCATATTGTTGTTGGAGTTCTCGCACCTTTGTCTCCAAGCACTGGATATTGGGGTCCTCTTGCAGAGTTGCGAGGACCCCAAGTGATTCTTCTAACATGCTGGTGCAGTCTCATATTGCACCTCCAATTTCCTCCAATCCCGCTATGATAGTGCTAGCACGGTATTCTCTAACTTCCAGGGGAGTCGATGGCTATGCCTTTAACTGCAGTTCGACGATCTAAAGGTTCAGCTCCAACTGAACCTTTGTCGTTTCTTCCTTTGCCTCACAGACCCCTGCTACCAACCTGTGGATCCGCTCCTCCGCTGGTATGTCTACTGGGATGGCCAGCTCTAGGACGCTTCTGCAAGAGTCATCTATCACCTATTGCAACTACTAATTCTACGATACCAATTCGTCCTGCTGCAAGCTTATTTGTTCCATGTTTGTCTTCTATTCACTGAGAACTTGGAGCACGAGACTCTCCCTAGCCTATAACTCTGCAGTTATCCCATCCTACAGCTCATATAAGGTGTTGCGCAGAAGTACAGCTATATTCAGACCGAGACCTTTTAGCGCGCAAACTGAAGGCATATCGGACGCATTCGATGGTACTAGTGCCCCTTCTGATAGCACGATGGTGTTCATCATTTGTGTGCACAACATCTAACATGTACTTTGCTATTGTTGAGTTGGCTGCGAGTTTGGTCAAGAGGGTACCAACCTGAGGAGGGCACACTTGTAATTCCTGCAGATGTTCTCTGAGGGCCCCCAACACAATCTGGTTCTCCTACATGAAATCTTGGAGAACCTCAAAGGTGACATCACACACTGTCTCGCCGATGTCATGTAGATCTCCCTCTATCAAGGTGATTGGGTCAATGGACAACTTCAAAGCCTTGCTCTTCTTACACGACCCTGCCTACTCTGATGGGTGTTGGCGCTTCATCTGTGTTGACACGGTTCATGGGTCCGCACTTTCCTCTGCAGTCTCTGCTTCCTCTGCTTCCTGTCCCTATGTTGTCTGGGTCATGCCTACCTTCGCAACTGCGTCCTGCGATGCTATTGCTGCTGCAGCCTTTGCTTGTACAGCTGTTGTTTGTGCTGTGTCTCGCACTACCCACACTTCTGTTGCTGCTACTTCCTGCCTTCTCTTTTCTGCCAATTGCGTGATGCACAACTTGGTCTCATCTTTCTTCCTCTGAGCTAACGACTTCTCTATTTCTGAGAAGTCGAGGGCACGCCACTCCGGTGGCCATGCCTCTAGGACATTGAAAATGGCATCGTCCATGGCTACAAAGGGTAACTTTGTCCACTGTTTCGTCGGGTCCTTCCGTGCCTTGATATATATGTTATGCATGTCTACCTTAAGTTCTGCGAAGCTCTCCAAACTATTGTAGACCATGGGTGACAACCGTGACTTACTGTTGATCCATGTCTTGAGGTCCATCTCCATGAGCACCCAAAAGATCTTACAGTTACGAACCCTTTCAACATTCTTCGTGGCCCAGAGCGAAGTGTACTTCGTGGCCTCTGGTAAATATCTGTCAATTGCTGGGAATTGACTATCCTCAAGTAATTCCACAGCTATAAGAACTATGGAAAGCAACATCCATGCATAGTGGAACATTTTATCTTGTTCCTGGGCTTCACAATAATTCTCTAAAAATTTTGTGTAGAGGAATTCAGACTAGTTAAACTGGACCCCCTCTGCACACTGCTCGACCAGTGTGACCACCATCGCAGGTACCTTGTCTAAGCAACACTTGTGCATAACTTTCCCTGCAAAGATTTGGGTTGCCATGCATACTGCTTTTTCCTTGATGCTGGAAATGGTGTAGCCCCTTTTCTTCTTCTCCAGCTTGTACTTTTTCTTCATGGCCTCCGCGATGGCCAAATCACTGCCCTTTCCTTCTGATATCGCTGTGGGGTCCTCCCCTTTGCATGAAAGCTGAGAGACGCAATGGATCAAGTCTGCCATGATGGGGATGGGCTCCTCCAACCATACGCACCCATCATGCACCCGGCAAAGCAACTGCCTGATGATGAAAATGGTTATTGGGGCTCGGTGGAAATGCGGAACCCAGAGTAGGTTCAGTAGCCCAACCATTTCCACTCTACGTAACAACTTCTACGGCTCTAATGTTGTCACCCCACCCCCCCCACGATGTTCTGCTTCATGAGGTTGCCGGTCGCAAGATGAGGGAACTTCTCGTGGTCAGCGAGGTCCTAGTCTTCAAATTTCAGGCTCAGCACGCGGCCTAGGTGTGTACCTTCAAACATAATGCCATCGAGGAGGAGTGGGGTCTAGAGCGAGCTCTTGGTCTCATCTAGGTCCTTGGGTACTAGGAGGAGTGGGGTCTGGAGCGAGCTCTTGGTCTCGTCCTAGTCCTTGGGTACTTTCGCCTTTCCTTTTCACGGGGGGATATAAGTAGACAACTTTTTCGAAATGGGCACGGGCTCAGCTTCCTCCCCCATGCCTTCTTCCACAACTTTTACACCCATTAGCTCCTCTAAATCTATTTCTTCTTCATCAGATTCCACGGTAACGACTTTTCCCTTCTCTTCCATGGTTAACTTGGTGTGTAATGGGTTCCGTGGGGACACACATACGGGAATCATTACCTGCTTATCCTTCTTGGGCCTTGGCGTACACGGTGATTTCGGGATTTCTACCAGGGTCCCGGTGCCCTCTAGTGCATCCCCCATAGTTCAGGTCTGCACGGCTTCTTCGATGGTTAGTGCTGGGGTTACCAGAATTTCTTCGGAGGCGGCCATTATGTCTGTCTTGAAATCTAGCACTCATGAATCTATGAGCTCAATCAACTCTTGACACAAATCAAACAGGGCTCTGCTCAATAGCTCAATTCAAAAATGACCAAGTGTTGTTTGTTGGGCAGCCCTTTGTAATTTATAGCGCCTTTTGAATTTGAATTCGACCATTCCCCCCAAATCTGGTTCATTAATGATCCCTTGGTGGCAGATTTTCCCAAATCTTACCCATAAATTGTGTCTTAAATGCCTGCCGCCCCCTCCATTTGGCCTCAAGTTGAGCATCCCATCATGAATAGTGACTTCAACGGTCACATTTAGACCAACCCATGCGGCAGTGCAGCCCCCTGTACGCGGTCGCGAACCTTGTGACTCAGTGCTTCTGCATGCAACTCCCATGTTGCGTAGTCTTCACAAAGAATAATTTATAGTCACGTGCTTCCTTTCAACTGCCTGGAGTGCTAAGACTTTACTTCCATCAACTAGTTAGGTGGGCGCACCACCAGTGTAAACGTTCGCCCCGACATTTATCAATTTACCAGGGAAATTAATGTAACGTGGAAGTCTAAGAGACCCACATGTAAAGTTGAAGAGTCATGTAAGTCAAACAGTCATGAGGGAAATCGAACAATCACAAGGGTCAGTTTCACCCTTGGCTATATATACCCCTCATTTTTACATGCAAAAGACTTTTCACCTTGGCTCCTCCCACATAGCCTTGAGAGTCTGTAGTCTTTTCTTTGAGGAGCGAGCAATGGCTCCAACTCCCCACTATCGAGGTTAGTGATGTAATGGTGTACCAATGTGTCTTGGAACTTTTGCTTAATTCAGAAGCCTGATAACAAGCCAACACATTTTCACACATGTATTGTATTTGTTTGTAAGACTATTCTTTGGACACTTGTAATGCATGTTCCTTTAACCTGTATTAAGACAGTTGAACTGTTTCGGTTGTTCCAATACATATGTTTACAAAAATGTGTTGTATAAGTTTTTAACATTGTCTCACCCGTGTGGGCTATCCCGTCGGACACTCGACAAAACCATTCATATAAACTTGTTATAACGATCGTTGCACTCATGTGGACTATTACATTAGGTGTTGTACGTGTCATCAGTTCGTTGTGTGTTTGTGACTGTCACATCCATGTGGACTACTCCACCAGAAGTTGTGCATGTCTTGTTGTGTTGTATGTCTCTGACAGATTTGGGACTATTCCCTTTCGAATTGAGACTCACTTCCTCCCTCTCCCTCTGCGATGAAAAAAACTTGACACAAGTAACACTAAGCACTCACCGAGCACGTGAACCTCATTGTTCGAAGACAAAGAAAACCACTCTCATATGCTGACAAGAAAGAGCTAAGGCAAACCTTTAAGATAATGGCAACTAGGCCATCTTACAGATGGGACTCCTACACCAAATGGTGTGAGGTCTAGTTGGGACTTCATATCGGGGAGATCCCCTGAATGTTGTCAGGTCCAGCATCGTCAACATTTATGGTGCTAGAAGGAGGGCCGCTAGTTTTTTATGGATGGATGTCCTCTCACCCCCACTCATCAATCATCTGGTCAATGTAGTAGCTCGCACTCCCTCTCACCTAAGCACCACTTTGAACTTGGTTACTCCTCACCTCCCAAACGTGAACATGAAATTTCGTATCAGCACCTCCACTCTATCCATCCCATCACCCGTCAGTTTGCAAAGGCAGTCGAACTAATCCTAGGAATACAACATCTTCCATACACATCAAGGAAGCCAAAGACCACTCCCATAGAAGTTGTTGTATCATCGATGGAAGAAGCAGTTCTTGCCACACTCGAAGATCTGACAAAATCTATTGAGAATGGAGAGGAACCTCTAATATTCCAACAGGAAGAATGAGATACCCTCGTGATATTGGGCTCAGATTCCACTACAAGAGGGGGAGGGGAAGGCAGCGTAGGAGGTGGAGGTGGAGACGAACCAACAGACTCAGAGTCGGAACAATCAGATTCTAAAGAAGAGGAGGAGGACGAAGAAGACATGGCTGACCAAAACTTGGAATGGATGACTCAAGGACCACTAGCTCTCCCGAGTTCTTTACATAGGATTCCAAAGTGCTCGGAGAGAATGCTCACAAAGTATGACCTTGACATAGCAATGAAGGCAGAAGATCACTTAGGAAACTTCTACCTACAGCTGCAGACACACAAGGTATGGTATGACGATGTTGCATGCAGATTGTTTTTGTGTACCTTGGATGGCCGCGTAGCAATATGGTATCATAGCCTTCTTGTCAACTCCATCCATAACTAGGGTATGTTCAAATATATGCTTTTGGAAAAATTTGATGATGACAAGAAACTGGACATGTTGCTCAAAGAGTTGGGTAGCTTGAATATGGAGGCAAAAGAAAAGGTAAAATATTTTAATAAGAGGTTTTTGCACATATTGAACAAGTTTGCAGTGGACACAAAACATCATGACTCCATCACTATCAACTACTACACGTCTGCACTGCCAACGAGCATTGTGTAGTTTGTCAAGCAAGCTGCAAGACCAACATTATTAGGAAATTGCGAAGAGGCAATCATTGTAGAGAAGGACCTACGTGTAATTGGAGTCATCAAGGATGATGAACCAATAAAGGACTCCAGATATGCGAGCAAGAAGTCCCAGGTTGCGACGATCAAGGGTAAATACAAAGAATCAAGTGACATTGAAACCCTTAATTGTCTTGTTAAGAATTTGACAAAAGAAGTGTCTGAGCTAAAACAATGAACGATCGACACATCTGCGAGGAGCCAACCGCCTAGAAAACAGAGAGGAAGTGTGTCATCAGGAAATAACTGCTTCCTGATTAAAACTGTGCAGAGCTCCAATTTAGTGTTCCAGTTAGAACAGTGCACGAATAAGAAATTTTGTTGATTCCATGAAGACGATCACCCGGAAGGGTCCTGTTCGGAATAGAAATGACTTGCAGGATCAGTATGCAACCATGCACTAAAAGTAGTGAGCAGCACGCAATGCTAGCTGAGAGACATAGACGATGATGAAGATGTTGCACTTGATGAGGCACCCAGCACTGGGCAAGTGATCAATATGTATCAGTGATTACAAGCAGCACAGAAAACAAATGCTGCCCAAAAGAAAAATGTTCGATATAATCTTAGAAGTCAAGGGGCTCCCCCTACATTTGGGGAAATGCGAGAAAATATTGAATTATTGAGGAAGGTTGATCCACCAGCCGTCCAAAAGCATAAAACACAAAGCAAGCCTGAGAAGATAATGGCGGACAAGAGTACGTCCATGAGCATCAAACTGCAGAACACTCCGTTGGAAAGTACGAACACAAGTCTAACCTCGGACATCTTGATGAGTCTACCCGCTCTTTACTACAACATTGTGGAAGACATGAAGAAAAATCACGCAAACATATATTTGTTCGAGTTAGCTAAGCTTCAAAGTCAGCGTGATATTCTAGTGCACGCACTGGGGCAAACATCTATAGGCAATGTATCCTCTACTAGCAAGGGAGAAAGCACATCTCCCAGTTCACTCACAACTGTGCTCAACACACCCTGAATGGAAGAAGTGAAATATGTTTGCCCTCCATTCTTGCTTTCATTTGAAATCTTTAACTGTAATGTTCACAACTATTTGGTTGATTCTGGCACATCAACCAACGTCATGCCGCTCTCCATCGCCAAGAAGATCAATGCACAATGGAGCAAGACATCTGCGTAGATCATCCAACTTGATCGGACATGCATACTAGCCATTGGTGAACTTTGGGATGTAATCATCTGACTATCTCATGATGACTGAGTTCACCAGTGCATAAACATTGTTGTTGTGGACATACCGGAAGTATATGGCTTACTACTCAACAGAGACTAGTCTAGCAAGTTGAATGGATACTTTTCTACAGACTGGTCACACTTGTGGCTTCCATATCAGGGAAAAAGCAATCAAATTTGGGTGTTATCCAAGAGATACATGAGGCACAACATCACTCCCATCAATGGCGAGAACGAACCGTTGGCCTTTGTAGAGCTCATGTTCAGCAACTGCCTCTTGGAAACAACGTTGGGGTGTTATCTCGCATAGCCAGCTCCAACCCCACCAAACACACAGTTGGGTCTCCTTCCTTGCCCAACTGATGGAAATGAAACCTGTACAGCACATTATAAGACCAATAGCAGTTGAAATAGCAATAGCAGTAGTACAAGCACATCGAACGGTCCATGTACAGATGAGTTGTGGACCATGTACTTCGACGGATCAATGACACAAGATGGCTCTAGAGCCGGGTGTGCCTTGATCGACCCAAAACTCAGGAAACATTTGATCTTGAGCCGCTTGGAGTTCGAGTGCATGATCAACATTGCTGAATATGAAGAACTTGTGTTGGACTTGCAAAAGGCCATCAACCTGAACGTTGTTGCACTCAAAGTGGTAGGTTATTTAGAAATAATGGTACGGCAAGTATGTAACACCATACATTGTTTTGTCACCTCATATCAAAATTTACTAGCAAGACGTATGGTGACTAATCTCTAACTTCCAAGAATTTAATATCACTGTTGTGATAGTAATGCATAATGCAGCTGACAATGCTTTGGCAAACATAGCTTCTAGGATGTCACCACTTAGGGATAGATTTACTGTTGAAATTTTGTATAAGCCTTCTATCCCTGATAACATAACTAATCTATGTGTTTTTTATGATGATCAATAGATACTACATTTCATGGCCAACGATGATGTCTTCAAAGACGCAACGATAGACGAAGACAAGCATGAGCAGTCTTTGCAAGCCGGGGCTGATGACAAGAAAGGCAACCTCATCCCCAAGGGTGTGGTATCTCTAGAAAAACTCTATGACTTTCAGAACCGCTTACAAGGGCCAAAGAACAACAAAACCCACAGATCCACGATGATGCACGAACAGATAAACTTGGGAACAAAACAAGATTCGAAGTTCGTCAATCCCAATACGTGTTGCACATGGCAAGAGTGGCAAGCCTTTGTCCGCTTGTTCAAACAATACCAGGATGTTTTCACGTGAACATATGATGATCTGAAAATGTATGATGAGTGAATAATCCAACATGTGATTCCAATCAAAGAAGGGGTCAAGCCATTCCAATAGAAGCCGAGGAAATTACATCTATCCCTTGAACCCCTCATACAGAAAGAGCTAACCAAGTTGTTGGATGCAAAGATAATATATAGATTTTGTCATTCCACATGGGTTTCCAACCTTGTTCCTATACGTAATAAGTAGAGGGAGATTCGCTTGTGCATTGATTTCCGAAACTTGAACTGCGCCTCGGACAAAGACAATTGCCGCATGCCGTCTATGGAGCATATTTTACAGATAGTACCTGGGGCAAAAAAAATTTCCTGACTTGACAGGCTCTCAGATATAACCAGGTTCTGGTAGAGGAACCTGATTGACTCAAAACTACCTTCTGTACCAAGTGGGGTACGTTCGCATATAGACAAATGTTGTTTGGACTTGTGAATGCAGGCGTAACCTTTCAGCGCCATGGACATCACCTTCTGTGGAGTCATCAGATAGAGCGTAGTGGTGTACCTTAATGATGTGACTGCATTTTCCAGAAAATGGTCAAACCATAAAACTATCTGAAGAAAATATTTGAGCGATGTCGAAAATACGAGATTTCCTTGAATCCCAAAAAGAGCATATTTGTAGTGTTTGGGAGGAACCTCTTTGGGCACATCATTTCTACAAGTGGGATGAAGGTTGATCTGGATCAGGTCTAGACCATTACACAAATCCCTCACCGAGCCAACAAAAAATCCATGCTGTCCTTCTTGGGAAAGATAAACTTCCTCCAGAAGTTCATCTCGGACTATGCGCAGATAGTAAAACCAATGCAAGACATGATCAAGAAGGATGTAGTCTACAGTTGGGGCAAGAGGGAAAAGAACGCATTCACCTGTATTAAGCAGGCTATAGTAGAAGCGCCTGCACTTTACATCCCATATTTCAACAAATATTTCTTGTTATACACCTTCACCTCCGACAACTCGCTTGTTGCAGTACTCACTCAGAAGGATGAGTTGAACGACAAACGTCCCATCTCCTTCATGAGCGCAAGCATGCAGGGACCCGAACTCAACTAACCCACCATTGATAAACAAGCATATGCGGTACAAGGTGGTGAAACACTTTAGATCCTACTTGCTAAAGAACCATTGCACAGTCTATGTGCCTCACCCAGCAGTCTACTCACTGCTTGTACAAAAAGAGTTGGGTGAACGACATGTGAACTGGATGATAGGCTTGTAAGAGTATTATCTATTATCAAGCTATTTCACACTGTCAAGGGTCATGGTATCTGCAAAATCGCAACTGAGGCAGTCCACGCACAAGAGGAAGAAGAAGAGCTCGTTGGTTGGGACCAGGAAATCAAAATGTATGATGTAGAGCGAGCACCACCCACTACATGCAGAAATTCTCGGTACGAAGATGTGTGCTAGTACCTTGAGAAAGGCACCATATCCACTTACTTCTCCATGAGACAGAAGAGGGTCTTGTGCCTCAAAGCTCTATCCTATCAGTTGGTGTACATAGTGCTTTACAGAAAGCACAGTAACGTAATATTACTCAGGAGCTTGGAGGCACATGAATCAGAGAAGGACTTGCATGATCTACATGATGGACCAGCTGGGGGCCACTTTGTGGGAAACACCACTACACACAAAGTTATGCGAGTTGGTTTCTACTAGCCCACATTGATCAAGGATGAACATGCTTACGCCCGCAAGTGCCCAGTTTTTCAACAATGCACCCACCAAAGACGAAGGTCAGTAGCCCCGCTGCACCTTGTTGCAGTGAATGAACCATTCCAATCATGGGGCTTGGACATCATTAGGGAAATTATCACATTCGTCAAAACAACAACACTACATCTTGACATCAACTGATTACTTCATGCGATGAACAGAAGCAGTTCCACTCAAGCAAGTGAATGACTAGGAAGTCATCAGCTTCCTCCAACAAAACATCATCTCACGCTTTAGCGTTCTGGTATCACTTGTGTTTGACAATGCAACTTACTTTTCATCTTTGAATCTTTATGATTTTGCATTGCAATATGGTATTTTGTTGAAACACTCATCTAACTACTACCCGTAGGGAAATGGTCTTGCCGAATCCACAAATAAAAACCTTATCCGCATAATCAAGAAGACCATTTACTCTAAACAACATAACTGGCACTCCACTTTGACGAATGCCTTATGGGCTAACCGTGTAACACCCAAACCCCCTCTGAACACTTCGCCATGCTTCCTGGTTTATGGTACAGAAGCCATCCTACCACTAAACATCTAATTTCCTATGCTCCAATTGTCTCAATAATCCCAAGGCAAGCCTTATATGCTGGTTCAATGTAGGGTAGCGTTGTGCTATACAACAACCCCCCCATTTCAAATTTTTAATCTTAGTATAAAGATGCTAAATAAGAAATAGGTCCCCTTTAGGATATAAAAAGCAATAAATTTTTTTGAGTAAAATAGATTTTCCATACTTTTCATATAAAATTTGCTTTATGAGTGTTTGGAATCGCTTATCGCAAATCACAATTGCTTAAGACCAATGAACATCCGTTTGAAAAGTTGTGATGCGATCAAAGTCATCACAAATGCCTCATCGCAAAGTTTTAAATTGAAAAATACATTTATAAACATGCAATGTGATATAACTATAGCATTTTGCATATCAGTAATTCTGAGGAATAAGTCAGGGCATTTCGTTGAAGCCTTGTGACACGATAAAGCTATCGCATATCGCATCGCGCCAATCCATAGGAAAACATTGAAACAATTGCGTTGAAACTTTGCGATGCGATGTGACTATCGCAATCGCATATCACATACCACGCTCCCAATAGAAATAAGTACCATATACTATGAGCACTCGCGATATAATGCTAAATCAAGTATAAAGAAAAACATGATTTTCCAAGTTTGAAACAAACCCGCCAACTCTATGTGCCAGCTCATCACTCATCGCAATCGCAACAATACAAGGAATTCTTTCGGACATAGCGCTTGTAACTCCCGATTTTTTATATGTGATGGCTCTACACGTATTAAAATAATATAATCACTAATGGAAAAATTGCAGAGTTGTGACACATGTTCTAAAAGTACCAATGGAAAACTTGCGATGCAACATATATTAATTCGGCATTAAAGTTCACGTTATGAGGATACGGTAATGCATTTAGAGGCAGTTATGGTAACAATCTTTTAAGGATTTCATCCTTTGTGACTATGTACTATATGAGATCTTCTGATGTGCATAATTGCTTTTAGTTTGTATTTAGTTCTATTCGCTCCTCTCAGAGTTTATCGCCTATCACGCTCCTCTTTCTCATTTTATAGTGTAAATCCAAAATCACGTCGGCAATTAAGATGTCTAGGAGAACTCGAAAGGCAAAGGCTCCCCTTACAGTGGAAGAAGGACAAGGAAAATTGGCGTTAATCTCAGATACCACCTGTCTAGGCTTTGGCAAGACCTCATGGGAAGGCATATATACTTTGCTTGAAAATGAAGATCCGAAGGAGATAGAGGAAGAAGCAACAGCTGATGGAACTGATAAATCAGAAAACACACTCAATGATTTAGCCAGCTCTTTCCTCCATCGAATAGCGGCCCGTGCAAAGATTTTACCATATAATGATATGGTAAGATGGGTAATCAAGAGCATTAACATAACAGATAGAGCTTTCTTCACAGTTGATGGAAGGATGTTTGGATCCTTCAAACCGGAAGATGTCAAGAGAATGTATCACCTGCCAGATCCCCAGCGACACTACAACAAAGCATTCTTGGAAGCTTTCACCAAGGAGAATGACATTGAATCAGACCCTTTCAAGCAATGGAGACACTTTCCTAATAAGCACAAACATGAATCATTTGGTATGTATTCCATGGACTCCTTGGCATCTCCATATTGTTATGTTGTTGCTATGATGTGTAGACTCTTTGGAAGCCCCAATTCTGCTAGATTTTCTATTGAGATGGTTCCATTCATAGAAGCAGCGATAAAATCCTTTGTCATGGACTGGGCAACTATCCTATTGGACAAAATGGCTAGTCAAATATTGGATTATAGAAAGAACAGATTTGTCACTACCCGAGTCGTGCCCCCATTCCATATGAGTGCTTACATAGTTGACACAATTTGTTTTAATTCTGACTTTCCCATACTAGGTTGGAAATGGACTGTTCAGGACCCAACCCCCATTCATATTTACCATAAATACTTATGGAAGTCTAAATAAAAGAATCATTTATACATGATTTGCCATGGTTTCATTTTACTTGTCCATCAAGCCATCTTTAATAAACCTACTCCTCGGCTGTCTGACGAGGCTAGCATTGATTTAACCTCAATCAGTAGTTGGTTCGGGGAAGAAACATTTACCTATGTGAGGGTTTTGAGTAGCATTACAGATCCTCATGTCCTTCCACTTTACAGTCCAGATAAGCTTTTAGCCAGGGAGGTAGCCTCCCAGATAGTAGAAAAAGGGATGACTAGAAATCTTAAAGACTCTAAGAAATAGTTATGGTCTGCCCTTCCTCTTCGCTGCAGCACTTACTCATTACATGATTTTAAACATGTCGAGAAAGAAGCAAACAAGACAAAGGATCTGAGTCTAGCTGTTATCCCTAAAAGACAGTATGACCTAAAGAAGGTTGTTTTCAATTTCACCACTTAGATGAAATTTAATAAATTCTTGCATGAGGAAGATGAGTTTGATGACTTATTTGCTTCAGCAGAATTATTCTCAACAGTAATTCATCTGGCAAAATTCAAATTGAGTGCTGAGAAAATGGGAAAATTCATTGAATACATGACACAAAGGTTATTGATAGTACCTCTGGATTTGTTAAGTACTACACCAATCATTCAGCAGGAAGAACATAGCGGAGAGCAGGTAATTGAGAAGGTTTTTGAAGAAATTGAGACAAGTAATAAGGCCAGTGAACAACTAAACATTGATGTTCACATTGATCCCATATTGATTAAAGAATGGGAGCAATTTGATCAACAGATCAAAAGTCAGAATGATCCTCAAAACATTATCACATTTGCGCCTCCTGAAACACAACGGCCCATTATTCCTGATATTGTGATTGAAGAGACACCCAGCAAAGAAACAACTAGAAAAGAGATAGAAATAATCCTTGAAAATCCTTTAGGGGAGATTACATTGAATATTGAGGAGATTCCACCCTTGGATGTGTTTTACAGCCCAAAACACAGGGTTGTAGTCAAGAGGCAGAGGAAAAAGAGGAAAATAGATCAAACATCATCCATAGCTCCTCAATCTGAATTTATGAATGTCATATGGAAAGATTTAGAGGTCAATCCTTTTGAGGATTTGACTAAGTTATCTCAATTTGCAGGCGCATACACAGCTGCTACAATTGATAAGGCAACTGAAGTGAATCAATTGATCAAAGAAAAGGATCAAAATATTAATTAGCTTAAAGAACAGTTGACAGTAGAACAACAAAAGATTAATTGGCTTGAGGAACAGTTAATAGTAGAGAAACAAAAGAATGAGCAGCTTGAAGAACAATTAAACCTAGAAAAGCAGAAAATTGACCAGCAGGCCATTTAGAGACAACAATAGTTGTCTCAAGAGCTCGAGCAGCTTAAATTTGTGCATCAGCAAGAGATTAAGTCTAAAAAGAGCAAATCACACAGCTACAATTCTCCTTGGGACAATTCAAAGATTATCCCAAGGTTGAAAAGTTCAAAAAGGAAGCCTTAGAGGCAAATAAGTCTTTTTGTCAACAGTTGAATCTACTATGCCAAAAAATATCTTTTATTGATCCATTATGTATCATAAAGACATCACTGATTGACCAAGCAGTTAATGCCAAGTTAGAATTTGAAGATGCGGATGATAAAGTCACAAATTTTCTCTCCTGGCAAAGCATAGAAGATGGAAGAGCTGCTAACTTACCTGAAATTGAAGAGTCTCATAAAGAGATATTGTTTTTGGAATGGGAAAAACAGTTGATAAAAGTAGAAAGAGCTACCTCCAAGGCCAGGGCTATAATGAATAATGTTATCGAGTTGTTGAATGATAAATTATATGGTTCCAATTTAATTTCTAATTTTTCCCCAGGAAAACTTCTAAAGGCGAAAGTTTTAGAGAAGCAATGTAAGCAAGATTTGGACACCAAGGAGGAACAGCTCAAGTACAAGGTCTTAACTAGGATGCACATTGGTCCTTTTTGGTCAAGCCACACAGCCAACAAATGACTATCAAGTGCCTTGTTGATGCCATTGATTGCATGATGCCTGAGCTCTCAAATGCCACATACGCAGGACAGTTACACTCCAGGATGAGTCATCCTCCAGAGATCCAAAACTTGCTCTTAATTTGTCAGTTAAAGATGCAAGAGAAAGCCTAGATGCGATGAATCTCTTCAAAGGATATCGCGATACTGTTTTTGAAATTCAAATCCCATATTTTGATGAAGGTAGTTCCAACAACCCTCAGAAATTTTTATGGACAGTTTGTTTTTAATTACTATAAAGACCCTTTCATGTCATTTTAGAAACGGTCCTCAATTTGTATAAAACTAGACTTGAGAAGTTTGCACTTCTGCACTTCTTAATTTATTTTTTATAAGTTGTGGATCGAGATTTAGACTTTTTGTGAAAGAGCTTCATAAAGACTTGCATTTTTGTATCTCCTTGGAGTTTCCAGAATAAGAAGATTGAACCAGAGTGTTACTTGCATAACGAGACTCAAATGCATTTGGTACTTCTATCATTGTTATTTTGTCTTGTTTTATGTAATTAGCATCCCATTGATTTGTTATTGTTGATGTGTTCGCATGTTTCAAACAACTCTGTATTATTTCACTTTTGAATGATTTAGAATTGTTATATTGTATACATATGTCAGCAATAAATATTAGTATGTTATGCGATATGTTTTCACATTACTTTGTTTAATTTCTTAAACAAAGTAATCATTATTTAAATGCATCTTTCTGTGGATAAGTAAATAATCTATATTATTATTTGTCTGCTAGGAATCATCAAGAATCACATTATTATGAGATCACCCAGGTTATATAGATATATCTGTATATTTTAGAGCTTATAGATTAAACCACCTATCATATTTTTATACATTTAAAACACCCATTCATCAAATCATACTTTATTGGGAAACTGGTCCCATAATATCCAGTCGGAGCCACCATACCAAACGGATAAGGAGCTGCACTAAGGTCCGGACTGGGTGGTTATCCCCCAATGTTGGTGCTACGATTTTAGAGGCATCAACACTTTTGGTGCTAGAAGGAGGGCCATACTATGAATGGTGAGTAAATCTAATTCTACAGGCCATTCTAATAGTAATTCTCCCTCTCCATCACCTCCAACTTCTCCTTCGCATTCTAAATCTCCTATTCCTAAGCGAGAAGTTGAAAAGAAAAATGCAAAACCCACTGTTGAAACCTTAAACACGCTAGACAACTCTTCTTTTGAACCTCCTGAAGTATAATCTTTGATTCATAGACTCCAGGGGATTTCAATATCCAAAGAAGAGTTTGAGTTATCCCGAGGCAGTGTTACTTCCCAATATATCCCATCACATGCGCTTACTAGGGCAAAGAGTGAAAATCTTGACATTCCACCAATTGAATTCCCTTTACCAAGTCAAAAAAGGGCTAGAAAGACACCATCATAATCTCACAATGATACTTTGTCCTCCTCATCGTCCATTCCATCCATACCATTGCAAGGTCATCCATCTATTTCCCAACTTCAGATCATAGTCCAAACAGGTACATGAACTTCAACATCCTCTACCCAATCACTTTCAACTGCTTCGTCACCCTCTTCTACTATTAGCTCAACAATGGCACATAATCAACCTCAACCAAGGCCAAGGCCCAACCCAAGAGCTGTC
Organism: Pinus tabuliformis; assembly: GCA_031772625.1. NCBI lineage: Eukaryota > Viridiplantae > Streptophyta > Pinopsida > Pinales > Pinaceae > Pinus > Pinus tabuliformis. Next base: position 157,030,433 of record CM062811.1, on the reverse strand, counting down.
AGAATGCCTGCACCTTTGACCCAATTGCCAGCACATCCTGAAAAATGGCTACCTAAATTTAATCCTGATAATGGCCTATTAGCGGAAGAACACATAAACAATTTCATGTTATCAATTAACTTGAATGGAGTAACGGAAGAAGATGTTGTTGTTAGACTATTTCCATACACTCTACAAGGAGCATCGGGATCATGGTACTTTTCATTACCACCAGGTTCTATCAATAGTTGGTATGCTTTCCAAGAGCAATTTCTAACTAAGTTTGGAGACGATAGGTCTACAACAACTTTGATTAATGACCTCTCCAACCTGAAATCCAAATCAAAAGAGCCCATTAAGGACTTCAACTCGCGCTTCAATAAGTTGTTAAATAAAATACCTGCGACATCCAGACCTAGTGAGGAGGTTCGAAATGAATGGTACATTTTTGCTCTTCCTTCAAACATAGCCATCTTCGTTGATAGGGCTACCAAACCAACATTAGCAGAAAATATGAAGGAAGCAATACCTGTTGAAAAATGCATCCTTGCTTTAGAAAATAAAAATTCTCTAGAAGAAAGGAAATCCAAGAAAGTTACCTTTAGAGATGATTCAAAGAAGAAGGCAATCAAGGATCCATATGATATGGAAGACTTACAAAAAGTTCTGAAAACTATGTCTAATGAAATAGTTGAAAAAAGCAAGTGGTTGAAACTTTACGAAAAGACCATTTAGGAACTTTAAAAGAAATCAATGTACTAATCCTAAACCACCCAATGCTATATCTAATGCAGAATCTGACCTGGATGATGATGAAGAAGAAGATACAGTTTTCTTAGCTGAAGAAAAGGAAGAAGATGAAACATTTGAATGTCATGGAATGTGGGACTTTATCTTACCCAACTCTGATAATGAAAGTGAACAGGAAGCTTTTCTAGTAAATACCAAAAGTAAAAGTATAGTAGAGCCTAATCAAGCAAATCAAAAGAAGAAAAACTCAAATCCTATTACTAAAGAGAAACTTCCCACAAATAAATCTCCATTTGTGTCTCCCTGTGTTTTATGGTTTGATCCTTAGCAGAGATTGGTCTGAAAAACTTCATGGTTATATTTCAACTAATTGGTCTCACATGTGGCTTCCCTATAATGGGAAACCAAATCAAATCAGAATTGATCACGAAAAACATTTGACTCACACAATGAGTTTGAAGAAGAAAATCAACTTGTAGCCTTCAATAATAACATTCTTGGAAACTATTTGGCTGAATCATTTTTTGAGAATTTCAATGCTCAACAATCTTCGTTTCCTGTTAATAGAGTCATATCACAAGATGAAAATTTCTCCAATACCGATACTTCTAGGTGTGTTAGTGTTGTAGATGAACTTGTAGATAAACCCGTAAATAAGCCTTTATTTTGGTCTTTGTATTTTGATGTATCTAAATCTAATGGCGGTGTAGGAGAAGGATGTATTTTAGTCAGTCCTGAAGGAGAAAAAACGATGCTATCATGTAGATTAGAATTTGAATGTACCAACAATACTGCAGAATATGAAGCATTGATTCAAGGTCTCTATAAAGCAATAGGCCTGAATATCCAATGTCTGAAAGTATTTGGTGATTTTGAAATTGTCATCAAAAAAGTGAGAAATACTATCCATTGTCTTTCGAGGCATCTGAAACATTATCAATCTCTTGTTCAAGATCTCATAACTCATTTTCTGGCATTTGACATTTCTCCTATTCCTAGATCACATAATGCAGCAGTAGATATCCTGGCTAATGTTGCTTCTAAACTCCTTCCATCCGAAGATTATAGTCCAGATAGATTTTCTATTGAATTAATATTTCGACCATCTGTCCCAGATAATTTTACCAAATGGCGTGTGTTCAATCATGATGAGGATACATTAAATTTCTTGACACCTAAAGGATCTTATGACGATCAAATTATCGATGAAAGTGATCATGATCTTCAATTAAAGCAGAGACTCAATGAAAATCCTATTCCTAAATATGTGGTCAAGCTAGAAGATCTTTATGATATTAAGGATAGATTCAAAAAGGTCACTAATGCAAAACTTCAAAGTTCAACTTTAAGGTTTGAATTAGTAAATCTTGGCACTGATGCCAAACCACAAAATGTCAATCTTGGACTTGGACTTTCATCACCTGAAATATTTTCTTTCATCAGTTTATTGAAGAAATACAAAAAAAAAAATTGTTTGGAATTATGAAGATCTGAAAACTTATGATACCTATATCATTCAACACACAATTCCAATGATCTCTGATGAGAAACTTGTACAACAGAAACTAAGGAAAATTCACCCAAATCTTGAAAGCCAAATCAAAGTAGATTTGAATAAGCTCCTTAAAGCCAAAATAATCTTTCCTGTCAAACATTCTAAATGGGTCTCAAATTTAGTACCTATGAGGAAAAAGAATGGTGATATTAGGATTTGCATAGATTTTAGGAATCTCAACAAAGCATGTCAGAAAGATAATTTCCCATTACCAACAATGGATCAGATACTTCAATCAGTAGCAGGCTCAGAGTTAATGTCTTTTCTTGATGGTTTTTCAGGATACAATCAGATCTTGGTACATCCAAATGATAGATTAAAGATTACATTCAGAACCAAATGGGGAACATATGCTTATCAGAAAATGCCTTTTGGTTTGATAAACGCTGCAGCTACTTTCCAAAGAGCTATGGACATAGCTTTCAAAGGTTTGATCAATAGGATGGTCGTTGTTTACTTAGATGACATAATTGTCTATTCTAAGAAAAAGAGAAAATATTTGCATGATTTAAAGCAGATCTTTGAACGTTGCAAAAAAATAGGATTTCCTTAAATCCCAAGAAATCATTCTTTGCTCTTAATGAAGGTAAACTTTTAGGGTTTATTGTATCCAAAAATGGCATATACATTGATCCTGACAGGATAAAAGAAATTTCTAATATCCCTTTGCCACATAATAAGAAATCTATGCAATCATTCTTGGGACAGATAAATTTTGTAAAAAGGTTTGTTCTTGATTTTTCTCATATTGTTTTACCCTTGCAATCCATGATTAAGAAAAATTCAGTCTTCAAATGGGGATATCACGAAAAATAGACTTTTGACTCGATCAAACAAGCGATCATTAATGCTCCTGCATTGAGTACTCCGAATTTTTCTAGTCATTTTATTTTGTATACTTTGGCCACTAAAACATCTTATGTTGTTGTTTTAACACAAATCAACGATCAACAAGTAGAAGCACCAATATCTTTCTTTAGTTCTAATTTGCAAGGTGTTGAGCTTAATTATTTCGAAGTTGAAAAACAAGCATTGGTTGTGTTTAAGTCTGTTAAACATTTTAGACCATTCCTCCTAAAAACACACACTAAAGTAATAGTCCCATTCTCTACAGTGAGACAATTGCTAGTTCAAAGAGAAGTAGGAGAGAAAAGAGCTAACTGGGTAACAGCCTTACAAGAGTATGATATTGATATTAAACCAGCGAAAATTGTTAGAGGGCAAGGTTTTTGCAGGTTATTGGCAGGAGCTTCCAATATACCAGATCATGAAGATTCAGATAGTACTGCACAAGTAAACGAGATAAGTATCATTGATTCTGAATCTCAATATGCTAATCTGATCTTTTACTTAAAAAATGGATATGCTCCCCCCGAATTCATCCACAAAAACAAACGTGCCTTAAGGATAAAATCCAAACACTATGAAATCATTGATGATGTGTTATTCAGAAGAAATTATGATTCTGTTCTATTAAGATGCCTTGAAAAATCTGAAGTGAAAAAGGTTTTGCAAGAACTACATGATGGCCCAGCAGGTGGACATTTTGGAGGAGACACCACATCCCACAAAATACTACATGTTGGATATTATTGGCCGACTTTGTTCAAAGATGCCCATGACTATGTGAGGAAATGTAAGATATGCCAAACTGCTAGCAGGAGACAAAGGAAACCAGCCTTTCCTTTACAACCAGTTAACATTGAGCAACCATTTGAACAGTGGGGGCTTGATATTATAGGAGAGATTGTTCCACATTCTTCCAAGAAAAACAAATACATCCTCATAGCCACGGACTACTTTACAAAGTGGGTAGAAGCAATTCCATTAAAGGTAGCTAATTTTGATGCGATTATCGAATTTATTGATCAGTTCATCATTACAAGGTTTGGTTTACCTAACGCGCTTATCTTTGACAATGCATCTTATTTTTCTGGAAATAATATAGTTGAATTTGTTCTTAAGAGAGGTTTTAAGTTAAAATACTCTGCAAATTACTATCCTCAAGGAAATGGCTTAGCAGAGTCAACTAACAAAAATCTCATCAGGATTATTAAAAGAACTATTGATCAAAACCAAAAGAATTGGCATAAATCTTTAATATTTGCATTATGGGCAGATCGTATAACTCAGAAGGCCTCAATAGGTACTTCTCCTTTTAACTTAGTGTATGGGAAAGAAGTTGTAATTCCACCAAATTTAGCCCTCCCATCTCTAGCCCTAGTACAATTCATTGAAGAAACTCCTTCTTCCTCTATTCAATTAAGGTTTGATCAAATTCTTAAATTGGATGAGGAAAGAGAAAAGGCCAAAATTACTCATGCTAAACATCAGCAAGTCGTTAAATCTTCTTTTGATGCAAGTTCAGCCAACTCAAAAACGTTACAAATTGGTGATCTCGTTTTGAAATGGGACAAGGCACATGAAGACAAAGGTAAGCATACCAAATTTCAGAAGATGTGGCTTGGATCATTTCAGATCGTTGAAAAGATAGTCTCGTCAATGTTTCTACTACGAGACCTATTAGGAAAGAGAGATTCCTTCCTGTGAATGGGTTTATATTAAAGAAATTCTTTTCCTAAGGAGGGAAACCCTTCTTACCTGTACATATTCTTTATGAAAATTTTGGTTTCTTTTAAAAATAATGTTGTAAATAGTCTACCATTGGCTTTCTACTATTGAAAATCTCTTTGAAAGAATATTGTGACTACTTGCTTTTAAAAGTAGAAACTTTCAAGGAAATGATTACAGTTTTGGAAATTAGATAAAAAACAGAAAACTCTGAAATCCTCTTTAAATTTGTGAAATCTTTCAAACCTTGAAAACACAGTAAATCATTTTGAGTTTTTTTTTTTTTACTAGCGAAATCGGCAACAGCGGTGGTATCGTACTCATGTTACACGGGGTCGAATCCCACCGGCTGCCACTATAACCTCTAGGAGGAACCGCCCAACCCGTAAGAACAGCCCTTGGGTAAGACGAGACTCGAACTCGTGACCTACACAGTAGCACAAACGACTTAATAGATCATCTACTGGCCACGAGACCAAACCTCTGCGGGCATTTTGAGTTTTATCAGTGGAGAAAGGTTATTTATAAAAAGGTAAATAATTTCTCCAACTAAGCATCTACAACTCTTTAATTGTCATCCATAAACTCTTAAGGAGTCAAACATTCACCCCATCCACTAGGTTTATGATTTTTCAGAGTGTAATTCTAAAATATATCTGATTTAAAAGATAAGAGGTCTCATTACGAGCCTGCTTACCATGATCATAGGGAGTTAGTTAAACTGACATTTCCAATACTGCATACCAAATCAGGGTAATGGCTTAAATCAAAAGACGAGTCTCATCACGAGCCATCTTGTTCAGTTTAATTACAACCAGTGAATGGAATTGTCATCTTCTGGCTACTAAACCAGGGCAATGGCTTTTAATCAAATAAAATAATAAAACAAAATATGAAAAAATATATATGTCTAGATATATCTTTCTGAATTTATTTTTAAAAGATTATACTATTAGATGGATGGGACAATGAATAATTGATGGTTAAAAGGTAACCCTATCAAGACTATAGATGTTTGCCGGCAACAGTGGCACTGCCTATGACAAAAGATTAAATTTAAAAGCTAAGTTGGAGGAGCCCCCTACTTTATCTTTAACAACCAATCGAAGCTTGAAGAAACCAAAAAATGTTTTTATTTATGATAAGGGATGTAAAAGAACTTGCAAAATTGATCTCTTTGTTTTATTCAGAGTTAAAATTTTATCTAAACGATTCCAAGATAGTTCCCTTTTCCTAAATTGATTCTACTTAAGAAAGTGTTAGAAATTTCATTATTTTATTCAGATAACTAGCTCTTCCAGTGAATCGCCAATTGTTGTGCTATACAACAACCCCCCCATTTCAAATTTTTAATGTTAGTATAAAGATGCTAAATAAGAAATAAGCCCCCTTTAGGATATAAAAAGCAATAAAACCTTTTGATTAAAATAGATTTTCCATACTTTTCATATAAAAGTTGCTTTATGAGTGTTTGGAATCGCTCATCGCAAATTGCAATTGCTTAAGACCAATGAACATCCATTTGAAAAGTTGCGATGCGATCAAAGTCATCACAAAGTTTTAAATCGAAAAATCCATTTATAAACATGCAATGTGATATAACTATCGCATTTCGCATATCGGTAATTCTGAGGAATAAGTTAGGGCATTCCATTGAAACCTTGCGATGCGATAAGGCTATCGCATATCACATCATGCCAATCCATAGGAAAACGTTGAAACTTTGCAATGCGATGTGACTATCGCAATTGCATATCGCATACCGTGCTCCCAATAGAAATAAGTACCATATACTATGAGCACTCGCGATATAATGCTAAACCAAGTATTAAAAAAATAAATAAAATAATAATAATAATAATAATAATAATTAAAATTAAGATTAAAAAATTAAAAAAATAAATAAATAAAAACATGATTTGCCAAGTTTGAAACAAACTCGCCAGCTCATCACTCATCGCAATCGCAACAATACAAGGAATTATTTCGGACATAGCTCTTGTAACTCCCGATTTGCAATATGCGATGGCTCTACACGTATTAAAATAATACAATCGCTAATCGCAAAATCATAGAGTTGTGACACATGTTCTAAAAGGACCATTAGAAAACTTGCGATGCGACATATATTAATTCGGAATTAAAGTTCACGTTATGAGGATACGGTAATACATTTAGAGGGAGTTATGGTTAAATCCTTTAAGGATTTCATCCTTTGTGACTATGTAATATATGAGATCTTCTTATGCGCATAATTGCTTTTATTTTATAATTAGTTGTATTGGCTCCTCTTAGAGGGAGTTATGGTTAAATCCTTTAAGGATTTCATCCTTTTTGACTATGTAATATATGAGATCTTCTTATGCGCATAATTGCTTTTATTCTATAATTAGTTGTATTGGCTCCTCTTAGAGTTTTTCGCCTATCACACTCCTCTTTCTCATTTTGCATTGTAAATCCAGAATCACGCAGGCAATTAAGATGTCTAAGAGAACTCGAAAGGCAAAGACTCCCCTTACAGTGGAAGAAGGACAAGGAAAATTGGCGTTAATCTCAGATACCACCTGTCTAGGCTTTGGCAAGACCTCGTGGGAAGGCATATATACTTTGCTTGAAAATGAAGATCTGAAGGAGATAGAGGAAGAAGCAACAGCTGATGGAACTGATAAATTAGAAAACACGCTCAATGATTTAGCTAGCTCTTTCCTCCATCGAATAGCAGCCCGTGCAAAGATTTTACCATATAATGATATGGTAAGATGGGTAATCGAGAGCATTAACATAACAGATAGAGATTTCTTCACAGCTGATGGAAGGATGTTTGGATCCTTCAAACCGGAAGATGTCAAGAGAATGTATCACCTGCCAGATCCCCAGCGACACTACAACAAAGCATTCCTAGAAGCTTTCGCCAAGGAGAATGACATTGAATCAGACCCTATCAAGCAATGGAGACACTTTCCTAACAAGCACAAACATGAATCATCTGGTATGTATTCCATGGACTCCTTGGCATCTCCATATTGTTATGTTGCTGCTATGATGTGTAGACTCTTTGGAAGCCCCGATTCTGCTAGATTTTCTATTGAGATGGTTCCATTGATAGAAGCAGCGATAAACTCCTTTGTCATGGACTGGGAAACTATCCTATCGAACAAAATGGCTAGTCAAATATTGGATTATAGAAAGAACAGATTTGTCACTACCCGAGTCATGCCCCCATTCCATATGAGTGCTTACATAGTTGACACAATTTGTTTTAATTCCAACTTTCCCATACTAGGTTGGAAATGGACTATTCAAGACCCAACCCCCATTCATATTTACCATAAATACTTATGGAAGTCTGAATACAAGAATCATTTATACAATATTTTCCATGGTTTCATTTTACCTGTCCATCAAGCCATCTTTAATAAACCTACTCCTCGGCTGTCTGATGAGGCTAGCATTGATTTAACCTCAATCAGCAGTTGGTTCAGGGAAGAAACATTTACCTATGTTAGGGTTTTTGGCAGTATTACAGATCCTCATGTCCTTCCACTTTACATTCCAGATAAGCTTTTAGCCAGGGAGGTAGCCTACCAGATAGTAGAAAAAGGGATGACTAGAAATCTTAAAGACTCCAAGAAATAGTTGTGGCCTGCCTTTCCTCTTCGCTGCGGCACTTACTCATTACATGATTTTAAACATGTCGAGAAAGAAGCAAACAAGACAAAGGATCTAAGTCTAGCCGTTATCCCTAAAAGACAATATGACCCAAAGAAGGTTGCTTTCAATTTCACCACTCAGATGAAAGTTAATAAATTCTTGCATGAGGAAGATGAGTTTGATGACTTGTTTGCTTCAGCAGAATTATTCTCAATAGTAAGTCATCTGGAAAAATTCAAATTGAGTGCTAAGAAAATGGGAAAATTCATTGAATACAGGACATAGATGTTACTGACAGTACCTCTGGATTTGTTAAGTACTACACCAATCATTCAACAAGCAGAACACAGCAGAGAGTAGGTAATTCAGAAGGTTTCTGAAGAAATTGAGACAAGTAATAAGGCCAGTGAACAACTAAACACTGATGTTCACATTGATCCCATATTGATTAAAGAATGGGAGAAATTTGATCAACAGATCAAAAGTCTGAATGATCCTCAAAACATTATCACATCTATTCCTCCTAAAACGCAACGGTCCATTATTCCTCATATTGTGATTGAAGAGACACCGAGCAAAGAAACAGCTAGAAAAGAGATAGAAATAATCCCTGAAAATCCTTCAAGGGAGATTACATTGAATATTGAGGAGATTCCACCCTTTGGTGTGTTTTACAACCCAAAACACAGGGTTGTAGTCAAGAGGTAGAGGAAAAAGAGGAAAATAAATCAAACATCATCCACAGCTCCTCAATATGAATTTATGAATGTCATATGGAAAGATTCAGAGGTCAATCCTTCTGAGGATTTGACTAAGTTATATCAATTTGCAAGTGCATACATAGCTGCTACAATTGATAAGGCAACTGAAGTGAATTAATTGATCAAAGAAAAGGATCAAAGGATTAATCATCTTAAAGAATATTTGGCAGCAGAACAGCAAAAGGTTAATCGGCTTGAGGAACAGTTAATAGTAGAGAAACAAAATAATGAGCAGCTCGAAGAACAATTAAACCTAGAAAAGCAAAAAATTGACCAGCAGGCCATTCAGAGACAACAACAGTTGTCTCAAGAGCTCAAGCAGCTTAAATTTATGCATCAGCAAGAGATTAAGTCTAAAGAAGAGCAAATCACACAGCTACAATTCTCCTTGGGACAATTCAAAGATTATCCCAAGGTTGAAGAGTTCAAAAAGGAAGCCTTAGAGGCAAATAAGGCTTTATCTCAATAGCTGAATCTACTCTACCAGAAAATATCTTTTATTGATCCATTATGCATCATAACGACATCACTGATTGACCAAGAAGTTAATACCAGGTTAGAATTTGAAGATGCGGATGATAAAGTCACAAATTTTCTCTCCTGGCAAAGCACAGAAGATGGAAGAGCTGCTAACTTACCTAAAATTGAAGAGTCTCATAAAGAGATATTGTTTTCGGAATGGGAAACACAGTTGATAAAAGCATAAAGAGCTACCTCCAGGGCCAGGGCTATAATGAATAATGTTATTGAGTTGTTGAATGATAACTTATATGGTGCCAATTTAATTTCTGATTGTTCCCCAGGAAAACTTCCAAAGGCGAAAGTTTTAGAGAAGCAATGGAAGCAAGATTTGGACACCAAGGAGGAACAGCTCAACAGAGTACAAGGTCTTAACTGGGATGCGCATTGGTCCTTTTTGGTCAAGCCACATAGCCAACAGATGACTATCAAGTGCCTTGTTGATGCCATTGATCGCATGATGCCCGAGCTCTCAGATGCCACATATGTAGGACAGTTACACTCCAGGATGAGTCATCCTCCAAAGATCCAAAACACGCTCTCAATTTGTCGGTTGAAGATGCAAGAGAAAGCCTAGATGCGATGAATCTCTTCAAAGGATATTGCGATACTATTTTTGAAATTCAAATCCCATATTTTGATGAAGGCAATTCCAACAACCCTCAACACTTTTTATGGACAGTTTGTTTTTAATTTTACTATGAATACCCTTTCATGTCATTTTATAAAGGGTCCTCAACTTGTATAAAACTAGACTTGAGAAGTTTGCACTTCTGTACTTCTTAATTTATTTTTTATAAGTCATGGATCGAGGTTTAGACTTTTGTGAAAGAGCTTCATAAAGACTTGCATTTTTGTATCTCCTTGGAGTTTCCAGAATAAGAAGATTGAACTAAGGTGTTACTTGCATAACGAGACTCAAATGAATTTGGTACTTCTATCACTGTTCTTTTGTCTTGTTTTATGTAATTAGCATCCCATTGATTTGTTATTGTTGATGTTTTCGCATGTTTCAAACAACTCTGTATTATTTCACTTTTGAATGATGTAGAATTGTTATATTGTATATATATGTCAACAATAAATATTAGTATGTTATGCGATATGTTTTCACATTACTTTGTTTAATTTCTTAAACAAAGTAATCATTATTTAAATGCATCTTTCTGTGGATAAGTAAATAATCTATATTATTATTTGTCTGCTAGGAATCATCAAGAATCGCATTATTATGAGATAACCTTGGTTATATAGATATATCTATATATTTTAGAGCTTATAGATTAAACCACCTATCATTTTTTTTTATATTTAAAACACCCATTCATCAAATCAGACTTTATTGGGAAATTGGTCCCATAATATCCAGTCGGAGCCACCATACCAAACAAATAAGGAGCTGCACTAAGGTTCGGACCAAGTGGTTATCCCCCAATGTTGGTGCTATGATTTTAGAGGCATCAACAGATAGATACACTTCTCAAGATCCAAGAAGAAAGGATGAAAGCAAAAGAAAAATTTACACTCCACCAAAACCATATCAAGAGATGGTTCGACAAGAAGTCTGCAGGGAATGCTAACTTCGATGTTGGTGACTTAGTCTTGAAATGGGACAAACCCCATGAAGACAAAGGCAAATATACGAAGTTCCAGTCTGTGTGGATTGGTCCGTACATTGTCCATGAGAAGATTGGCCCACACACATACCGTCTATAATCACTTGATGGGAGGATTGACAACCTTCCTGTCAACAACCAAGATCTCAAACATTATTTTCAGTAAGTCGAGGTCGCGCCCCGCGCCATGTACATAGTATGTTTACTCCTTGTTGTCTTTTCACTTTGTTTACCATTTTTTTTTCGTTTTGTTCGTTTGATTAGTACCACACTATTTTTGGTTTTTTAAATAAGTGTTTCCCTCTACTAAGTTCTATCTTTTGAATGAGTATGTGGCTGAGATGCAAAGAGTCTTGTGACACTCCAGCACTTGGCTAGTCCTACATCCGTCTTCTCTGTGTTGGTTATAACCTTCAACTGATTAAGTCTTGACGGAAAATACGAGCCATCTATAAGGGAAGCTTGGGTTCAACCATGAACCTGTGTCCACACTGGGAAACCCCATGTCTGTACTTAGTCTCCTGCTTTGAGTGTTCAAGCTCATCCAACTAGTAGAAATGGAGAAGGGGAAAATCTAAACGAGCAAACCTATGTCAGAGGTCTTACATGCTTCTCTTAAGGAACAACCTATTTTACTCTCAACAAGTCAAGATCCCTCTTCTACCCCAAAAATAAATAAGTGCCTATGCACAATCCCCCTAAAAAAAAATACAAAGGCGAAAGAAGAGAAAGGCTTCCTGTGCAGAGAGGTGAAGCATGCAACTCCATTGGGGTACTAACCAGGCTCATTGGCAGTGGAGCAATGTGTGTGTTCCTACGTGACTCAACCTGGGTACTGTCCAGGATTGCTGGTAGCAGAGCAACACCAGAGATGAAAACTTATACCCTGAAATTTTTTAACTCACAAGCCAAACTACCCTTCTCAATTTTGAAACACTATGATCAAACTGAAACTTGTTGACGTGTTTGACTGAGTTGGCGAAAGGTGAACCATGTTTGTCCATGGGGTAAGTGGGGAAGCCAAAACCAACACAGTGATTCAATACTCCCTGATAGACCAAGGTCCTTTGTTGTCAATGGACCAAAACAAAGAAGTTGGTATTCAACCAGTGTGTCGCCAAGTGTTGTAGCAACTTCAACACCCTCCAAAATTTTGGCCTGCATCCAATTTCGAAGCCTTTCTTGGTTTTTTCCTTGATGTTTGCAAGCACTCAAGCTCATCTTGTGAGCTCGTGTTGAGTCTTTGCACCCTCCTCGCTTGACCATTCACCAGACATCTTTTAGCATGTTGGTCACAATATCATGCTTGTAGTAGTGTTCTGGATATGTTCACAGCTGTCTTCATGTGTAAAAGTTGTATTCACTATGTAAGCATTTGTTTCACTCACACACAGAGTTGTATGAAATGTCGCACAAGTGTCATCACAGTCGTTCAACGATCTATCACAAGTGTCATGCTTGTCACTCACATCATCGGTCAGTCAAACTTAGTGTATGTTGTATTGTTGAGTCGAGGCGTCTTGTCCTCGAGTCATGTTGAGTGCGTGTTCACAAGGTCGTGTATGCACAAGTTCACTTGCTCACACACTTAGTCATTTTGTTGAAGATCTATCGATTGGACCACCCCCAAATAGTCGGACCTTCGTTGAATTTCACTACGCAATCTCAACCCTTAGTGATCATGTACTGCTACCCAGAATTGCGTAGAGCTTGAGGCTACCTCCCAGACAGTCTACACTATGCAATCCTGGCGTCGACCAGATCGATTTTCACCCATAACAACACATAGATTTCTTAGTTAGCCATCTCAATCTGCGATGCCTGCAAACAAAGCCATCTAGCCTCTAGCTAGTCAACCAAAGAGTTTGATCGGGCAGTGACCCCGGGCCTCACTCCTCCAAAAAATTATGCAAAAGCTAACAAGCATGCCCATTTTTGTTGACTGAACAAATTGTGCACACATACCAGACAGACACAGGCTGCCTGTCACTCCACTGTCCTAAAAAACTACACAATTTTGTTAGCCATTCACCCTGTCAGTTGGCAAGCTGTTCCTCCTGAAAACTGCACAATTTTCATCTGCCTCCAAGTTTCCCAACATCCTTCTTAGCCCATAAACCACACAGGGATGTCCTGCAGGCCAGCCTCCCAGCTCTACGCAGTTTTGGCCTGTTATCACCCCAAGAAACTCACCTAGGTTGTAAATCAGTGATGCTCAGGAACATTACAAATTCAACAATTATGGTTGGATAAGATGATGGATAAATGGAGATATGCTGCACATTTAAGCCAGATAACCACTCCTACTATGACTATCCCTAGACATGGGTGAAGACCCCCAAGCTACAAGGCTTTCAATTACCAACTACTCACAGTTTAAGGTAAAAGTGATGATGGAGAAGACTAATTACACCAGCAGATACACAGGACCCTGTGATGGCCAGCTGCAACCAGTTAGAAGATCTGTAGAACTATTGTTTAATACACAGACAGGATGACAGCTCCCTGATGTTAAACAACAACAATCTACAAGAAATTTTAATGAACCACTAAATTATAATACAGAGGTGGGATGACAGCCCCTCTGATATTAAACATTCACAGCACATCAAATAAATGCCAGCAGGCACAGCCTAGAACAAGAAAGAGAAGTGGAAAGTGAGCAGGTGACAGCAAAAGAAGCTTGTATTAGTTGAAAATCAAGACCAGAAGCTGCAGGTCTCATAGTATTTACAGTCTCCAGAAGTTAAAGGCAACAACAAAACTATCATTCATCAAACACTCATCAATCCCACTACATCGGTTTTTTCAGTATATATGGTGTCTCATTACACAATCTCCCTGCTAGCTATGCGTGGAGGAGCCCATAAATGGTCACCAACCACATTTACATTCAGGAGTGGGCCTCTGGTACAAATCTGGTTGTGCTGTAAATGGATTTTGTTGAAAAGTGTGCAACAAGAAATGCTTGTTGAGAATGCAACAAGGTGATGGAGCTTAGTGAAAAGAGTCGCCTTCACTAAGTGGGCCCGCAGGAAAATTATGGCGCAAGTTCTATTTTTGATCACAGTGTGGATGGTCACAGTGTGGGTGATCACAGTATGAGTGATCACAGTGTGGGTGACCACAGTGTGAGTGATCACAGTGTGAGTGATCAAAGTCTATTTTTAGACTAGCTGTCAAAAATAGAAAAGTCAAATATTATTGTCTCATAATAATATTTGGACTATAAACTTGATCGTATTCTCTTGGAGCACTTCAAGATGAGCTACGGATGTGGTACATGCAGATCCCAGAGGGAAATATGTGGTTACCTATGGGATGACTAATATTTGCATGCAGGACTTCAGTTAGAACTCAAGTGAGTTGAGTTTAGTGGATTGGAGGTGCAGTTGATGGAGTTGTGTTTAGTTTAGCCTTGTTAAACTAGTTGTATTTAGTCTAACTGATCAATAGACTAGAGATGAGTTGGGTGAATTAGTTATTAATTAATTCACAAGTTATTAACTCATAATGCAACTATAGTTGTTAGAGGATCAGATTGCTATCAGTTGTGACTATAGTTGTGCATGATGATTTGCACAATCAGAGGGATTGAGTATGCCAATGAATTGGCCAATATCAAGAATTATAGCTTGTGCTCACGTCCAGCAGAGTGTGAGTGATTATTTGCAGGTCAAATACGAGTTTGGTAAGCCATTCTCATCAATTCTTGAGCAGGTATTGAGCTGTGGAGGCAGGCAAGCAGCAGGGGAGATTTGGAGATCAAATCTAAGTTGTATTGTGTGTAGCATGTGGAGATAGTACTGAGTACTTGTGAGGAGTATTGTACTATGTATTGTTACATGATTCAATCACTATAATATCCAGATAGTTGGGGTTTTTAGCGAGATGCTTTCCCCGGGAAAATACTGTGTTGATATGTGTGATTGATGCTTCTATGTACGCCTGTGAATGTTTATGCTTCTGTAAATTGATGATCAATGTAGAGGAGGTTATGTATTATGCATGTTCTACTTATAAGTGTATAATCAGGATAATCTCTGTGAATATGTGTCATATTATTCAAAATTTCTACAGATTTGACCCCTCTGTTGCTCTGCAGTCCTCCTTTGAGCAGGTGGCGTGAAATACCAAAGGAGCCATAACCATTGAATGCACTGATATGATAAACAGTGTCCTACTTCCTCCTCGGCCATACTTTTGATTAATGGCAGCTGTTGAATCATTAAAACGGCTCAATCATGACTGTTTGGCTTTAAAACAGTGAAACGCTGCTACACTATTCATTCCCGCCCATCACTGTTTCAACTTTGGCTTTAAAAGGTGTTCGTCAACCGTTGATCTGCCCTCAAGAAATCGAACGGTTGAGGTGAATATCGGAAGCCCTTTCCTGACTGTCCTTTACGTCCCGATAGAACGGCTGTTTTGGAAACGTACAGAGGATGCGTGGCATAGTTCTATTGCATTGGGCTCGTTTGTACGAAAACCACTTACTGGGCAAAAGCAGTCCGATAACGTTGGCAGTTTTCCTTATATTTGGAAACACATAAAACTGCTGCAAAACACGGTAAATTTTCTTTTGGCGGACCTGAATCATATATATATTATGTTTTAGAACCCTTTCGGATCCAAAAACCCATCACAATCGCACCTGCCAGGCATCCTTTGCATTTCTTTATATTTCATAATACATAGAAAATGCGCCCAAAACCAATGAAAATGGCTTAGCGCGGACATGAAATTTTAATAAAAATCGTTTATTGTCCCATTGGGTCCGGCCCATCGGGTCGCAACATAACTCATGTTAAAGCCCGCCCCTTTGTTATCGCCGATAACGATATTGCTGCAGACCCGAACATCTTATCAAAATGAATTAATAACGCCATCGAGTTGCAAACATAAAAGGCCCATGCTCCATTGTAAATGCCGATAGCGATACGCCGATGCGATATCGGCGATCGCTCATCGGCGATGTATCATGTCGCTGTCGCTGCCTCCCCCAACTTGCGATATGCCGACGCGATCTAGACCGCTGATCGGCCAAATCCAATGGCTGAGATTGATGCGGATCCTTAAGCCTGCGCTTTTGATTTTTACATGGTTTTTTGGGGTATTTCCACCTCCCAATAGTGTATTTCTACCCTCCAAAGGGCTTTCCCCTTGCAATTTTTTCGATCGATGGAAGACTTTTAGCCATAATTTGAGAATTTGAACAGCAACCATGGATCCTTTGGCATATTTATAAGTGTAATTGCAGCCTTTGAGAGTGTTTGAATCCATTTTTGATGCTTTTGCACAGCAAAGCTAACACTGGCTCCTTCTGGGGATGAGATCCTCCCTGTGAGGTCTCAAGAACCTACAGATCAATGCCTTTCAGCAACAAACAAATTAGCCAAAATTCCTAGTGTTCCATTGGGCATGGAGTCTTCTACAGCTATACTAAAACTGATAAAAGCACAATATTTACAGCTTTTAAGGCCCAAAGACCTTAAATCACATAGTTTTTCAAAAACCGCCCATTAACTGGGCCATCAAAGACTGGTTCTCCTCCCATACTTTTCAGTATGAAGGTATTGTTCCCTTGAATCTGTGAAATGATGAAAGGGCCTGTCCAGAGAGCATCAAATTTCCCATGATTGCCTTTCTTTTCTTTAAATGCATCCCATTTCAGAACTAAATCCCCAACCTGTAAATTATTCCTTTTTGCCTTCTTGTCAAAGACTTCCTTGATCCTTTGCTGATGTGTTGTAGCTTTTTCAATCAACTTCTCTCTGATCTGATATAATTCTGTTAAATCAGTGATTCTATTGGCCATAACATCTTCTTCATTCTGCGCTGTTTGGAGCAACTTTGCCACAGGGAAGGTAAGTTGAATTGGAAAAATAGCATCAGTACCATATACCAGCTTGAAAGGAGAGCAGCCTGTAGATCTTTTGATGGTCACTCTGTCTGCCCAAAGCGCATATTTGAGCTTGGCATCCCAATTCTTCTTATTTTCCTCTAATAGCTTCTTAATAATCTTGATCAGACTTTTATTAGAGGATTCTGCTAGACCATTCCCTTGGGGATAATAGGAGGTGGAATGAACAAGTTTAATGCCCATTGAATCACACATTCCCACCAACTCTTTTGCCTTGAAGGCTGCTGCATTATCTGTTATAAGCTTATGTGGGCAACCAAATCTGTTGAAAATGTTTTCTGATAGGAATTTCATGACCACATTATGATCAGCCTTCCTTGTTGGGATTGCTTCAATCCATTTTGTAAAATAATCAGTGGCAACTAATATCCACCTGTGCTGGCCACTGGAGTGTGGGTTGATTTCACCAATGAAGTCCAAGCCCCACTGCTGAAAAGGTCCTTTTGCAATTATTGGCTTTAGGGGCAGGGATTTCAACTGCTGCTTACCTTCAAATCTTTGGCACCTGTCACAAGATTTAACAAAAGCAAATACATCAGAAAATAAAGAGGGCCAATAGTACCCAGCTCTGAGAATCTTATGGGCTGTAGTTCTCCAATAATGATGTCCTCCACACATGCTGTTATGGAATTGCTGCATAACTTCTATTGACTGTTCTTTGTCCAGGCATCTTAAAAGCACTCTAGATGGATCCCTCCAATAAAGCAAGCTATCATTGATGCAATATTTCGTTGCCTTGAGCTTTAACGTTCTTGCTTGACTTTGAGAAAATTCTGAAGGAACTTCTAGCTTTAGAAGGAAATTAATTATTGCAGCATACCAGCTACATGAAGCTAAGTTCTCGGCCACTGACTGTCCTCTCTGCGATTCGGCTGTTTCATGCTCTTCTATTTGACCATTTTCTGCTACAGTGAACAAGAAATCAATGTCCAAAGACCTGCAATTTTCTTCAGCCAATAACTTGGCAAGCCCCTGACCTCTTACCAGCTTGGTGGGCTTCAGCTCTATGTTAAGCTCTATCATTTTTGCAATCCATTTCGCTCTTTTTCCATCAGCATCAGGCTGCGTTAAGACATCCTTTATTGCAGCAGAAGGCACATATGCAACTATTTTGGAATGCAAGATGTATACTCTGAAAGCTTTCAAAGATTTGATAAGAGCATAAGCCTGCTTTTCAATAATATCATACCTTAGTTCAGCATCCCTCAGATTCTTGCTGAAAAAGGCCACTAGATGCTCTTGACCTGCTTCATCTTGCTGCAACAAGACAACTGAAATGGTATCCTTAGAGGCAAATGAAAATAGGTGAAACTCCTTGCTATAGTCAGGGCTTATTAAAGTAGGGGCTTCCACAATAGCCATCTTAATGGACTCAAAAGATTTTCTGGCCGCATCAGTCCATTTTACCTCTGCTCCTTTTTTCAACATGGAGGTTATGTGCTTAACCAGCTCTGCAAAATTAGGAATGAACCTCCTTACAAAGTTAATTTTGCCAAGAAAAGATTGTATGTCTTTCTTTGATCTTGGAAGAGTCAAGGCCTGAATTGCTTTGACTCTTTCTAGGTCAATTTGAACACCTACAGCAGACACTACATGCCCCAACAGTTTGCCTTCTTCCAAAGCAAATTGGGATTTTTTGGGATTGAGTGAAATTCCAAATTTCCTGCACTTTAAAAACACCTTTTTTAAATGTTGTAGATGATCATGATGGCTGCCAGAATAAACAGTTATGTCATCAAGATAAATTAGCACGAATTTATCCTTTTCACCCACAAAAGCAATATCCATAGCGCGCTGAAAGGTGGCTCCAGCATTCATCAGCCCAAATGGAATTTTGGCATACATGAACGTGCCCCAAGGAGTGGTAAATGTTGTCTTCTCTTGATCATCTGGATGCACAACGATTTGATTAAAGCCTGAAAATCCATCTATAAAAGACATTACTTTGGCACCTGAGACTTGCTGCAACAAATGCTCCATTTTTGGCAGGGGATAGTTATCCTTTTTAGAGCATTTATTTAGATTCCTGAAATCAACGCACAGTCTGATTTCTCCATTCTTTTTCCTCACAACAACCAGATTGGCCACCCATTTAGAATATCTGAGAGGCACTATAATCTTAGCAGCCAACAGCTTTTTAATTTCTTTCTCAACCAGAGGAAGGAGCATAGGATTCATTGGTCTCAGCTTCTGTTTGAAAGGAATAGTGTCTTTCTCAAGTGGAATTTTATGCTGAATTATATTCCTGTCATATGTTTTCAGATCACTGTATTCCCAAGCGAACACATCAGCAAATTGCCTCATTAATTTGCAATAATCAGCACTCTGATCAGCAGATAAATTAGTGGACAGATTTATGAATTTGGGTTGACCTGGATTTCCTATATCATGCTTACAAACTACAGACTGATCTTCTTTTTGGGCAGCTTTGTAAGGCACATCATTGTGGTCAAACAATCTCTCAAGAGGAATTAGACCCTTAGGGATATGGTTACTAGAAAGCTGGACTATGTTATTCTTGCCAATTTTATTTCTAAGTTGGGCCTTGGGATCCTCTAACAAAGCATCATTATTTTGGTCAATATGCATTTCAGAGAACTCATCAATGACTTGAAGGAACCTATTTAACTCATCATCATCATCAAAAACCTTCCAATGGTGAACATTATCAGGCACAGAGGGTCTATACTTCATTTGTACCTCATAAACTAGTTTGGGAGGCGATGGAGGGATAAAAAAACTAGCAGAGACAGCAAGGGAATCAGCAAGCTGATTTTGGGCTCTAGGAATATATGAAATGCAGAAAAAATCAAAGAACTCTTTGACTCTCCATACCTCATCTCTATAAGCTCTCAGCCTTGGATGCTTTGCTTGGAATGTTTTATTTACTTGCTGAATTATTAGATCAGCATCTCCAAACACCTTCAGATTTTTTATTCCTCTATCTTTGGCTTCATGAAGGCCCAACAGCAATGCTTCATATTCTGCTATGTTATTTGTCACCTGAAAAACCAGCTTTAGAGACAACTGAACTGTTTCTTGTTGTGGAGATACTAGCACCACCCCTGCTCCTGCAGTCTCCTTGGTACATGCTCCATCAAAGAACATCTCCCAAATCTAACCACCTGTATCATGCTCAGCCTGAGCTGTTGGTTTCCTGATCTGTAATGCAGCCCTCTGAGATTCTTCTATTTGGAGAATGCAAGCTCCAAAATCAGTGTCCACTGCATATATGGGATGGTTTGTAGGATTCTTCTCATCACTAATGATATATGCCAGTTGTGCTTCTCTATATAACCTCTTGCTTTCTCCTCCAAACACTGGAACAGTTGCATAAGATAGATCATTCTGCAATGTCCCACCTAGTCTCTTCATCCATCCTCTAGACAACAGCATACCAAACTTCGGAGGAACATCAGCCACCACTATATCCATCATCATAATTTTCATGGGCAGCTGGGTTAAGGTAATGGCCAGATCCTTAATTAATCCAAGGCATTTTACCTTCCTTGAATCAAAAGAGAACAAATCATGATAAGGTCTAGTGATATCAAGGCCTAACTCTTCCATGACAGTTTTAGGCATTAGATTGTGGTTGGCCCCTAAATCTAGCAGGCAATTGTGGAGGATTTTATCATGGATAGTTAATGAAACATAGAAAGATGGAGAACTATTATCAGCAGGTTCAATCATGGGGTTAAGCACAATAGCAAGTTTGTCATCTTGCAAATTGACAGAGTCAATGGAGGTTTGTTTAGATTCTAGTTCAAGGGCTTCAAGGATGGGTTTTCTGAATAATTCACTCTTCACCAATTCAGCCAGAGGCATGGATATTTTCAATTTCTGAATTTTTTACTCAAAACTAAAAGAAGATAATACTTTATCAGCAGTTTTTACCTCTTGAACTGGAGCTTTGAGGGTGATAGGATCAGTTGCTGGCCTTCTTTGCCTGTTATTCTGTGGCATTGTTTGAGAAACTGCTTCTTACACAACATTTTCTTTGACATTCTTTGCATTGGATCTTAGATTATATTTTGTTGTTGCTCACCAGATTGTAGAACAACACCACTGTCCCACCTTTGATTGTTTTGTTCTTGCAGCAATGACTCTTCATATTCGGCCAATGTTAAAAATGCAGTGCTGCCTTTATCTTCCAAGCAGTGAATTTCATCCTCATCTTCTTCAAATTGTTCCCCCTCCATGACTACATTTTGAAAGGGAGCTTTAACTTTATGATCTTCTTTTGTTTCTTCACCCCTTTGCATAATTTGTAACTGCTAATTTGCTTTTCTGAAAAGGTTTGGATTTCTTGGAGCAAATGCGTTTTGCTGCCTTGTTTTCCCTGAAGTCTGCTCGACCTTTAATTTAGAAATTTCAGCAGCCAATGACTCGATCATCTTAATCATTTTGTCTAATTTAGGCTCTGAAGTTGAGGCAGGGGAAGAAGAAGCCTCACTTCTCAGCCTTCTCCTATCAACTTCACTCTTTAACTTGTCTGCTGCCATAATATTGGATTCCACCTCCAGGGCTGCATCTTGCATATCACCCAGAGTAGCGCATCGTCTTTCTCTCAACAATAAGCAAAAATCAGAGTTAAAAGCATTGGCATATGTGAGTTTGGCAGCAGTGGGAGTAGGCTTTACCTCAGCTGGTATTTTACTATACATCTTATTAAATCTCTTATTGAAGTCAGGCAAAGATTCACCCTTTTCTCTTTTCAAGTTTCCAAACTCAGTGTGATAATATAATACGTCCTTCTTATCTCCCCATTGCTTCAAAAATGCATCATCTAATGCTTCAATATCTGTTATAGATCTTTGGGGTAATTCTCTAAACCACTTCCTAGCCTCTCCATCAAGGCTCTGGACAAAAACTCTCATCCATACATCATTCTCATTTATATCTAAATTATCAACATAACTGTAAAAGGCTTCAAGATGTTCTTGTGTTGTCACTCCCTCTGTTCCAGTAAATTTAGGCATATATTTTTGATATTCTCCCATAGGCATAGGATTTAGAAGCACAGGCAATACCAAAGGTCCATATCTAGCAGCAACAATCCTCTCAATCCTAGTAGGTGCTTGTTGTCCTGCCATGTTTGGAATATGTGGAAGAACACTAGCAGATGGAGCAGTAGGAAATAATGTAATGGATGGCAGAGATATTGGGATGTTTTGGACATTATGGGAAGCTTTCTTTGGACTGAGATTCAAAGGGGAACTAACTGCATAAGGGGTTGAACTAATCTCTGAAAGAATTTCTTTATTAACACTACTGGGCTCTAAGACTTCAAGCTGTAATTCTTCAGTTATAAACTCATCTTTCAGAGATAAATTGGAGTTTTTAGGCTTACCTGATCCTGACGCCCCTTTCTATGATGATTTCTTCGATTTAACAACTTTCTCAGGGTCATGCAATGGTTCAGCTGGAGATTTTTGTGGATTTCTTCTAGTATGCCTCACAAACTGAGCCAAAACTTCAAAGTGGAGTCACCAAAGGATGGTCTTCCACCAAAGGAGTCGCCAGACAGAAGATTACAACCAATACTGTGTTCAAACCTTGTCTGTTGTCAAAGCTTGAAACTATGTCGTTTTCCCAAGGAAGCTTGAGCTCCAATTCTCCTCTCCCCGACAACGGTGCCAATTAATGTTATCACCCCAAGAAACTCACCTAGGTTGTAAAACAGTGATGCTCAGGAACATTACAAATTCAACAATTATGGTTGGATAAGATGATGGATAAATGGATATATGCTGCACATTTAAGCTAGATAACCACTCCTACTATGACTATCCCCAGACATGGGTGAAGACCCCCAAACTACAAGGCTTTCAACTACCAACTACTCACAGTTTAAGGTAAAAGTGATGATGGAGAAGACTAATTACACCAGCAGATACACAGGACCCTGTGATGGCCAGCTGCAACCAGTTAGAAGATCTGTAGAACTATTGTTTAATACACAGACAGGATGACAGCTCCCTGATGTTAAATAACAGCAATCTGCAAGCAATTTTAATGAACCACTAAATTATAATACAGAGGTGGGATGACAGCCCCTCTGATATTAAACATTCACAGCACATCAAATAAATGCCAGCAAGCACAGCCTAGAACAAGAAAGAGAAGTGGAAAGTGAGCAGGTGACAGCAAAAGAAGCTTGTATTAGTTGAAAATCAAGACCAGAAGCTGCAGGTCGCATAGTATTTATAGTCTCTAGAAGTTAAAGGCAACAACAAAACTATCATTCATCAAACACTCATCAATCCCACTACATCGACTTTTTCAGTATATATGGTGTCTCATTACACAATCTCCCTGCTAGCTATGCGTGGAGGAGCCCATAAATGGTCACCAACCACATTTACATTCAGGAGTGGGCCTCTGGTACAAATCTGGCTATGTTGTAAATGGATTTGACCCCTCTGTTGCTCTGCAGTCCTCCTTTGAGCAGGTTGTGTGAAATACCAAAGGAGCCATAACCATTGAATGCACTAATATGATAAACGATGTCCTGCTTCCTCCTCGGCCATACTTTTGATTAATGGCAGCTGCTGAATCATTAAAACGGCTCAATCATGACTGTTTGGCTTTAAAACAGTGAAACACTGCTACACTATTCATTCCCGCCCATCACTGTTTCAACTTTGGCTTTAAAAGGTGTTCGTCAACCGTTGATCTGCCCTTAAGAAATCGAACGGTTGAGGTGAATATCGGAAGCCCTTTCCTGACTGTCCTTTACGTCCCGATAGAACGACTGTTTTGGAAACGTACAGAGGACGCGTGGCATAGTTCTATTGCATCGGGCTCGTTTGTACGAAAACCACTTGCTGGGCAAAAAAGGGCCGATAAGGTTGGCGGTTTTCCTTATATTTGGAAACACATAAAACTGCTGCAAAACACGGGAAATTTGCTTTTGGCGGACTTGAATCATATATATATTATGTTTTAGAACCCTTTCGGATCCGAAAACCCATCGCAATCGCACCCGCCAGGCATCCTTTGCATTTCTTTATATTTCATAATACATAGAAAATGCGCCCAAAACAAATGAAAATGGCTTAGCACGGACTTGAAATTTTAATAAAAACCATTTATAGTCCCATCGGGTCCGGCCCATCGGGTCGCAACATAACTCATGTTAAAGCCCGCCCCTTTGTTATCGCCGATAGCGATATTGCTGCGGACCCGAACATCTTATCAAAAGGAATTAATAACGCCATCGGGTCCGGCCCATCGGGTCGCAAACATAAAAGGCCCATGCTCCATTGTAAATGCCGATAGCGATACGTCGATGCGATATCGGCAATTGCTCATCGACGATGTATCATGTCGCTGCCGCTGCCTCCCCTGACTTGCGATATGCCGATGCAATCTGGACAGTTGATCGGCCAGATCCAACGGCTGAGATTGATGCGGATCCTTAAGCCTGCACTTTTGATTTTTACATGGTTTTTGGGGTATTTCCACCTCCCGATAGTGTATTTCTGCCCTCCAAAGGGCTTTCCCCTTGCAATTTTTTCGAACGGTGGAAGACTTTTAGCCATAATTTGAGAATTTGAACAGCAACCATGGATCCTTTGGCATATTTATAAGTGTAATTGCAGCCTTTGAGAGTGTTTGAATCCATTTTTGATGCTTTTGCACAGCAAAGCTAACATGGCCAACAGCCTCTTGTAGCCCGCTGCCAGCCTCCCCGGAGAATCTGTGAAATTTTCACTGCCAGTGTCCCCTTGTTGCCTGCACTATCTCCATAAAAAAAATGAGCAGATTTGCCCTCCAGCCGAGCCATATCCCACAGATAGTCATTGTTTATCCAGACTGCCCATCTCAGCCTCCTAGTGACCTCTGCGCAATTTTCATTGGCAATGCTCAGAGCTTGCATCCCAACTTGAAATGTGCTTTACGCAGTTTCAGAGCTTTGTCCCCTCTCCTAGTCACCTGCACCCAAAAGTGAAAGATAATGCATCACGGTAGACTAGGATATTTATGGATTCGATGTCGTCTAGTCATAAGTGATTGCAGACACAGGTACATGGATGAAACATGGCGCGATGACAAACAGGATGAACAATGAGCGCATGCAAGGAGACTTGTTCGCGAACGAACGAACAAATGGAGCATGCCAAGTACAAGTGAAGGAGAGATATGCACGTGCAACATCAAGTGAACACCAAGACCATCGAAGACTCCGCACACCTTTCCATGCGGAGGTGAAGCCATGATACACCAAGAACACATTCATCACTTAGCAGCACTGCAGCTCGACATGCACACCACCACCAACATGGACATACTAGCTCTATCATGTCGAGTCATGTCATGAGTCATCTCGGCCAAATCACTATTGTAGGCCATATTGTTGTAATCAATGTAATGTAACATGGAAGTCCAAGAGACCCACATGTAAAGTTGAAGAGTCATGTAAGTCAAACAGTCATGAGGGAATTCGAATAGTCACAAGGGTCAATTTCACCCTTGGCTATATATACCCCTCATTTGTACATGCAAAATACTTTTCACCTTGGCTCCTCCCATATAGCCTTGAGAGTTTGTAGTATTTTCTTTGAGGAGCGAGCAGTGGCTCCAACGCCTCGCTATCGGGGTTAGTGATGTAATGGTGTACCAATGTGTCTTGGAACTTTCACTTAATTCAAAAGCTTGATAACAGGACAACACATTTTCACACATG
This sequence comes from Pinus tabuliformis, assembly GCA_031772625.1. Taxonomy (NCBI): domain Eukaryota; kingdom Viridiplantae; phylum Streptophyta; class Pinopsida; order Pinales; family Pinaceae; genus Pinus; species Pinus tabuliformis. Next base: position 157,004,416 of record CM062811.1, on the reverse strand, counting down.
TATTGTATTTGTTTGTAAGACTATTCTTTGGACACTTGTAATGCATGTTTCTTTAACCTGTATTAAGATAGTTGAACTATTTCGATTGTTCTAATACATATGCTTACAAAAATGTGTTGTATAAGTTGTTAATGATGTCTCGCCCATGTGGGCTATCCTGTCGGACACTCGACATAACCATTCTTATAAACTTTTTATAACGACAGTCGCACTCGTGTGGACTATTCCGCTGGGTGTTTTACGTGCTATTCATTCACTGTGTGTTTGTGACTATCACATTCGTGTGGACTACTCCACTAGAAGTTGCGCATGTCCTATTGTGTTGTGTGTATCTGACAGAGTTGTGACTATTACCTTTCGAATTGAGACTCACTTCCACCCTCTCCCTCTATGGTGAAATAACCTTGACACAAGTAACACTAAGCACTCACTAAGCACGCAAACCTCGTTGTTTGAAGGCAAAGCATACCACTGTCATGTGCTGACAAGCAAGAGCTAAGGCAAACCTTTAAGACAATGGAAACCAGGCCATCATACTGGATGGGACTTCTACACCAAACAATGGGAGGTCTAGTTGGGACTTCATATGGGGCAGATCCCCTTAATGTTTTCGGGTCCAACACCATCAACAGGTGGAAACAATCTATTTAAACCAATTACTCTACAATATGGTGGATCTCGATATTGATTTGAAATACTAAGTTTTCAACTAAATCCAAATATGTACAAAGAATATGATTGGAAAATTATTGATAGCTAAAATGAAGAAAAAGTAGAATTCATGGTGTAACTTGTGGTTGACTAGAAGAGGTAACCTACTACTTACAAAAGTTGTACTAGAAGTGAATTCAATTTATTGGATATCACTAACTTATATTCAAAAAGGAGTTCTAGAAAGGGCTAGAAGCTTATGTTATGGTTTCATCCAGTTGAGGGACAAAGGGAAAAAGGGTTTTATATTGGCATCTTGGAAAAATTTATTTTTACCATAAGCAAAAAGATGTTGGGGATTAAATGGGAATTTGTTTTTCTCTTAATCATAGGCTACAAAAAAGTATGGAGATTTATACAAGGCATAGGACTAGCTCCAAGTAATAAGGACCAACTATATTGCATTCAATTTAGTATAAGAATGGGTAAGGAATCTTTTTAAAATATTATAATCTACATCAATAATATGCAAAGTAGTTACCACAATCTTCCATCTGGTTCAGAATTGGTTAATTTGATGATTTGATAAAAAAAGATATAGTGAAAATGTTTCTATATCCATGGATTAGAAGTAGAGAAAGGAATAGGTTACTCCCAAAGATACTATATGATCTAAGGAGAAACTGAGATTACACACTAAGGCATATTGTAAATTAGGATAGGTCTACTATATGGAAACAACATTAGTTATAAGTTGGAGAGAGATTAAACTAAGGGAAACAGATGAAAATTCATGGCAAAGATACATTGACAGCCTAAAAGAAAAAGGAAATTCAAGATTGGAGATGATGTAGATGACTCGATTAACTGGTAATAAAATCCAGTTGGAGACTATGTTCTAGTAATTGTATTTAAACTTCTCATTAAGTAATGAAGAGGGGAATATCAAGTCTAGTGGTAGAAAGTTGTGTGGAAACTTAAGGATCTTTCAAAAGCAAAAAATATCCATGTGGTTTATCTTAACAAATAAAGTTCCGAGTTGTGATATTTTGCAAAAAGGAACTTTGTGGGTCCTAGTTGGTGCAACCTTTGTCATCAGGTAGAGGAATCAAACATGCAAATCGTCATGACATGTTCACTCACAAAGTAGGTTTGGGTTGAAGTTGAAGGAATGATTGGTCTAAGAAATATTTAGGCATGGGATGAAATTGAAGAAGCTTTTAGGATTTGGTTTACTAAAAAGGAAATAAAAAAGTTCAATTCTCTCCCTTTAAATATTGCATGGGAAGTAGGGTTGGCCAAAAATTTGAAATCAACTGAGAATAAAGAAATATTAACTTTACAATGTGTTGTTCAAGTCCTAAACATACTATATGTTTTTCTATAAGGTCAGGAACATCAAAATTGCACCTATCTACTAAAGGGGAAATAAACAGGGATATTCCATGGGCATACTTTGATGGTGTTCCATGGGGGATCCATTATAGGTGGGGTGTAGGATGAATAATTTGATTACCCATAAATCACAACATCTCCTTCAAAGTAGGAATTAGTCATCAAATAGATAATTATTGTGGGTTAATGACATTTAAACTAGTTTTGATGTTGGAGCAAGAGTATGGAATAATACATTAAAATATTTGGTAACTCACTCCTTGTTATTTAGTGAATGAGGAAGGAATTAGTATTTAATAATTTTACACTTAAACCTTTGTTTTACAATGTATAGTCTCCATAGTCATGATTCTCACATCTAAAGGGATGAAAAAAAGTTGGCATATAGGTTATCTAAAGAAATACTAATATTCTTGTTAGGATTATTCTCATGAGTGATTCATATGTGGTGGTAACAACAAGGGAACAGATCCCCTTAAAAAAATTGGGTGGTTTTTTGTGTCTATTTTTGGTGCTTTTGGGGACTTAGTTTTTGTTTTTAGTGTTTTGTGGTGCATGATGATTCAAGTCATGGTTTTGTCATTCTCGTTACAGAACTATAGTTGTAATTTAATCTATGGTTAATGAAATGGGGCTTTATGGATGCCACATGATATAGATATTATAACATTGTAAAGATATAATACACTGAAAAATATTTATGGCTTCCAAAATTTTGGGTTTCAAGGGTAAAATCTCAATGTGAAATGTGTCTGTGTGTGTGTGTTAAATTTTCTAAACTTTCCCACTTCAGCATAAATGATTTTACCACCAAATCTACATTAGTCTTTTGAGAGTAATCCAACAAATCATAACTAAATGTGTATTAAACAAGAAAAACTCCAAGGCATGTTTGTTGGGAAAAATTGTCTGTTTAAAGGATTTAATTAGCATTATTGTAACCATTTCTTTTTTATAAATTATTCTTGCATGTATAAATAAAATAGGATATCAGTGTGTGTGGGGGGACACTTAGAGTAATGTCTTGACAATAATGAAAAAAATCATTTTTGAGCTTTAATTTTTAATTGTAGTATTATAAATTTCGTAGTCTGTGATTTAATGTAGTATTTTTTCTTTGCATTGATTTCTTTTAATTGGTTGTTGTAACTGCTACAACAACCCCAAATTTTTTACCATTTCAAATTTGGACTCCCCCTTTAATCAACTCCTTTTCAAACTTTTCCTATGATTTCTTAAGCCTGGACTCCTCTGACTTGACCATGGTTTCATCGCATCATAAGAAGCATAGAATTGAAACTTTAAAACTCGTGTTTTTTGCCTTTGTAGCAAGTCACAATTGCAACTTGCAGTGCTAGTCTTATTATCCTATAGAAGTGTGATTTATGACTTACCCTAAGCAACTCATCCTCTTAAGTCGTAAATCGCAATTCTAGTTCAGAGTGACTTGTGATAACCCTCTGAAAGTGTGATCTGTGACTAGGAGTGCCTTCATCGCATGCGACAAAGCTAAGTCACACTTTCAAGTTTCAACTTATTTACATGTGCCTTCACTTATATATTTGAGGCCTCTCCTCCTCTCATTTCATTCTTCCTTCAGCATTGTACGAGTGGACCTCTCCTCTGGAAAGGATTTGTGACTGTGGATTCTTCATAAGTAACACACCTCCCTTACCATCAATGCTTCTTTTCTTACTTTCCAAGTATCTAAGTGATTCATATTCCCTATCTCTGCATACTTATACCTTTAACATGTTTTTATCCACTTCATTTATGCGTCGAACCATCAAATATTCCCCTTCGACCTCTCTACTGACTATCTAAGCTATGCTCTCATAGAGGTGTCGACTTTCTTCTCAGTTCTTAGACTCGCGCTTGTGGTCTTGAATCCCCGTCCATTATTCCTTTTCCAAGGGATTCTACCCTGAATTTACCCATTTTTCCTCGGCTAAATTTCATTTGGTTTGCCTGTGATTTCTACATCGAATGACCTAGGAGCATATAGAATGAATGGAATTTCATAATTTAATTATGACTTTGTGACTTGGAGATATGTGCATTCATTTGAGGGAAGTTGAATTTGTTTTTAGGTTTAATTTTTATGATGCATTGTTGAAACGATTATGAATCGTATCACTCCATTTCATTAGCACTCCCAACTCTAACAAGTCTTCCATTCGATCCTTGTAATTCAAAAGCATAAATAATTCATTTTCCTCATAGAAAATCGCAACTCCAAGTGATACCTAGGGCCTCTATGATTAATAAATGTGACTAGAAATCAGATTGGGCAGTCTCCCTTTACAAGTTGCAATATCAGACCTTAGTGACACTAGAGACCAGAATTGAGACTAGCATGAAATACCTCTGCCTTTTAAGTCACAAATCGCACATGAAATATACAGTGAAACTAGGATAAAAAAATTGTGACTAAGCTTGTTTTCCTCCCTTCCTTGGATCGTGAGTCACATTTATAGTCCTCACTATGACTGTAATTTAAAAATGTGACTTGCACTAGAAATCTTGATTGTGACTTGCACTGTGAAGGGGATTTGTGAATTGCATTGCAAAAATGATTTGCGACTTGCAATGCAAAAAGGATTTATGACTTGCACTATAAATGAAATTCGCAACTAGACTATATTTGCCCCTTTCCTTAGGTCACAAGTCGCATTTGCAATCCTCAATGTCACTATAACTCAAAAATGTGACTTGTTATATAATTTGAAATTACAACTTGCAGAAAACCTTCTTCTCCGATAAGCATATGTGATCTAACCCTGCCATGCCAAAACATGGCCTAGACCATTGCATTTTTGTTTGTGATTAGTGATTAGCATTTTTATAATCTACTTTTTTGTTTCGCTAATGAATATCTTTGAGATGTCAAGTATAATTGATTTAGATTGCCTTAGCATGTCCTCTTCATCTAGAGAAATGGTTCTGCCTATTATAAGTGGATCTAACAGAAGCTCTGGCATGGTGGAAAGCATCATAGAGGGAGTTGTGAACAACCCTCCTAAATTGAGTGTATTTGGTGATATTGCTTGATATATTGATAAGGAAATGAACCTCACATGGGGTGATATCTACTCCAAGTTTTCCACGAAAGACATCTTGCAAGACGAAGAGGACTTCCAGGTGTACATCAATATAAAGAAGTCTTGGCTACACAAGGTTTTCGCACACCCACCAGTCTTCCTGTGTGCAGAGACTATAGAGTGGATTCTTCAGCACATAGATGAGGAGAAGTGTACAATCACAAGTGATAAGAGAGAATGTGTGGCATAATTTATAGTAGCAGACATTTCAAATTATTATAAGTTTCCCAGACATTAAGAGACTTTCTGTAGTAGGTGGTTTTCTATCTTTGATGGATCAACCAAGGATGTGTTGAATTCTCGATGGAAAGATCCAAATAAGTTCAGGCATAGAGCAGATGGGATTTACATAACTAAGTGTCTCAATAAAGTTTATCAAATTTTGGTTGCTATGATAAATAGGCTCTATGGCAAAACAAACACAGGAACCTTTCAGGAAACTTGGGTCCCCTTGATGTATGCATGTGCCACTAAAGGGACAATATTCCACTAGGAAAGTGTGCTTGCATCATCTATCATATCAAATGCTTGTGCAACAAAGAGTTCAACAGAGGGAGAATAGTCATAATTTTACTTTGAATCTTACCTATTGGATGTTAAGTGTGCAAAGTGTGATTTTGAAGGGCTAGGTTTGAAGTGGAGCCTTGAAGAGGAATTACCTATGCATATCTATTTCAAAGATTTGTGAAACACGAGGTACACGGAGATGAATGAGAAAATTTCAAAATACTTCATCTCTCATCCATATAATGTACTTTTCAACACAAAACCTCCATGCATGTTAGATAGAGTTAAGGCTTCTCTAAATGATATTGTAGATTGGTTTCCTAATGGTGATACTACTTACATCAGTGTTCAGTGCTTACAAGCCTCCTTATGCTCTTCCTACATTTATGACAAACAAAATGGTGTTACAGGAGGTGGCTTACCAACTCACCACGGGATTGTCCAAGACCTTGGTCAAAGCCAAGGAAGTTCCATGTCCTATCTTCCTATTGAACATTAGAGCTTACTTGATTAAAAATTTTAAGGAGGTAGAAGAAAATGGTAAAGAATTACAGTGTTTCTGATTTGGTGAGTTAAGTTTCCATAGATATGATCTAAGGGGTATTGCCATGGAACACTGCAAAGCAATTAGATATAGTTCGGTATATGCCTCAACCACCGAAGTGAAAGAGGAAAAGGTTAAAAAAAATTATAACTCTTCCAAAGCGGTGCAATCAACTCTATAAATTGAAGAGGGAGAGCAATTAGAGCATGACACTCAAAAAAGCACGAACTTAAAAGTGAGAGCAACTATTTTCAAGAGGCCAACAAGGTAAATCAAAAGAAGCAAAAGGAAGAAAAAGAAGAAGTAGCAAGAAGAAGAGGCTCAACAAAATCAAGAGGAGGAAGAGATGAGAAAGTAACAAGAAGAAGAATAGAACATGAAAAAGTAGAAGGAGGAAAGGAAAAGGAAAGAGGCCATAACGAGAAGAAGACAGAAGCAGCAAGAAAGAGGAAAGAGGAAGCAACAAAGAAAGAAAGGGAAAGGAGGAAGAAGAAACCAATATGTAGGAAGAGGTTTTAGCCAAATAACTTGAGCACAAATTAACAGATAAAGAGAATGAAGATAAGTTAGGAGAGGATAACAGGCTAAATGGTTTGATAATGCAACTGGATTTCCCCACCTTTAATATTCCACCACCTATTCCTATCATTGCCGAACATTTCCCATCTCAACAATTAGGCATCATAGTAGAAAAGGAGGAGGAGGTATTGGATCTCTCTAAGATTAGTAAGACCATACAGAAAAGGTGTAGATGCTTGGCCAAGAATCTAGGAAATCCCATATCGATCATTATAGAAAGGGAGATAGTAGTGGATACTACAATGAACCCTGGGGTAATAGCTTCTATCGAGACCACTTTTGCAGTTGCCATAGAAAAAAATATAGATCGATTATCAAAAGAAGTTGAAGACTTGAAAGAAAAGTTGGTAGTTTCTGAGCTGAAGAATCTATAATTATAGAATGAGAACCAAAATTTACTAATCTCACACTCCTAATGTGAGGACTTGTAGACATTCATTCTTGAAGAAGTTAAGGTGTTAGAAGAAGCTATGGATTTGTTTTATAATGAGATGTTGACCCTACATCAAGTTATGGCTCCATTCCCCAACATGCAAGGTGAGTTGAAAGAAAGAGGAGTATTAATCACACTGACATCCTCGACAGTTGATCTCATGTATGAATGGAGCATGAAGTATCCTAATGCGCATGAAGAATTGCCAAGGAAAAATTAGATAACAATGAAGATGGATAAATTTGATGTTAGGATCAAGATGCAATCACATGAGAAGTTAAGCAGGGACTTGGACAAAGTAATGACTTCTTATATAATGGGTTGGAATCTCTTGTTAAGGTACACAAAATACCTTCCATTGGTGCACTAGGTGAAACGAGATCAAAAGAAGAAGTCAAACAAGAGATTCAAGGAATTTTGGATCTGATTAAGCAAGTTGCTACAAGAGACAATTTGGGGACTAAAAAGAAGTGATAGTGCAATATGTGGTTGAGCCCATGAAGCTACACACAAAGCTCACAATGTTGTTGAAACAAGTGCCAGCTAAAAGCCAATCTTGGTACTAAATGCATTAGAATGCCTCACGAGGCATGGATATGAACTACAACACAAGATCCTGACGATCACAGGTGAATATAAATTTTAGAAAGCATATTTGGTCAAGGATCTATAAGCATAGGCTCCTGATATATCCATCACCAAACTTGTCGAATGAAGATAATTGTTGACTTAATTTTGTGTAATTTGTATTTATTAAAAGAAAATTATTTTTAAGAGTAGAGAGTCATATGGAATGTGAAAAGTCATGTGGAAGTTGAAGAGTCGTGAGGGTAGCTGAAAGGTCATGGTAGGTGAAAAGTCACCTTACCTTCTATAAATAAACCCCCATGGATAGGTGTAAAGGACCTTCAATTTTGGACTTGACTTGGTAATATTGTTTTGAGAGCCTACAGACTTGTTGATTATTCAAGTGGTAGCTTTGCATTTCCACTAAAGGATTTCATGGGCATTTCATTTGGTGGCATTATGGATATTGCAACTTAATTTTAGAATCCATTTGAGTCCAAGCACGCTATTCATTACATGTGTTGTTGAGCATTGTGAGACTCTTCTTGCAGTGATTTGATGGTATATGCTTTGTTTTCATGTATTTACCTAAACAAACTGCTTTGTCGATTTAAGCACACAACATACGTGGGATTGTACGCTTTTAAATGCTTTCATGTTTGTTGTCGATTAGGAACTAATTCCTATTTGATAAACAGATCTTTCTCTTTATACATGTATTTTAATTGAAATATTGTTAACATTGCTCCTTTGAGATTCATGTTGTGTTATCTAGTTGTTGTTATGTCCATAAAATTTCATATGATAAGTTCCCATAAAGTTGCTTAACTTGTATTTATTAAAAGATTTATTTATTTTCTAATGCTTGTTGTTCATCCTATCCAAAATAGATCTCTAAGCAACATGGTCACAATTGGGCCCACACACCGAATGGGACTTCTATCTTAAGCGATGTAGAGTCTAGTTGGGATTTTGCACCAGGGAGATCCCCTAACTGTTGGCGGAAAATTTTGGCTCGTCAACACGTTTGGCGCTATAAGGAGGGTTTTCATTGTATGACCAGTATAAATGCTCGTTCTTTCCCTGAAATTTATGAATAAGAAAGTAACCAACCCTTTCCCATTCGCCATATCCTCCTACTTGGGAAACACATGAAATTGAATCCCCTTCGCACAGTCCCGAACCAATGTACGCAGTCACTTATGATTAGTTAAGAGCCCTGCACCCTATTACCTATGAATGTGCGAAAAGGCTTGGACTTCTTCATGTCACAATTGTCCTACCCCATAAATGTGTGACCCAACCACAGAAAAATCACCAAGGAGTGTTACTTAGTACAATTCAAGAGTTGGTTAATGTTTGTTTGGATGATTTCACAGATGTTGTAGAAAGACACTTTATGGAAGGCATCGAAAGTCAAGTTGATTTTGAGAACATTGAAGGGGAGAATCTCGAAGGGGTAAATTTAGAGGGTGAAAACTAGGGACCTATTGAGAACGTTGAACACGTTGGAGGACCGGAGAATGAAGGGAATTTATTAAACAGTAACAAAGGCTCAAGCTCAAATTCAAAAATCAACAAAGACAACAACAACGTGACCGAAAATCAACCACAACCTTTGCTCTAGATGACACAATCTGCTCTTGATATTCAAGGTATTCTTCATGACTTACTTCACCATCACGAAAAAACATCTTACTAAGTATTACCCGAACAAAGGAATTTTTGTGGAAGACCACATTGATAATTTATATTTGTCACTAAGGATTATGAATGTGCAGCATGAGGATATTGCTTGCATATTATTTCCATATACTCTCGAGAATAAAGTTGTTGTATGGTATCATAATCTTCCTGTGGCATCTATTAGGACATGGGATGAGTTTGGAAAAACTTTCCTAGAAAAGTTTGTTGAACAAAAGACACCTACAATGTTTCTCAAAGAGTTAATCTTGTTGAAGATGGGAAGAAAGAAAAGGTTGAATATTTCAATCAGCACTTTACAACTATTTTGAACAAGTTTCTGAATGATGTGCCTCCCCATGATTCTATCACAATTGATTACTACACTTCAGCATTGCCATATAACATTGATATGATCATTAAGAGAGCAGTGAAGGCTACTTTGATTGAGAACTTTGTTGAAACCATTGCCATCAAGAAGGAAATGATCACTATTGGAACAATTAAGGTCCAAGATGAACCCAAGGCTACTGCTAAGAAATCTCAAGCCTCCTTCAGTAAGAAAGAAATGCTTAAGAAATTAATGGTTGGCAATAGTACTTGAGTTTACTTGGTAAAGTTTCATTATCTGTATCATCTCCTCTGTTTTCTTGGTAAAAGACTTTTGTATGATCGATATTGGTGCATACTATATCTAGACCATTCTCCTATAGAACTGGTGATAATTGTGGTTGGGTACCTAGATTTCTCAATAGATGGGAATGTGTCCATAGGATGCCCAATTGTTTAATGCTTACATCAAGTTTGATGTTTGGACATGGAGTATAATAGTTTCCTAGTCAACCTATAACATTATACTATTGCTTGGCCCAAAGGTTTAGTTGGTGCCCATTTGGTATATTCTCCTAATCACATCCTTGCAAGTGAACATAGGAGTATCATCATCTGATAGATATAATCCAATCTCTCTCCATAGAATTTCATGTTTCATATTCTCTTATTATTTATTGGTTAATGACTAATAACAGGATTGACATTGATATATCCTGTATCCAGACCATTCTCTTGTAGAACTGGTGAGCACCATGGTTGGGTACCTAGGTGTCTCGGTATATGGGAATGTGTCTATAGGATAACCAATAGTTCATTCCTTACATCTAGTTGATGTTTGGCCCTAGAGTACAATTGGTTCCCAATCAACTTATACTAGTGTTTGCCCAAAGTTATCATTGGTTCCCATCTAGTATATTTCTTTACATTGCAATATTTTAAGAAAATGATATGAGAATCATCATTACAAAACAAACTCTACATGAAAATGGAAAACCTTTTTTTGCAACATTTCTTTTTCAAATTCCCTAAAAACGGAGTCCAAACATCATATTTCACACTTCAAATCATCACATTCATATTTCAAGTAAAGGGGAACTTCATGGAGTCCCACAATGGTTATGTCAGGATTCCATTATTACCATCTCATTTCCACCATACCATATTTTGAAAAAAAATTGATTGATCATATATTTTTAGCATGTTAGCTTGAAAATTTTACTGAAATAGAGTTGGGACAATCCTATTTTGAAAGACCATAAGGGAATGTTTTAAAACTTGTTTCTAGCTGAAACGATCCTTGAAATATAGTTTTAGCCCCAATTTTAATTTCTTAATTTGGATATCAAACGAAAAAGTTATGGTCAACGCACTCACTCATTGTCAAAACATGGAATTCAGGACATAACTGGGACATAGTTATGAATTTAATTTACAATATAAATTGAATCACTCAATCTTGATGTCATGCGAGAAATTTATGCCAAAAATATTAATTGTTTTTCCTAAATTTGCACTACTTAAACTCTGTTCAATTATTGGTATAGGACAAAGAACAAAAACAACTATGTCATGTAGGTTGTTCCTAAGCAGATTTGACATAACATCTTATGGTGTTTTCAAATCTTGTTTCTATTGGAGATAACCCTTTATTTATGCTTTCATTTGGAATTGGAATCACTTTAATTTCACATTAGACGAAGAAGTTATTAGCAAAACACTAGCAAGAAGTCTAGTTGGCCAACACTCCTCAATAGACTAAAAAAACATCTTCTCTAAATTTTTTTATGCTAACTAATGTGAAATCTTGAGAACTACCCTAGACCAGCTTGTACAAGTATTTTTGGAGGTGATACCGAAGGGTAAATGGGTGTTGCAACTCTTTCTCGACAGTTGTTGCAACTCCCTATGAGGCCACTTATTGTTGCAAATATGGTCATCATTGCTTCAACTCTACCTTACCATTGTTACCATCATAGTTTCTATAACTTTGGGTTGTTGTCACCATTGCAGCAACTCTACCTTACCATTGTTACTGTCAGAGTTGCTACAAATTTGGGTTGTTGATCATTGTTGCAACTCCTTCTCAGGTCCATTACTACAACTTTGGGTTGTTGTTACTGTTGTTGCACCTTTGAACCATATTGTGACAATTCATGCCACAATTGTTAGAACTCTGAAAATATAGTTGTTGCAACTCTAAAGGATTCTAATTATTGCAACACCTCCAAATTCTTAACATGAATAAGGTCAACCCAAACACAAATGATCCTTGAAAAAAAATCATACAAAAAGGGCATCAAACAATAATATTTTGAGTCCTTACAAGCGCCATGATTTGAAGCTCAAAATCCTAGAAGCTTGGTCCAACAATATCTTAGCTAAAAGCAAAGGCAAGAAGACTTTTTCATCAAGGTTACAAATGGATCAAAGAACTGGTGAAGTGAAGGATTGATATAAAGATGAAAGTGAATACTAGTTCTTTAGAAATCATGTCCCATCACTACATTTCCAATTCCCTTGTTGCAAAAGAATTCTTTCAACGAGGCATGGTATTCATCATGCCCATTCAAAATACCATGGTATGCCCATGCATTTCCTTCTTCCTAGCTTAAAATAATTGCATGTTGAAGTGTATATTCTTTCTTATGTACTTTCCTTTTAAGCTTAATCTTTTCTACTACCATTGAATCATAACTTTACCCTCATTACTTCCTACTTCCTGCTCCAACCATCCCTAACCCATGCATAAAATCATTCAACTCACTTACAATGTTGTGTCATCTTATTATCATATTCTCTTCCATAATAAATTTGATGGTGAAAACCTATCTCAGGCATCATCAGACCTTGGAATGTTTTAAAACCAACTTGTTGGCGAGCATTCCATAAAAAATAAAAAAATACAACAATAAAACAATAATTCTAACTATGAAAACCCTTTGGGTGTAGTTAGAAAAATATTGTTTGAAAATCAGCTTGCTGGCAAACAAGTCCTTGCCAATAAAAATAAAAGTTCATCTTCAAGTTTTAGCTACTCTTTGAATAAGGATTCACAAGTTTCACACAGAAGGTTGTTCCACATCTTAGTCTACAACTCACATGGTGATCCAAGATCTCAAGCTCCACATTGTTCTTCCCGCATAATTTTACATCATTGTGGACCATCTCAGGCTATTATACACTTATTGCAAAGTTCCAGTCAGGTTGTTACAAGAATTGTTGTTATTACAGGAGTAATCATGGTGCTACTTCAATTGTTGCAACACCCATCAGTGAGCTACCACAACATCTATCAATCAGTTGTGGTCACACCTCTTAGGTAAGTGTAGGAATGCTTATTTTTCTTTATTTAATCTAAGTTCATTGCACGTTATGAATTTGTATTTGGAAAGACACTTAGGCTTTTGTCTTGCTTCCACATCTTTTTCCATTTCTTAAGGGTGGACAATCTATCTAGGTTTTTTTTTTGGTGGGGGAGGGGCCAAGGGGGAGGGGGAATACCATCACCTTTACATCCCATAACATTCCTCATCATCCTTATTCAATGCCACTCCAATATCCATGAATGAAAATGATTACAAGTTGCCTTATAGAGCCTTCTTTCTGCCACACAAGAACCAATAGTAATAAAAATTTCCTTGTTCATGGCACACAAGAACTAATAGTGATAAAAATGCCTTGCTTTGTTGTTGCCATTCAAGAACTAACAATAATAAAAATGCCTTGTTGTTGCTCCATAAGAACCAACAATGGAAAAGTAGGTAGCTAAAAGGGACAACCAACACTTGCTAATTCCATATCTCTCTTACTTGATCCATGAGCATCTTCAGGTCCACATTTTTATGCAACATACCTTCCAATAGATCATAGCCCATTTTATGAGAATATCAACCTTTAACAAAAGGATATAGTTTGGAGGAGGAAGGAAAACTATTATTTAGAGAGGAATAGGTTGCTCCACAAGAACCTACAACAAAATAAAATGCTATAGAAGCCATTCCTACATAAAAAATTGTCCTCGTCCTTGAGTTTGGGTATGTACAACAACACTTTTATTTTTTAGTGGACAACAAAAAATTTCAACATTAATGGAATAAGAAAACCCTATTATTTTTTACACAATAACCAATAATAGAAAATTTTGTTGTTGCTACATAATAACCAACAACATAAAATAAATTATCACCATCTCATGAGTTATGATTTACTGCTACTACTCCAGTTACAATCATTGCAATACTTTGATTTTAGATGCAAGAAATGATACCTTGAGATCTGTGAATTAGATGCTCATGATGTTCTTCAAACAAAAAAAACAAAAAACAAAAACAAAAACAAAAACAAAAAACAAAAACAAAAAACAAAAACAAAAACAAAAACAAAACAAAACAAAACAAAAAACAAAACAAAAAAACAAGTATGCTTGTAGATGTTCAATAAAAAACAAGTTGCAACAAATAGATAAAATAAGCTTGTTGCTACCCTTACAACACTCTTGTTGCAACTCCTTGGACAAGATTGCTACAACTCCACTAGATTTGTTGCAAGCTCATTAAAATTGTTTTAGGATGCTAATTTTGAAATTTGGAGGATGCTTTATGACAATTCACAGTAAGCATTTGAGACAAATGAAAAATGTTAACAATAGAAAGAGGTATGCAGTGGGAAACATGAAGTGTACCTACAATATGACTAATACAAGGGGACTAGGTTGCATGATGATATTCAACATTTTTGGCTAGGGGAATTGACATATTTTTACACCCTCTTTTCCCTATTAATAATTCTTTTTCATTAGCATATAACCCTGTATTATTCCATGATAATACTTATTTGAGGGATTTAGACATAAAGTGTTTTCCATTGCATTTACTTAGTATTTTATATGAATTTATGTTTAAATATTGAAAAATATCATATTTGTATTTGTCTTTGACCTAATTTGCAAAGACGATGTGCTAAACAGGCTATTATGCGGGTCGTAATATTGTCACAAGGTGTATCTTGGTTGCAGTTGTTGCAAGTCCATAATTTTATGTCCCTATACTACTAGTGTATTCCCCTTATTGTGCCCTTACATTATTATTGTTATGTAGGCTCTAATTATACTGTGACCCCTTGGAATCCTATATATACCAAGGAGGTCTTATCATTTGTATTATCTAAGAATTGTTCATTTATGCAGAATATATTGCTCATGCATTATTTACCCTGCGTGCATGAGACTAGTAGCAACATGGGTATGGGACCAACCAACGAGTAATATTAACCCGCTTTGATCCAGAGAAATATCTAGATTAAGATCCATAAGACTGGCAAGGAAGGAATGGACTGACATGATCTGACTACAAGGAGGGGTGGACTGAAGTAAAGGAGGTTTCCCCCTCGAAGAGGTTATTTCTCAAGTCGTTCATCTATCTTTTCTTCTATTTTGTGAGTTGGTTGCATAACACAAAAATACAATTGTTGCAACTCCTACTACTCTAAATCTAGTCACACTCCACTTGCTGCAACTCTGATTGTTGCATGTTGTTGCAACTTCATTGCTAAAACTATGACTATGTTGTTACAATTCTGGTTGTTTTAGGCAATCAACTTGTCACACGATTTCCAGGCAAATGAAGACAAATTAGAAAACTTTAAAACACGAGTTTTGTGTAGAATGAGCCAAATTGAGTAATGTGTGAGCATTTTTCAAAAAATGGCATGGTTGGGAGACACAACCATTTTTCCAAAGACGTGAAACCCATATTTACCATTACGACCTATTTCTAATCTCATCCACTTCAACAAAGAAAATTTGACCACCAAATATGCTTTCTTCTTTTGTCAACCATCCAACATATCATAACTAAATGTGTCTTAAACAAGAAAAACTCCAAGGCACATTGGTTGGACAAATTTATCCGATTTAGTTAGCATTGGTGTAACCATTTCTTTTAGTTAGCATTGGTGTAACCATTTCTTTTTATAAATTATTATTGCATGTATAAAGACAATAGGATATCAATGTGTGTAGGGGGGACTATAACAACCCTAGTTAAAAATCCATGTAATAAAGTTAATAAAATAAAAGAAAAATAAGACCAAGTTCATGCGACACGTATTCCAAGTTGAATGTTGGGAAAAACATCTTAGTGGGTGTTCATTTGGTTTATTATGGCTAAGGAAATTGGAAAATGCAAAGGCAAAGACTTTGAAAAGGAAAAAAAAAAAAAAAAAAAAGACATTAATTGGCATTTTATTTATGAAAATAATGGAAAATAGGAGAAAATGAAGGAGAAAGGTCACATGTTGCATGTGAGGAAGAAGATGAAGGAAAATTAAAGGAAATTGAAGAAAATGTAGGCCTCGGTGATAAAAAAAGCTTATGAGGACCAGTTCACAACCATTTGTCAGTTTTAGCTTGGAGCTCTCTCTCTATTTTCTCTCTCATACTCTTGCACACTTAGAGAATTCTCAGAGAACTCTAGCATTGGAGAATGGAAGGTAAAAGAAGGAGAAGAAAGCAAAGATCAAGCAAGGAAGAGTTGGATCAAGCGACTACAACGAGATTACTTGCAGGTATTGAGTTGGTTGTTGATTTCCTTCCTAGTTTCGGCATGCATGGTACATGCATGTGTGTATTTGGTTCTCTTGTTGTCATTGTCATGGGTTTTTCCAGGTGTGACAATGGTTTCAACTTTGCCTTGCCATTTCTGGATATTCATGGTATGATGGGGTTTCGTCACTTGGTTGAGCTTTGGATTGTCGGATGGTTTTGGAAATAGGTGAGGTGGTCTCAGGAAAATTCCCATGGGCCTAAGAATCCCTTAACCAGTAATGGCAGGATAGTGGTAAAGCCTAATGGTGGAGACATGCAAATTCCTCAAGGTATTGGTGAAAAAATCTAGAGGCATTCAATCTTGTTTAGGGCTTAGTGATCCCATTAACTGGTTTTGGTGAGACTACAGTAAATCCTAGTAGTGTATGCTTTTTTTTAGGCCTATGAATCCCTTGACTGGTAATGGCAAAATTGCAGTAAAGTCCTAGGAGTCCCTCAACCGGTTTTGGCAGGATTGTGATAAAGTCTGAGGAAGCCTCAATTTTGTTGTTGTGAGTCCCACATTCATGCTTGGAATATGGCACAGGGGTGATTGGATGAAATAAATATTTGGTTCAACCCAATCTATGGTTGAGTGGCACGTGGAAGTCCCTAACTTGGGTTGATTTTCATATGTTAATAGTAGCTGTTTTCCTCTTTCATTTCATGAATAGATGTGCTTTTTATGATGTGGTTTTGATGGTTGTTCTATCATTATTATTATTCTGGTTATATGTTGGTTATAAACATGGTTTTATGATAAATTCTAGTTATGGCTCTTATCATGTTTTGATTGGTAAATGATTGGTTATTGAAGGCATGACCTAATAGATGTTATTTCAACTATTATGAGAGGGCATTATACCTTCTTAACGATTCTCATATAAGTATGAGAACCCTACGTTTAGATATGTAATTATGACCTGTAGATTACATGTTCACTATGTGTTTGACGTAATGCCTATCATGGTTAGCCATTGTTAGGTCAATTTCTAGTCTAATTTTTGCATTATTGGCTTTGTCATTGTGTCATTCATTATTCTAGAAAGTTATATCAAGTTCTAGGCAGAGGTTTATATACTAGCCCTGGAAAAGTGGCTCATATCTGAGGGTCGCATGCATAGAACTGGGTAATTTAGATTGCAGTCGCTGGGAGGTAGGGTTATCCATGCAACTGGAGGCTTACATTCATTGGCTTGCCTTGTTATGCAAGCGACTAGGAGTCTAGGCCGGTGAAAAAGCAATCTAGCTTAGGGTATGGGCATTTAGAGTGGTTGTTTAGCTCCCAGGGATCCTGTAGCTCCTGAGGAGGGTCAGTAAAGTTTCCGTTTTTTTATTCCTCTTCCTTAACTATACATAGGATATTGAGTCATATCATAGTAACTCTTCGTCACATATTTACCTCGGTAGACTTGGGAACTTGGGTAATTATGGGAGGAGGGCATTACAGAGTGGTATTAGAGCATGGTTCAATGCTTAGAATGGATGGGTGGAATGTGCATGTCATGCATGCATGTCAGTTGTCTATATGGTTGTTATGCATGCATTGTCATGGTTATGGTTTTCAAGCATGAGTTCATGGTATGCAGTTGGTATTTTCATGCATGATGTCAGTATGTTGATGTGATTATGATTATACATGTATTGTGCTAATATGGACTGATTTTGCAGAAGAGATAGCCTCCCCTGAACTTCACTGAGGTATGTTGACTATGATTATATTTTGGTTTAGCTGGCATGGTATACTTGCAAGAAGAAGAAGGTCAAAGATGACTAGCAAAATGGTGGATTACAGTTCATGAGACTCCCCTTGTAAATCAGATGATCAACCAAAAGATGAGTACTCTTCGGACATAACAGACACATTGAGAAGTTTAAAGGCATAGATTATAAGTTGCAAATCATATAATGACAGAATCATTCAGTCACAAGAGATACTTTCCATAGCACATGAGAAACAAACAAAGGTCAATGTAGTCATCCTTCAAAGCTTGTCGGAATTGCAGAGACATGGATAACCATAGATCAGTTATGCCCAAGAGGACAAGAATAATGGGGCATATGGTAGAAAGTCTCATGGTGGTCATAAGTCAGATAAAGATGACACTGTAAGGGATGGCAGATTCTCGGATACACCTGATAGGAGAGGCAGTGGACATGCGTTCTACTCTAGTTCTAGTTCAGACATGTATCATGGTCATCATCGCTATCATCCTTATAGGAGGAGTGAAAGGGGATATTTGTTGGATGAGTTCAAGAAATCCAAGCCACCTACATTTGATGGAGAGTGGCATGGTTACTTAGGATGAAGAATTTTTTTGAGCTGCATGATTACACATAGAACATGAAGGCAAGGCTAGATATTTTCAGTCTCAAATGGAAAGCAAACATCTGGTGGGAAGATGTGAAGCATGTCATAGACATCAGGATAGAGGATTTATGTTGGCATGAATTCAAGACCTTTCCCAAAAGATGTACTTATCAAAAAGGCACTATGAAAATAAAGCCAAGGAGCTCTATGAGATTAGGATGGGATCAATGAAAAATGAGGAGTACATGACTAAGTTCTTGGAGTTTTTGAGGTATGTATCATATCTTAAGGATGAGAAAGAAAAAGTTCAGAGATTTATCAGTGGACTACCATTAGCATTGAAGGATCGGATTGAGTGCGATGAGCCTCATTTGATGGAGGAAGTAATTGGAAAGTTGAAGCATTGTTATGAAAAATCGAAGCGTAAGGTCGAATCTAAGTAGGGTTGGAAAGGGAATGATAAGACTAAAGGTAAATGGCCACCGAAGTGAACAAGACCTCAGGATGCAGGTGAGAAAAAGAATGTTGTTTCTTGCAATAAGTTTAATGCAGTTGAGAAGGGACATGGGTCGCATCCTGGAGAGCAGCAATATAGAGGCGGTGGTAGGGGATAGTTGTAGTATTGGATATGTGGAAAGGAGCATCTAAAGATGGATTGCCTATCATAATAGTGTGGTGGGCCTCAAATCTACAGTGCACAAGAGGCACAAACAATTGGGGATGTTGGGTAGAGCATTCCTCAAATCTATGTAGCATTGGATAACAGACAGGCAGATCACCAGGAATCTATTATCAAGATGGATAGTAAGCTTTGTGATCAAGTTGTTTCTATTTTGATTGACCATGGATCTAATTATAGTTATGTTAACCCTAACCTGGTGGATAAGTGTGGTTTGAGAAAAGAAGTGCATGCAAAATCTTGGTTAGTGAAATTGGCTACAAGTACTAAGAAAAGAGTTCAGCATTGAGTAAGAGCATGTGCATTTGAGTTAAATAATATGCCTACATCAGCGCATCTGAATGTACTTCCATTAAGATCATACAGTATGCCATTGGGTATGGATTGGTTGTATCTTCATAGGACTAAGGTGGATTGTTATGAAAGGCTATTGAGTGCTTGGATGAAAATGGAGAACAAAGAATCTTGCAGGGTAAGAAGAAGACAACATCAATTAGAATGGTTACGGATATGCAGACAAAGCATAGTCGCAGGAAAGGGTGTGTAATATTTGCAATGCATATTTTTAGTGATAAAGGTAAGGATGTTGAAGATTCGAATTTCTTGAAGAGTTATCAGGTTTTGCAGCAGTTTCAAGATGTGTTTCCAACGGAGATTTCAGAGTTGCCGCCTCATAAAGAAGTGGAATTTTCTATTGAGTTGGTACTAGGGGCAACACCAGCATCAAAGGCACCTTATGTAGGTTTTAACCCTATACAACAACTACCTGCAAACAAATTCTTAGAAACTATATATATATATATATATACAATGGCGAGAACATAAAACAAATACACAGAGATTTTCCCCTGGATCCCAAAACTGGGACTACCAGATTGATTTTTCATTTTATTCCTTTCAATGTTACAATACATATATACATATCGAAGCATTCATAAATCTCAATCCATTAACCCTGGATCTACAAAATACCATGGGCAAAAAACTATCATGCCCAAAACCATGTGCAAAACCCATGCACAAAACCATAGATAGGTTTGCCCACCTATTATCATGTGACTAGTCATGGAAAGAATATAACACATACCCAACATTCTCCCACTCGTTGTTTTCTTTTCCACATAGTCACAAGAGAGATTAGTCATTGTCTAGCCCTGCAACGCCCATTGTTTCTCTACACCAAGAAAACTTCTCAGTGCTCATAGACTTTGTCAATGCATCTGCAACATTCTTCAAAGTGTCCACCTTTACCAGCAACACCTTTTTATCCTCAACCATATCCCTCACAAAGTGATACTGAACATCAATGTGCTTTGTCTTTGAATGATAAGTAGGGTTCTTTGCCAATAAAATTGCACTTTGGTTGTCATAGTCTATCCTTATAGCTCGTTGTACCAACCCCATACTTGAACACAATCTCTGCAACCAAACTACTTCCTTGCTTGCATGAGTGGCTGCCATGTATTCAACCTCTGTAGTTGAAAGAGACACTACATATTGTCTTTTACTCATCCAACTGACTGCTCCTCTGAATAGGTTAAACACATACCCACTTGTATATATTCGCTGATCTAGATATATATCCCAGTATGCATCAACGAAGCCATGGATGTCCAAAACTCTGTCCAATCTTGGTATTCCTTGGTAACACATACCATAATCACTAGTGTCACGCAAATACCTGAAAACCCGATTCACTACAGTCCAATGCTCCTTCCCTGGTTTTGACATAAACCTGCTCAATACTTCCACTGCGTGTGCAATGTCTGGTGTAGTAGAGACAATGTGTGCATCAAGCTACTGGTTGCACTTGCATATGGAACATGGGACATGTCCTCTACCTTTTCTTGTGTCTTGGGACACTGTTTAGTAGATAACTTCACACCTACACGAATAGGAAACTTCACTGGTTTACTATTTTGCATATTAAACCTCTGCAGAATTGTCTTGACAAACTTCCTCTGATGGTTTGCAGGTTTCTGTGGTGTGATTTTTGAGATTCAGAATTCAGATATTCCACAGTCTTCATTTTAACGTTGTCTACGTTTCGAGTCTAGAACGAGACTCATCATCAAGACTGATTTACAAAGAAGAGAAACACGAGTCATAAATATGATCAAGTGAGCTGTAAAGTAGGGAAGCCGACCAGTTCAAGATTGTTATTTTATTTTAATTATTTATTATTATCTTCTTAGTAAATTATTTATTTATTTTATAAATTTCTCTATTATTTACTTTGTTATAATAATGATTTACTAAAATAATTGTTAACCTATTTTTATTAATATATCCATAATGGTTATAATAATTCATGATGTTATTTATATTCCTACCTTTATGCTTTTTTGTAATAAGATTAGTTTCTTTAATTTTTAATTTAATTATATTCTAATTAAATTTCAATAGTTTATTTAATTATAGGTAAAGTGTTAAAATATTACTATAATGTCTTTAGATTTTAGATTTATTTCCGTTTATGTTATTGGCTTGTTTCTAAGGTATTTATTAAAATGAATCTTAATATTGTTAATATAAAGTCAAATTATTGAAGTAAGATTTGATTTTAAATTGTGTTTTTTGTTTTAATTTATTTTATTCTAATTAAATTACAATTTTAATGTTATGATTGTAGAGAAGTGTTAATATATTATTATACTAATATATCGCTTCTTGCTTTTTATGCCTATGTAATTGGCTTACTGTTAATGTGTTCTAATTTGAATTTTAATTATACTTAATATTGTTGCTATATTATAAACGAATTATTTCCTTCCTTAATGTTTGATATTATATTTTATTAAGGTTATGAGAGGGGAAACTGGTTCATCCTACGATAGGGTCAAAGAAGGGAGGTTCAATTAAAATTCCAAGGTGGGGGGTATCAGAGGGTGAAAGGGAAACTTAAGAGGTGAGGGGATTGTGATAAAGGGTGGAAAATGAGGTTAAGGGGGCAAAGGACGGGTATGACGAAAAATGGTAAGGTCAATGTGAAAGAGGGAGCTTTCTATTCAATGGGGGTGAGAAGGGAAATCCCATTTCTGCTAACTTCCAAGCCGCCGTCCCTATTGAGGTTATTGGTTTACCCAGAGCTTCCTCTTTGCCCAATCTCAATTTATTTCCATGCCTAAAATATAGTTTGCAACACCAAGATCCTTCATGTCGAATTTGGAGGACAATTAGGTCTTTAAATCCTAGATAATTTCTTTATCATTTCCAATCAAAACCATATCATCCACATACAAGACCAAATAAATAACACGGTCACCAATTATTTTAAAATACACATAGTGATATGCTTTGCTTCTGGTGAAGCCAAGTCCTCGTATATATGTATCAAATTTCTAATACTACATCCTTGGTGACTGTTTTAACCCATACAAAGACTTTTTTAACTGCATACGAATTCTTTCTTACCCTTCACCGTAAAGCCTTAAGGTTGCTTCATGTAGATCTCTTCTTCCAAATTCCCATGAAGAAATGTTGTCTACACATCCATCTATTCTACCTCAAAATCAAAAGCAACAACAACAGATAAAAGTAATCTAATGGAAGTTAACTAGGCAACAGGAGAAAAAAATAACACCAAAATCAATTCCCGACACCTGGGAATAACCTTTTTCTACCAACCGAGCTTTGTATTTCTCCACCTTGCCTTCTGCATTCATCTTCTTCTTAAACACCCATTTCCTTCTAATGGTTTTCCTTCCAGCAAACAACTCCACTAGATCCTAAGCCTCATTTTTGTCCAAAGGTGCCATTTCAACAACCATCACCTCTTTCCACAGTTTTCCATCCTCTAAATCTATTGCCTCCCTAACAATTTTTGGATCATCATCAGTAATAGATAAATCAAAATTGGAACAAAAAGCAAATGGATTGTACCTTTTTGGCTGCCTTCTCTGTCGAATTGATCTTCTCAAAGCTGGAGTTTGTGGCTCTTCATATTCTGATTCTTGTTCTGTTGTAGGGTTTTACTTTTCCTCCTTTACCTCAAACTCTATCTTCTCAAGTTCGTTTGGTAGGAAATCATGTTTAATAATATCTTTCACCTCTCTAAACACCACATCTCAGTTGTACACAACCTTCCTTGTTTCTTGGTTCCAAAGCTTATAAGCTTTTAAACCATCCTTATACCCAATAAAGATGCACCTTTCAGATTTACTATCCAACTTGGTTCTTTTCTCCTTTGGAACATGTATATATGCATCACATCCAAATACCCACATACGTGAAACAAAGGATTTCTTACCAGTCCATACCTCATGTGGAGTCTTATCCTCCAACTTCGATGAAGGTTATCTATTAACTAGGTAACATGCAGTCTCCACTGCCTCTGCCTAGAATTCTTGTCCTATCCCAACACCACTAAGCATGCTTCTTACCTTTTCCATCAATGTCTTGTTCATTATTTCTACAACTTCATTTTGTTGAGATGTGTATGGAGTACTCTTGTGTCGTTCTATACCACACTTCTTACAAAACTCTTCAAATTTCTTCTTGCAAAACTCTCCACCATTATCTGTCCTCAACACCTTGATCTTCTTCTCTGTCTGATTTTCCACCAGAGCCTTAAATTCTTTAAACCTGTCAAAGACTTTAGATTTCTTCCTGAGGAAATATATCCATGTATTCCTTGAGAAGTCATCTATAAAGGAGACATAGTACACAGACTTACCCAGTGATGGAACCGACACAGGTCCAAACACATCACTGTGCACAAGCTCTAATATCCCTTTCACCCTCTTAGCACCAGAGGGGAAACTCACCCGATTCTATTTCCCATACACACAATATTCACATAAATCGAAATATGGATAGCAATTAGACATACCTTCTACCATACCATTACCATGCAGTATTCGAAGGCCCTTATCTCCAATATGTCCAAGCCTTTGATGCCACAACATGGTCTTTTCTCCACAGACCACTAGATTTTTTGCTCCATTTTCAAGAACCATAAAACTGTTGCACCCATTAATAATAGTGTTACCCAGAAGCTTGTACAGAATTTCAATCTGAACTCCCTGCATCAATACCAGTGCTCCCTGAACCATCTTGCAGGTATCTTTCTTGAACGTTGTTTTTACACCTGCATCATCCATCTTACTTATAGAAATGAAATTTCTGGCCAATGAAGGTATGTGTAGAACACCAAGAAGTGTTCTAATTCTTCCACCTTACAACTTCAACTTGAATTTTCCACGTTCAATGATTATGACCTTCCTATCATCCCTTAAGAAGACATCACCACCATCATATTTCTCATATTCGCAGAACCACTCCCTATGGGGAGTGACGTGAAAGAATTCACCTGAGTCAATCAATCATGCCTCATGATCTACATGCGTAGTTGAAGAACAAGCGAATTACACATCCCCACCTTCATCTGAGGTGGTTTTCAGCTCTATAGAAGGAGCATCATCAGATCCCTTTCCTTTCTCAGGAGATTTGGATCTCCCACTCAAGGACTTATTTTTATTTCTATTTCGGAACCATTCTTGTATAGACAAGTCATCACCATTCTGGCTCTCCATTTTTTTCCATCTCATCTCCTTTGACAATAAGGATGAGACTATTTCATCAAACTTCAAGGTACTTGTATTACTACCTATTGTAACAACCAGACTATCTGGTGAGCGCTAGTATTGCAACAAGAATGCTACAACTCCTGGGCTACCAACTTCACTTTTATCAACTCGGTAGTTCGTAACAAACTTGGAAGTGTCGGTGCTATATGCACAAGTACTAGTTCTCACTACAGGTTGTCACTTGGTCAGTCGGCGCGAGATCACTAGGAACTCAAGCCAACTTCTAAAGATTTTAGAAGAAGCTCTATGTGTGATGAAAGGAAAGAAAGATTACTCTACAGATGTTATTATAACTGTAAAAAGGAGAAAGACTGGAATGTAAAGCAAAACCTAGTAAACTCTAATTAACAAGCTAATTCTACTTTTGCCAAAAACACTATGAAAACCATGAAAGAAATCCCATTACCTACTCAAGGAAGTAAACAACATCTAAACATGTTATTTCTGGAAGCAAATAAGCAAAAAACATATCTTTGGATTTTTATGTGTTTTTATGTGAATTTAACATGCATCTAATTTATTGTGTGTGAGTGTGGCAGCGAACAGGTGGAGTTAGAGGGCGGTTTTGGAGCTTGGGAGGATGTAGGATGGTGTGGATGGGTCCTAGGAGCTCTTAGGTGGCCTTCTAGAGGCTTTTCCCATGCTTGACCTTCAAAAGAAATCCTACAGGAAAAACTACAGGAGGACACAGGAAAACTACAAGAGGAAAACAGGGAAACTACAAGAGGCCTACAGGAGGAGGCCGAGAGAAATTTTCGCTATTTTGAGGGTGTGAGAGTGGGTGGAAAAGGTGGATGAAGGTTGGAATGAGGTGTTAGGGCACCTAAGGTCTACCATGAATCACCAGGAGAGAGAAAGATGATTAGGTTTGCTCAAGGAGAGAGGAAGAAGTTCTATGAAAAATGAAGGAAACTAGGGCAGAATTGAGGTGAGATTTGGGAGACCTATAAAGCTTGGATCAGATGGAGGGTGTGATTACTGGTAAGTTGGCCTACTTCTGGAAGAGATCTGCTGCATAGAAACTAACGGTCAACCAAAAAAATCAAGCAACCAATGAAATGAGTGCATCTTAGGATAAACAGAGTTTTGCATTAACATGGCCTAAACTATGATGTATATAAGAAATGTTGGGAAATGTTGTAAGAAAGGAAAGCATGCAAAAGGACTATTGCAAATCAGGAAGTGAACATGATAAAGAAGATCTAAAGCAAAGCAAAATTGGACTATCAACCTACTAGAGAGCTACAAACACTAGAAGTCCTAGGAATGAGGAAAATCTGTGTTTTTGGGGCAACAAGAGAGTCTTTGCCTCAAATCATGGTCCTAGAGGGAGGAAGAGAGGCCAAGGCACTGTTTCTAGCCTTTTGAATCTTCTCTGATCACTGCTTAACCTGCTACAGAAAGCACAAATGGAAGCAAACTACTAAATCATCAAAAGAAACCTATTCTTAACCATAAAGAGAAATACATCTAACAGCAAACTAATCTACAAACTGAAGTGAAGCATAAAAATACAAGTAAAGAGAAGCTTGGCTACTTGGATTGGGCCCTAACCCAAGAGCTTCAACCCTTTGAGGTAACTCAGTGCTAGCTCAAAAAGGATTCCATCTTCATTATCAAAAAATAACAAGATTACATAAAATTGTCATAAAATAGTAAGCTCGAAATTTGAGCAAAGTTTACACAAGAGAAAAAGTTGACCCTAATGAGGCCTTAGGCCTCTCTACTTATACATCTGAAGCTACCAATAGCTCCCTTAAAATTATGGAGGCTTGACTCCCAAAACTCGAGATAACTATCAATCATCTTCCACTTGCTTGGTTGCCTTCTAGGGCATGATTCGGTTGCTTGTACTCCGAGCTGAATGAAGGGGAATTCGAAGTGAGGAGCAATAAATGAGGGGTATTCCCTTGTATAAGTCCTCTCCTCTATTTACTTCGAGTCATTGCTACAGTTTGACCACTAGATCCTTGACTTTGACCTCGAAATCTATCAATAATCTGCATTAAATACATGTTAGAACACATGGCATAATAACTAACTCAACTCACCCTATAAGCATAAATATAATCAGAAAATCATATAATAAGCTAAGAGAATGGTTGATTTGACTAGGTTAGGAGGTAAAATGAGTCCATATAATTACCCACTTATGAGGCTCATCATCACCCCCCTACTGAAGGTGTTGCTCATCCTCTGAGCAACCTAGTCAATCTCTTGGTCTTTCATGGCCCTGGTGGCCTCCCTAGCATTCCAGGCTTCGGATGTTGTCTACTCATGTTCTCCATAAAATCTTGCCTTTCTGTCTATGTCCTTCCACTGCTCCTTCTCTCCTTCTTCTTTTCTTTCCTCCTTCCTCTCTTGCTCTGCTATGTCACCATTGGCTTCATCTTCGCCTCCTTGTTGTTCTCCCTCCTCATTGACAACAGGACTGACATCATAGGTTAATGCCTTGATGTCATCCTCAGCTGTCATATTTTTGGAAACTTCCCATGCTATATGGAGGGCTTCTTCTACTAGGATCTTGATTAGGCCATGGTGAGCTAGCTGCTGTGAATTTCCTTCTTGTACCTTGGTGTTGGAGTCAATGAGGGACTGAAGGAGAAAGTAAGGGATACTGAGCTTTTGATGTGCTGGGGTATCCATGCCATATCTCAATTCTTGGAGGATTCTGAAATGATATTCATAAACAATGTTTTGTCTCCCCTCACAAGAAATGTATTTGATTACTTGGTAGCTAACCTCATCCCAGGGATATGGTACACTAGCCCTCCTAATTCCATTTTTGTCTTCAACAAGGATTTCATTATCTTGGAAAAATTTCCTCTTGGCAGCTTGGCCAATTATTTTTTCATCTTTACTCCAAGGCAGCCCAAGAGGAAGGGTAGTGTCCCTACTGATGAATTCAATAGTTATTTCAATGGAGAGGACTCTAATGGTTACAGTAGCATCAGTTCTTGTGTGAGGGACCAGAGAGAGAGAGAGCAAATTCATGGGCAATTTCATCATCAAACCCTCTAAACTTCTCAAAAAAATTCATCCAGTTTGCCCTTGTAAATATTTCCACCACTTGAGGATGTGCATGGAATCT
Organism: Pinus tabuliformis; assembly: GCA_031772625.1. Lineage (NCBI taxonomy): Eukaryota > Viridiplantae > Streptophyta > Pinopsida > Pinales > Pinaceae > Pinus > Pinus tabuliformis. Next base: position 156,976,371 of record CM062811.1, on the reverse strand, counting down.
AATGGAGTTAATGGGCTCTTTTCTCATAAACCCCCCTGTCATACTATCTGTACTTCTTTTGAAAAACTAGATATGGAGGTGGAGATAAAGAATTTTGAGTGAAATAGAAAAACAAAAGGGACTGTGTTTTTTTCAGAAGAAGAAGAAAAAAAAAAAAAAAAAACTTCTGTATTTCTACCCTCTTAAAGACTCATTTTATCTTCAATTTGAGACAAAATCTTTCACATTTTGATATTCAACAGAGGGCATTCATGAACCCTACCTCTTCAAACTAAAATTCGTGCCAAAAATTACGTTTCCTCCCTTCAAAATGACTCACTGCCCCTCCTGTAGAAGCCCACTGTCCCTCCTGTAGATTTCCCGTAGGTGCTCCTGTAGAAAACCTGTAGGGCTCCTGTGGAAGATACTGAGAGAAAAAATATGGAGGAAATCAATGGAAGATGGTGGATACAAGGTTGTGGGGGCATAAGAAGACTGTTGTGTGGCTGAGTTACGAGGAGAAACTGAAGAAAAGGTGGTGAGAATGCGCGGGGAGGAGTGCTCATTACCTTTTATGGTTGTTTTCGGTTATGAGTGCTGAGATGGCAAGGTGTACGCTACCCAGATTAGGATCGTTTCTCCCCACCTGCTTGGTAATCATGACCCCCCTTGTAATCATCCCCTCATTATTGCATCAGAGTTAAATCTTCCTCCCATTACTTGTCCTTCGCATCTTTTTCTTGAGTTGACTGTGCGCACGTGTGGGTGATATCTCGGTTAAGTGGAGTCAACTAAATAAAGGTGGCCAAGTTAACTAGCCACCTTTCCCTCTTTTGATTTCAACCATCTCGTTACCTTTGTATGATTCCTAATTACACAAATGCAGATAGAGGAGTGACTTAGCTACTTACCTATAATCCAAATGTATTTGTTGCCATCGACTGTGAGGTGTTGTGGCTTTCTCTGCTACATGCCTTCATTTTCCTTCATGCATGTTGTCTCTACTTGCTGATGTGTTGTTGTGTGTTTTTGTAGGTTCTTCTTTTGCTGGAGCTGAGCTGCATGTGCCTTTTCAACCTTCAGATGTGCTGTCCCTTGCTACTAGTGTTGGACTTCTGTGGGATCAGCTGCTACAGGAGCTCCTGTAGCTGCTTCTCCCCTTGAAACTTCAACTATTTCCCTGTGCTTGGAGCTCGAGAATGATGTTAGAGGTGGAGATGAATGATGGAGGGACAGTAGGTAAGCTTCAGGTAAAGTTAACGGTGCCTTTTCCTCCTTTTATTTTTGTTTTTTTTTTCAAAACTGAAAATCTATTTTTCTGTGTTTTTTTCTTGGAAAGGAAAAAAAATAATGATGCTTGGAGTGTGATGCAGGCTTGGAAATTATGGCAAGGAGGTTTGAAGATGGTAAGAGGGATTATAGGTTCCTCATGAAGCTTTTCTTGTCCCTCAAACTGACTCCTGTAGACACTTTTGGCTCTCCGTAATTCTTATAGGATCCTCCTGTAGAAAACATAGTTTTGGAAGAAGAGGTACAGTGGGGTGAAAGAGATGCCAAAAATGGTGGAGGAAGGTGTGGAGAAGATGAGATGGATGCTGGTATGAATGTTAGGGTCCCCTTCGCACCTTCTTCTACTCCCTGTAGTCCTCCTGTAAACCTGCAATGCAATAAAAAATAATTTTTTCTTTCTCTTTTTTTTTTTTGAAAACAACTAGGGCGCCTCAGAGAGGTTTTCACCTTAATTTCCTGCCCTAGGCACCTCCAAGGGAGGTTTTCACCCAGGGATCTTATTCTTTTCACTTTTTTTTGACATCACTTGGCCGCCTCAGAAGATGTTTTCAACCCATGATGGGACTCAAGCGCCTCATGGAGGTTTTCACTTGAGTCCTTATTTTTTCTCTTTTTTCTTCAATGAGTGGGTGAAGTGGAAGCTAAGACATGCTCCACTACCATCACTATTTTATTCAAATCTTCAATAAACTCTCGCTTGGAGAGGGGTTTCTTGTAGACTTTCAACCGATGTCCATTGACAAGCATGGGGATGGCTTCATCATCAATGGTTCTAATCAGAACTAAACCATTGTCATTGCATTTCTCCACAGTGTAGGGTCCCAGCCATCTTGTCCTCAGCTTGCCTTTGAAATCCTTGTATCTTGAATCATAGAGTAGTGCCCAATCTCCCTCTTGGAATTGCTTCTCCTTGATATTTTTGTCATGACATATCTTTCTCTGAAGCTGAACTACCTCTGTATGGAGAAGGGCTTGCAATCTATATTCATCCAATCCATTGAGCTGAAGTAACCTCTCCTTCTGTGCATGGTTGAGGTCTAGGTCTAGTTGAGCTACCATCCTTAGGGTATTGAATTCAAACTCTATTGACAGCAAATCCTTCTTCCCATAGATCAGTTCATAGGGTGTGAACCCGGTGGTGGTCTTCCATGTTGTGTTATAGGCCCAAGTGGCCTCAACTAATCTGTCCGCCCAGTCTTTTTTGTTGTTGCTCACTACCTTGGCTAGGATCCCTTCCAATGCTCTGTTAGTGACCTCCACTTGCCCATTGGCTTTTTGATGGTAAGGGGTGGAAGTCCTATGCTTGATATTATGATGTGTGAGCAAGTCTTCAATCAGGTTGGAAGTGAACTGACTGCCTTGGTCTGTGACCAACTCTCTCGGATACCTGAACTTGTAGAATATGTTTTCCCTCAAAAACTCAGGTACTTTTTCCTCTATTGCTGCTTTGATTGCTTTTGTCTCCACCCACTTTGTCAGGTAGTTGGTGCACACAATGATGTATTGCTTCTGCTTTGAAGGGGGGTTTGTTGGCATTATGAGACAAGTATTGTCCTTGATGGCAAATCACACTGATAACAAATCATAGTGCAGAAGGATAGCAGCAAGGAATTGATGATCAGTCTACAAGTATGAAGAAAAATATATACACGCTGGTTCACTATATACCAAGTCGCGTATACAAGCAGGTTCACTATACACCAAGTCGCGTATACGCAGGTTCGCTATATACCAAGTCGCGTGTACACGCTGGTTGGCTTCAGTAAAAGCGCGTGTATGTGGAAAACTTATCTTTGGTCCATGGCGGTTATTCCTTGGAAGTTGTGCCTATGGCTTTGGACCTTGGTGTCTCGACGGACGTGTTGATCCCTAGTTTTGAGGATGATGGTATTGGATTTCTATGGTTTTGGCTCTTGGTATTGAACAAGGCCTAAGGCTATATAAGGAGAAGGAAATCATTAGGCAAGTGTATCTGAAATGTCTTGAATATCTGATGAAGTATTAGATCCAGTATGCAGGTTATTGGTTGATGATGTATTGCTTGATCTGAGCTAAGGAGAGATCTCATCGGTTGATGGAGAACAAGATCTAAGGAGAGATCGGGATCAAATGGTTTGAAATGAACTATCTTTATATAGTTGATTATGCGTATTTCTAGATCTGCATGACTGACGCAATATTATGTTCTGGGTATAACTGATGTCTGGTACAGCTGCAAGTTATGAAAAATTATTTTTTAGATCTGTACGCAGGTTGTCTTCGGTAAAACCGCGTGTATACGCGGGTTGCCTTCATTGAAGTAGCGTATATCTTTTGGAGCTTGATTTTTGGGTTGCAGCTAGGTCTGACTGTTATTGCAGAGTTCTGTAGTCTGCACTGTGTTCTGGTGACTGGGTTTGACAGGGTTTCAGTGGTTCAGTGATTCAAAGATTGTTGATGTGAGTATTGGTTGTTTTTTAATCTGCTATAAAGGTTGAATGAATTGTGGTCTTCAGATTGTAATATTGTGCTTCAGGAATATCCAGTCTGAAAATGTATGAAAAGTGGTACCTGAAGGAAAGAAGATTGTAGGCCAGCACCTACGTACTAGTATCTTAGCTAGTACAAGAGCAAAGGGGGTTGGAGCTCCCTTCCAAGGAAGTTTGGAGAACGAGAGAAGGTTGAAGCCTTCTGCAGGTTGTAGCCTGCGTACTGGTATAAGGCTGCACCAGTACAAAAGATTGTAAATTGAAGTTCTTATTAAAGAAAGATAGAGACGACTTGCAGCAGGTGGTTTTCACCCACATTGGGTTTCCACCTTATATCATGGTGTTCATGTGTGTGGCTTTTGTGTGATGATCTGTTCTGTTATACTGTTTACTCTTAATATGGTGAATAATGACCTGATGCACTTAACTGAAGATAAACTAACTGAATTATAAGTTTTATGGTTATACGCTGTTTTCTTTAGACACAGTAGCGTGTACACGCTGGTTCACTTAACTGAAGTAGCGTATATGTTTCTGAGCATTGAAAAAGTTTTATTGATCTGATAATACTGATTCACCCCCCCCCCTCTCAGTATTATTTCCAACAATTGGTATCAGAGCAGGTCCTTCAGAGAAGCTTGATCGCTTGAAGGTAGATCGTTCATCATGAGCAACTACGAGAGAGAAGCATCAATCAGGCCACCGGTTTTTGATGGGACAAACTTCAATTATTGGAAGGTAAGAGTTACTGCCTATCTTCAATCTCTTGGTACAGAAGTCTGGGACATCGTAGAAACAGGCTACGCTTTTCCTTCAGCTACTCCTACAGATGCAGCTGAGAAAAAGAAGTATGAAACAAATGCGAAAGCAGTCAGTACCCTATTAGGATGTATATCCCAAACGGAATTCATGAAGGTAATGCACTACAAATCCGCAAAAGAGATATGGGACAAAATTGTCACGAGCTATGAAGGAGATGAACAGGTAAAGCGTGCTAAACTTCAAACTCTCAGGATTCAGTATGAGACTCTCAAGATGTATAATGATGAAAGTGTGGCTAACTATTTTCTTCGGGTAGATGAGATCGTTAATTGTATGAAAAATTTTGGTGAAGAAATAAAAGAGGCTATAGTGGTTGAAAAGGTTCTAAGATCATTGTCCCCCAAGTTTGAATCTAAAGTATCTGCAATAGAAGAAAAGGAAAATCTACGAATTCTTACTATGTCTCAGCTACATGGAATTCTAACTGCTTATGAAATGAGAAAGGGAGGTCCATCAGACAGAAGAGAAGCTGCTTTCAAGGCATCAGGCAAAGAAGATTATTATGAAGCAAGCCACGTCCCAGAAGAAGAGGAAGAAGAATCAAATTTTGTCAGAAATCTTCAAAGGGGTTCTGGAAGGTTCAGAGGTAAGTTACCTTTTAAATGCTTTGCTTGTGGAAGAGTAGGTCATTATGCTGCAAAATGTCCTTACAAGGATAAAGGAAAGGAACCTGCTAGATGGAACAAGAAACAGAGTGCAAATAAGAAAAGCTACTACACTCATGAAGATAGTGATGGTCTATCGAATAGTGATGAAGATGAACGAGGTAATGAATATAAGTTGTTAATGGCATTTGAAGATGATGATTATATGGATGCTATAGATGTGGATAATCTTTATGATGAAATTACTAGACTCAAGAGATGTATAGAAGAAAAGAATATGATCATTGATACTCTACAATTTCAAATTGATGAAAAGGAAAAACATCTTGAAAAACTAGAAGGTGAAATTGTTGGTCTTAGAAAAGAGATTGAGAAAACAAAAGCTATTAATCTTAAATTTGTTAAAGGATCTGAAACCTTGGATGAGATTATCAATGTGCAGCGATCTCCTCTGATCAAGACAGGTCTTGGATATAATGGAGAAACATCTCAAGCCTCTACCTCTAAAAGTTATCTTGATGCAGCAAGGAAAAGCGAGCAAAGGCCAAATAAAAGTAATCAGGTGAATCAGGGACAGTTTACCTCAAGAACAAATAAAGACCATCAAGAAATTTGGGGACAAACTATCTTAAGGACAAACAGAAGCTACAATCAGCCACAGGTAAAATCTTCCCAATTTGCTCCAAGAATAAATAGAAGCTACAATCGGTTGGATGATAGATCTGATTATCGCAGAATTTTCTTTAATGGCCAATGCTTTTCTTGCCATAACTTCGGTCATAAAGCAGCTCAATGTGTTGCATACAAGACAATCATGACTAGAGAAGCTCAAAAGCAAGGGAGAATGACTGAAACCATGAAAAGGACTTATAACAACTTTTCGGTTCTTGAAAATGAAGTTGAATGCTCTATTTGTAATAACTTTGGTCATGAAGACTCTGAATGCAGGAGCAGGTTCCGGAAGACAATTCAGAAGGAGCAAAACTCAAATGTCAGAACATGGAGAATAAAGGAACCACAACCAGAAAGATGTGGGATAGCCTTTTATGTAGAAGGTCAAGAAAGTCTATGGTACATTGACAGCGGATGTTCGAAGCATATGACAGGGGACAAAGAAAAGCTTGAGTCATATACCGCATTAGAAAAGGGGAAGAAAGTTTCTTTTGGAAACGATATCTCTGCAGCCATAAAAGGAAAAGGTGTGGCTCCATTGAAAGAGAAGGTCAAAGCTGGAAATGTTTTGTATGTTGATGGATTGAAGCATAATCTTCTGAGTGTCAGTCAGATGTGCGATCAAGGAACAGAGGTAATATTTAGATCAAATGGATGTTGTGTTCGTGATCTTGATACAGGTAAAACAGTGATCAAAGGAAGAAGGACTCCAAATAATCTATACATATTTGAAGAAGGACCACAACAATGCTATTTGAGCAAGGATGATGAACACTGGCTATGGCATCGAAGGTTGGGGCATCTAAGCTTTTCACAAATAAGGAAAGCATGCAAATATCAGGCAGTTCGTGGTCTTCCAGATATCAAAATTCCAGACAACACTATATGCAAATCTTGTGAGTTTGGAAAGCAAACCAGAACTAACTTTCTAGAGAAGGAAGGATCAGCTAGCATGCCTCTCGAACTAGTACATACAGATACATGTGGTCCATTCAGAAAAAGAACACCTCGAGGAGAAGAATACTTGATATTATTCATTGACGATTTCTCCAGGTTTGTCTGGTTAGGACTTATGAAGCACAAAGATGAAGCATTCGAAAAATTCAAATCCTTCAAAGCCTTGGTTGAAAATGAAACAGGACACAAAATTAAGTGCCTCAGATCTGACAGAGGTGGGGAGTTTACCTCAAACGAATTTTTCGATTTCTGTGAAGAACATGGGATAAGAAGAGAATTCTCTACAGCTAGAACTCCTCAGCAAAATGGGGTGGTGGAAAGAATGAACAGAACAATCCAACAAATGGCTCGTGCTATGCTTGATGAATCAGGTACTCCCGCAACTTTCTGGGGTGAAGTTGCACATGCTGCGGTTATTATTCTTAACAAAACAAATGTCCGAGTAAACAGCACTCAAACACCTCATGAGCTCTGGAGTGGTGAGACTCCTTCGGTGAAGCACTTCAAAATATTTGGGAGCAAATGTTATATTAAGAATACTGATGAGCAACTTGGCAAACTTGAACCAAGAGCAGATGAAGGCATTCTTCTTGGTTATTCTCCATATAGCAAAGCATACAAGTGCTACAATAAAAGACTTGGCAGAATTGTTGACAGCATTGATGTAGTGGTTGATGAGAAGGGATATATTCCTAGGCAAGTTCATCATGAAGACATTGAAGAAGATGAAGGCTACACTCAAAGGCAGAATGATGAAGAAGAAGAACCTCAAGAAGAACCAGAGGAGCAAGCAAGAATAGAAGAGAAGACTCCATCCAGATATGTTCAAAAGAATCATCTAGAATCTCAGATTGTGGGGCAGAAAGAAGCAGGAATACAAACAAGAAGAAGAATTGCAGAAGCTTCAAGCTATTTGGCATTACTCTCTTCCACTGAACCACAAAATGTGAAAGAGGCATGCAAAGATGAATGTTGGGTCAAAGCAATGGATGAAGAACTTGAGCAGATCGAAAAGAACAACACTTGGGAACTGGTTCCTAGACCAAAAGATAAGAATGTCATAGGGACAAAATGGGTCTTCAAGAATAAATTGAGTGAAAATGGAGAAGTAATTAGAAACAAAGCCAGACTTGTTTGTAAAGGGTATGCGCAGCAAGAAGGGATAGATTTTGAAGAGACCTTTGCTCCTGTAGCAAGACTTGAGGCCATCCGAATGTTCCTTGCTCTCTCAAGCTTTCAAAACTTCAAGGTATTTCAAATGGACGTGAAATCAACCTTTCTGAATGGAGACTTAGAAGAAGAAGTATATATTGAGCAGCCAGATGGTTTCATTCTTGGGAATGATCCAAACCTTGTATGCAAATTAAAAAAGGCTCTCTATGGTCTCAAACAAGCTCCAAGGGCTTGGTACTATCGATTGGACAAATATCTTCACCAACAAGGCTTTTCAAAAGGATCAGCAGATAGCAATCTCTATATAAAAATTGAAAATAACAAATTGCTAATACTTGTTGTTTATGTAGATGATATTATCTTTGGCAACAATGAAGAGACTATGAGTCAAAACTTTGCCTTGGTTATGCAGAAAGAATTCGAAATGTCACTACTTGGAGAATTGACATACTTTCTTGGATTGCAAATCCAACAAAATGAAGGAGGCATCTTCTTGTCTCAAACCAAGTACCTCAAGCAGATCTTGAAGAAGTATGGCATGGAAGATTCAAAGCCAGTATGTACACCCATGGTTACAGGATGCAGCCTCAGTGAAAATGATGAATCAGCAGCAGTTCATCAACCAACTTATAGATCCATGATTGGGAGTTTGCTTTATTTGACAGGTACCCGACCAGACATCATGCATGCAGTCGGAATAGTTGGGAGATTTCAGGCAAATCCAAAGGAGACTCATCTTCAGGCAGTGAAGAGAATCTTCAAATATCTTCAAGGGACACAAAATTATGGATTATGGTATCCTAGAGATACAGATCTCACACTTCATGCTTATACAAATGCAGATTGGGCCGGAAGCGTGGATGACAGGAAGAGCACAAGTGGTGGTGCATTCTTTATGGGCTCCAGATTAGTATCTTGGTTCAGCAAGAAACAGAGTTCGATTGCCTTATCTATAGCTGAAGCAGAATATGTGGCTGCGGCATCTTGTTACACACAACTTCTTTGGATGATGCAGACCTTGCAGGATTTTCAAATCACTTGCACTTCACCAGTCTCTATCTTATGTGATAATACAAGTGCAATCAGCATTTCAAAGAATCCAGTCATGCACTCAAAGACCAAGCACATACCAATCAAGTACCATTTTCTTCGGGAACAAGTGCTTGAGCAGAAGGTCAAGTTGGAGTATGTTCCTTCTAAGGAACAAGTTGCTGATATTCTCACAAAACCACTGCCCAGGGAAACTTTTGAATATCTCAGACAAAAGCTGGGAGTAGTTGATGCTTCATCCTGCTGTTGAAGCTTGTCTGTTCTACAGAAAATTTGGTATACGCAAGTTACGTAAGGGATATCCGCGTATATACGCCGATTTATGCTGGGAAAGTCGCGTGTATGGTGTACGCGTGTTGCAGAAAGCATATCCGCGTGCATACGTCGTTTTCTGCAGGAGAAGTCGCGTATATGGAGTTCTGAACAGCAAGGGCAGACTCTGGTCGGAGAAGGTCTGAGATGGGTATGCCAGAATTCTTCAGGCACAGGTTCAGGGGGAGCAGCAGGCACAGGTTCAGGGGGAGCAGATTAAAGTCTCATAAAGCATTGTTGGCATTTAGATGCTTTTGGTTCTAGTACACAACTGTTGTTGGTTTCAGGAGAAGGAGCTCAGAAGGAAATCTTGGTTGCTGATCTAAAAGATGTGTATCAGATGCTGCTTGTGACTTTCATAAGTCTTGGTCTAGATTTGTTGTCTCTATGTCATGTATCTCTTCTGTGATATCTCTTTTATGGTGTCAAGGTCATGTAACGGCCTATGTTGGTTTCCCCACTATGCCTGGGATGAATGATGTAATATAATTGGTTGTTTCTGATGTATGGATGTATGTATTGAGTCTTTTGGTGATAGGAAGGTCCCTTATGATGTATAAGTCTTGGTTCTTTTGAAGAACATCTTTTGCAGATCTTGCCTACAGTCAGGGGGAGCATGTTTCAGCACAGCCAAGCAAAGATATCAGCATGTACTCAGGGGGAGCACAACCCTTTGCCCTTGATGACAAAGGGGGAGAGAGATTTGATTTGGTGTTATTGCCATCAAGTCCAAAGGGGGAGATTGTTGGCATTATGAGACAAGTATTGTCCTTGATGGCAAATCACACTGATAACAAATCATAGTGCAGAAGGATAGCAGCAAGGAATTGATGATCAGTCTACAAGTATGAAGAAAAATATATACACGCTGGTTCACTATATACCAAGTCGCGTATACAAGCAGGTTCACTATACACCAAGTCGCGTATACGCAGGTTCGCTATATACCAAGTCGCGTGTACACGCTGGTTGACTTCAGTAAAAGCACGTGTATGTGGAAAACTTATCTTTGGTCCATGGCGGTTATTCCTTGGAAGTTGTGCCTATGGTTTTGGACCTTGGTGTCTCGACGGACGTGTTGATCCCTAGTTTTGAGGATGATGGTATTGGATTTCTATGGTTTTGGCTCTTGGTATTGAACAAGGCCTAAGGCTATATAAGGAGAAGGAAATCATTAGGCAAGTGTATCTGAAATGTCTTGAATATCTGATGAAGTATTAGATCCAGTATGCAGGTTATTGGTTGATGATGTATTGCTTGATCTGAGCTAAGGAGAGATCTCATCGGTTGATGGAGAACAAGATCTAAGGAGAGATCGGGATCAAATGGTTTGAAATGAACTATCTTTATATAGTTGATTATGCGTATTTCTAGATCCGCATGACTGACGCAATATTATGTTCAGGGTATAACTGATGTCTGGTACAGCTGCAAGTTATGAAATATTATTTTTTAGATCTGTACGTAGGTTGTCTTCGGTAAAACCGCGTGTATACGCGGGTTGCCTTCATTGAAGTAGCGTATATCTTTTGGAGCTTGATTTTTGGGTTGCAGCTAGGTCTGACTGTTATTGCAGAGTTCTGTAGTCTGCACTATGTTCTGGTGACTGGGTTTGACAGGGTTTCAGTGGTTCAGTGATTCAAAGATTGTTGATGTGAGTATTGGTTGTTTTGTAATCTGCTATAAAGGTTGAATGAATTGTGGTCTTCAGATTGTAATATTGTGCTTCAGGAATATCCAGTCTGAAAATGTATGAAAAGTGGTACCTAAAGGAAAGAAGATTGTAGGCCAGCACCTACGTACTAGTATCTTAGCTAGTACAAGAGCAAAGGGGGTTGGAGCTCCCTTCCAAGGAAGTTTGGAGAACGAGAGAAGGTTGAAGCCTTCTGCAGGTTGTAGCCTGCGTACTGGTATAAGGCTGCACCAGTACAAAAGATTGTAAACTGAAGTTCTTATTAAAGAAAGATAGAGACGACTTGCAGCAGGTGGTTTTCACCCACATTGGGTTTCCACCTTATATCATGGTGTTCATGTGTGTGGCTTTTGTGTGATGATCTGTTCTGTTATACTGTTTACTCTTAATATGGTGAATAATGACCTGATGCACTTAACTGAAGATAAACTAACTGAATTATAAGTTTTTTGGTTATACGTTGTTTTCTTTAGACACAGTAGCGTGTACACGCTGGTTCACTTAACTGAAGTAGCGTATATGTTTCTGAGCATTGAAAAAGTTTTATTGATCTGATAATACTGATTCACCCCCCCCCCCCTCTCAGTATTATTTCCAACAGGGTTGATAGACCCCACAAAGTCCATGCTCCACTTCTCAAATGGCTCAAATGTCACTTGAGGTTGCATGGGCATTTCATCCTTTGGAGTGGGTTTCCCCATCCTCTGACACTGATCATACTGGCTCGTGTATCTCCTCACATCCTGATGAAGAGTGGGCCAGTAGTAGCCTGCTTGCAATATCTTGAAGGTGATTCTTTTTGCTGCAAAATGACCTCCACAAGGCCCGTCATGACAGGTCAGGAGGATGTCAAAGACTTCCTCCTCCCTGACAAATCTTATCAAGATCTGATCCGGGCCATGTTTGAAGAGATTGCCTCCAATCTAGGTGAAAGGGGCGCTTTTCCATACTATCTTGCTCTCCTCTTTTGAGGATAGGTGTGGTGGGAATTGTGTTGAAACCAAGTAGTTTTCTATATCAGCAAACCATGGAGAGAGTACTAATATAGCAAATAGGTGTTCATCTGGAATTGGTCATCCACCATTCCTTCTTCACCTGCATGCAAATTTACTCTAAACAAAAAGTCAGCAACAACATTCTCTTTACGAGGCTTATCAATAATGGTCAGATCAAATTGTTGTAGTAAAAGCAACCATCTAATAATGCGAGCATTTACATCTAGTTTGTTCATTAAATATCTAATTGCAGCATGATCAGTGTGCACAAAGGTTTGATAACCTGTGATATAGTGTCTGAATTTTTTTAAGGAATGCACGACAGCTAGGAGTTCCTTCTCGATCATTGTATAGTTTAACTCTACCTTTGACAAGTTTTTGCTTATAAAGTATATGGCATAAGGTAATTTTTCATCAATTTGTCCTAAGGCTGCTCCTATTGCTTTGTTCGAGGCATCTGTGTGAATGTGAAAGGGTAGGGCCTTGTTTGGGCCTCTGAGAATTGGGGCAGTCACTAGCTTGCTCTTCAAGGTTTCTAGGGCTTCTTGACAGTTCTCAGCCCATATGAACTCAACATCTTTGCCTAGGAGGGAAAACAAAGGAGAGGCTAACTTGCTGAAGTATTTAATGAATCTTCTGTAACATACAGCTAAGCCTAGGAAGCCTCTGACATCTCTCACCTTTTAAGGAGGTGGGACACTTTGGATGATGGCAATTTTGTTGGGGTCCACCTGCAGTCCTTGTTGAGATATTGCATGACCTAGCACGGTCCCTTCAGTCATAAAAAATTCACATTTTTCTGGACTAAGGGACAGGTTCATCTCAATACACTTATCTAGAACTTTTCCTAGGTTAGATAAAGCTTCCTAAAAGTCAGAGCCATAAGGAGTAAAATCATCCATGTATATTTCTACTGCATCATGAACCAGTTCAGAAAATATACTCAATATTGCTCTTTGGAAAGTGGCTGGAGCATTGCACAAACCAAAAGGAAGGACCCGATATGCAAAGGTACCCCAAGGACAAGTGAAAGTGGTCTTATCTTGGTCTTTCGAGCTGATTTGAATCTGATTGTACCCACTAAACCCATCTAGGAAAGAGAAAAACTTTTTCCCTGTCAAACCGTCTAACACTTGATCTATGAAAGGTAAAGGAAAATGGTCCTTTTTAGTGGCTTTATTCAATTCTCGATAGTCGACACAGATTCTCCACTTACCATTTTTCTTTGGCACTAGCACCAAAGGAGAGACCCATTCACTGTCAGAGATGGGATAGATGAATCCCGCATCAAGCAATTTTTGCAGTTCTTCCTTAACAATATCTTTAAGTGCTGGGTTCATCCTCCTTTTAGGCTGCCTGACACTCTTGCAATCTTCCTTGATGTATATATGATGAGTACATACTAAAGGGTGCACTCCCTTCATCTCCTTATAACTCCAAGCGAAGGCATCTAGATGTTTTCTCAGTATGCTGCATAGCTCCTTCTCCTGGGAAGTAGATAGGGATGGATTGATTTTCAATGTTCTTTTTGGGTTGAACTCTATATTTTTAACACGGAGAGAAGTGGGGTCAGCCACACAAAGATCAGTTGAGGGGTTGTTTTGGGTTTCTTTTACTATGTCTTCTAATGGTGATACAATGGGAGGTAGACCTTGAATCAAATTTTCAATCATATCATCCTCATCTTGCAGTTTCCCCCCCATGGTGATTTCTAATGTACAAAGTGGTGCAGAATAAACTTCATCCTCATCCTCCTCCTCCAACCAGAGAGGTAGATCATGTTCTAGCAAGGGTTGGGCAGGAGGATATAGGATTAACTGCTTGGACATGTGCTTGTTCTTTATGGTCATGTTCCCAGCTCGGCAGCTGATGTAGGCATCAGCTATAGCCAACCAGGGTCTTCCCAGAATGAGAGGATACCCAGTGAGCTTTGCCTTTGGCTGGAGAACTAAGAAATCAACAGGGTACTCCCAAGAATCAACAGATACCATCACATCTTCCACAATCCCCTCAAGGGTCACTGTGGAGTGGTCTGCTAGCTACAGCACTGTCGTGGTCTTCCTCAAGGAGCCTTAGAGGTTAAGTTTGAGCATTGTGTCCTTTGTCATCACATTAATGGCGGCTCCCAGATCAATCAAGGTATGTGGGACCATTGTGCCATTGATGTAGACATCAACTACTGGGCTTCCAGGGTCTAGATATTTTGGACAGATTATTTGCCCCAACATCAAGTCGGACAGTTGTCCTATGACATTGATGGTTGGGGCATCTATCTTGCGCCTTCCTAGATGCCTAAAGCACTTCTCTTTGATCAACCTATTGTAGATAGGCACATATTTTATGGCTTGGAGAAGTGGTATCTTAACACATAAATGTTTAAATTCTCCCAGGAGTTCAGTCTCTTTTGGGGTAGGCTAGATTTTCATGGATAGTATCTTAGGAAAGGTGGATTTGCTTTAGGTTCGCTTTCCTCTTTATCTTCCTCAACCTCCTTGAGAAGTCATCTATAAAGGAGAAATAGTACACAGACTTACCCAGTGATGGAACCGACACAGGTCCAAACACATCACTATGCACAAGCTCTAATATCCCTTTCGCCCTTTTAGCACCAGAGAGGAAACTCACCCGATTCTGTTTCCCATACACACAATATTCACATAAATCGAAATCTAGATAGCAATTAGACATACCTTCTACCATACCATTACCATGCAGTATTCGAAGGCCCTTATCTCCAATATGTCTAGGCCTTTGATGGCATAACATGGTCTTTTCTCCAGAGACCACTAGATTTTCTGCTCCATTTTCAAGAACCACAGAACTGTTGCACCCATTAATAATAGTGTTACCCAGAAGCTTATGCAGAATTCCAGTCTGAACTCCCCGCATCAATACCAGTGCTCCCTGAACCATCTTGCAGGTATCTTTCTTGAACATTATTTTTACACCTGCATCATCCATCTTGCTTATAGAAATCAAATGTCTGACCAATGGAGGTATATGCAGAACACTAGGAAGTGTTCTAATCCTTCCACCTTACAACTTCAACTTGAATTTTCCACGTTCAATGATTATGGCCTTCCTATCATCCCTTAAGAAGACATCACCACCATCATATTTCTCATACTCGCGGAACCACTCCCTATGGGGAGTGACATGAAGGAATGCACCTAAGTCAATCTACTATGCCTCATGATCTACATGTGTAGCTAAAGAAGAAGTGAAGTACACATACCCACCTTCATCTGAGGTGGTTTTCAGCTCTATAGAAGGAGCATCATCAGATCCCTTTCCTTTCTCAGGAAATTTAGATCTCCCACTCAAGGACTTACTTTTATTTCTATTTTGGAACCATTCTTGTATTCTCCATATTTTTCCATCTCATCTCCTTTGACAACAAGGATGAGACTATTTCATCAAACTTCAAGGTATTTGTATTACTACCTATTGTAACAACCAAACTATCTGGTGAGCGCCAGTATTGCAACAAGAATGCTGCAACTCCTGAGCTACCAACTTTACTTATATCAACCCGGTAGTTTGTAACAAACTTGGAAGCGTCGGTGCTATATTCACAATTACTATTTCTCACTGTAGGTTGTCACTTAGTTAGCCGGCGTGAGATCACTAGGAGCTCAAACCAACTCCTATAGATTTGAGAAGAAGCTATATGTGTGATGAAAGGAAAGAAAGATTATTCTACAGATGCTATTCTAACTGTAGAAAGGAGAAAGACTGGATTGGGCCCTAACCCAAGAGCTTCAGCCCTCTGAGGTAACTCAGTGCTAGCTCAAAAAGGATTCCATCTTCATTATCAAAAATAGCAAGATTACATAAAACTGTCATAAAATAGTAAGCTTGAAATTTGAGCAGAGTTTACACAAGCGAAAAAGTCAACCCTAGTGAGGCCCTAGGCCTCTCTACTTACACATCTGAAGCTACCAACATCTTCCTTAAAATCAGGGAGGCTTGGCTCCCAAAACTCGAGATAACTATCAATCATCTTCCACTTGCTCGGCTGCATTCTAGTGCATGATTCAACTGCTTGTACTCTGAGCTGAATGAAGGGGAATTCGAAGTGAGGAGCAATAAATGAGGGGGATTCCCTCCTATAAGTCATATCCTCTGTCTACTTTGAGTTACTGTTGCGATTTGACCACTAGATCCTTGACTTTGACCTCGAAATCCATCAATAATTTGGATTAAATACATGTTAGACCACATGGCATAATAACTAACTCAACTCACCCTATAAGCATAAATATAATTAGAAAATCATACAACGAGCTAAAAGAATGTTTGATTTGACTAGGTTAGGAGGTCAAATGAGCCCATATAATTACCCATTTATGAGCCTCATCACTATCCCGCAAATCTGGTAGAGAACACAACAAACTGATGCACTTATCTTCATCTGAAATTTTTTTATCAACAAATAACAATTGGCTTACCACAATATTAAAGGTGTTTAGATGCTCTGTTACCGAGTCTCCATCCTTCATCCTCAGGTTATATAGTTTTTTCCACATGAACAATTCGTTCACTCGAAAATTAGATTGGTACAAAGACCCTAACTTGACCCAAAAATCCTTTGCCATAGCTTCCCCTGATACATTCAACAATACTAAATCTAAGATACACAACCATATTGTGCTCTTTGCCTTCTGATCCAACTTCACCCAGTATTTTTCTAACATTGTCATTGGTTTAGTACTCGGATCTACCACAATCCCTTGATCTTTATCCTCTAGCAGATCCTCCATCTTGAGCTTCCACAACTCAAAACTTTGAACATTAAATTTATCGATCTCTATCTTTCCACTGTTTGCCATCTTATTTCACAGCAAGAACCGATCCCGCAGATCTCCCACTGAACAGGGTCTACCATAGACCCGAGCAAAACCCCTCAGCAGCAAAGGCGTCCCCTTGAAGCCGAAAACAAATCTAATACCAAATGTAGGTTTTAACCCTATACAATAATTACTTGCAAACAAATTCTTAAAACAGAAAATATACAATAGCAAGAACATAAAACAAATACACAAAGATTTTCCCCTGGATCCCAAGATTGGGACTACTAGATTGATTTTTCATTATATTCCTTTCAATGTTACAATACATATATACACATGCCAAAGCATTCACAAACCCCAATCCATTAACTGTGGATTAGAACATAACCATAGTTCCCTTAATCAGATATACAAAATACCATGGGTATAAAACCATCATGCTCAAAACCATGTGCAAAACCCATGCACAAAACCATAGATAGGTCTGCCCACCTATTATCGTGCGATTAGTCATGGAAAGAATATAACACATACCCAACACCTTACAGGATGATCACACCATAGTTAGTGGAACTAAAGTTGTAGTTGAAGGAAATGCTTAACAAGGGATACATTAGGCCAAGTGTGTCACCTTGGGGTGCACGAGAGTTGTTTGTGAAGAAGAATGGTACTCTCAGGTTATGTATTAATTATAGGTAGGTGAACAAGGTAACGATTAAGAACATGTACATGTTGTCGAGGATCAATGGGTTGTTTGATGAGTTGAAGGGAGCAACAATGTTCTCAAAGATTTATTTGAGATCAGCATATCATCAGGTACACATCAAGGAAGACGACATTTATAAGACTTCTTTTCAGACCAAGTATGGGAATTATAAGTTTGTGTGATTCCTTTTGGTTTGACTAATGCTCCAACTACTTTCAAGTGTTTGATGAATAATGTGTTACGTCATTACCTGGACAAGTTTGTTATTGTATTCATTGATGATATATTGATATATTATAAGAATGAGGAAGAGCATGCCGAACACTTAGTCATAGTAATGAGATTGCTAAGAGAGCATTAGTTGTATGCCAAGCTTAGTAAATGTAGTTTCTTTCAGACAAAGGTACATTACTTGGGGCATGTTCTTTCCAAGGAAGGCATAGCAGTGGATCCGGAAAAGATAAGAGCTATCATGGAATGGGAAACTCCTAGAAATGTGGTCGAGGTCAGATCATTCATGGAGTCAGCGGGTTACTATAGGAGGTTCATCAATAACTTCTACCATATTTCCTATCCTATTGTATCATTACAGAGGAAAGGAAAGAAATTTGAATGGACAGAGGAATGTGCAGCAAGTTTTGAGTAGTTGAAGTAGTTGTTAGCAAATGCTCTAGTTCTAAAGATTATAGATCCACACAAAGAGTTCGTGCTGTGTACAGATGCTTGCAAGAGAGGACTTGGTGGAGTCATGATGCAGGAGGGACAAGTGGTATGTTATGAGTCAAGGGAACTGAATGAGCATGAACATAACTATGTGACACATGATACTGAGTTGGCAATGATCGTGAATGCATTGAAGATGTGGAGGCACTAT
Source organism: Pinus tabuliformis (assembly GCA_031772625.1). Lineage (NCBI taxonomy): Eukaryota > Viridiplantae > Streptophyta > Pinopsida > Pinales > Pinaceae > Pinus > Pinus tabuliformis. The sequence goes on along the minus strand of CM062811.1, from coordinate 156,957,982 downwards.
CTTCCTGACTTGAGGTTTGCGTTGATGAGTGATCATAGTGGGTTGAGATATTTATTTGACCAACTGTTGAAGCCTTGAAAATCGTTGCTTCAACATGGGGGAAAACCACCTGGTCCGGACCTTAGTCGGCAGCTCCTTTTCCATTTGGTGTAGTGGCTCCGACTGGGGATAATGGGACCCGTTTCCCAATCTAATTTATAATAGTGTTGATGGGGTGATATGTGATATTTTGGAGTGATGTTTAAGCTAAAAGTAATCTAATCTAAACTAATAATCACATGCATTTTATCCTAATTTAAACACTATCTAATTATGACTATACCCGAGAATAAATTCAAGTATGTGATCTGCAATAATGTCCAAAATCAATTGGTAATAAAGATCATTAAATTGCAATGAGAAATGAAAACATTTAACAATAATAATTTCGTATAAAAATTTGGCCAAAACGATTGTGAAAGATATATCGCATAAGAAATTATTCATGTATTCAGCATAAAATATAGGCCATCATCATACATAAGTGCAATAATGCTAACCAAGATTCAAACTTTCATACATAAACAACTTGAAGAGAAATTATTGCTTGATACATAAGTAAAAAGAATTATGAGATAAAAGTACCATTTATAATATGTCTTACTCATGTGCTTCAGCAATATTGATCTACTTTCAATCCATTCAACACCATCTAAGAGTACAAAAGTGCAATTTCAGTAGAAGATGCTAGATAAGATAAAAATAAATCCTGTTCCATTAATTTCACCAAAACTTCCTCAAAGGGAGAGAAGTGCATGTTTTGAAGATTGTTTCTGATAAAATTTCTGGACTCCTCTCTAAATGCATGAGAGGGGTTTAAATACTAAACTATAAAACTAAAAATAGATTATTACAAAAATAGTTGAGGAGGTTTAAATGACCTTCCTCAAATTATGCAAAATAAAAACAAAAATAGAAATGAGCATGGTGACTAACTGTTCTGCATTTGATCCTTTAGACCGCAAATGTCCGTCATGGTTTTGAGCTGTGTTGGTTGGTTGATTTCAACTTTCAACTGCCCAGATAACACGATGTCGGTCAGTGTTGGCACCATTTTCTTCGCAGAAATGGTTAGGCATCGCAGGGGCATCCACTGGTTGTGAGGTTTCACTAAATGTCGCCAATATGCTTCCTAGTTTAACCTAGTCATTTGCCTAATTGCTTCTGCTCTTTCTTCTATTGCCTGTCTTGATCCAAAATGGATCTAGAATAGACTTATAAGTCTAAAAATCTTTCTCACAAAGGAAAATCAAAGTCAAAGGATGCTCTTGGAAATAGTCTCATTACATAGATCTCTTCATTCTGAATCTGACGCAATTTGAATGGGCTAAAACGGACTTCGGATGAAGAAGTTATTGTAAAAAGAAAATTGCTTAATGTCCTTAGAAAAGGAGGCAATTTCTTATAAAAGGGACTTAAGGGCTCCTTAAAGGAATCGCATCGCAATGATAAAGGGCGAAGTAGCGGGCCTTAAGAATCCCCGATTACGATCTCCGACATATCGCATCGGAGGTAGGCTTCCATGCGATATTGGAACCCGGGCGAGCTGATGAAGCGATTGCAATAGGCGGCAAGCAGTGATCGACGATTGGCGATCGACGATGTATATCGCATCGGAGCAGTCCATGGGATGTTGTATAGGCCTCGGGCTGTTACGACTTGCGATTGCGATCAGGCCGATAAAGCGATTGCGATGGATTATGGACCGTCGGATCGGGAGCCAGATCGACGGTCAAGGATTAATCGCTAATTGCATTTCGGAGGTGTACATCGGCGATCGGCGACAGTCATCGCATCGGAACAAACCATGGGTGTTGAATGGACTTCAGGCCAATGCGACGTGCGATTGCGATATGCAATCAAGGCACATACCCGATAGGTTTATGGACGCAATTTCATTTAATTTGAAATACAGCATGGGTGCTCAATAGAGGATTTCTGTGTATTTCCGTGTATTTGGGTTTTTGGCCATACGCAATGCGATTGGCAATGTGCGATAAGAGCACAGACTCGACATGTTTATAGATGCAGCTGCATAAAATTTGAGTTCTAATATAAGGCGTTTTGTTTGGATTTCTATGTATTCCTGTGTATTCCTTTGTATTTCCGTTACGAATGAAATATGCGTTATTTCGCAAATTTTGTTCTGGAAAAAGGCCGTCGGTTCATTTCCATTGGAAATAGTCTCTCGCACCTGTGCCACACTGTAAGCAGGCATTTTGTAATAAGAATGCGTTATAGAAGACGCAGAGCCACAGAGCCAGTGAGCCAGAGGGCCAAGCGCAAAGCCACAGAGCCAGTGAGCCAGAGGGCCAGTCGAAGAGACGCAGAGCCGCAAAAAGGAATGATTCCTCATGATTGGGGACAGAGGAATAGATGGAAGCTATAGAGTCAGAGGATTCCTCAAAGGCCAGAAAGCCAAGCGAAGAGGTAAGTTTTCCCTTGAGAGAGCAAGTCTCCCTTCGGGAGTCTCCCTTCGAGGAGCTCACAGCAGGCTCCCTTCAGGGAAGTTCTCTCTCCAGAGAGCTCACATTGTAACATCCCATAGCCATAGAGCTGAGGATTTTGCATAGTGCCACCAGAGGTTGGGAGGACAGCGAAAGAGACACCAGAGATTGGGAGGACAACGAAAGAGACACCAGAGGTTGGAGGCTTGGTAGAGGCTGATGCCACCGGAGGTTGGCAGGCTGGAGCCACAGTTCCTCGAAAGCTTGAGCGCATCAGAGTTGTAGAGCGCAGAAGGTCAGAGAGTAGGTGGTATCAAAGCATCAAGTTGATTAACCCCACCTTCAAAGAAGGTGGTATCAAAGCTGGTTATATTAGAGCCCAAGTTATACCAGAGCAGGTGGTATCATGATGCTTGATTGATCAAAGCAGGATGCTTGATTGACAAAGCAATCTATTTGCTTGTTTAACTTGAAAGGTGTTTAAACAGTCAAGGATTGATTGTTTGATTGTTTGTAAACTGACTATTGTTTGAGTTTGCAGAGGTGAAGGGAAAGCTATTGATAGCTAAGTCCAGGAGAGGACAAGAAGGAAGAAGGGCTGAAGGAATTCTTCTTATCCCAAAGGACCTCAAAGCAATCCTTGAAGCACAAGAGGTTTGTTGCAAAAGGTTGCTTGAATAAGCTCTTTGTTAATCTTGTTTGAAGTTCTTTTGTTCATTTTGATAATGACTACTTCTACAAGTGAGTCCTCAAATTCTTCCTTCATCACAAGATTCTTTGATGAAGACATGAAGCAAGACTTGTTCATCATGATGGATATGGTGAGAGAAATGTATGAGGATGGAAGGAAGAGCATCATACTTCGAGAGCAGTTGAATTCCATGAAGGAAGAGAAGCAGTTGCTTTTTGACAAATTGCAGGAAATGGAGAGACAACTTCATATTGCAAATATGAACCTGGAAAAGATGCATGAGTTGGAGATACAGATCCTTGTTGCCAAAGAAGCCTTAGTCAAGTATCAGCTTGAAGAAGAGGTAAACAATTCTAGTTTTTCTTCAAATTCCTCTAAGAATGATTATGTTGTTTCTTTTGAAAAACATACAAGAGGCATAGGTTCCAAGTTAATGTCCAAAATGGGCTATGAAGGAAAAGGATTGGGCAAGCATGCATAGGGTATTGTTGAGCCAATAATGGTTGAGGAAAGGCCTAAGTATTTGGGTCTTGGCTATGGACAATCTTATGGAGAAAGTTCCAAAGCTGCCATGAAGACAATTGAAACAGTTCCAAGAAGGAGTTTCATTTCAGGTCTTCTACCTCAAAAGTGTAAAGATTGTATTCATGGGGAATGCAATAGCTTGAAACATCATTTTCAGGAAGAAGGTGTTCATAAGCATACACTTGAACCAGAGAGTTGTGGAAACTCTGAAACCATTGAAGAGGTTGATGGTGTTCCAAAGGGAGCTACTTCTTCATTCAATTCACCTCCTCATGAAGGTAATAAAGGTGAAAAAGAAAGGTATAAATCTGGTTCTAATCATATTCCTTTTGATTATGTAAAGCATGATAAATTTCCATATAAGCATGGGAAAAGAATTGCATGTTCCTTTTGTGGTTTGGATAACCATAATGTTTCTAGATGTTGGAAGAGAATGGCCACATACAGGAAAATTTTGAAGGAAAGGAAGCAAGAAGCCAAAGGTCCATTAGACAAGGCAAATCATGTCGTCAAAGAGATGCACATGCATTGCATTTACTGCCATAAGAAAGGACATATTATTGCAAAATGTTGGACTTTGAATCCAACAATGCTTCCACGAAACTTGAAGAAGGTGGAAAGAGAAAATGGCAGGAATGGAAAGAAAGATTCCATGAATGATGTGTTTCAAGATGATTCACATGTTGATGTTGATGTGTAGACAAAGGAAGGACCTTTGAAATGGATTGGTAAGAAATGGTTAGAGTTCTTATCCAATTAAGGTTGCATGTCTTTTGAAAATGCATCAAATCAATAGAATGCATTTCTTTGTTAATGGAATGCAAGTTGTAGGGTTTTACCAAGAAGGTGAATGGAAAAGTTGAGTAGGAGACTCACTTTATTGTTGCAACATTATATTCATTTCAGCTTCGAAAGTACAGTGTACTTAAGTGAAAGTTGAAGGATGAAATGCATGCATAAGCATGATATGCATGAACACAGGATGTTGATGATTTCCTTGTATTTGAACATGTATGTGTGATTAACTTGAAGGGTTGATTATTTTGTTGTAAACATGCATGTAAGGTTTTGTTGGCTTGTTATCTAGTCAATCATTTGTATGCAGATGTAAAGACATGGAGGTGTTCACAAGATGTGAAATCTGTTTCTTTGATGAAGCAAGAGTTTAGGCCATCCAATTGTTGTTTGTAATTCTGTTGTTGTTGACAATATGTCAAATAGATACAAAGGTAAATTTTTTGTGAAGAAGATGTAACTTCACATTTGTTTGAGCCACCTTGAATCAATGATTAAGGAAGAAATGTTTAAACTACCTACTGTAACCTTCTCAGCAGGAGTTCTGCATGAAGTCGAGGAGGAAGACAATTCTTAACCGAAGGACAAGCACATCCAGGAAGGAAAGTGTTGGCTATCTTCGAGTTTTGGCTCAGAGGTACTAGTTATGCAAGGCAAGTGTATGGAGGCTAAAAGAAGAGGGTGACATACTCTTAGTTATTGTTTAGATCAGTATATCAATCTTTTGGAGTCCAAAAGCTTTTTAGTGGGAAGGCGTGATCCAAAATGGATCTAGAATATACTTCTAAGTCTAAAAATCTTTCTCACAGAGGAAAATTAAAGTCAAAGGATGCTCTTGGAAATAGTCTCATTGCATAGATCTCTTCATTCTGAATCTGATGCGATTTGAATGGGCTAAAATGGACTTCGGATGAAGAAGTTATTGTAAAAAGAAAATTGCCTAATGTCCTTAGAAAAGGAGGCAATTTCTTATAAATGGGACTTAAGGGCTCCTTAAAGGAATCGCATTGCAATGATAAAGGGCGAAGTAGCGGGCCTTAAGAATCTCGATTGTGATCTCTGACATATTGCATCGGAGGTAGGTTGCCATGTGATATCAGAACCCGAGCGAGCCGATGAAGCGATTGTGATAGGCGGCAAGCAGCGTTGGTGATTGATGATCAGCGATCGGTGATCAGCGATGTATAGCGCATCGGAGCAGTCCATGGGATGTTGTATAGGCCTCGGGTCGTTATGACTTACAATTGCGATCAGGCCGATAAAGCTATTGCGATGGATTATGGACCGTCAGATCGGGAACCAGATCGACGGTCAAGGATTAATCGCTAATCGCATTTCGGAGGTGTAAATCGGCGATTAGCGATCGGCGACAGTCACCACATCGGAACAAACCATGGGTGTTGAATGGACTTCGGGCCAATGTGACGTGCGATTGTGATATGTGATCAAGGCGTGGACCTGATAGGTTTATGGACGCGACTTCATTTAATTTGAAATCCGACTTGGGCGCTCAATAGCGGATTTCTGTGTATTTCCGTGTATTTGGGTTTTGGGCCATACGCAATGCGATTGGCGATGTGTGATAAGAGCACAGACCCGACAAGTTTATAGATGCGGCTGCATAAAATTTGAGTTCCGATATAAGGCGTTTCGTCAGGATTTCTATGTATTCCTTTCTATTTCTATTACGAACGAAATATGTGTTATTTCGCAGATTTTATTCTGGAAAAAGGCCGCCAGTTCATTTCCATTGGAAACAGTCTCTCACACCTGTGCCACGCTGTAAGCGGGCATTTTGTAACAGGAATGCATTATAGAAGACGCAAAGCCACAGAGCCAGTGAGCTAGAGGGCCAGTCGAAGAGACGCAGAAAGGAATGATTCCTCATGATTGGGGACAAAGGAACAGATGAAGCTGTAGAGTCGGAGGATTCCTCAAAGGCCGGAGAGCCAAGCGAAGAAGCAAGTTTTCCCTTGAGAAAGAAAGTCTCCCTTCAGGAGTCTCCCTTCAAGGAGCTCACAACAGGCTCCCTTCAGGGAAGTTCTCTCTCCAGAGAGCTCATGCTATAACATCCCATAGCCGCAGAGCTGATAGAGGCATAGAGCCACCAGAGGTTGGGGGCGAATTGCCGAGGGATGATTCCTCAGGATGAGGAAGGGACAGAGAGCCCGAGAACTTGAGCACCGAGAGCCAGAAAGCCTAAGAGCTTCAGAGCCAGAGGGCCGAGCAGAGGCAGAGCCACCATAGGTTGGAGGCTGAGCCAGTTAGCTAAGAGAGCCAGAGCCAAAGAGCCAGAGAGCTGAGAGCCAGAGCCAGTTAGCTAGAGAGCTAGAGCCACAGAGCCAGAGAGCTCAACACAGACTTCTAAGAGCCATGGGTTGTAATGAAGTTGCAGAACAACAAAGAGATCAAATGATCAAGCTATTGTTGATGTCCGATGTGTGCTGAAGATAGAAGAAGGAATTCCAGAGACAGCAAAAGAATTCTGAGAGAGTTAGTGCAAGCTAGAGCTCAAGATAGCTTAGAGCGTTGATTGAAGGAATCTAGTCCAGAGAAGCCTAGATCTGTCTGCAAAGTATGGACAACCAGAGGGATAAGATGGTATTCTAAGCCCATCGGTTCAGTTGAAAACCAATGGAGTTTAGTGTGGAACTTGTAAAAGAAGTTTACCATAATCCCAAAGAGCCTAATTGAGTTGACTAGAGCTCATGGAGACATAGCCCAAGATATTAGGGTGAACTCCTAATTATATTGTTGTTATGTATGTTGGTTATTATTTGCATTATTTGTTGTTATATGTTTTTATATCAGTTTAAGCAAATCAACTTAAAGCACTTAACAGTTAAAGGAAAACACAAGCATACACCTATTTCAAGTACTTAATTCCGCAAATTGTCAATCATAAGCATAGATCTTGGGAATATATAAGCTTTGGAGTGGGAGAGGTTCTTGTAAGTAGACAAGAAGCCTTTAGTGCCCCATTTCAGATCATGTCTCCACTGTAGCTCAAGCTGTTTTACATTAGGAAGAAAACACAGAATGGATTCTGCCACAAGTTTGGTGCTATGTAAATTTTCATTAATATTTTCAATAACACTGTTTGCTATTGTTGTCGCATCTGTTGTTGCCTTTTTTGCCTCTCTAAGCCGAGAATCCAAGTTTACAAATAAGATTTCTTTGTGTGACTACTCCAATTTAGGCAAGTCGACTTTTCTCTCATCTTCTGAATTCTTCCAGGTGATGAAGTTGGAGACCTTTTTCAAGACTTCATCATATTCAAGTCTCATTTCCACGACTTGACTTATCAATTTGTCACTTGTTTCGCAATAAAAATTCCATTGCGAAATATTCTGGCATAATAGTTCTTTTTGGTGCATCAGCTAGGAGTTAAGGCTGAGCACTTCAGTAATAAACTGATTAATTTTTGGATCATCTTTATGTAGATCAGTTATTCCTTGTATTTGTGCTTCCTTTTCTACTAAGCTCGCTTGATGTTTCATTTGCATATGCTCGAATTCTTGTTGAAGCTTAGCTAACTGTGTCTCTGCTTGCTAGTCAAATTTTTCTTGTTGTAGTTGTTGTTCAAGCGACATAATTTTATCTTCTTTTTCCTTAAGCAACATTTGCACCTCTGTTGCATTGTCGATGGTCGTTGTAGCATAAGCACCTGCAAATCGTGACAGTCTAGTAAGGTTGGCAGATGGGTCGATGGGTGAGTCTTTCCAGACAACATCCATCGGTTCATTATCAGGGGTAGTAACAACTGTAGAATCCAACTTCCTTTTCATCCTTTGTCTTTTAACTGTTGAAAAGTGTGCAACAAGATGATGGAGCTTAGTGGAAAGGAGTCGCCTTCACTAAGTGGGCTCGCAAGCAAATTATGGCGCAAGTTCTATTTTTGGATCCCAGCAGGGATGATCACAGCAGGAGTGACCACAACAGGGATGATCACAGCAGGAGTGACCACAATAGGAGTGATCACAGCAGGAGTGATCACAGCAGGAGTGATCAAAGTCTATTTTTAGACTGGCTGTCCAAAATAGAAAAGTCAAATAAATTCATCTCATAATAATATTTGGACTATAAACTTGATCTTATTCTCTTGGAGCACTTCAGTTTGAGCTACACAGGTGGCACATGCAGCTGTCAGAAGGAAGTACGCTTTCTTTGTGGGTCAGTTGAGTTGTTGCATGCATGACTTCAGTTAGAACTCAATCAGTTGAGTTTGGTGGAGTTGATTGTAGAGTTAATGAAGTTGTGTTCAGTTTGACTTGGTTAAACTAGTTGTAATTAGTCTAACTGCAAATAGACTAATGATGAGTTGTTAAACTAATTATTAACTCATAATGCAACTATAGAATACATCAGTTAACTCAGCTGCATGTCAGTGCATGTTCAGTTCAGCATGGACAAGTGTCAGAGGATCAGATTGCTATCAGTTGTGACTATAGTTGTGCATGATGATTTGCACAATCAAAGGGATTGAGTATGCCAATGAATTGGCCAATACCAAGTATTATAGCCTCTGCTCACGTCTTTCCCAGTGTGAGTGATTCTTTGGAGGTTAAATACGAGTTTGGTAAACCATTCTCATTCATTCTTGAGCAGGTATTGAGCTGTGGAGGCAGGCAAGCAGCGGGGGAGATTTGGAGATTAGATCTGAGATGTATTGTGTGTAGCATGTGGAGATAGTAATGAGTACTTGTGAGGAGTATTGTACTATGTATTGTTACATGATTCAATCACTATAATATACAGATAGTTGGGGTTTTTAGCGAGATGCTTTCCCCAGGAAAATACTGTGTTGATATGTGTGATTGATGCTTCTATGTACACCTGTGAATGTTTCTGCTTCTGTAAATTGATGATCAACGTAGAGGAGGTTATGTATTATGCATGTTCCACTTATAAGTGTATAATCAGGATAATCTCTGTGAATATGTGTCATATTATTCAAAATTTCTACATGGTATCAGAGCTGCTTGATTTGTAGAAGAGATTTTTACAGGATATCAAGCGAGGATTGATCATCGGATCTATTATTCAAAAAGTGTTTACATTTTATTTCTTCAGGCAGAGTCTGTAATCAGGCCAGGTAGCCTCTGGATTCATCCTTCTTTTGGAAGGTGAGATATTCGATGAATGCCCAGACAGTCAATCTCTGTACAAGAAATACTTTGTTCTCACGAATTCTAGATCGGAAGTGGTTGAGTTTTTGAGCTGGTGGAATTCGAATTTAATTCCAAAGCAAGAGATAAAACTCAGAAACATTAAGTCTGAGAATGGAGACAGTATGCCCCAGTATCTCACGAAGTTCACCCAATGCCAGGATGAGCTAGGAAGTGTGGGGGTGACTGTCGGATGAGGATGGTGAGTCTACCACTCCTTGACCTTTCTAAGAGTTGACATAGCTACCAGGACTCGGTGAATGGAAGGGAGAAACTGCCAGGATGGGAGAGACTTTGGTCGGATCTTATGCAGGAGGAGATTAGATGGAGCACCAGAGATAGTTCTTCATCCATGCAGGATGAGGAGAACTATGCCTTAGTGAGTAAGGTGAAGAAGGGGAAGGAGAAGGGTTCTCTTTCCGAATCCAGTTCTTCCAGTGGTGGGAAGAAGGTTGACAAATCGAAAGTGCGATGCTTTCGTTGTCATGAGGAGGGTTCACGGGTCAAGAACATGTATGCTCTTGATGTTCAAGATGCATGCAAATCCTTGAGCAGCGAGGCAATTGATGGAGACTTGGTGGTTGAGAGGGAAGGTATGTTACCTTTCAACATGCAGAGGCAGAAGAAGTCTCAGACGATTGTGGAGGAGCCACGATTGGTGCAGCATCTTCAGGAGGTTGTGGAGGAGCCACAACAAGAGAAGCTGAGAGGAGATCGAGTAGAGACATCTACTCATGCAGAGAGCTCCAGTAGGGGGAAACTTCGAGCCAGGTGGGCTGAGGGATCACTTGTAGCCATACCTCCAGTAGGAGGTGGGGCAATATAGAGTGATCGTCCCAAGGAGGAGGGGCAAGATCCTTGAGGTACCCAACCTCTTGGATGAGACCTTGCTACGGGAGCCCTGATGTGGAGTAGCAGGAACTGACTGATTGGGTAGAGACAGATGCGGATGGAGCGGCAGAGAGAGCGACAGTGCAAGGAATCCCAGGACAGCGCATAGCTAGCAGGCTGCAGCAACGCGAGAGGCACAAGTGTTTTGCACAGTGCTAGGTGGCACAGAGAGGTGTGCAATGGTGCGAGATGCATGGAGATGTTGCAGTAGTGCAAATGTCAGAGAGGGAGCACTTGTCAGCAGCAGGTAGAGCTTCAGCATCAGAGGGTGTTTCTAGCCCAATAGGGAGGTCAGTTGGGAGGTGCAGTGCGGATGCAATGCTGGGAGATAGAACTAGCAGCAACACAGATGCATCCAGAGATCAAAGTGACAAAGGCTAGAGTAGTCAGATACTGAAGAGCACAGAGATGCAGAGTTTTCAGTCGACAGAGGCAATAGCAATCAGAGACTTTGATGACAGAGCAAGTGGACCAGCCAGATGTGTTGCATGGAGAACATTCCAGAGTTATAGGATCGGGTTTGAGAGGAAGCCTTTCTTGTTGAGAGGGAGTGTTGAAAAGTGTGCAACAAGATGATGGAGCTTAGTGGAAATGGGTCGCCTTCACTAAGTGGGCCCGCAGGCAAATTATGGCGCAAGTTCTATTTTTGGATCCCAGCAGGGATGATCACAGCATGAGTGACCACAGCAAGGATGATCACAGCAGGAGTGACTACAGCAGGAGTGATCACAGCAGGAGTGATCACAGCAGGGGTGATCAAAGTCTATCTTTAGAATGGCTGTCCAAAATAGAAAAGTCAAATATTATTGTCTCATAATAATATTTGGACTATAAACTTGATCTTATTCTCTTGGAGCACTTCAGTTTGAGCTACACAGGTGGCACATGCAGCTGTCAGAAGGAAGTACGCTTTCTTTGTGGGTCAGTTGAGTTGTTGCATGCATGACTTCAGTTAGAACTCAATCAGTTGAGTTTGGTGGAGTTGATTGTAGAGTTAATGAAGTTGTGTTCAGTTTGACTTGGTTAAACTAGTTGTAATTAGTCTAACTGCAAATAGACTAATGATGAGTTGTTAAACTAATTATTAACTCATAATGCAACTATAGAATACATCAGTTAACTCAGTTGCATGTCAGTGCATGTTCAGTTCAGCATGGACAGGTGTTAGAGGATCAGATTGCTATCAGTTGTGACTATAGTTGTGCATGATGATTTGCACAATCAAAGGGATTGAGTATGCCAATGAATTGGCCAATACCAAGTATTATAGCCTCTTCTCACATCTTTCCCAATGTGAGTGATTCTTTGGAGGTTAAATACAAGTTTGGTAAACCATTCTCATTCATTCTTGAGCAAGTATTGAGCTGTGGAGGCAGGCAAGCAGCGGGGGAGATTTGGAGATCAGATCTGAGCTGTATTATGTGTAGCATGTGGAGATAGTACTGAGTACTTGTGAGGAGTATTGTACTATGTATTGTTACATGATTCAATCACTATAATATATAGATAGTTGGGGTTTTTAGCGAGATGTTTTCCTCGGGAAAATACTGTGTTGATATGTGTGATTGATGCTTCTATGTATGCCTGTGAATGTTTCTGCTTCTGTAAATTGATGATCAACGTAGAGGAGGTTATGTATTATGCATGTTCCGCTTATAAGTGTATAATCAGGATAATCTCTGTGAATATGTGTCATATTATTCAAAATTTCTACATGGTATCAGAGCTGCTTGATTTGTAGAAGAGATTTTTACAGGATATCAAGCGAGGATTGATCATCGGATCTATTATTCAGAAAGTGTTTACATTTTATTTCTTCAGGCAAAGTCTGTCATTAGGCCAGGTAGCCTCTGGATTCATCCTTCTTTTGGAAGGTGAGATATCTGGTGAATGCCCAGACAGTCAATCTCTGTACAAGAAATACTTTGTTCTCACGAATTCTAGATCAGAAGTGGTTGAGTTTTTGAGCTGGTGGAATTCGAATTTAATTCCAAAGCAAGAGATAACACTGAGAAACATTAAGTGTGAGAATGGAGACAATATGCCCCAGTATCTCACGAAGTTCACCCAATGCCTGGATGAGATGGGAAGTGTGGGGGTGACTGTCAGATGAGGATGGTGAGTCTAGCACTCCTTGACCTTCCTAAGAGTTGGCATAGCTACCAGGACTCGGTGAATGGAAGGGAGAAACTGCCAGGATGGGAGAGACTTTTGTCGGATCTTATGCAGGAGGAGATTAGATGGAGCACCAGAGACAGTTCTTCATCCATGCAAGATGAGGAGAACTGTGCCTTAGCGAGTAAGGTGAAGAAGGTGAAGGAGAAGGGTTCTCTTTCCGAATCCAGTTCTTCCAGTGGTGGGAACAAGGTTGACAAATCGAAAGTGCGATGCTTTCGTTGTCATGAGGAGGGTTCACGGGTCAAGAACCTGTATGCTCTTGAGGTTCAAGATGCATGCAAAGCCTTGAGCAGCGAGGCAATTGATGGAGACTTGGTGGTTGAGAGGGAAGGTATGTTACCTTTCAACATGCAGAGGCAGAAGAAGTCTCAGACGATTGTGGAGGAGCCATGATTGGTGCAGCAGCTTCAGGAGGTTGTGGAGGAGCCACAACAAGGGAAGCTGAGAGGAGATTGTGTAGAGACATCTACTCATGCAGAGACCTCCAGTAGGGGGAAACTTCGAGCCAGGTGGGCTGAGGGATCACATGCGGCCATACCTCCAGGTAGGAGGTGGGGCGATATAGAGTGATCGTCCCAAGGAGGAGGGGCAGGATCCTTGAGGTACCCAACCTCTTGGATGAGACCTTGCTACGGGAGCCCTGATGTGGAGTAGCAGGAACTGACTGATTGGGTAGAGACAGATGCAGATGGAGCGGCAGAAAGAGCGACAGTGCAGGGAATCCCAAGACAGCGCATAGCTAGCAGGTTGCAGCAATGCGAGAGGCACAAGTGTTTTGCACAGTGCTAGGTGGCACAGAGAGGTGTGCAATGGTGTGAGATGCATGGAGATGTTGCAGTAGCGCAGATGTCAAAGAGGGAGCACTTGTCAGCAGTAGGTAGAGCTTCAGCATCAGAGGGTGTTTCTAGCCCAACAGGGAGGTCAGTTGGGAGGTGCAGTGCGGATGCAATGCTGGGAGATAGAACTAGCAGCAGCACAGATGCAGTTAGAGATCAAAGTGACAGAGGCTAGAGCAGTCAGATACTGAAGAGCACAAAGATGCAGAGTTTTCAGTCGACAGAGGCAATAGCAATCAGAGACTTTGATGACAGAGCAAGTGGACCGGCCAGATGTGTTGCATGGAGAACATTCCAAAGTTATAGGATCGGGTTTGAGAGGAAGCCTTTCTTGTTGAGAGGGAGTGTTGAAAAGTGTGCAACAAGAAATGCTTGTTGAGAATGCAACAAGATGATGGAGCTTAGTGGAAAGGAGTCGCCTTCACTAAGTGGGCCCGCAGGCAAATTATGGCGCAAGTTCTATTTTTGGATCCCAGCAGGGATGATCACAGCAGGAGTGACCACAGCAGGGATGATCACAGCAGGAGTGACCGCAGCAGGAGTGATCACAGCAAGAGTGATCACAGCAGGAGTGATAAAAGTCTATCTTTAGACTGTCTGTCGAAAATAGAAAAGTCAAATATTATTGTCTCATAATAATATTTGGACTATAAACTTGAGCTTATTCTCTTGGAGCACTTCAGTTTGAGCTACACAGGTGGCACATGCAGCTGTCAGAAGGAAGTACGCTTTCTTTGTGGGTCAGTTGAGTTGTTGCATGCATGACTTTAGTTAGAACTCAATCAGTTGAGTTTGGTGGAGTTGATTGTAGAGTTAATGAAGTTGTGTTCAATTTGACTTGGTTAAACTAGTTGTAATTAGTCTAACTGCAAATAGACTAATGATGAGTTGTTAAACTAATTATTAACTCATAATGCAACTATAGAATACATCAATTAACTCAGTTGCATGTCAGTGCATGTTCAATTCAGCATGGACAGGTGTTAGAGGATCAGATTGCTATCAGTTGTGACTATAGTTGTGCATGATGATTTGCACAATCAAAGGGATTGAGTATGCCAATGAATTGGCCAATACCAAGTATTATAGCCTCTGCTCACGTCTTTCCCGGTGTGAGTGATTCTTTGGAGGTTAAATACGAGTTTGGTAAACCATTCTCATTCATTCTTGAGCAGGTATTGAGCTGTGGAGGCAAGCAAGCAGCGGGGGAGATTTGGAGATCAGATCTGAGCTATATTGTGTGTAGCATGTGGATATAGTACTGAGTACTTGTGAGGAGTATTGTACTATGTATTGTTACATGATTCAATCACTATAATATACAGATAGTTGGGGTTTTAGCGAGATGTTTTCCCCATGAAAATATTGTGTTTATATGTGTGATTGATGCTTCTATGTACGCCTGTGAATGTTTCTGCTTATGTAAATTGATGATCAACGTAGAGGAGGTTATGTATTATGCATGTTCTGCTTATAAGTGTATAATCAGGATAATCTCTGTGAATATGTGTCATATTATTCAAAATTTCTACATGGTATCAGAGCTGCTTGATTTGTAGAAGATATTTTTACAGGATATCAAGCGAGGATTGATCATCAGATCTATTATTCAGAAAGTGTTTACATTTTATTTCTTCAGGCAGAGTCTGTAATCGGGCCAGGTAGCCTCTGGATTCATCCTTCTTTTGGAAGGTGAGATATCCGATGAATACCCAGACAGTCAATCTCTGTACAAGAAATACTTTGTTCTCACGAATTCTAGATCGGAAGTGGTTGAGTTTTTGAGCTGGTGGAATTCGAATTTAATTCCAAAGCAAGAGATAAAACTCAAAAACATTAAGTGTGAGAATGAAGACAGTATGCCTCAGTATCTCACGAAGTTCACCCAATGCCGGGATGAGGTGGGAAGTGTGGGGGTAACTGTCGGATGAGGATGGTGAGTCTAGCACTCCTTGACCTTCCTAAGAGTTGGCATAGCTACCAGGACTCGGTGAATGGAAGGGAGAAACTGCCAGGATGGGAGAGACTTTGGTCGGATCTTGTGCAGGAGGAGATTAGATGGAGCACCAGACACGGTTTTTCATCCATGCAGGATGAGGAGAACTGTGCCTTAGCGAGTAAGGTGAAGAAGGTGAAGGAGAATGGTTCTCTTTCCGAATCCAGTTCTTCCAGTGGTGGGAACAAGGTTGACAAATCGAAAGTGTGATGCTTTCGTTGTCATGAGGAGGGTTCACGGGTCAAGAACCTATATGCTCTTGAGGTTCAAGATGCATGCAAAGCCATGAGCAGCAAGGCAATTGATGGAGACTTGGTGGTTGAGAGGGAAGGTATGTTACCTTTCAACATGCAGAGGTAGAAGAAGTCTCAGACGATTGCGGAGGAGCCACGATTGGTGCAGCATCTTCAGGAGGTTGTGGAGCAGCCACAACAAGGGAAGCTGAGAGGAGATCGAGTAGAGACATCTACTCATGCAGAGACCTCTAGTAGGGGGGAACTTCGAGCCAGGTGGGCTGAGGGATCACATGCAGCCATACCTCTAGGTAGGAGGTGGGGCGATATAGAGTGATTTTCCCAAGGAGGAGGGGCAGGATCCTTGAGGTACCCAACCTCTTGGATGAGACCTTGCTACGGGAGCCCTGATGTGGAGTAGCAGGAACTGACTGATTGGGTAGAGACAGATGCGAATGGAGCGGCAGAGAGAGCGACAGTGCAGGGAATCCCAGTACAGCGCATAGCTAGCAGGCTGCAGCAATGCGAGAGGCACAAGTGTTTTGCACAGTGTTAGGTGGCACAGAGAGGTGTGCAATGGTGCGAGATGCATGGAGATGTTGTAGTAGCGCAGATGTCAGAGAGGGAGCACTTGTCAGCAGCAGGTAGAGCTTCAGCATCAGAGGGTGTTTCTAGCCCAACAGGGAGGTCAGTTGGGAGGTGCAGTGCGGATGTAATGCTGGGAGATAGAACTAGCAGCAGCACAGATGCAGTCAGAGATCAAAGTGACAGAGGCTAAAGCAGTCAGATACTGAAGAGCACAGAGATGCAGAGTTTTCAGTCGACAGAGGCAATAGCAATCAGAGACTTTGATGACAGAGCAAGTGGACTGGCCAGATGTGTTGCATGGAGAACATTCCAGAGTTACAAGATTGGGTTTGAGAGGAAGCCTTTCTTGTTGAGAGGGAGTGTTGAAAAGTTTGCAACAAGAAATGCTTGTTGATAATGCGACAAGATGATGGAGCTTAGTGGAAAGAAGTCGCCTTCACTAAGTGGGCCCGCAGGCAAATTATGGTGCAAGTTCTATTTTTGGATCCCAGCAGGGATGATCACAGCAGGAGTGACCACAGCAGGGGTGATCACAGCAGGAGTGACCACAGCAGGAGTGATCATAGCAGGAGTGATCACAGCAGGAGTGATCAAAGTCTATTTTTAGACTGTCTGTCCAAAATAGAAAAGTCAAATATTATTGTCTCATAATAATATTTGGACTATAAACTTGATCTTATTCTTTTGGAGCACTTCAGTTTGAGCTACACAGTTGGCACATGCAGCTGTCAGAAGGAAGTACGCTTTCTTTGTGGGTCGGTTGAGTTGTTGCATGCATGACTTCAGTTAGAACTCAATCAGTTGAGTTTGGCTGAGTTGATTGTAGAGTTAATGAAGTTGTGTTCAGTTTGACTTGGTTAAACTAGTTGTAATTAGTCTAACTGCAAATAGACTAATGATGAGTTGTTAAACTAATTATTAACTCATAATGCAACTATAGAATACATCAGTTAACTCAGTTGCATGTCAGTGCATGTTCAGTTCAGCATGGACAAGTGTTAGAGGATCAGATTGCTATCAGTTGTGACTATAGTTGTGCATGATGATTTGCACAATCAAAGGGATTGAGTATGCCAATGAATTGGCCAATACCAAGTATTATAGCCTCTGTTCACGTCTTTCCCAGTGTGAGTGATTCTTTGGAGGTTAAATACGAGTTTGGTAAACCATTCTCATTCATTCTTGAGCAGGTATTGAGCTGTGGAGGCAGGCAAGCAGCGGGGGAGATTTGGAGATCAGATCTGAGCTGTATTGTGTGTAGCATGTGGAGATAGTATTGAGTACTTGTGAGGAGTATTGTACTATGTATTGTTACATGATTCAATCACTATAATATACAGATAGTTGGGGTTTTTAGCGAGATGCTTTCCCCGGGAAAATACTATGTTGATATGTGTGATTGATGCTTCTATGTATGCCTGTGAATGTTTCTGCTTCTGTAAATTGATGATCAACGTAGAGGAGGTTATGTATTATGCATGTTCTGCTTATAAGTGTATAATCAGGATAATCTCTATGAATATGTGTCATATTATTCAAAATTTCTACATTAACAACGACTTTGTGTTGTTGGCTATAAAACACATCTAGACGGGGAATCTCCTCAATTCTCAAAACAATTTCAGAGGTGGAAGTAACAAGGACGTTCTCTACCTCTTGAGTATTTACAGTCTCCTCTATTTTAATTTCTTGAGTTGTTTTTTGTTGTGGAGTTTGCAAATCTGGCATTTGTTCCTCTATATGGAGCATTTTATTAAAGTTGTCACATTCTTCCTATAATCAATCACCAGGGGTTTTATTGGTTGTGTGGAGGTGGCATGGATTTCAGCTTGTTTGCTAGCTGAAGTTTACTCAACTGTCTTTTCTGGAGATTGGGTTGTATCATTTTCTGACTCCCTACTTCTACTTTTCCCATTTTGCGACGACTTCTCCGACTCCCGGGTAGATTTTTCCTGGGATTCTGCTCTAGAATCAGTTTTAGAATTTTCTTTGGAATCTCTTTCTAGAATTAAATTGGGAGTAGGCTCCCTTATTGGTTCAATCAATAATTTGTCCAATGGTACCTTCGTTAGCCTCCTTTCTCTGTACTCCTAAAAGGTTTCAAGATCTTCATGATCAAAAAGTAATTGTGCCATATGCTTGACCTCTGTGAAGGTGTTCTTCTACAAAAAGATGTTAGCAAATACGTCTTCCTCATTACTCAATACTTTTATTTTTACCATGGTGGTAAAGTATTTGACAATTTCGAATGGGTCATATTTCCTTCCAGGGAATTTAGGTAATTGCAGAGATAACATAATCTTTGCTTCTTTAAATGCATGCCCCAGGTTGTGCAATGCAAATGCTCCACACTGTAAAGGGAATGTAGGCCAAATGGCCTTTTTTGCTTCCTTTAATGTTTTGCTCATCCCTCCCTCACTAGATGTTTGATAGGCTATCTCTCTAGCCATCAGTTTGTCCGGAACATAGTATGGGAGGACATGGGAGGAGGTAATGCAGCCAAATATCCTGATATACGTAAATGTTTCCTCCCCAACCCATCTGGCCACTGGGAGGATATCTACCTCAGATTCTTTGGAAAACATGGGGGCATCTTAGTTATAAAGTTGTTTGTGGATAGGGAGCATAATTCCATGACAAGTTTCGTAAAAATGTGGCTGAAAGTGAGATTCCCACGTGTATTTATGGTATATGTGAATGGGGGGTGGATTTTGGATAGTCCACTTCCATCCCATGACAGGAAATTTTGAACTGAAACAAATTGCATCCATTACATAGGCGCTCATAAAAATTGGAGGGTAAACCCTCAAAGCAACACTTATTTTCCTTCTATACTCCATTGTTGTTCTTGCTAAATTATCAAAGAAAACTTTTGCCCAATTCATTATAGTTGTGTTTACGGCTGCATCTATTAATGGCAGCCATTCTAGGGAGCATTTAGTACTATCAGGTTTGCCAAATAGTCTACATAGCATGGCCGCTGCAAAACTATGAGGGGGACAAATAGACGCAGTAGAGTACATACCGTTCTTGTCTTTCTTGATTTTGCCCTCATTATTTGACCAGGTCCATGTGCAGTCTACTGGGTCCTCGTTCTCTTTGGCAAACTTCTCGACGAACTGCTTGTTGTAGATGACTTGTGGCTCTGGTAGGTGGTACATAAGCCGCAGGTTGTTTGGCGTAAAAGATCCCATAACCTCTTGGCTTCTTACCTTGAGTTCTCTGTCTGAGATGTCGGCTTCATCAATAACCCATTTAACCATGTATGTATAAGGGTGCGCAGCTATGCGATGCAAAAATGAGCATGTTGTCTCGAACATGGAAGCGTCTAAGGAATCACGTTCGTCAACTGTAACCTTCATTTCTAGAATCCTTGGTTGCTCTTCCTCCAGTATATTATACATGGCTTCCCACATAGAGGTTCCTCCCTCTCTGCTGCATGTAGTATTTGTAAATAGAGGAGTCATTTCTGACTTCTCAGAGACGATTGCCTTACCTTTCTTCACCATTGCTCCCAACGATTTGCTCTGTGGATTTTCCCTGAAAGTGAAGAACAACAACTATTGGATACACAAAGATGATAATGAACGTGAAATGAAATAATGCGGATAACTTGTAAAGGTGATAAAATGAGTTTTATTCAAACGCACGTAAGAAGATATCATATCACATTAAATGGATTTTCACACATAAATGCAGTTAACTCTTACTAGTTGCCCACTAATGCTTCATTATCCCTTAACTTTAATGCTCATAAATGTCTGCATCATAAGTCGAGAAGAAAGCTTCTAGGGTGGCGAGCCTTTGAATTGAGATAATGCCGATTTTGGGATTTGTGAAGCAATATCGCATTGTGCCTTTTCTCTTTTCTTACCTTCCCTTACATTTTTGCGAGATGCCAGATTCCAGCCGCTCGTTTATTGCCTCAAAACATAGCTACTTGTCAGGTTTTTCCTATGTAAAGACCTTTTTAATAAGTGGCAGACCTAAACATTTATTTGTGATGTATTAAAGGAGTGGGTTCGGGTCTTGATCGCATTTCGCAATATCGACTGATGGTAAGTTTGCGGTACTCTTTTAAATGCTCGAAATGCGAT
The DNA here is from genome assembly GCA_031772625.1 of Pinus tabuliformis. Taxonomy (NCBI): domain Eukaryota; kingdom Viridiplantae; phylum Streptophyta; class Pinopsida; order Pinales; family Pinaceae; genus Pinus; species Pinus tabuliformis. The sequence goes on along the minus strand of CM062811.1, from coordinate 156,937,498 downwards.
GCAATAAAGGTTACAATGCCATCGCAATTTCGCATTTCGCTTGTTTTGAGATAACCTTTTAAGGCGGGCTCTTCATAAATAGCGATATGCGATGTGAGACTTGTTTTTTAAGAGAAAAGATTTAGGACCTAGTTTATGTCAAAAATATGATAGTTTCGAGGTATAAAGCGTAGAGTCTTTTTCTAATCGTTTTTCACTAGATTTGGTGGGTTAGCAAGGTTTTTGATGATGCTTATTCATGCGATATGCGGGAAGGCAAGCATTTAGTAGTTCTTTTGAAAAAGGGGTTTGATTGATATCTTGCTTTATTCCTAAATTAAATAATAAAAATGCCTAAATGCTAAGATTATTTTTGGATGGATTTTTTAAAGGGTCCTTATTTATTAATGCAATGTTAACTACTACTATTAATAAATGGGGGGTTGTTGAATAGCACAACTATTGGCGATTCACTTGGAAGAACCAATTATCTCTTAGAGTTTTTTGAAATTTCTAAAACTTCTAAAATAAATATAGTTTTGAAACTAAAAATAAAAATTACATGGAATATTGATCCAGGTCCGGATGTGAAGAAGGACCCTTCCAAGACCTTTTATTTTCGCGATGTGTTAAATTGCATTTTAAAATAACATTAATGAATACATCTGCATGTTGTAAAGAAGAGTAACATATCAATCATCAACACATGAAATAACAAGACGTTGATAACGAAGTTCGTCCAAGAGGGACTACGTCTCCGGGCCCCGGTGTCAAGAGGGTGTAGGCCGCTGCATTAACTGTTGTCAATAATGGTGATGTACACAAGAGATGATGTCACAATCATATAAGGAAAAATGCCCTCACACAGGAGTGGCTCTAAGAGATGTTCCACAACTAGAACTCTCAATCAAAAGACTCCTATCAGTATTACACAAAAACATGCATGATGAGTATCCCGCCAACATAGCATAAAAGGGATCTCAATGCAAAACATGCCTGACGACAACAAGAGTATCCCAACAACATACAACAAGGGATCTCAAAACATAACATGATGAGTTATGATAGCAAGTACATCACATAGAAGATTTTGCATCAAATCAAGCAAGGAATCATGACAACATGCAACAAACAAGATCCTTCACAACATCAATCAAGGATCTGTGCAACATAATGCATAAAGAAGAAGTACATGAACACATCATATACCTCGCAACCAAGGGTCATTTGAAGAATTGGATGTCACACTGCTGAAGCTGCTCGGACCATCGATCTCAAGGCATCGATCATATGAAGATCACTACTCTCATATGAATGTGGACATCTGCACTGGCACTTAGAAAAGTGGCTAGAAGAAGAAATAAGAAATGAGAAATCTGAAGACACCATCAAAATTGTGGCGTCGAGTAGTGCTGAATTGACTGTCCAAAATCCAAATTCTCAAAAGTTGAGAATTCTGGGCTCAAGGAATCTTTTAGATTCTCCTGGGATTCCTCAAAGATTCTGCTCCATGGATGGACTAGAAATCTGCAACTCAGATGGTGAATTTGATCTTGCCATTGTGGTCCATGTGGAAAACCATGAAAAACAAGTATAAACTTAACTATAATCTGACATGGGAAAATTTTACCTCCATGGAAAAATTTCAAGGCTCATGGTTCCGCTCCCTGTTTTTGCTAAAATCATGGTTCCACGTGCATTTTGGAAATGATCAAAACATGCCAAACTCTGATGAAGAAACAGATAGTGATGTTGCACTCGTGGTGACGAGAGGTGTAAAAACCATATAAAATTTGTCAAATTCTGACAGTGAAAATTTTGCCCTCTTACAAAATTCATGGTTCATGCATTAAAATATTAATTAACTACCTCGAAATACGTGCCCACCTTCTACCCCAAAATATGTGCCTGCAGTCTCTCTCCTCTGTCTCAAACTACGTGCAGAGGTAAAACTCTGAGTTAAAATAAAAATTTCATGGACAGATTTACCAATGAGTTAGTTTGGCTCAATGGTTAAATGAAGGCGTTGGTTGAGGAGAGGTCGGGGGATCAAATCGCACCCCTCCATATATAACTTTTAACAACCCAAAATGATGCATTAATGGGGGTCAGGTCCGCATTCGGCGGCCCACCTCTTAAACCCCGCATACTACATTATCACCTTTAACTGTTGTCGGCGTATAAATATCAGCGCTTTCCAAAATTGGCGATCGGCACTGATCGGCGTCGATTAAATCAGCGATCGGCATTATAAATCGACGATCGATGTTATAAATCCGCGATCGCTGTTGTATCGGCGGTGCATATATCGGTGATCGGAGCTGATCGGCGCGTTTGATATGCGGTTTCATATATATATATATATATATATATATATATATATATATATATATATATATATATATATATATATATATATATATATATATATATATAAAAGGGTCGGCATGTATAAAAGGGTCGGGGCGATAGGATGTGGGCGGGTCCATCGTCGGTGGCCCGCCCACCCCGATATACGATGTTTTATGGTTATGATATATATATATATATATGGGGAGGGTTGTGGAGGAGGGTTCGGTGGGGGTTATGGCCGCCGATCCCAAAACCATATATTGATGTTTTTTATTGCAATTGTGATTTGGCCGGCAAGGATTTATGGCCTATTGGCCTTAAAATTAATAATTTTGTTATGAAATTTTGGGGTGGCGTGGGTGATGGCGTGCCACATCATAACAATTATATTTTTGGATTTTATAAAGAGGGGTGATTTTAAAACTTCTAGAAAATAAGGGTCATTGGGCAAACTAATGAGGCAACAATTTCGACCGATTTCGGGAGCTAGGTTTATGCCTCAGGTTCGGTCAAATTGTAGGACACTTAAACCTGGCCCACAGCCCAACTTTTACCAACTTTGACCAAACTTTGACTAGCTCATTCTCCCTCATACGAGCTCAGTTTGATGAATCGTTCACACCTCCACGATCAGGACGACGAGATCAATGCTCTGGTCCTAGTTCGAAGTCTTCTGAGAACTTTAATTTTTGAGCATTCTTTGTCTTGTGTGTCCCTCTGGAGCCACCTGGATCAATCCTCCCTACTGAGGAGCTTTTGGTCCTCCAAAAGCATGAAAAAATAATCTGCAACTTTCTATGTACCCTGTCTGCATCACAAGCGTCCTGAAAAGGTCTCGCTTCCATCTCCTTCACCTTTGTTCTTCGAAGCCTTAATTGACGAGTCGACACTTGCTACTTCTACAACCTGTAGTACATGGTTTTACAAATTACATGCTTTGAATGAAATGACCAACTAATGACCCAAACGTCCCACACTTGCCACGAGTTTATAACACATACTCGGTGGTCAAGTTTAAAAACAAGATGGACATAATACCTCAACTATGACAACAAGGCCAACATATCATTGTTGCTTCAAAAAGTGATGGAAAACAACTCATCACCGCAACACATGATTTACAATGGTAAAGCCAGACACTATTGTTTCAACAAGTGATGGAAACATACATCACTTTCAAAGTTTAACATGCGACTCAAAACATGTCCAGACATCATTGTTGCTGACCAAGTGATGGAAACCACATCATCACTTTTACACTTTAAAATGCAACAAATTATTTGCAAAAGAATGACCATGAAATGACAACATATCTAAAAACCATTTTTCATTGATCAATGTGAATGGGTCACCTCCTTGAGGTGGTTTTGCTTGTTGAACAACTGCTCTTCCTGGTTCATGCACCAATGCTTTGTATTTAAGGTGTTGTTCTGGATGGAGCCTCCAACAAGTGGCTCTTTGATGGCCATTTCTGTCGCAATGACTGCAGTAGGTTTTCTTCCTCCATATCTGCTTAACTTGTTGCTGTTGAGAGGGTCTTGCACGCCTCATGAGCGTTGTCATTCTTTTCCAACACTTAGAAAAGGTATGGTTAGGAAAACCACAAAAGGTACATGTTTTTTGATGCCTTGATCTTCGTTCATTATTAACAACATGATCATAATCAAAATGAACATTCGAAGATCAAAAATGGTTATACCTTCCCTTGTTGTCTCTGATGTCAGTATGGCGATGAGAGCTTGCCTCAGCTCTCTCCCTGCAATGGAAACTGCCATGGGATGATGGGGATGTTTTCCCATCATACTCTTTCCTCGACGATGTCTCGAACGAGTCTAACACCTTCGAGCACTCTCCTTTAGTGTATCTCGAGCCTGCAAATGGATGTTCGTGCACAACCTCTAAAGGAGGTGTTATGCCTTGGTTATTAACACCAAGTTCCTCTTTCTCCTCGTGCCTCATCCTTGTAGGGAGCCTCATGTTTGTCCCTGTAATTGGGATCTCCAAATCTCCAACAGACATCATACTATGAGAAGATGAAACCAAAAGGAAATCAACATCTTTTACCTCCTTTTTCGATTTGGAAAGAAGTGATGAGGGCTACTTATCATCCATTGTTGGTGGTTCGCTTGCTGTCTTAGCGCATTCCCCAACTCCTTTCCTGACATACCCAAGTCTTGCTCGACATGGTAATTCATCTACTTTGATGGGATTGACAATGCCTTGGCCATTAACGCCCAAGCCTTTTCCTTCATACCCCATTCTCTTTAACAGTTTGGAGCCAATTCCTATGGTGTGATTTTCAAACACAGCGAAATCATTATTAGGAAACATACATGAAGATGGAGAACTACTTTTTACCTCACATGGGTCTCGTTGCAGCTTTTCCAAGGCCTCGTCCTTTGCTTGCAGCTGTCGTAGCAAACTTTGTTTCTCCTCTTTCTCTTCATGTAAACGCATCTTCAATTCATCATTCTCTATTTGAAGATTATGTTTGTTTTGATTCAGTTCTTCCATGGCCTCTTCTGTGGCTTACAACTGAAGCTACAACTGCTCCTTTTCCTTTGTCTCTTTCTGTAGAGTTTCATACACAATTTCCACTCTTTTGGAAATGTTGACCATGGTCTCGTACATCGCTTTTTCATTCTCTGTCGCTGCATGTTCCATTGTTCACACTGCAATTCACATACACGTAAAGACCGCTCTGATACCACTTGATCTAGGTCCAGGTGTGAAGAAGGACCCTTCCAAGACCTTTTACTTTCATGATGTGTTAAATTGCATTTTAAAAGAACATTAATGAATACATCTGCATGATGTAAAGAAGAGGAACATATCAATCATCAACACATGAAATAACAAGACATTGATAACGGAGTTCGTCCAGGAGGGACTACGTCTCTGGGCCCCGGTGTCAAGATGGTGTAGGCCGCTGCATTAAGTGCTGTCAATAATGGTGATGTACACAAGAGATGATGTCGTGATCATACAAGGAAAAATGCCCTCATGCAGGAGTGGCTCTAAGAGATGTTCCACAACTGGAACTCTCAATCAAAAGACTCCTATCAGTATGACACAAAAACATGCATGATGAGTATCCCACCAACATGGCACAAAAGGGATCTCAATGCAAAACATGCATGACGACAACAAGAGTATCCCAACAACATACAACAAGGGATCTCAAAACATAACATGATGAGTTATGACAACAAGTACATCACATAGAAGATTCCGCATCAAATCAAGCAAGGAATCATGACAACATGTAATAAACAAGATCCTACATCAACATCAATCAAGGATATGTGCAACATAATGCATAAAGAAGAAGTACATGAACACATCATATACCTCGCAACCAAGGGCCATCTGAAGAAGTGGATGTCACACTGCTGAAGCTGCTCGGACCATCGATCTCAAGGCATTGATCGTATGAAGATGACTGCTCGCATATGAATGTGGACATCTGCACTAGCACTTAGAAAAGTGGATAGAAGAAGAAATGAGAGAATAAGAAATATGAAGACACCATCAAAATTGTGGCGTTGATTAGTGCTAAATCGACTGTCCAAAATCCAAATTTTGAAAAGTTGAGAATTCTGGGCTCAAGGAATCTTTTAGATTCCCCTGGGATTCCTCAAATATTATGCTCCATGGGTGGACTGGGAATTTGCAACTCAAATGGCGAATCTGATCTCGCCATCGTAATCCCTGCGGAAAACCATGAAAAACAAGTATAAACTTGACTATAATTTGACATGGCAAAATTTTACCTCCTTGGGAAAATTTCAAGGCTCATGGTTATGCTCCCTGTTTTCGCTAAAATCATGGTTCCACGTGCATTCTGGAAATGACCGAAAAATGCCAAAATCTGATGAAGAAACAAATAGTTCTATTGTGCTCGTGGCGACGAGAGGTGTAAAAACCATATAAAATTTGTCAGATTCTGATAAAGTGAAAATTTTGCCCTCCTACAAAATTCATGGTTCTTGCATTAAAATATTAATTAACTGCGTTGAAATTCGTGTCTGGCTTTTGCCTCGAAATATGTGCCTGCAGCCTCTTTCCCCTGTCTCGAACTGCGTGCATAGGTAAAACTCTAAGTTTAAATAAAAATTTCATGGACAGATTTACCAATGAGTTAGTTTGGCTCAATGGTTAAATGAAGGCGTTGGTTGAGGAGAGGTTGGGGGATCAAATCTAGCCCCTCCATATATAACTTTTAGCAAACCCGAAATGATGCATTAATGGGGGTCGGGTCCGCATTGGGTGCCCTGCCCCTTAAACCCCGCATACTACATTATCACGTTAGTTCCGCCTGGAGATGGACACTAGCTTTTGTATTAGCTTATGCACTATTGTTGGACCTAGTCCCCCCTATATGTGGATGATGTTGTTGGCGTATAAATATCGGTGCTTTCCAAAATCGGCAATCGGCACAGATCAACGCTGGTTAAATCAACAATTGGCATTATAAATCGAAAATCGTCGTTATAAATCGACGATGGGCGCTGTATCGGCGGCGCTGATCAGCGCTAATTAAATCGGTGCATTTGATATGCAGTTTTGACGATATATATATATATATATATATATATATATATATATATATATATATATATATATATATATATATATATATATATATATATATATATATATATATATATATATATATATATATGGTTTCGAGATTGGCGGTCGTAACCCCCGCCGAATGGAGGATGGTTCGGCGGGGGTATATATATATGCGGAGGGTTGTGTAGGATGGTTCGGCGCTGGTATATATATATGCGGAGGGTTGTGGAGGATGGTTCGGCGGGGGTTACGGCCGCCGATCTCGAAACCATATATTGATGTTTTTTATTGCGATCGCAATTTGGTCGGCGGGGAGTTATGGCCTATCGGCCTTAAAATTAATAATTTTGTTATGAAATTTTGAGGTGGTGGCCTACCACCTCATAACAATTATATTTTTGGATTTTATAAAGAAGGGTGATTTTAAAACTTCTAGAAACTAAGGGCCATTGGGCAAATTAACGAGGCAACAATTTCGACCGATTCCGAGAGCTAGGTTTATGCCTCGGGGTCGGTCAAATTATAGGACACTTAAACCTGGCCCACAGCCCAACTTTGACCAAACTTTGACTGACCCGTTCTCCCTCATACGAGTTCGGTTTGACGAACCGTTCGCACCTCCATGATCAGGACGACGAGATCTATGCTCTAGTCATAGGTTGAAGTAATTCTGAGCACTTTTATTTTTGAGGCCTCTTTGTCTTGTGTGTCTCTCTGGAGCCACCTAAATCAAATATAAGGTAAGTAATAATGCTCATTAATAATAAGACAACATCTGCTTAACTATCATTCTTTTGATTATTCTTTTCTCATAATAAATTCACTTTGTCTACATCATTCATTACTTGGTTTTAAAGATAAAAACAAGGAGGCTCTTCTCAAATCAGTTTTTTGGTATGCTTAGTTGTCATAGGTAGAGCCTCTACTGCCAGCAGGCGTTCATAGCCTCGACAGGGTTGCCTTTTAACCAGCAATGATTCAGTATCCCACCTAGGTCAGAATGCAATTTTAAAGATAAGCTCGTTTGTATACTCATTGCTTTCTTTATTTTCTGAAGTAGTTCATTCTTCCTTCAAATTTTCATATTTTATCTCTTAAAGTGCAATGTCTTGGTTTGGTGACCAAGATTGACAATGCCATTCACTTGATTTATAACTTAACTGAATAAGCTGGCTCTTGATGAGACCCCTTGTCTTTTGATTATTATAATCTCAAGCCATTACCCTGTTTTGATATGCAGTATTGGTAATGTCAGTTAGTTATAATCTTATGATCATGGTAAGTCGAATCTTGATGAGACCTCTTTTCCTTTAAGTTGTATATTTTAGAATTACACTCTAAAAATGAAAGCTGATTAGGTGGGGAGAATAATTGGCTCCTTAAGAGCTTCTGGATGACAATTGTAAAGTTCTAAAGATGCTTTTCTGTAGAGAGACTTTGCTTTGTTATTGATACTTTTCTTGACTGATGTAAAAGGAAAGATTTCTTTCTAAAGCTAAGTTTCATCAAAGATCATATAATTTTGGCAGAGAACATGCAGTTTTGAAGCAATAGAACTTAACTATATATTTCATATGTGAAGATTACTTTCATAACAATCTTTACTTACACAAGCGAAAAGATAAAATTAAAAAGAGAATATCATTTGTAAATTCAAAAGTAAATGTTTTTCAACTTGTATTATTCTTTCTAAAAAAATAAATTAAAGGCAATAATATACAATGAACGAAAGAGATCATCTTCTATCGAAAGTATTTCTTTAAAATCTGGTCATTAACAGGTAGAGATTCTCTCTTACCTGATAAATATTGTAATAGAAAAGTTGATGGGCCTATTTGTTCCACAATCTGAAATGGGCCAATCCACATTTGTTGGAACTTGGTATGCTTACCTTTATCTTCGTGGGCTTTATCCCCTTTCAATACTAGGTCTTTCAGTTGAAAAGATTTTGAACTTACAGAATTTGAATCAAAGAAAGCCTTGACTAACTGTTGATGATGTGCATGTGTGATCCTGGCCTTTTCTCTTTCTTCTTCAAGCTTAAGGATTTGTAACTATCTAACTTGCATAGATGAGGAAGGAGTTTCTTGAATGAATTGAACTAAGGCTAAAGAGGGAATAGCTACATTTGTAGGTAAGATGGCTTCTTTCCCATAGACCAAATTAAAAGGAGAAGTGCCAATGGAGGCTTTATGAGTTATTCGATCTGCCCATAGAGCAAACATCAAAGACTTATGCCAGTTCTTCTGGCTTTGGTCAATAGTTCGTTTAATAATCCTAATGAGATTCTTGTTTGTGGATTCAACTAACCCATTTCCTTGCGGATAATAATTAGTAGAGTACTTAAGCTTAAAACCCCTTTTAAGAGAAAACTTTGTCATAGCATTGCCTGAAAAATAATATGCATTATCAAACATCAAGGCAAATGGCAGGCCAAATCTAGTAATGATAAATTGATCTATGAATTCAATAATGTTTTCAGAATTGGCTACCTTGAGTGGAATTTCTTCTACCCATTTGGTGAAGTAATCAGTGGCTGTAAGAATATATCTATGCTGCTTAGAAGAATGAGGAATGATCTCACCTATTATGTCTAATCCCCATTGCTCGAATGGTTGGTCAATGTTGACTGGCTGTAATGGTAATGTGGGTTTCCTCTGTCTTCGAGCAGCTATCTGACAAATTTTACATCTCCTTACATAATTGTGTGCATCTTCGAATAATGTTGGCTAATAATAGCTAGCATGCAGGATTTTATATGCGGTAGTATCTCCTCCAAAGTGACCACCAGCTGGTCCATCATGAAGTTCCTGCAACACCTTCTCTGCCTCAGATTTTTCAAGACATCTAAGTAAAATAGAATCATAATTTATTCTAAGTAACACATCACTGACAATTTGATATTGTCTAGCTTTTAATGTCAAGGCCCTTTTCTTTGTGTAATTCAATTGTGTTGGGGCATATCCATTTCTCAAGTAAAATATGATATCAACATATCTTGATTCAGTGTCATTAAGGCTTACCTCATAGACTTGTACATCGTCACCTGAATGTTGTAATGCTGATAGATTTGATGCTCCTGCCAACATCCTGCAAAAACCTTGACCTTTTACAATTTTTGTTGGTCTGATTTTGATGTCATATTCTTGCAGAGATGTAACCCAATTTTCTCTTTTCTCACCTACATCCCTTTGTATTAACAGATTTCTCACTGCTGAGAATGGTACTATTACTTTGGTGTGGGTTTTGAGGAGAAAAGGTCTAAAGTGTTTTATTGATTTGAAAACAGAAAAAGCTTGTTTTTCAACGTCTGAGTAATTCAATTCAGCTCCCTGCAAATTGGAGCTAAAGAAAGAGATTGGGGCTTCAGCTTTTTCTTCATTTACTTGTGTCAATATGGCTGCATATGATTTCTCGGAAGTGAAAGTATATAAAATGAAATGATTTGAAAAAATTGGCATTGTTAAAGATGGGGTGTTTATAATTGCTTGTTTGATCAAGTTAAAAGCTTCATGTTCTGAGTGTCCCCATTTAAATAGAGAAATTTTCTTTATCATGGATTGAAGAGGTAAAAAAATTCTTGAGAAGTCAGGGACAAATATTTTAACAAAATTTATCTGACCTAGGAAAGATTACATTGATTTTTTGTTATGCGGTAAAGGTATCTCAGAAATTTCTCTAATTATGTCTGTGTCAATATGAATCCCTGCTTTGGACATAATGAATCCAAGGAGCTTTCCTTCACTTAACGTGAAAAAATACTTCTTGGGATTAAGAGAAATCCCATACCTTTGGCAACGTTCAAAGATTTGCTTTAAATCCCTTAGATGATTATTGTGCTTTCTGGAATATACAGTTATATCATCTAAGTAGATTACTACTAATTTGTTTACTAAACCTTTGAAGGCTATGTCCATGGCTCTCTGGAAAGTGGCACCAACATTAATCAGTCCAAATGGCATCTTTTGATAAGCATAAGTGCCCCATTTTGTCTTGAATGTAGTTTTCAGCTGGTCATCTGGATGTACTAAGATCTTATTATAACCCAAGAATCCATCCAGGAAAGACATTAGTTCTGAGCCTGCAACTGATTGCAATATCTGTTCCATAGGGGGCAATGAGAAATTGTCCTTTTGGAAAGCTTTATTGAGGTTGTGGAAGTCTATACATATCCGAATATCGTCGTTATTTTTTCTGACTGGGACAAGATTGGAGACCCACCGGGAATGTCTGACAGGAAAATTAATCTTGGCTTTCAACAATTTATTCAATTCAAATTTAATCTAACTTTCTAAATTATGATGGATCTTCCTTAATTTATGCTGAATAGGTCTTTCATCAGATGTCATGGGAATAATGTGTTGAATAATAGAGGTGTCATATGTCTTAAGATCTTCATAGTTCCATGCGAAGACATTCTTGTATCTCTTCAACAAACCTATAAAGGCTGATTTTTCGTCTAACGTAAGTCTGAGACCTAGATTAATATTTTGAGGCTTTAGGTCAGTCCCAAGATTAATCAATTCAAACCTCAGAGTTGAACTCTGAAGTTTTGAATTGGTGGGTCGTTTAAATCTATCTTTGAGGTCATATAAATCTTCCAACTTAACTACAGATTTTGGTATAGCGTTATTGATTGTTTCTTGTTTAAGTTGGTTATCATGCTGGTCTTCATCAACTATCTGGTCATCATAAGAGCCTTCTGAAGTCAAGAAGCTTATGATATCCGGATCGTTATTAAAGACTCTCCAGTTGGTGATATTATCGGGAATAGAAGGCCTAAAAATTAATTCAATGGAAAATCGATCAGGGCTATAATCCTCTGGTGGAATAAGCTTGGAAGCAACATTAGCTAGAAGATCGGCACTAGCATTTTGGAGTCTTGGAATAGGGGAAATATTAAACGTTGTAAAGTGAAAGGTCAGGTCTTGGACTAACGACTGACAGTGCTTCAAATGTCCTGACAAACAATGTATAGTATTTCTCACCTATTTTATACAATTTCTAAATCTCCAAATACTTGGAGGTGTTTGATATTCCTTATGCAAACCTTCAACTAGTACTTCATATTCAGTAGTGTTGTTTGTGCAATCAAATTCAAGTTTGCATGCTAACATAGTCTTTTACCCCTCTAGGCTAACTAATATGCATCATGCTCCTACTCCATCATTGGATTTAGATCCATCAAAAAATAATTTCCAAAATAAAGATCTAACTACAGGTTTATCTACAAAGTTGACACATTTAGAAGTGCTTGTTTGGGAAAAAAATTTGACATGAGATACAACAGAGTTTTCTAAGAAAGGTGAAGTGTGAGCATTGAAATTTCCAAGAAACGATTATACTGATTAGTTTTCGATGATATTGTTACTATACGCGACTAGTTCATTTCTCCTTCTAACTCTGTGACTATGTACTTTTGATGTTTCTCGCGATCAACCCTTATTTGATTTGGCTTGCCATTATAGGGAAGCCACATGTGAGACCAGTCAATTGCAAAATAACCATGAAGTTTTTTTTACCAGTCACTACTAAGGATTAAGCCATAGAATTCAGGAATATCGGCTACAAGTATGTCAATGACTTGACAAACTTTAGGATTTGATGAAAGTCTGATGGTTACTTGGTTAATTTCCCCAACAACTTTGACTTGAGATGATCTAACTGTACTATACATACAATAGATTTATGAGGCTGAACATTCAACTTTGCACAAATTGTTCTAGGTAAGATGTTAGATGAAGCTCCTGAATCAACTAAACAGTTGTGTAAATTCTTATTAAAGACTTCAAAAGTAAGGAGAAATGGAGGAGTATGAGATTTAGATCTTCCTCCAATTAGAGTGATGTCGGTTGGATCAATCTTGTTTAAAGAGGTGCTAGGGGGCCTTCCCATTTCTTGGGCGGCTTGTGAGATCACGGCGACAGGAAGTGGCGCAGTAGGTATTGATTTGAGTTCCTTAAGGAGTATCTTCTGCCGATGTTTCAATTTGATAAGCTCACGAAAGGTGATGTTTGCCCTAGTTTTCTTCATATCATCAACAATATTATATTCCATTTCATCAAAAACTATCAGAGTTTTAGGTGAAGGTGAAGAATCCAATTGAGTAGGAGTAGTTTGAGTGGATTTTGGTGAAGATTTCTTACTTGTTGTTTTGTCCTTGGGAGGTGGCATTGAAGCCTTCTGCTTTGAATTTGTTTGTGACAAATCAACAGGGTTTTTACTTCGGGTAGCGATAGGTAATGCTTCTTGAGTTTCCTCATTGGGAAGGATAAAATCCCACATTCCTTGTAACTCTGCCACTTCTTCATCGTCTGTTTGTTCTTCATTTGTTGAAACTTCATCCTCCTCTCTGATTCGGCATTTGATATAGCATTTGGAGGTTTAGAATCAGCAGGGGAATTCATTTTAAATGGTCTAAAAAAATTCTTAGAGGAAGTTTCTGCTACCTGTTTTTTGATATCAACCATTTCGTTAGACATGGTCTTGAGGACTTTTTGTAGCCCTTCAAGATTAAAAGGAGCTTTTGGTGGTCTCTTCTTATAGTCATCCCTAAAAGTCACTTTCTTAGATTTTCCTTCTTCTAATGTGTTTTTCTTTTCTACAACTAGAATGCATTTTTCCACAGCTATTGCCTCTTTCACAATTTCTGCTAAAGTTGGTTTGGCAGCTCTATCAATGAAAATAGATGAGTTTGAAGGTAGAGCATAAATATACCACTCATTTTGGACCTCATCACTGGGCTTAGACGTTGTTGGTATCTTATTCAATAATTTATTGGAGGAGAGTTGAAGTCCTTGATGGGTTCTTTCAGTTCGACTTTCAAATTGGAGAGATCATTGATTAGGGTAGCTATGGATCTATCATCTCCAAATTTAGTTAAAAACTGCTCTTGGAAAGCATCCCAACTATTAATAGAACTTGATGGTAATGAGAAGTACCATGATCCTGCTGCTCCCTGTAAAGTATATGGAAATAATCTTACAACTGCGTCTTCTTCCACTACTTCATTCAAGTTAATGGACAACATGAAATTGTTTATATGTTCCTCAACTAGTAGGCCATTATCAGGATTGAATTTGGGTAACCATTTCTCTGGATGAGCTGGCAATTGATGTAAAGGCCCAGCCATCCTAACAGCTCCTAGGTTTGTCCATGGCCTTGGAGGATTCTGTGCCATTGCTGGTATGTAAGTAGGAGAAGGTGTAGCAATGGTTGAAGGTGATTGGGTAGAGGAAGATGTAGTTCATGTACCTGTGTGAATCACGATCTGGAGTGGCGAGGCGAATGACTGATCTTGTGATGGTATAGATGGAATGAATGAAGATGAAGATTGAGTTGATGAAAGAACCTCGTTGTGAGATTTAGATGGTGTTTTCTTAGCTTTCTTACGGCTTGGCAGAGGGAATTCGAATAGAGGGATTCCAAGCTTTTCACTCTGTGCTCTAGTTAACTGTTGAGATGGGGTAAACTAAGAGGTAACACTATCTTGGGATAACTCAGATTCTTCTTGAGATAACGAAATCCCCTGTAATTTATGAATCAAAGATTGGACTTCAGGGGCTTTGGTAGAAGAAGAATGATCTGGCTTTTTTGGGATTTCAACAGTGGGTTCTGTAATTTTCTTTGCAACTTCTCGCTTAGGATTAAGGGTTTTGAAATGCTTTTGAGAAGTTGGAGGTGATGGTGAGGGAGTTTTACTCTTAGATTGGTCTGTAGATTTGGATTTACTTGCCATTCACAGTCAGGCCCTCCTTCTAGCGCCAAAATGTTGAAGCCTCGAAAATCGTTGCTTCAATGTGGGGGAAAACCACCCGGTCTGAACCTTGGTTGGTAACTCCTTTTCCGTTTGGTGTAGTGGCTCCGAATGGGGATAATGGGACTAGTTTCCCAATCTAATTTATAATAGTGTTGATGGGGTGATATGTGATATTTTGGAGTAATGTTTAAGCTAAAAGTAATCTAATCTAAACTAATAATCACATGCATTTTATCCTAATTTAAACACTATCTAATTATGACTATACCTGGGAATAAATTGAACTATGCGATCTACAATAATGTCAAAAAGCAATTGGTAATAAATATCATTTAATTGCAATGAGAAATGAAATCGTTTAACAATAATCATTTCGTATAAAAAGTTAGCTGAAACGATTGTGAAAGATATATCACATAAGAAATTATTCATGTATTTAGCATAAAATATAGGCCATCATCTTATAAAAGTGCAATAATGATAACCAAGATTCAAACTTTCATACATAAACAACTTGAAGATAAATTATTACTTGATACATGAATAAAAAGAATTACAAGATAAAAGTATCATTTATAATACATCTTACTCATGTGCTTCAACAATATTGATCTAGTTTCAATCCATTCAACACCATCTAAGAGTACATGTTAGCTCTACTACATACTTTAGCGTTTGGAGGACCAAATATCAGCTCGGCCATGTGTTTATGCAAAAAAGGCAGATCGCAGCAGTGTTTTCCTCCTTCTCCCTCATTTTCCTTATGCTCCATAGCCCCGCTATCTCTGTTTTTCCTCCTTAAACCTCTTCATTCCCCGTTTAAACCCTCCGAAACCCAACAAAGCCCCCAGTCCTTAATCGTGAAGTGCAAAACCTCCATAAGACCCTACCATATAACCTCGGCGCTTTCATTCCTCATCGCAATCGACAAATCGCATGCACAAGTGTATAAGGCTATGCCCCTGACTTCCGCCGATGCGATAAAGTCTTAAATATGGTTAATTCCTCTATCGGGTCTGCGGTCTCATCGCTATCTGCAAATCGCTATAAGGCAACACCCCTTGACTTTCGCTGATGCGATATTAGGCGCCAGACCCGATATGACTCACTACTCCCGTGTATAAAGTTTCAAGTATGGTTTGCACCTCCGATAGTGTATTTGCTATACTGTGTAGTTTTCCCCGTGCATGTTCTCCGCCATCCATCCATTCAATCCAATGGTGATCACTCCTCCCGCTCCCGCTAGCTGCCCACTCGTTAACTCGCGAGAAAAGTGGTTTTACCCCTGTCTCGTCTGCCACGTGTCATCACCTAATTGTGATCGCGTGCCCCTGTACGATTATCACCCATCTGCTCGTCCCTGCCGGTTAACCTCCACACATCTTTCCCGCCCGATCACCGTTAGATCCGCCGCGTCTAGTCCGCTCGTCCCCGCTAGTTAACCTTCGCACATCTTTCCCGCCCGATCACCATCAGATCTATCGTGTCCAGATCCAACAGTTCACGATCGTCCGCCTCCCGTTTCTGTCTGATTCCTCCCGCAAAGAGATCTCTGTCGTCCATGCACTGGATCCAAATGCCAATTTTCTTCCTCCATCTGTCCCGGTTGTCCACGTCCATAACCATTCCATACTCCAGAAAGGACGAAGTTGGCCAGCTACTTGTACCCGGCACAGTTACTCTTCAACAACTGCATTCAAGGACATTATGGCCGAGAAAGAAAGGACCAGCCTCGAGCAGTTAAATGTATGTAGCAGTTATGGAATTGCATCCATACTACACTCCACCTGTTCGAGAAGGACAGCAGAGCATCAGAGAACATCAAAGTCATTTATTGTAGCAAGCACATTTTACCAAAGACTCCATTAGACAGTTAAAGCAGTTGGTGGTCAATTAAGACCCCTCCACGCCTAGAACAACAGAACATCTTTGTAAACAAACTCTATATATACCCAGAACATAGATGTAATCAGGGTTGATGGTTGTTGTTTTGATGTAAGGTTCAACTTCTGGAGACTGTAACTACTATGATACTTGCAGCATCTGGTCTTCATTTTCAGCTAATACAAGCTTCTTTTGCCATTAATTTATCACTTTCCATTTCTACTCTGTTCTAGGTTGTGCCTGTTATGCATTTTTCATGTGCTCTTGATGTTTGGCATTAGAGGGGTTGTCATCCCACCTCTGTGTTAGAATCTAGTATGTATCATTGAATGTGTTATGTAGGTTTTTGTTTACTTAGTGCCAGAGAGTTGTCATACTGTCTGTGCATTAGGAAATAGATTTGCAGACCTCTTTATTGGTTGCAGCCAGCCATCACATGGTCTTGTGCATCTGCTGGTGTGGTCAGTATTCTCTATGTCCACCTAATCCTAAAACTATGAGTAATTGGTGGTCTAAAGCCTTGTAGTCTGGGGGTGTTCACCCATGTCTAGAGTTAAGCATAGTAGAAGTGGTTATCTGGCTTGGACAAGCATCATTCCTTCCATTCATCCATTTCCAACGTTTTTGTTGAGTTTGTAATGTTCCCGAGCATCTCTGAGATACAACATAGGAGAGCTTCTTGGGGTGATAACATTAATTGGCGTCGTTGCCGGGGAGAGGAGATTGAAGCTCAGCTTCCCTGGGAGACGACACAGTTCCAGATTTTGATGATAGACAAAGTCTGGACACATTTCTAGTTGTAATCATCTATCTGGCGACTCTACTGGATAACCTCCCTGGTGGCGACTCCATGTTTCAGTTCTAACGCAGTTTGTGAGGCATGCTCGGAGAAATCCTCAGAAATCACCAGCTGACCAGTGCCTGATCCTGAGAAGATCGTTAAGCAGAAGAAAACTTTGCAGAAAGGAGCATCAGGATCAGGTAAGTCTTAAAAGTCCCATGTATATCTGCTAGTGAAGAAGTCACCTTCAGAGATTCATAAAGCTCATGTTCTTTCATTTCCCTTTCGGATCTCAGTCTAAATAAAACACCCATGTTGTCCATCATATCCCTCTGTCTCTGCTATTCATTTCATTGATCCATATCACTCAGTCTACCAGTATCATTCCACCAACCGTAGTCATGGCAGGTCAGCAAACTCGTACAAAGATAGAAAGAATCGTAGCTGCCAAGTATGGACCCTTGGTCTTGCCTGTCCCTTTGAATGCCATGCCTACAGGAGATTATCAGGAATATATGCCTAAGTTTACTGGTACAGAAGGAGTAACAGCTGAAGAGAATCTAGAGTCTTTTTATTGTTATGCTGATAACCTGGATATCTATGAAAAGGATGTGTGGATGAGGGTTTTTGTCCAAAGCCTAGATGGGGAAGCTAGAAAATGGTTCAGAGAATTACCCCCTAGGTCTATTGCAGACATTGAGGCTTTAGATGATGTGTTCCTAAAGCATTGGGGGGATAAGAGAGATCTGCTCTATTATCATACTGAATTTGGGAACTTGCAGAGGGAAGAGGGTGAGCTGCTGTCTGATTTCAACATCAGATTCAACCATATGTACAGCAGAATACTAGCTGAAGTCAAACCTACCCCTACTTCTGCTATGCTCACTTATGTTAATGCCTTCGATTCTCAGTTCTGCTTGCTGATAAGAGAAAGAAGATGTGCTTCTTTGGTTGATATGCAAGATGTAGCCTTTGAAGTAGAATCAAACATCATCGCTGCAGAGAGGCTCGGAGGTGATGCTGAAAAAAGAAGACAGGGGGGTGACTCCTCATCATCCTCAGATCCTGAGATCGATAAAATGGCCAGGATGATAGAGTTATTAGCCTCTGAGTTATTCTGAGGTAGCAGGAGCTCCTTGTGCCTTTTCTCTTTCAAGTCTAGATCTATATAGAGGAGCAAGGGAGCAGTTGCAGATTTTGCAGAGAAGCAAAAATGCAAGCCAAGGCCAAGGGTGAAAACCCTTTTTCAGAGTATAGTCATGGAGGAAGAGTGTTTTGAAGAAGAGGATGAGGTCCATGGTTTGGAAGATAAGGGCAGTGCCCCTTTCTTAACCAGAGCTGCCTATGAAGAAGCATTATCCAGAGGCACTGCTCGTGAGTTTGTTGTACCTATAGAACAACAAGCTCATCAGCAGAAGCAACTAGCAGTAGAGCCTACCATCTTCAAAGACCCTGAGCTTGATGCCAGCCCATCCTCACATGACTATGCAAATTTGCAAATTGACCAACCTACTGATATCCCCAGTCTAGTGATCAAAAAGGGAGGAGAAAGCTCCCCATCATCTTATGCTTCTCTGTCTGTTCAAGTGACAACCCCTCTTAGTTGCCTCTTGGGCTTTGAGGCAGGCCATGATTCAAAGCCCAGGGCTGATACTGATCATCTCAGTCTTGATGTTTTGATGCCTGCCCAGGTGGCCTCCACATAGCTTGAAAAGGCAGCTTGCCAGATGATAGAGGAAGAGGGTGCACAGTTTTGGGACTCCTCCTTGGATGTGGACTATTCTAAGAAAAATGAAGGAGCAAATGATGTCTTTGTGTCCCCCGCACAAGAATACATTGGTTCACCATTCATATTAGTTGTGCAGGCCACAAATGACACAGAGAAGTACACAATAACCGTGGTTATTCAGCAGGTGTACAGAAGCTCCCATGAAGAACATCCAAGGAGGAGAGCATACAGAGAGGGGATGAAATATAGATCATCTCTACCTGATAAGGTCAAATGCCCCAAACTATTTGAGGTAGATGATCAAATAAATCCAATTTTGCAGATCTATGATGAACAGGCCGAGAGGCAGAGAAATAGTTTTGATGGTCCTACAGATGGCCAGTTTTTGAATATTTATTTTGTTTAAGGTTTTCGAGCCTTAATGATTGTAAGCATTTTCTTTTACAGGCTTTAGCGTAGACTTAATTAGACTCCATGCCCAATGGAATACTAGGCAAATGTTTTTTAAGCTTGTTTTGTATGAAGGCATTGGTCTGCAGTTCTTGAGACCTCACAGGGAGGGTCTCATCCCCAGAAGGAGCCAGTGTTAGCTCTGCTACATACTTCAGCGTTTGGAGGACCAAATATCAGCTCGGCCATGTGTTTATGCAAAAAGGGCAGATCGCAGCAGTCTTTTCCTCCTTCTCCCTCATTTTCCTTATGCTCCATAGCCCCGCTATCTCTATTTTTCCTCCTTAAACCTCTTCATTCCCCATTTAAACCCTCTGAAACCCAGCAAAGCCCCCCTTTAGCCCCCAGTCCTTAATCGCGAAGCACAAAACCTCCATAAGACCCTACCATATAACCTCGGCGCTTTCATTCCTCATCGCAATCGGCAAATCGCATGCACAAGTGTATAAGGCTATGCCCCTGACTTCCGTTGATGTGATAAAGTCTTAAATATGGTTAATTCCTCTATCGGGTCCGCGGTCTCATCGCTATAAGGCAACACCCCTTGACTTTCGCCGATGCGATATTAGGCGCTGGACCCGATATGACTCACTGCTCCCGTGTATAAAGTTTCAAGTCCAGTTTGCGCCTCCGATAGTGTATTTGCTATATTGTGTAGTTTTCCCCGTGCATGTTCTCCGCCATCCATCCATTCAATCCAACGGTGATCGCTCCTCCCGCTCTCGCTAGCTACCCACTCGTTAACTCGCGGGAAAAGTGGTTTTACCCCTGTCCCATCTGCCACGTGTCATCACCTGATTGTGATCGCGCGCCCCTGTACGATTACCACCCACCTCCGAAAGCGGTGCGGGGAATACCACTTACCGCCCGTCCGCTCGTCCCCGCCGGTTAACCTCTGCACATCTTTCCCACCCGATCACCGTCGGATCCGCCGTGTCCAGATCCAACGGTTCACGATCGTCCGCCTCCCGTTTCTATCCGATTCCTCTCGCCAAGAGATCTCTGTCGTCCATGCACTGGATCCAACGGCCAATTTTCTTCCTCCGTCCATCCCGACTGTCCACGTCCATAACCATTCCATACTCCAGAAAGGACGAAGTTGGCCAGCTACCTGTACCTGGCACAGTTACTCTTCAACAACTGCATTCAAGGACATTATGGCCGAGAAAGAAAGGACCAGCCTCGAGCAGTTAAACGTACTTAACAGTTATGGAATTGCATCCATACTACACTCCACCTGTTCGAGAAGGACAACAGAGCATCAGAGAACATCAAATTCATTTATTGTAGCAAGCACATTTTACCAAAGACTCCATCAGACAGTTAAAGCAGTTGGTGGTCAATTATGACCCCTCCACGCCTAGAACAGCATAACATCTTTGTAAACAAACTCTATATATACCCAGAACACAGATGTAATCAGGGTTGATGGTTGTTGTTTTGATGTAAGGTTCAACTTCTGGAGACTGTAACTACTTTGATACTTGTAGCGTCTGGTCTTCATTTTCAGCTAATACAAGCTTCTTTTGCTGTTAATTGCTCACTTTCCATTTCTACTATGTTTTAAGTTGTGCATGTTATGCATTTTTCATGTGCTCTTGATGTTTGGCATTAGAGGGGCTGTCATCCCACCTCTGTGTTAGAATCTAGTATGTATCATTGAATGCGTTATGCAGGTTTTTGTTTACTTAGTGCCAAAGAGCTGTCATCCTGTCTGTGCATTAGGAAATAGATTTGCGGACCTCTTTATTGGTTGCAACCGGCCATCACATGGTCTTGTGCATCTGTTGGTGTGGTCAATATTCTCCATGTCCACCTAATCCTAAAATTGTGAGTAATTGGTGGTCTAAAGCCTTGTAGTCTGGGGGTGTTCACCCATGTCCGGAGTTAAGCATAGTAGAAGTGGTTATCTGGCTTGGACAAGCATCATTCCTTCCATTCATCCATTTTCAACGTTTTTGTTGAGTTTGTAATGTTCCCGAGCATCTCTGAGATACGACCTAGGAGAGTTTCTTGGGGTGATAACAGTACAAAAGTGCAATTTCAGTAGAAAATGCTAGATAAGATAAAAATAAATCATGTTTCATTAATTTCACCAGAACTTCTTCAAAGGGATAGAAGTGCATGTTTTGAAGATTGTTTCTGATAAAAATTATGGACCCCTCTCTAAATGTATGAGAGAGATTTAAACACTAAACTATAAAACTAAAAAAATATTACTACAAAAATAGTTGAGGAGGTTTAAATGACCTTCCTCAAATTACGGAAAATAAAAACAAAAATAGAAATGAGCATGGTGACTAACTGTTCTGCATTTGATCCTTTAGATCGAAAATGTTCGTCATGGGTTTGAGCTGTGTCGATTGGCCGATTTCAGCTTTCAACTGCCCAGTGAACACGACGTCAGTCAATGCTGGCACCATTTTCTTCATAGAAGTGGTTAGGCATCACAGGGTCATCCACTGGCTGTGAGGTTTCACTAAATGTCGCCAATATGCTTCCTAGTTTAACCTGGTCATTTGCCTAATTGCTTCTGTTTTTCTTATGTTTCCTGTCTCCACTGTAGCTCAAGTTGTTTTACATTAGGAAGAAAACTCGGAATGGATTCTGCCACAAGGTTAACGCTATGTAAATTTTCATTAATATTTTTGATAACATTGTTTGTTGCTGTTGCTGCGTTTGTTGTTACCTTTTCTACCTCTCTAAGCTGAGAATCCCATTTTGCAAATAAGATTTCTTTGTGTGACTCCTCCAGTTTAGGCAAGTCAGCTTTTCTCCCATCTTCTGAATTCTACCAGGTGATGAAGTCGGAGACCTTTTTCAAGATTTCATCATATTCAAGTCTCATTTCCACGACTTGACTTGTCAATTTGTCGTTTGTTTCGCAATAAGAATTCCATTGCGAAATCTTCTGGCATAATAGTTCTTTTTGGTGCATCAGTTGGGAGTTAAGGTCGAGCGCTTCAGTAATAAACTGATCAATTTTTGGATCATCTTTATGTAGATCAATTATTCCTTGTATTTGCGCTTCCTTTTCTGCTAAGTTGGCTTGATGTTTTATTTGCATCTGCTTGAACTCTTGTTGAAGCTTAGCTAACTGTGTCTCTGCTTGCTGGTCAGATTTTGCTTGTTGTAGTTGTTGTTCAAGCGACAAAATTTTATCTTCTTTTTCCTTAAGTAACATTTGCACCTTTTTTACTTTATCAATGGTCATTGTAGCATAGGCACCTGCAAACTGTGACAATCTAGTAAGGTTGGCGGACGGGTTGATGGGTGAGTCTTTCCAGATAACATCCATCGGTTCATTATCAGGGGTAGTAACCACTATAGAATCCAACTTCCTTTTCTTCCTTTATCTTTTAACAATGACTTTGTGTTGTGGACTATAAAACACATCAAGAGGGGGAATCTCCTCAATTCTCAAAACAATTTTAGAGGTGAGAGTAACAAGGATGTGCTCTACCTCTTGAGTATTTACAGTCTCCTCTGCTGTAATTTCTTGAGTTGTTTTCTATTGTGGAGTTTGCAACTCTGGCGTTTGTTCCTCTGTATGGAGCCTTTTATTAAAGTTGTCCCATTCTTCCTCTAAATCAATCACCAGGGGTTTTATTGGCTGTGTGGAGGTGGCATGGATTTCAGCCTGTTTGCTAGCTGAATTTTGCTCAACTGTCTTTTCTATAGATTGGGTTGTATCTTTTTCCGACTCCCTGCTTCTGCTTTTCCCATTTTGTGATGACTTCTCTGACTCCCTGGTAGATTTCTCTTGGGATTCTGCTCCAGAATCAGTTTTAGAATTTTCTTTGGAATCTCCTTCTAGACTTACACTAGGAGTAGGCTCCCTTATTGGTTCAATCAATAATTGGTCCAATGGGACCTTCGTTAGCCTCCTTTCTCTGTACTCGTAAAAGGTTTCAAGATCTTCACGGTAAAAAAGTAATTGTGCCATATGCTTCACCTCTGTGAAGGTGTTCTTCTGCAAAAATATGTCATCAAATGCATCTTCCTCATTACTGAATACTTTTATTTTTACCATGGTGGTAAAGTCTTTGACAGTGCCGAATGGGTCATATTGCCTTGCAGGGAATTTAGGTAATTGCATAGATAACAAAATCTCTGCTTCTTTAAATACATGCCCCAGGTCGTGCAATGCAAATGCTCCACACTGTAAAGGGAATGTAGGCCAAATGGCCTTTTTTGCTTCCTTTAATGTTTTGCTCATCCCTCCCTCACTGGTTGTTTGATAGGTTATCTCTCTAGCCATCAGTTTGTCCGGAACATAGTATGGGAGGTCATGGGGGGAGGTAATGTTGCCAAATACCCTAGTATACATAAATGTTTCCTCCCAAAACCATTTGGCCACTGGGAGGATATCTACCTCGGCTTCTTTTGAAAACCTAGGGGCATCTCAGTTATAGAGTCGTTTGTGGATAGGGAACATAACTCCATGACAAATTTTGTAAAAATGTGGTTGAAAGTGAGATTCCCACATGTCTTTGTAGTATATGTGAATGGGAAGTGGATTTTGGATAGTCCACTTCCATCCCATGATAGGAAATTTCGAACCGAAACAAATTGCATCCATTACATAGGCGCTCATAAAAAATGGAGGGTAAATCCTCGAAGCAACAATTATTTTCCTTCTATACTCCAATATTGTTATTGCTAAATTATCAGACAAAATTTGTGCCCAGTTCATTATAGTTGCGTTTACGACTGCATCTATTAATGATAGCCATTCTGGGGAGAATTTAGTACTATCAGGTTTGCCAAATAGTCTACATAGCATGGTCGCTGCAAAACTATGAGGGGGACAAATAGACGCAGTAGAGTACATACCGTTCTTGTCTTTCTTGATTTTGCCCTCATTATTTGACCAGTTCCGGGTGCAGCCTGCTGGGTCTTTGTTCTCTTTGGAAAACTTCTCTATGAACGGCTTATTGTAGATGACTTGTGGCTCTGGTAGGTGGCAAATAAGTCACAGGTTGTCTGGCGTAAAATATCCCATAACCTCGTGGCTTCTTATCTTGAATTCTATGTCTGAGACGTTGGCTTCATCAATAACCCATTTAACCATGTATGTATAAGGGATTATCTTCGGACACGCAGCCATGCGATGAAAAAATGAGCATGTTGTCTTAAACATGGAAGCGTATAAGGAATCATGTTCGTCAACTGTAACCTTCGTTTCCAAAATCCTTGGTTGCTCTTCCTCCAGTATATTATACATGGCTTCCCACGTAGATGTTCCTCCCTCTTTGCTGCATGTAGTATCTGTAAATATAGGAGTCATTTATGACTTCTCAGAGACGACTGCCTTGCCTTTCTTCACCATTGCTCCCAACGATTTGCTTTGTGGATTTTCCCTGAAAGTGAAGAACAACAACTATCGGATACACAAAGATGATAATGAATGTGAAATGAAATAATGCGGATAACTTGTAAAGGTGATAAAAAGGGTTTTATTCGAACTCATGTAAGAAGATATCATATCACGTTAAATGGCTTTTCACACATAAATGAAGTTAATTCTTACTAAATGCCCACTAATGATTCGTTATCCCTTAGCTTTAATGCTCATAAATGTCTGCATTGTAAGTCGGGAAGAAAGCTTCTAGGGTGGCGAGCCTTTGAATTGTGATAATGTCAATTTTGCGATTTGCGAAGCAATATCACAGATCGCAATATCGCATTGTGCCTTTTCGCTTTTCTTACCTTCCCTTACGTTTTTGCGAGATGCGAGCCGCTCGTTTATTGCCTCAAAACATAGCTACTTGTCAGGTTTTTCCTATGTAAAGACCTTTTTAATAAGTGGTAGACCTAAACATTTGTTCGTGATGTATTGAAGGAGTGGGTCTAGGTCTTGATCGCATTTCGCAATATCGACTGATGGTAAGTTTGCGGTACTCTTTTAAATGCTCGAAATGCGATGCGATAAAGGTTATGATGCCATCGCAATTTCACATTTCGCTTGTTTTGAGATAACCTTTTAAGGCAGGCTCTTCATAAATAGTGATATGCGATGCGAGACTTGTTTTTTAAGAGAAAAGATTTAGGACCTAGTTTATGTAAAAAATATGATAGTTTCGAGGTATAAAGCGTAGAGTCCTCTTTTAATCGTTTTTCACTAGATTTGGTGGGTTAGCAAGGTTTTTGATGATGCTTAATCATGCGATATGCGGGAAGGCAAGCATTTAGTAGTTCTTTTGAAAAAGGGGTTTGATTGATATCTTGCTTTATTCCAAAATTAAATAAGAAAAATGCCTAAATGCTAAGTTTATTTTTGGAGGGATTTTTTAAAGGGTCCCCATTTATTAATGTAATATTAACTACTACTATTAATAAATGGGGGTTGTTGAATAGCACAACACCAACCAAATATGAATGCTAGGAAAGCTAGATGGTTGGCCACGATCAATGAGTTTGAATTCAATATCAGACACATTAAGGGAAAAGAGAACAGGGTTGCAGATGCTCTTAGCAGAAGAGTACATGTAAATCACATGGCAACCATGATTTCATATGGGATAGATTTATAGGATCAAATCTTATAGGAAAGACAACATGATGACAAGTATAGGGAGCTTAAGAACATGTTACAACAATAGGGTACATGTGAATAGGATGTGGACTATCATCTCATGGCAAATGGTTTGGTTAGATTTAGGGACAAGATCTATGTGTCGGACAATAGTGAGCTCAAGAATCTTATCTTGAGGGAATTTCATGTTATGTCATATTCAGATCACTCGGGATATCAAAAGACATTGACATCGGTTAAGAAGTTCTACGATTGGGAAAATATGAAGAAAGAGGTGGCAGAGTTAATTGCGAGATGCTTGGATTGTTAATAGGTAAAAGTAGAGTGTAAGCATCCAAGTGGGTTATTACAGTCGATTCCAATTCCCGATTGGAAAGGGGAGGTCATTTCCATGGATTTCATTACGGGTTTGCCAAGGACATTTGGACAACATGATTCTATCATGGTTGTGGTTGAAAAGTTGACAAAGGTAGCTCACTTCATTCCAGTGAAGTTGACGAATTCAACTAGTGAATTAACATAGGTCTTCATCAGAGATATAGTGAGGTTGCACGATGTTCCAAAGAACATTGTGTCAGATAGAGATGCGAAGTTCACTTCTAGATTCTGGAAGGAGTTATTTGTAAGTTTGGGTACAAAATTGGCCTTTAGTACAACTTATCATTCGCAGACAGATGAACAAATAGAGAGGATTAACAAAATTTTGAGGACATGTTGAGAATGTATGTTATGCATTAGCAATGAAAGTGGGAAGAGTATCTTCCACTGGTGGAGTTTGCGTATAACAATGGGTATCAGAAATATTTGAAGATGAGTATGTTTGAGGCACTTTACAGGAAGAGTTGTAATACTCCTACTAGTTGGAGTGATCTAGTGAATAAGGTATGGATTAGAACATACATGTTGGCCTAGATGGAGCGGGAAATGCAGGTAATCAAGAATAATCTAAAGGTAGCACATGACAAGTAGAAGAGATATTCAAATCAACACAAGGTGTTTAAGGAGTTTTAGGTTAGGGAATAGGGGTACTTGCACATCAAGCCCAAGAAGAGCTCCTTGAGGATTGGATCATGTGCCAAGTTGGCACCTCGGTATTGTGGGCCTTTTGAGATCCTTTAGAGGATTAGACCAGTAGCTTACCAACTTGCACTACCTTCGACAATGAAATCCCATGATGTTTTCCATGTTTCATTGCTTAAAAAGTATGTGAAAGATGTTGATCATGTGATTGAATGGTTTGTATTGCATGTGCAGCCAAAATGGTAATGTCAGTTGGAACCTCAGTGCATTTTGCAATGAAAGATGCTCATGCTTTGGAATTGAGCAATCAAGCAAGTTAAAGAGCAATGGAAGCACTTTGGGCCCGATGAAGCTGCATAGGAGATGGCTAATTAGATGCAGGCTATGTATCGTTCTCTATTCACTAGTTGAGCAGATGTGTTTTGATATATGTTTCGATGTTGTATTTTGGTTATGTCTATATATGCACATGTTGTAAATATTGCATAAAGCTGTGTTATAAAACTCTAATAAGCGGTATGGTGTTCATGATATGTTGGTTATGTTTTTAGTAGATGAATATGGTGTAAATGTTGCATCGAGTTGTGTTATAAAGCTCCATAGGCAACATGTGTTTGTTGGTTTATAAGTGTCATTGAACACCGAGGACGATGTTCCCCAAGTGGGAGGGTTCCGTAACAACCTCGGTTAGAAATCCATGTAATAAAGTTAATAAAGGTAAAATAACACCAAGGTCATGGGACACGTATTCCAAGCTCAATGTTGGGCAAAACATACTAGTGGGTGTTCATTTAGTTTATTATGGCTAAGGAAATTGGCAAAGACTTTGAAAATGAAAAGGGGCATTAATTGACATTTTATTTATGAAAATAAAGGAAAATAGGAGAAAATGAAGGTGAAAGGTCACAGGTTGCATGCGAGGAGGAAAATGAAGGAAAAATAGAGGAATTTGAAGAAAATAGAGGCCTTAATGATAAAAAGGCTTATGAGGATCAGTTCACAACCTTTTGTCAATTTTAACTTGGGCCTCTCTCTTTATTTTCTCTCTCATACTCCTGCACACTTAGAGAATCTTGGGAGCACTCTAGCATTGGAGAAAGGAAGGCAGAGGAAGGACAAGAAAGCAAAGGAAAACAAAGATCAAGCAAGGAAGAGTTGGATCAAGCGGTTATAACGAGATTACTTGCAGGTATTGAGTTGCATGTATGATTTGCTTGCTAGTTTTGACATGCATGATACATGCATGTGTGTATTTGGTTCTCTTGTTGTCATTGGCATGGGTTTTGCTAGGTGTGACAGTGGTTTCAACTTTGTATTGCCATTTCCGGATAACCATGGTGTGATGGGGTTTTGTTACTTGGTTGAGCTTTGGGTTGTTAGATGATTTTGGAACCAGGTGAGGTGGTCTCAAGAAAATTCCCAAGGGCCTAGGAACCCCTTAACTAGTAATGACAGGATTACAGTAAAGCCTAAGGGTGGAGACGTGAAAATTCCTCAAGGTATTGATGAAAAATATGTAGGCATCCAAGATTGTTTAGGGCCTAGTGATCCCTTGACTGGTTTTTGCGGGATTGCAGTAAATCTTGGTAGGGTATGTTTTTGTTTGGGCCTAGGAATCCCTTGACTGACAATGGTGGGATTGCGATAAAGCCTGGTTGTATAGGTGAGGGTTTCGGGCCTAGGATTCCCTTGACCGATTTTGGTAGGATTGCGGTAAATCCTTAGGAAGCCTTGGTTGTTTTGTTGTGAGTCCCACATTCGTGCTTGGAATATGGCACGGGGGTGATTGGCTGAAAGAAAGATTTGGTTTAGCCCAATCTATGGTAGGGTGGCACGTGGAAGTACCTGACTTGGTTGGATTTACTAATGCTAATAAGAGCTTTTTTCATCTTACACTTCATGAGTAAATGTACTTGTTATGATGTGGTTTTGATGATTGTTCTATCATTGTTATTATTGTGGTTATATGCTGGTTATAAGCATGGTTTTATGACACATTCTAGTTATGGCTCTTATCATGTTTTGATTGGTAAATGATTGGTCATTGAAGGCATGACCTAATAGATGTTATTGCAGTTATTACGAGAAGGCATTAGACCTTCTTGACAATTCTCAGATAAGTATGAGACCCCTATGTTTAGATATTTAATTATGACCTGTAGATTACATGCTCACTATGCGTTTGACAGAATGCCTATCATGGTTAGGCCTTGTTAGGTCAAGTTCTTGCCTAAGTTTTGCATTATTGGCTTTGTCCTTATGTCATTCATCATTCTGGAAAGTTCTATCAAGTTTTGGGCAAAGGTATGGATACTAGCCCTAAAAAATGGCTCAAATCTTGGGGTTGCATGCACATAACTGGGTAATTTAGACTGCAGTTGCTGGGAGGTAGGGTTATGCATGCGACTGGATGCTTGCAGTTGCTGGCTTTCCTTGTTATGCAAACGACTGGGAGTTCAGGTCAATGAAAAATCAATCTAGCTCAAGGTCTGGGCACTTGGAGTGGTTATTTAGCTCCTGGGAGTCCTATAGCTTACGAGGGAGGTCAATAAAGTTCCAGTTTGTCGATTCCACTTCCTTAACTGTACCTAAGAGGTTGAATCATATCATAGTAACTATTCGTCACATATTTACCCTGGTGGACTGATAAACTTGGGTAAGTGTGGGAGGAGGGTGTTAGAGGGACACTTGGAGCAAGGTCTGAATGATAATGAAATAGTTCATTTTGAGCTTTTATTTTGAATTGTATTTTTATGAATTTCATAGTGTGCGATTTAATGTACTATTTTTCCTTTGCACTGATTTCTTTCAATTAGTTTAATTAATTAAAATAAATCCTATTGTCAATATAGCAAGTGTTGATATATAATAATATCATCACTTTGTTCTATGGAGGCAAGGCCCACTATAATAGAACAAAATGTTGCATAATTTAGATATATTATTTAATTCCTTGTTGTGCAAGTTAATTTATTTTAACTATTTTTAAATGTTTGTATTTTGGATTGGGTTGCAATCATGACGATGAATAAATGTGCTCAACACGATGATTAAATTTGTTGGTCAAAGTAGAGACAAGGATCATCTTCGCAAGGATTAGTCATTTTTTTTTGCCTGTGTGATTTACTTTTTGCAAGCGTGAATTTACTTTCCCGCAAGTCTGATTTTAATTTCTTATAAGTGTGCTGTTTACTTTCTTGCAAAGCGTGGATTTGATTGCAAGTATGGTTGGGACTTTAGAGTCCATGGAAAAGCTTGTAAGCTGTTTACATTTCCTCCACAAAATAATCATTGATACTACAACTGTAAACCAAACCAATGAAAGTAGAAAGTGCGATCTGCATGTACAATGCATGGTAACTTGCAAGTTCCATACAAACCCCAAGTTGAGAATTAAATGCACAGTCTCTTGGTTGTCATTTTGAGCAATTAAAAAGGTAATTAAAAGACCTATCAATTCCTATAACCAAGGGTTTTTTCCAAGGATAGTTCTAATATGCTTTTCTTTTTTCAAAGACTTGGGGAAACTAATGGGATTTCTTTAGGGATATTATTTGAGACCCAATTATCTCCCATTAAAGATAGAAATGGATTTGTAATGTGACCTTTGTCTTCCTTGAACACGGGTTTGTCCAACTCACCCTATACTATTCCCCATCTTTGTTGATTTTCTTCATCTCTGTCAATGAGGTAGGATTTCCCTAATTTCCCCACAAATTCTATCAATGTTTCTTATTGTGCTAGGTCTTCATTTGAAAGTTCTTTTGCTTCTAGCTTCTCTTAGTCTTTCTTTCCTACCCCTTTAATAATAGTCCAATTTTTGTTTATTTCCAAAGACTTTCCTTCTTGATTCTCTTGCATCAATCTTGAGATCTTTTTCCATTATTTTTTCGCATTAAATTTATATATATGACATAACTGAAATTTGAAGGGGATCTTCTAATAATCCATTAATTAGATGCATTTCCACTTCTTGAATTCAACTTCAACTTTTGTTGGGAGCCTCTCTTGCATGACCATTTCCATTAGGATTTTAGTTAACTTTTTGTTGATTTTAGATAATGTATTAACTCACATGTCCTTGAAAGTTCCAAGGAGATTACCTATTACTTTCAAATTCCATTTGTTGCATATTTACAGGGGAAGACTTGATAACTCAACATGGAATGGTTGAGAAACCTTCAATTCCTATCTAGAATTAAAGCATGGTGTCCATCTCTTCAATGACAAAATTGAAGGTCCCCATTACCATATCCCTTTAGAATATTCTCTTTGTCATCTCTAGACTATAATTCAAAGCCTAGGCATCCTCTTATGAGGACATGAAACATTGACACATACCCAAGCTACCCTTTCCATATTGATTCCATCCCATATATAATGATTTACTTGAAACTAACCGAACAAAGAGCCTAGTCATTTCTGTTTTTCTTCAAGTTTGGACATCCTCCATTGCTACTCTTCTTCCAATACCAACTTTACTCTTTCCTTACAAGCTTAAACACATTTCTTCCTTTTTAACTCTAGTTTGCGCTTGCTTATTTACGTCTTTTGAATCTAATGAACCTCATGACATTTTAATCAGGCTTAAGATTCCCAAGTCACTTCCGTCTTCGAATCGTGCTTGTCCATAAAACTTAAGGACCGACTTAACTCTAATGGAAAGAGGGTTAATCTTAATGAAAATCCAATCTGCAATTGTTTTTGTTACTCCAAGGATTTGCAAATATAGCGGATTTACTTTCATTCAAATTTTTCTAAACCTATGAATGCTTCACTCTAGAGATTTCATTACTAACTTACATTTCATTAATCGAGAAAGCATCAATTTCATCCTTTACCTCTTTTGAGGTACACTGTACATTGGTATCTATAAAGGTGACAAAACTAAATGTGAACTTCCATCTTTATTCGTTTGCCGAGGGATTATGCAAAAATAATAAGATATGGAGTGATTTATCTCCTTCAAAATACACCCTTCTCAACTAGTGCACATCTTATAAATGGATTATCATCCTTCTCATTGTTAAACTCGAATCTATAAGCTTTATTGTAACCCTAATTGTATCCCAACAACTAATAAATTCATCTCTCTCGTTTATGAATTCTACTCGGCCCCCCTCCATCACGACGTCTTTTTGAGATAATGATATTTAATATATTTTTTAGAAATGAAAACCATTTAATTTAAATTGGAGGGCCACGAGGCTTCCTCCATTTAGTTGTACGTTGTAAACAAATTACTTGAAGAATCCCCTTCCGTACATGTTTAACATGACGTGTGGTTTTGAAGGCATATTTGATATTTGTGATGTTGAGTCTCAAATGTTACTCATAAAAAGATATACCATTCAAAACTCGTGGTTAGGTTAACTAAACAAACTAGAATTCTCCAGAAAAGCCCAACCCAAAACAGTGACGACAGAATCTTTATTTTTAGGTTATAATCTAGCGTTCATTTATTTGGCAGTGTTCAGCTCAGGGAAAAATCCTATACAATTCGGAGTGTATACGGGCCTGGCTGGTCCGCAGGAGAATCGGAGGTCGAGGAATTTGATCCCATCATCGTCAGCATAACGATGGCGACCACAACTCTGGTACAGTTTTCTCTGCAAATTCCTATTTCGAAGCAAGTAGAGCATAAACCCTTTTCTCTGCCCTTGAGGTCTCTTTCTGCGTCTACAGCAATACACAGATCCACTTACGCCTCAAATTTCGTAATTAGAACCCCCCAAATTCCAAGACATGGAATTAGGTCTAGGGTTTTAAGTTGCATGGCGACATTGAAACCCCATGGAACAACCACAACCACAAGCACAGTGTCTTCAAACTCAACTTCAGTGTCTATGGCATTGGCCGTTGCAGCTGTTATTTCTGGTTCCATATTGAGGGCAGCCCAGGTCATGGCAGAGAGAATTTCATTCGCACGCATAAGCCCTAGCCTTCTTCAAGAATTAGCCGCCTTGCAGAATATCAAGGGTTCTGAGCTGCTCTGTCAGACTGGGCCTCTGTTCTTTGCTGTAGTTACCAGTAGCAGCGGCAGGGTCGTACACACTCCTCTCACCGTCGTGGCCGCTGGCATAGTGAAGTGGCTGGAGCTGTACAGCGGTGTTCTTACGGTGAGAATTATGCTCAGCTGGTTCCCCAATATTCCATGGGACCGTCAACCTCTTTCTGCTATCAGGGACATGTGTGATCCTTACTTGAATCTCTTCAGGAATATTATACCACCTATTCGCAATGCTCTGGATGTGAGCCCTATTCTGGCCTTCATGGTGATAGGGACTTTGATGTCAATTCTCAGAGTCGGCGTGGGGTATGGTACCTAGGTACCTATGCACCTGTGTGTTTAAAACTGACTATGCGTGCCTACTATTATTCCAACGCCAGTACAAATCTGGCATAGATGTAATAGATAAAATATGGCTTCATTTTTAATTATATTCTGGTTTGCATTATTTCATAATCATCGCAAATCAGTTATTTGTTATTGTGGATCAACTGCCATCTCTTTTGTTTCAGCTGGCTCAGAGTTTAAGCTTCATAGCTTGACCATGTCTGTATTTACACTCAGGCAGACTAATGTTTTTTCCTATTTCCACATTCTTAAATTCCATATAATGGGTTAAAATGTTGTTTGAAACGAAAATAGCTTGTTACAATGTATAATTACAGCTATGCTTCATTTACTGTGTCCTATTGTATTTCTATCTGCCAAAAAATGTTATGTAGTTCTAGACTCGACAGGCATGATTATTTTGAAATATTAGATTGGTTTAACATCTGGGCGTATGCATTCAAATTTAAAACCCTACATTTTATTTATATGAAAACCTTTATTTATTTTTCCGTCAACCCTAATGTGGAACCAGACAGCGAGTCTGGAAACTCAGAAGTTACGGATGGACTCACTAATTTGGTTCTTGTCTATTCCCAATTACCATAATCGGTTAGAAGTTGAGGTAATACTAGATTCGCCACGTTATGCATTAAATCCTCTTTTGCTGATCTTTGTAATGACCACATAATGTTGTTTTTCTTGACTACTTGATATGTAGGGATTTTCCGAAGCTTTAACAATTTTCGGATGATGACAAATGGAGAGAAAACAAAATTAGGGACTGATATAAGGATATATTTTGGAGTCGAGTAATCTCTCTTGGTCAGCGTAGTGCAAAAAGGCGGGAGAAAAGCATATTATTTGAACTGCAATTGTCTATGCAAAAACGTTAAAAATGGAGAGGACAGTTGACGGGGCCTTAAACTTGCACCTTGTTTCCTGGAACCCTCTCTACTGACCACCGCCCTGTCGCTTCAAATGATTGATATTACGATGCCAGGAAAGATATTGGAATATGATTTATCTGATTCAGTTATCTGAAACAACTTTGTTGGTGTCTACTTTACATTTGTATCCAAGAGAATGAAGCAAAAGTGCTTCGAAATAAACATTGACAATTTGATTACGATATCATAGAAACCGTCTTCCATATTCTATCTTGCTTGACTATGTAACCTCTGCACACTCTTTCTACATTAGCTTTCAAGACCTATCTGATACAAATTTAAAATTGATTCGCAGTAGAAGCTTACCTACCATTTTCATAAATTTTGGCTTTAAATTTTCTTAAACTTTCCTATCACTTGCCTTCAATCTAATTGCATCGTCTTGTTTAGTGTTTTTCCACTTTCCTAATTTCATTAACTTTGCAAAACAGTCATTGAATGAGGTGTCGTCTTCAAGAGATTTGGAACACAAAGTTTGGCTTCACGTTGTAGTCCAAGAATGGAAACTGCCTGAATAGTTTTTCATTTTAAATCAAATGAGAAAATTCTGTCCACTATGCTGTCATTTTCAAGAGATTCAGAATATAAAGTTCTTATTCATCGTTGGATACTTTCTTCATTTTTTAGTCCAAGAATAGAAACTTCACAAAGTTTGTCTATGAGTTTTCTCAGGGTTGTAACGGTTATTTTTTTTACAAGGAGCATATATGTTTCTACTTTCCCTTGAAACACAATTCCTGTTGAGAGAATTCAGATGAGTGAGTGTTGCCTATTCAGGCAGATTTGCATGTGGATGTTGATGAGCGCAGTTGATGAACTATGAAATTTTTCGTGTGGTTGTGTTGTTAATATTTTGGGAACCATTTACAGTGAATGACTGTAACTGTTGATGCGCGCAATTGATGAGCTATTAAATTTGTGGCTTGCTTGTGCTGTTAATATATTGGGAAATATTGACAGTGATGTTTTGGAATGATTTGGTACTGCTTGAATTCCTTTTTCACCTCAATACATGGTGGTTCAGAGCATAAGCTGTGAAGAAATTTGCTTATTGGAATTTCACTCACAGTCAGAAGTGCAGCACCTGGATTCTGAATTCAAATGCACTTATTTATATGAAAATCAAGATGAATATAGCTCAAGAAAGTATTTTCGGTAAAGCCACATTCAAAAGAATTTCATCGAAGCGTTTCAAATATACCTGTGACATGCTTCCTTCTCTTCCACAAAAAGGGGCTTCAATAGATGCTGTTGTTGCACTTCGTTTTAGTTTCACCTGATATAAAGAAAACTGTAATATTTGCATTAACATGTGACTCTCCAGTCTCCAGAACTCAGATATTTTTTAGGATAACATATTCAGATTTTCAAAACACTATAACAAATTTCCCGTTTCTCATGGAGAGGAAACAATAAATAATTTTCAAGATACCCTTCATTGTCTTAAGATAAATCCTTGCTTCCTCTAGCTTGTGATCTGCCAAAATTGACCTTCTCATCTTCATGTTTTTCTAGTATTGTGCCATACCATTGAAATTAGGAGCTGGCTCTTTCTGTATGTCACTACTTTTTACTGTTTGACCTGTTACCACTCAAACCAGCAGGGGAACTAAGGGGTTCCTAAGGGGGCAACTGCTAGGTTAAGGGCAACGGTGGAGACTTAGCACACTGTCACCACAGCTAAGTCTCCCTGCTCTTTACGGACTTTCACTAATGGGAGGAGTCCTTGTAGTGTAGGGATTCACTTGTAGAGTATATATCAATGGATAGGTGAGAAGATCCTGAAAACCTTTTCCCAAGGATGGAGTGAAGAATGGAGCTTGCTTGCTCTTTAAGCAAGGGACTTAGTCCACCAAGGATAAGGGGTGAGGATTGGAGGGTTGAGGGAGAAAGGATAGGTTTATGAACAAGTTTCACAATGCTTATAATCCTTGGGAAACTTGGATTCCCACATGGTCCTCGACAAATAGTCTTTATTGAAAAGTGGGATCACAAGGGGCCAAGTGGACCCAGACCAGGTTCAGGGATGGAATGTAGCAACTAATGATGTTCCTATCTTGGACAAGGTGAGGGGAAATGACCCAAACAAGAATACTTATTCAAAAGGTTGAATTGATCCTATTGAGGTCTAACCTTGGGGATGCCTAAGTACAATTCGATCCTAGAGCTAGGGCTTAAGGTTCTAGGAGATTCCACTGTTAGAATTGCCTCAAATTTGGAGGAGAGGGAGGGGACCCACCAGCGCAATAGCCTATAGGAGATCGAATTTTTTCCTTGGGTCAATTCCCTGTAAATTGATGCCCTAGGTGACCAAATGGGTCTAAACTTGGGGAAAAAGGGGAAAATGGTTGAAAGAGGGTTGAAATGATCACCCTTTTTGAGGGATCAGTGCCTAGTTCACTTGGGGATATGGAGTCAAGGATAATGATGAGTAAGAACTTGGTTTCTTGATCAAGGAGGCCCAAAAAGTCAACTTCGTCCAATGCTGAGAGAAAGAAAAGAAAAGTGACCTTCAAATATTTATACATCAAAGCAAATGATGCAAGGTTCTTGAGATAAATAAATTTGTAGGACATTTCATTCATATAACATTGGCCCATACATTAAATTAGCTAAAACATGCTCAATTCCACATTTCAATAATGCAGCAACTAGCCCTAATTTTAGCAATATGCAGCAACAAGAATAATAGCATTAAAATTTACTTACAACGTTATAGAGTATATCCAACCAGTATTTCGTTTGCTCAATAAAGCTCCAAGACAAGAGAAATAGCCCAAATCCATACATAAAATCCATCCATCTCCAAAAATTATCGACCAAGGGAAAATTGCGAAATTCTCTATGATTATAGAGATCCCAAGTCAAGTGATGATACAAATGAGTGTATCTAACATCAATATATAACCTCCTAAGGAGTTCGAATTAGCCATAGAGATCCCAAGTCAAGTGATGATACAAATGAGTGTATCTAACATCAATATATAGCCTCCTAAGGAGTTCGAATTAGCCTATGGGCTTACATTAGCCCTTAATGATAAAATAATGTGCAAATAAAGCCCCTATTGGTGACAAACCCACCAAACTAGTTCATAAGTGTAAAAATAAGCCTCACAAGGGGCTAAATAATAATATGTGCATGTCGTAGGGCCCGCTAAAGGCTCAATAATATCCTGAAGTGCCATATTAAGGAATAAATTCCTCGGAATATGATGGACAAGGGGGTGGCCCCTTGTTCTCCAAGTAGTAGCCTATGGTGCTCCCATTGGGTATGACGACACATAGATGACCCCATGGGTCTCCATATGAATCAAAGATCCTCTGCAAGGATCTAAGTGGTGGAATGAATGTTGCCATGACATCGTACAAATCTTGGGACACTTGTTAAGAGTGTGGGTGTCACGCTCCCAGGCTGGCGGTAGTCTTTTAACCGCTCTTGGCGAGGTGCGACACCACCGAACACTTTTTTTTTCACCAATACTTATGTTCGTGGACTACGCCTAACCACTTATCCTACTTAGTTTGTGTTTCGCAACCAAGTTTTATTATTGTTTCCTTTATACCAATGAACACCCATACACATTCATTATCAACATCAATTATAAACGAAGAACACAATTGCACAGTATAAAGGGAGGGGCAACTCCCTGAACAATGAGTTTGCCCGAATAATATATTATACAACTTTACAACAGTTACAATGCTTTACAAGTATACTTGGAAACACCAAGTTTCATACTTCGCCAATTTTACAACTTCATCACACCTCCGTGTGATAACCAAGATTTCCTTGCCCAAGTTGGGTGGGCGCGCCCTCACACGAGCTGCCTTCCGCATTTCACAATCGAATCTTGTTTCGTGCACGATGGGCGGGTGACTCCACCAAGTCACCAAGACACCCTTTTCCTATGCACAACCGACTTCACCAACGTTCCATCGTTTTATGTTTACACGACGGGCGGGTGCTCACCTGAGCCACCCAAGAACCCGTGTCAACCTTCACCCGAGCGGCGGGCGACCTCTACCTGCGCCCTCACCCAAAACCGAGACAATGCGTTCTTCCTCGTGTAGCCTCGCCCAAGGTTGGGCGCATCACTGTTCTGCGTCTTCCCTTTTAGTGCTGCGGCTACCCTTTATTCTGCGCACTTCTCCTTGTCGGATGAGCGAAGTTCAAATGAATGAATCCGCTGCACCATCGCATATAATTTATACTATCCTTGGATGGTCGCACCACCCCTTGGCCGATCTCTATTTCATGTTAAACCAACGCCTTTCCATCGCTATTTTGCTTGGTCGGCCCATCGACCAATGCTTGGACAACGATCTTTCCAACGTCGGCTTGTCTTGATGAACGCCCTCGTCCATGCTTATAAATATATGTAACCGCTCCTTACTTGTACGCGCGCTCCAAGTGTTGTTCGGTCGTCTTCGTTAGCTCGCGCGCTCGGTTGTTGGACCAACTCGTTGCCAAGCCTTCGCACTTCCATCGGCGGTGAGTTCTTGGACCGCAGGTCCTTACATCCTCCTCCACCTGAAGTCGTTGTCGTCCTCGACAACATACCATCTTGGTAGCCATCCACCAAGATCAAGATTTCCATATTCGAACAGTCTTATCCATGATATCAACTCCTCCAGATACTGCAAACATCTCTGCAACATATGTAGAACCACATCTCCATCATGTCTCGTCCCTATCCTGTAGTCTTCCATCAGATGCCAACACACTCCTATCATGTGCCAAAATGTAGTCCTGACAACAACATCTCTCTGTACACTGGTACGCCTCATGACTTGAACTAGTCGGGTGATTAGTCCAATTGTCACGCTCAAATCATAAGAATGCACATCCTTATGTCCCCATCAGCCTTTCCCTGACTTCTGCTACATTTTGGACTCATCAAGAATCTGTCCAATTCGCATGCTCAGGTCCATGGAAACTCCATCCCATCTGCAACATGTTCAGCCCATGGCCTTATTGGACAAGAGTGTACAACCTCTCCACTGGTTCATACATCTCCATGTCACAACAACATTTGCACAACATCCTTCGCTTCAGCATTCCCCATAGAATGTCCATGACACCTCTATACATGCTCCTGCATAATGTCCCTGCATAATTGTCATGCTCCATATCTCCAACCTGATGTCCATGACTCTAGTTGTCCATGATGTCCAACCCATGTAGACTCGATCTCAACATTTGGCCATCTGCATCCAAGTCTGCAATTTGTCATAAAGAAGCCTTCTCTCAAGGCCCCTTGCTAAGTTGGTGCAACCCCTCCCAATCAAGGTCCCTCCACCAACCCATCTCCAAGGTTGTCTATAGAGAAAGGAGGGCCAGGAAGTTTCCTCCCTGACTCTCATCCACCCATGTATTAGATTGATGTTGTGTCCTCAAGTATCTGTGCACAGCTTCATCCACCCATGTATCAGATTGATGTTGTGTCCTCAAGTATCTGTGCACAGCCTCAATCTCCTCACATGTACACTCAAGCTCCCTAAGCTTGTCCTTTGTCAACTGAAAGTCGTATATGCCCATAGCATACCTGCAAAAATCCACTATACCAGCCGGATCTCTACCTTCATAATCCTCATCAACCACTGCCTCTGAAGTAGTACTCGGACTCCGTCCTTTCGCAACTCCATTGTGAAGATCATCAGTAGAAGATGTCTCTGTCAAGTGCTTCAAGGTTCGTGAGATTGATCTCCCACTTACTTCATTCTTCCTCGCTCTTGCAACGAAGTCAATCAACTTCCCTTCCTTCGTTGTTTAAGTCATACTCCCAAGTCCTCTTTGCTCCACATTCTCATGCTTCACATTTGGATCTTTGGATACGAAGTCATAGAATTCATCCTCGGTCTATACCCCAAGCAACTCCTTCTATTCATCGGAACCATCATGGTTCTTCCTTCAGCTGTGATCAAGAGAATGTCCTGGTCCACCATTGGTATGGCTTGTGCAAGCCTCATGAAATCTTGCCCCAGCACCATAGAATGATCATCCATGTCCACGATCCTCAAGTCCAACTTTCCAAACCACGATCCCACTCTCACCTGAGTGTTTTCCATCACACCAATAACAGCCTTCATGGTAGAGTTGACTGCTTTGAAAGCACTCCATTCCCTCTCCATCTTTGCTTTCTTCCCAAAAGACTTTGCTGCTTTCCTGCTTAAGAAGCTATGAGTAGCCCCTGTATCCACCAAAGCTGCAAATCTCTTGCCCTTCATGGTCACCTGCACAAAACTCAGCTTCAAGGCATCACCTCCTTCTGTCGGCTTTATCTTGTGTCTCACATCAGCAACCTTCTTCAAGAATTCGGCCTCAGAAGTGTCAATTGGCTTGTGCTCCAACTTGACATTCCTCCTAAGGTACTTCACTTCCTTGCTTGGCTCTTCTAAGCAACTCGATCCTGGTCTAGCTTGACTTCCTTCAAGCTTGTCCTCCATTGCATTCTGCTTAAGTGCACCAACCAAGTACCCATTGACTACTTCCATAGAACTAAGCTTCCGAACATCCTCTGGATTGTCTCGGTAGTGAGTTCCCAGCCTGTCAATGTAGTCGAGCTCTTCTTGCTCAATTACAACGATCTTCTTACCAAGAAGCTTCTTCTTTATCTCTTCCTCAATTTGCTTGATTTCGGCTTCCACCATGGCACTTTTCTTCCTTAACCGGGCTCTTTCATCCAAGAGCTCTTGAAGACCAAGACCACTTCGTCGGATCTCCTCATCAAGTTCCTTGAGTTCAACGTCTGTCGTACTTTTGCATTGGCTCTTGAGTTCTTCAAGTTCCTTCCTTAGTTCTGAACAACTTTCCCGAATCTTCATGTTCTCAGCCTTCATCGAAACCCAGTTAGAACTCCATCGACCCATCTGTTCCAACACTTTGTACCGGAAGACTTCACCTGCATTATGGCTAGACTCACCTGTCGTAGGTTCATCCACCATCTTTGCCTTTCAGCCTTCTCCAAGTTCCCTGCAAAACATGAACCAGCTCTTGTTCCACTTGTATGTGAAACCAACTTCCTTCACCTGCAAGTACTTGCCACCAATTTCCAAGCTTCAACCAGCTTCCTGCACTTCGTCACGAGCAACCCTGCTCTAACACGAGCTCCAACTGAGCTCTGATACCAACTATCACGCCCCCAGGGCGGCGGTAGTTTTTCAACCGCTCTTGGCGAGGTGTGGCACCACCGAACACTTTCTTTTCACCAATACTTATGTTCGTGGACTACGCCTAACCACTTATCCTACTTAGTTTGTGTTTCGCAACCAAGTATTATTAATGTTTCCTTTACACCAATGAACACCCATACACATTCATTATCAACATCAATTATAAACGAAAAACACAGTTGCACAGTATAAAGGGAGGGGCAACTCCCTGAACAATGAGTCTACCCGAATAATATATTATACAACTTTACAATGGTTACAATGCTTTACAAGTATACTTGGAAACACCAAGTTTCATACTTAGTCAATTTTACAACTTCATCACACTTCCGTGTGATAACCAAGATTTCCTTGCCCAAGTCGGGCGGGCGCGCCCTCACACGAGCTACCTTCCGCACTTCACAACCGAATCTTGTTTCGTGCACGACAGGCAGGTGACTCCACCAAGTCACTAAGACACCCTCTTCCTACGCACAACCGGCTTCACCAACGTTCCACCATTTTATGTTTACACGACGGGCGGGCGCTCACCTGAGCCACCCAAGAACTCGTGTCAACCTTCACTTGAGCGGCGGGCGACCTCTACCCGTGCCCTCACCCAAAACCGAGACAATGCGTTCTTCCTCATGTAGCCTCGCCCAAGGTTGGGCGCATCACCGTTCTGCGTCTTCCCTTTTATTGCTGCGGCTACCCTTTATTCTGCGCACTTCTCCTTGTTGGATGAGCGAAGTTCGAATGAATGAATCCGCTCCACCATCGCATATAATTTATACGATCCTTGGATGGTTGCGCCACCCCTTGGCCGACCTCTATTTCATGTTAAACCAATGCCTTTCCATCGGCTATTTTGCTTGGTCGGCCCATCGACCAATGCCCAAACAATGATCTTTCCAACGTCGGCTTGTCTTGATGAACGCCCTCGTCCATGCTTATAAATATATGCAACTGCTCCTTACTTGTACGCGCGCTCCAAGTGTTGTTTGGTTGTCTTCGTTAGCTCGCGCGCTCGATTGTTGGACCAACTCGTCGCCAACGCTTCGCACTTCCATCGGCGGTGAGATCTTAGACCGCAAGTCCTTACAGTGGGGCTCTTGTGGGGGCCTGCTGGGCATAATGTACCAAGCATATCATCATCATCCCAAAAGTGGATCGCTAGTAATCTCTGAGCATCCATGAAGATTCGTGGAGCGCTGTCTGCTGCTGTGGAGGCCCATGGCTCTTTATGCACACCCTATATGTGCCAATGTAGACCTCTAGGGGTTTAGGGAAACCAAACACAAATGGAAACCACCTGTAATCATGCATAAGATCCAATGTGTCCCCTAGGCTTCCAGTACAACCAATCATTAAAAT
The DNA here is from genome assembly GCA_031772625.1 of Pinus tabuliformis. NCBI lineage: Eukaryota > Viridiplantae > Streptophyta > Pinopsida > Pinales > Pinaceae > Pinus > Pinus tabuliformis. Next base: position 156,894,615 of record CM062811.1, on the reverse strand, counting down.
AATAAGATAAAAAGCTTACAAATCATGGATAACAACATGGGCACTTCATAATGGCATGCCCTTCTGTAGTGGGCTTTGGCATGTGCTAGTGTCTCCAAGCTCCAAAGGGGGTTAGACAGGTACCTTATTAGGTGGTTTCAACCCTTAAAGGGGATAGTATATCCAAGTACATCCCTAATGGGGGTGGAAAATGACAAATAAGTGGAATGGAATAGGGAATGAGGGGCAACCTTGGGTCACATAGTGGGGCATAGGGGTAGCTAGATAAGGGGAAGCCCACACCTGGGTATGTAATGTATAGGAGGGAGCAATTGTGGTACATGAGGTGCCCCAACTTTGATTTTTCCACCCTTCTTCATATACCTTTTGCCTTTTATGAATTTCCCTGAATTAATTGCTCAGGGCCCAAAGGGCAAGAGCATGATGTGTAAGATATAGTAGTGATTACCCCCTTTTAAGTAGGGCGGTTTATTGCCCTCCAAGGGTTGGGACAATCATGTGTTCCTGAATGATAGAGGAGGTTCATATAGGGCCTATGGAACCAGGGTGATGGTCAATGATTGGGGTAGAGCTCATGTAAAGGCTTTTTCCCACGTGTTAATTATATTTGTCCTGGCCATCTTTTGCATTTTGTGGTACAATTTCTTGTTAAATGTGGCCATTTATGCTTTTCACTTTTTCTTTTAATTGCTTCAACCTCCGGGGCATCATTCTAGGCTTGACCCAAGGTGGGGGCAAGGGGATAGGGAGGTTAGCCCTATGTGGACCCAGAATGGGAATGTGGATCCAGGTGGGAGAAAAGATGAATGGGAGTATAGTGAGTGGAAAGGGAGTAATATGTGTGGATAAAGGAGCGGGACCACGCACCCAAAGTCGGGGTTTCCCAAGTAGTACCACCCTAGAACCAAGGAGATCCGACAGGACTAAGATCCAATGGTAACAACCAAAAGAGATCAAGGGGACAGGAGCACAAACTAAGTCCTCTCTTTTCGCCAAACCCTCCCATCAATCCATACCCAGAACTATCCATGATAAGTAAACCCAATACTCAATTACCAATGACAAGACATACCTTTAGACTCGGGAGGCCTACCTTCAAACATACGATTAATATAGGTGGGTGAGGGGTCACATCGTTGGCTCAGGTGGTAGAGAAATGGCACAATGAGCGAGTAGGAGGCATCAAGGGGCTGCCGGCTGAAGCTGATCATGGAGAAAAATTTCTCTTGGGGATATCGCCCACAAAGTGGTGGGTAACATGACCTATTCCTGGTAATTTGTCAACATTAATAAACTTTGTTTCCTGATGGTTAAAATCATGTGATTCCTCCTTGGAGGTCACAGGTTCAAATTCAAAGAGTGGTAAGGTATGTACTATGTACACCTCTGTAGACTTAATGAACTTACATTCTAGAGGGAGTCCTTCCCACAAACAAGGGGGTATCATACATTAATTTGGTGTCTGGCTAGGTTGTTACCTTAAAAATAGATTATTATTATTATGTTACCTTATCTAAAACATATAACATAAGATGATAAACTTCCCTATAACATAAGATGATAAACTTCCGATGTGGTATCATGTTAACTCTGTTCAGTGAACTATATTATCTTGTTTTAGGAGGTACACTCTTGATAAATGGTTTTCTTGCAATCCAGCATGGATTAAAAGCCACAGATATATCTTTCTCTGATGGGTGACAACTTTTTTAGAAAACAATAACATTAGTGCAAGAGTGCATGATTGAGAGTATTGAGTTCAAGTTTGGATTGAAATGCCTGGATCTGTTGCGTACTCTAAGTTTACGTGCATGGTCAAGTTTTAATATCTTTTACTACTGAGTCTAGTTGTTGATACCCATAGAGGGCAACTTGCCACCTGGGGTGTGGTAAGAGATGGAGACACAGGTACAAGAGCAATCTTATATCGGAACTCATTCAAGTGACATGAAAGGTATGAGGGTGGAAAATGATTGTGAGTTAAGCTATCAACAGCCAAATCTTTGAAATGACAAGCCATGAGTGTTATCGCTGCCAGTTTTACCTTGGGGAGTTGGAGCCACTCTCAATAGCACATATAACATGAAGCAAGAGGAGCAAACCACAGCCATAGTGAACTTAAAGCCTCTGTTATAAGGGGCTACATTCCTTATATTGGATGTATTGATACATGATGTGATCTTCCATAGTAGTAGAGACCCGTTAAATATGTTGTTGGAGTTTTGTTGTCAAAAGTTTACATCTGGTCTGTCTTCTAGTTTTATCTTTTGCTATGTATAGGATTCTTATGCCCGTTGCCATGGATGTTGAGTCTACACAGAAAAGAAAGGTAGTTAGTTAGCATGGAAATCGATATCATCAATGAAAGAGAGAGAAGTGCTAAAGTTTTCCATAGTAGAACCCCATTAAATATTTTGTCCAAAGCTTGGAGCAGGTTGGTCTTATAGCTTTGTTTTTGCTCCGTGTGGGATTTTTATGTTCATAGTGATGGATGCGGAGACTACACCTATGATAAAGGTGGTAGGTTTCTTTGAAGGAGAGAGGAGTAAGGGTGAAAAGCGAATAGCTTCTTGAGAAAATTGTTAGGAGGAAATTTGAAAGAGCGTTGGGTGTTTCTATTGGGCAATTTGGCAATAAAATTAAGGGAAGTGGGTGCTTCAGATACATTGATTTAGATAAAAGACATGAATAAGCTTTGAAAATTTGACACTTGACCCTTGTCTGAGATCAAATTGATAGTTGGCAAAGGGCAGGCAAAGCCTTGAGGAAGAGGTGCAGTGCTTAGGATGGTGAATTGCCTTCCTGGTATTGCTAAGAAAACACTGTTTCTACATCATGTAGTAAATGCAACCCATGTTCATGCAACAATTGAAACAAATAATGGAAATAAGTAGTGTGAAGCAACAAAAGTTTAGCTTGCAACTGGAAAGGATGGTGAGTGTACACTAAAACACGTGAAAAACTCAAGAGGCATATGAATGTAAAGAAAATAAACTAAACAAGGTAAATCTTCCTCAAAAAAGTTAGGTGCAAATTGTGAGATCTCAAAAGGTTCATCACAGTAATTACCTTATTCTTCCAAAGAGGAATTTGTAGAGGCCTATGTTAGACCCAACCAAAGCAGGAAAAAAATGAGAATATTAAATTAACATGACCAGGATATTAAATTAACATGACCAGGACTTCCGAAAAAATGATTCATCCTCCAACTTTTCAAGAGCTTGATGTCACTGAAGAAAATATATTTATTAAGGTAGTTATCATTAAAGTTTTTATAACCGGACCAGGATTGAAATCGGTTTGCCCCAGAATTATGAGCTAGACCAGAACCAGTTAAATAATTGATATAAAAACCAGTGAAATAAAAAATGCATAAAGTTTTCAAAGTTATTGGAAAATATATATTTATAGACATCAATTTAAATCCAAACAATTAGACATCAAATACGCATAGTTTGCTCATTTATATTACATGTAAGGGTGCAAATAGGAAAATTACATTGAGAAATAAATTTTGAGAGACATTTAATTTTTTTGCGATAAATTACATAACATTTGAGTCTCTAAATTGTTAAAAATTAGGAAAACAGAAATGCACATGATACTAGAGTCACCATACACAAATCACATGAAAACAGTTTATAATGGAGAAACCATTGCGGGAAAACTACACTCCTACAAATATCAGGCTTTATTATTGTGCCACAGATGATGGTTACAGTGAGGATAAAGAGTCCCATACATAGTAATTAGCTCAAGGCTAATTATCACATATTGTGGCTAGCTAAGTCACCTTCTAACTACCATATTTACAAGGAACCACTAAGCCCACCATGTAACCACCACATTTATGAAAGGGCGTCAAGGCCTCACGTGAAGGACACTTAATGTTCATTAAGTCAAGATTACAATAAATTCATAGTGGAGCATTAGTTTCTCCAAGAGAAGCCTTGTGGGGATATCCAATGGGTGCTTCCCAACATTTGTGGATGGAAGCCCTAGTAAACCCAGGGGGGATTCAAATTGGGCACTTGCTGGCACAGAACTAGCCCAAATGCCCAGCAACACTGGTGACTAGTTGAGCTAACCCTTTGGTCATATGTGGAGAAATAATTACACCAATACCCCTCTTGACTTGTGGTGTGAGCAACACCTCCTAATGTTGCTCCTTAATCCCAAGTGAAGTCTAAAACTTGATAAACTTGGCCTTTGTCATAAGTTTGGTGAAGGTGTCAACAATTTGGTACTTAGTGCAACAATACTCCATCTGAATAGTTTGATAATGTATTAGTGACTGACTATAGTGCTAATGGATGGCACTATGCTTGATCTTTGAATGATTCATTGGATGGTGAGCAATTTGAATGGCATTCTAGTTATCACATCCAAGTGACATCCACTGCTCTTGATGAAGTCCAACGCTCCAAACTGCTCCAAAAGTGTCCAAATCCATACAAATTCTTGCCAGCGTGTGACAGTTGCTTAGTACTCAACCTTGGTGGAAGAAAAGAAGTTTGTAGACTGCTTGTCACGGTTGTTTTTCCACAATCCTGGTTTTTGAGATAGAATCTTAAATCTCTGACGCTACCGAACAGAGAGTCATAACGAAGTTATTTTGCACAGCAAAATATAAACAACACTAAATTTACTAGTGCACAAAATATACACAACTTTTTACACAAATTATGTACGATAACCCAACTTCGTTATATTAATCCAACTGAATAATACAAAAGTCTAGGGCTCCTGTTACAGGGATAATGGCCCTCAAATAACCACTAGTACAAGAATACAAAATTGAGGCTTGGTGTTAGTCCATCGACAACCAATCTGTGCTCAACAAGATACTATGACCATTTGGCTGATGTAGCGCGCTCTCTCAACTTCTCTTGGTTGTACCTTGTACCTGTCCGCTGCTTCGGCTCTCGATCTGTAGAACCTGCCTTTATCAATGCTGCAAGTCCATTTGGCCACTAAATCTCAGCTCTCCAATTTTCTCACTAGTTGTGCCTTAGTCCATTAAGGGCACAACACATCGAGACCCCTGTTGAGTTGTTCACAGCTTCGTTTCTGAACAACTCACAACTGCCCATTGCTGCTCCTCAGCTACTCAAGGATATCAACTTGCTATAGTTTTTCTATGCTGCTCCAACGAAGACTAACATAAGGCACGGAGCACTGCCACCTATCACTGCAAGATGCCCATCTCTCACAATGAACATGAGCTAGGAGGACTGACTGCCCATAGTCTGTTGTAGATGCCCTTCTCCACAAGACAAGTCTGGGGCTGCACACATTGCTCCTGGTTGATCAAACCCATGAGCTTAACAACTACCACTCTAGCAACCACCTAAGTCCATGAAGATGGTGCACACCGGGCTCCAACTTGGGCACTAACACACTGTCCTCCAACAAACCATAAATGCCCAATCCACTGTCTACACTTGGTCCACTTTCACGCTGCCTTCAAATAGATCACTAGTGACCAATCCTTGTTGTAGCATCTACTCCTGGTTAGGGCATCCAACACCTAGGACACCATCCACTAGCGTCAATTCAACCTTAACACATCAATACAATACATAACTGGCCCTGCGCAACTTCTGCATCACTATAGTGCAGTCTCAACCCCCACTCACGCTGCCTACACTCGTGTGTTCCTGCACTCGCTCATTCTTGCACTCGTGTTCCTACACTCGCTCTACTTGCACTCGCACAACCTTTCTTGATGTGTAGACTATGAAAGGTGCTTCTTGGATGTGTGAAATGAGGTCTACCTTACCTCTTATTTATACATGTCTCATGTGGCAACGTCTAGCTCTAAATGGCACGTCCTCAAGCCAAGACTGACTTGTCCTTTGTGCCACAAACCCACACATTTAACTTCAAAAATTCATATCTTCACTTAGACAACTCAGATTTTGATGATTTTCGATGTGTCCGGTTTGTCTCATTGTCCTCTATCATCTCCATCCATCACATGTCAAATTCTCTCAATGGTTTTGGTCCCAACATTGATGGGTATAAAACACCAAGCTTGGGTTTCAAGCCCACAAGCCACGCTTGTGTGCCAACTCCTCCACAACCCTTAAGCCTAGGGTTTGGAGTACCTCCCATGCTACAAATCTCAACACTCCCTCTTAGCGAGGGAGCTACTTCCAACACTAGGAAGTCTCCATCAATACCGACGACACTAGCCCATTTGGCGTCCATCATTGCAACATACTCTGTAGAATGAACCCTGCAATCTCGGTAGTGTCTCTGCCTCATAACATCTGAACCTGAAGATCCCAAACCTCCACAGGGCTGCTCCCTCTGAGGCTGGATTCCCTGTGAGCCTACACAATCTCTACTGGCTCAGTCCTGCAAACACTCAAGAAATCATCCTCCTGGATCAAATGCCACGTGAAAATCCCTCCAATCTTGGATATGCAACATCATGATCCAATGAAGACTCTAACCTGCCAATTTGTAGTCCATCATGTTGAAAATGCAATAAGAAATTCCTAATTTAATTTTGTCCTTGAATTAAATTGGGAATAAAATTGTAATTCCACATCTCATGACAATTTGTATTAGTTAACTAAGTCAATTCGACTTAGTTGGCTCAGTTAATTCGAGTTGAGGGTCTAACTAGAGTCAAGTAGAGTGTCTCCTCTATTATAGGAGCCCTGGTTGAGTTTATTTTGAGTTGTAATTAATTAATTCAGTTAAACTAGTTCCAATTGTTGGAGGAACTAGTGGGAGGTCTAGTAGTGTGGTGCTGCCTGCAGTGGAGTGTGTTGTTGCTTGCGGTGATCAACCAGTAAACTGATGATTCACTCATAAATAATTCATGCATGTCAAATCTGAGAAAGACTCAGTGGAGATTGGAGTTCAGGGACCGTGTACTATCAGTTGTGTAATCATTTGAATTGTACAAGTGGTGCATGCAGTCAGAGGAAGGCTTATGAGGATTGCGCAATTCATATTGAGGAATTTCCCTAATTAATAGGTTGCTAATTCCCAAGGAAACAACGCAAGGAAATTGGGACTCGGGCAAACGGAAAATTGGTTAAGTATTGGCCTGGGCTTGTCTAGAAGCAGTGAGACAGATAGAGATAGTGCAAAGGTTGCTCGGGCTCGAGGAAAGCATTGTAATCCCATATTTTCTGACTAATGCAATATATAAATAGCAGGGGTTTTTAGCTGTGGCTTTCCCTAAGAAATCATTGTGTAATGTGTTGATTGAATTCTTTCTCTTGTATGCTTCGTGATTACGCGACTGTTTAATTGTTTCCGCTGATGAGTAGAGTAGATTAAAGTCTATTGGTTTAGTAAATTACAATTACCAGATTGAATCTACAAGGAATTTCTACATGGTATCATAGCAGAAATCACTTTAGTAGAGGAGAATACGAGTTTGTCTTTTGCAGGTGAAATCAAATTTGTAGTATCATACTTCAGAGCCAACAGGATGTCATTCTATGGATTGAGACTCGAATATGCCCTTAAGGGTAGTTCGAACTATATTGCTTGGAAGGACAGGATGGAGGCAGTGTTGGAAGACAACGGGCTTAAGGAATTCATAGACAAAGATATTCCTAAGCCTCCAATAGCTGATGCTCAAGATTTGGCAGAGTGGAGAAAATGTGTGGCAAAGGCGAGAAGGATTATCCTAGAAGGAGTTCGAGATCATATTTTCTCGAACTTCCATGGTAAGGAGACTTCATATGCGATGTGGAAGGCCTTGACATACCTGTTTCAAAACAACAGTGACCACATGAAGCTGGCACTGAAGGACAAGCTCAAAAAAATCAAGATGGAGAAGGGCGACACAATACCAAAGTACTTGACCAAGTTCACCCAATGTCGGGATGAACTTGGAAGTGTTGGTGTGACAGTTGCCGAAGATGATCTGGTTAGCGTATCACTTCTAGGCCTTCCCAAGAGCTGAGAAAGCTACCAGGACTCACTAAATGGGAGGGAGAAGCTACCAGATTGGGAGCGTTTGTGGTCCGACTTGGTGCAAGAAGAGATTCGGCGGAACACCAAAGATGGATCCTCATCCAAACATGATGATGAGAAGAACTATGCGTTAGCCGGAAAGGCGAAGAAAGGGAAAGGGGAGTCAACCCATTCCAAATTAGATTCCAGTCAGGGTGACAAGAAGAAGGACATGTCGAAGATTAAATGTTTTCACTGTCACGAGCTGGGACATTGTGCCATGAAGTGTCTGCACAAGAAGGCTGACAAGAAGCCCTCAAGAGGAGTGGCAGGTGAAGCTCTTGCTTCACAATTCGAGCTAGATTTCACCCTCATCGCTTGCATGGTGACATCAGTGATGGGTAGTGTGTGGTATCTGGATAGTGGAGCCTCATTCCATATGACCGAAAACAAAGAGTTCTTCAGTGACTTGGAGGAGAAGGACCTCCAGATGCACATCGAAATGGGAGATGATGGGAGGTATAGTGCGACCGACATCGGTACTATTACCTTTCAGAGGGAGTCTGGTTCTCCTCTCACATTAAAAGATGTCATGTATGTTCCAAGTTTGAAGAAGAATTTGGTTTCAGTTTCCATGTTGGAGGACTGTGGCTACGATGTGATATTTAGCAAAGGAAAGGCTTTCCTTCGTCACATAGCCTCAGGACAAGTGAAGCGGATCGGGGTTCGGGTGAAGAACCTCTACAAATTGGATGTAGAAGACTATGCTGCTTTGAGCACAAAAGCAAAGAAGGTGCAGAGTTGAGACATCGGTAAGGTGCAGAACACTATGCTGCTTTGAGCATAAAAGCAAAGGAGGTGCAGAGTTGAGACATCGGTGAGTTGTGGCATAGAAGATTGGGTCACTTGCACCACAAAGCTTTGAATATCATGAAACAAATTTCTACAGGACTTCCCAAGGGTACATTAGAGCAAAGAGACACACGCAAAGGGTGTACATTAGGGAAGTACACCAAAGCTACCTTTCATGATAAAGACAGTAGAGCGCAAGTGATCCTTTGAAAGAGTTCACTCAAATGTGTGTGGACCGTTCTCGACAACCTCCATGGCAAAGCACAGGTATTATGTAATATTTGTAGATGATTTTTCTCGAAGTGATGGATTTTCTTCATGCAGAAGAAAGATCAGACGTTCACTAAATTTTGTGAATTTAAAGCACTTGTGGAGAAAGACATTGACAGGAAAGTTAAAGCTCTTAGGAGTGATAACGATGGAGAATGTGTCGCATGAATTCAAGAACTTCTGTGCATCAAAAGACATTCGACGAGAGTTAATAACACCCCATAACCCACAGTAGAATGGGGTGGTTGAAAGGAAGAACAAAAGTATTGTGGGAGCTGCACGGGCGATGTTACATGATCAAGGCCTACCATTGCACTTGTGGGCTGAAGCATGCAACACAACTGTATATGTGCAGAACAGGAGTCCTCATCAGATTCTCGGGATGAGTACACCAGAAGAAGCTTTTTCAGGTAAGAAACCAAATGTGGCACACTTCAAGATCTTTGGTTCATTAGTTTACTATCATGTTATCGAGGATGCAAGGAAAAATCCAGGACCAACAGTTGAGTTGGTCATATTTGTGGGGTACACTAATACACCTCACAACTATCGGTGTACCTGCCATCTCACAGGATGATAGTGGTTCGTAGAGATGTGAAGTTCGATGAAAAGAAGGCCATGAGATGTTCCTTTGAGAGGGAGCTTTAGTTGCATGGAGAAGAGGAGCTTTAAGCTCCAAAGGAAGAACCTCAAGATGATGTGGAGCAGCCACATGCAGAGGAGCAAAGAGTGGAAGCACCCACTAATGCAGAGACTTCCAGAGATGGAAGGAAGCGCACCAGAGAGGCTGACAGATTGATGCATGATGCTAGAGAGAATGTGAGAGCACCCACATCACAATGCACGCAGAGAAGGCCACCAGATCGATATACTGGCTACATGGCTCTGATGAGTGAGAGTGTAGAGATTGAGCCATCCTCATTCGATGAAGCAGTGCAAAAACCAGTATGGGTTGATGCCATGGTTCAAGAGTATGACTCCATTATCAAAAACAATGTTTGGGAAGTGGTCCCAAGTCCAACAGACAAGTCAGTGGTGAGTTCCAGATGGCTTTACAAGGTAAAGCAAGAAATAGGTGGGAGTGTGGAGAAACACAAGGCCAGATTTGTGGCCAGAGGGTTCTCTCAGGTGGAGGGAATTGATTACGCAAAGACCTTTGCTCCAGTAGTAAGGTACTCTTCAATTTGGACTATTCAAAAATCATGAGAAATTTTTCAGTTATGACTACCTCTCATGGAAATGGTCATAGATGAATGACTACTTAACGCAGTTGAATCCCAAAATGATATCTAAAGTAAGGTACTCTTCAATCTGATCTATTCTTGCACTTTCAGTGCAAATGGGATGGAAGATATATTAGACGGATGTGAAGACAACATCCCTCAACAGTGTGATTGAGGAAGATGTGTACATTGAGTAGTCGGGATTTGAGACCTTCAATAGAGAGTCACATGTGTGCGGACTCAATCGAGCGATGTATGGATTGAAACAAGCACCTCGTGCTTGGTACATCGAGATTGACAACTATTTCACCAAGTTGGGCTTCACCAAAAGTGAAGCAGATGCGAACCTTTACCATATTGTGGTTGAAGGTAAATTTTTGATTATAGTATTATATGTCGATGATTTAATTCTAACAGGTGATGAGAAGCTGGTAAAATCTTGCAAAGAGGATCTTGCAAGAGAATTGAAGATGAATGTCTAGGGGCTCATGCATTATTTCCTTGGTATGGAAGTATGGCAAGGAGATGGGGAACTGTTTGTCTCTCAGGGCAATTATGCCAACAAGATACTAAAGAAGTTCCAGATGGAGAGCAACAAACCCATGGAGACTCCTCTATCAGGGAATTGGAGGAAGGAAGATGCTAGTTCAGGTGAAGTAGTTGAGGCTACTATTTACAGGCAGCTTGTGGGTTCACTTATGTATTTGGTGAACACACGACCAAACATATGTTTTGCAGTTAATCAACTTAGTCAAGCAATGGTTAAGCCAACCAAACTTTATTGGAAGGCAACTAAACATGTGTTGAGATATCTCAGAGGCACCACTCAGTTTGGTCTTTGGTATAGACGGACAGAGGGAGTGAAGCTTCAAGGCTTCATAGATGCAGATTGGGCAGGGAGTCCATCCGACAGAAAGAGCTTAGCAGGGGGAATATTTAGTATTGGGTTAGCAATAGTTTCTTGGTACAATAGGAAGCAGAGATCAGTTGCACTCAGTTTGACAGAAGCAGAGTACATGGCTATTAGTCAAGCAACTTATGAGGCTATCTGGATGAGGAAGATCCTTGTTGGGTTATTTGGTCAGTAGATGGATCCTACAATGATTTACTGTGACAATCAGAGTTGTATCAAACTCTCTGAGAATCCAGTTTTTCATGATTGGTCCAAGCATATCGACATCTAATATCACCATCTACGAGATTGTGTGCAAAGGAGAATCATGTTGTTGGAGTACATTCCTACAAAAGAACATGATGCAGATATTTTGACAAAGGCATTGTCAAGATGCAAATTCGAGTTTCATAGAGGCAGGATCGGGGTAGTAGATAATCCCTTTCTTGTTGAGAGGGAGTGTTGAAAATGCAACAAGAAAATCCTAATTTAATTTTGTCCTTGAATTAAATTGGGAATAAAATTGTAATTCCACATCTCATGACAACTTGTATTCTAAGTAATTTGACACATGGATTCGGGATTCATCGGATATGAGCATTCGAGTGTTGGATTCGGACACGTTGACCACTTGAAACAGGACACATTCAGATACGTTATATATATATATTAAAAATTAGATATTTCTTACACAAATTCTCATTAATGATACAACTTCATTGATTTCAAACATAGATCTTCATCTAGATGTAAGTTTTATTATTGGCAAAGTAAGTTAGTAACGTTATAGCATGCATAGTACATACAAAATTCAAATACGTGTCACATAAATGATAAATCAATGAATCATAAATTTTAAATTCATAAATGATAAATCATAATACATATTCAATTCATCAATGATATAATAGGAGAAAGACAAGATAGTAAGATAAAGACACCGACAACTGTAGTTTTTTCATTAAGTCTTCAAAATAAAATGTATTACATAGGTAGTGTAATGCCAACGGCAAATAGAAATAGAAAATACAAAACAACTACAAGTATACAAGCCTCAAGGCAGTAGGTAGCTCATGACTCATGAGTCATCAATCCTCATAGTCATCATCAAAATCAACATCACTGACCTCATCATCATGGTCACCACTGCTCTCCTCTGCTGCGTCCTCCTCCCTTGTATCCAAAGTCGCCTCTGCGTTTGTTGGTGTGGAGGATGACCCCTCTAAAATATCAACATCATCAAATCTAACAGGCTCTAGCACTGGGTCATTGAGATCCATGTTGGCCAATGCCAACTCAACACTGCTGTCTAGACCCATATCATCAGGAAAGACATCCCACATCTTTGTCTTTCACTTCAACCACTCTTCCCTCTGCCTGTAAATAAGAGGAAGGTTGGTGTGCACATACACCATTGTCTGCCCTGGACTGCTCAAGCCTGCTCTTCTTAACACTATACAAATTCCCATATGTGCTCCAATTCCTCTCGCAACAAGAGGATGAAGTCAGCTGAGAGAGGAGCCGCATGGCTAACTGCTGTAGAGGAGGGATTGTTGCCCCATGATTTGCTCACCAAGAATAGGGCTTCTTAGACCCTCTGTCTCTAATCACACCATATCCTGCAAATCGACCAGTGCCAGTGGAAAACTCTGCAAAGGCATCTTCCACCTCATCAAGCAATGCTCTATCTTGAAAAACCCATTTGAATGCATCTTTCCTCCCCCTGTGAGATTTCACCATCCATGTGAGGAGGGAATCTGCGGGAAGGTCCACCATTCGGCCACTCATGGCTGTAGTATTTTGGGTTCAATGAGTGAGCCAAACAATGTAAAGGTGTGCAATTCTTGTCACTCACTTTGTAAAATAAGGCTCCTCACAGACTCAATCATGGAATCCCATCCCTCATAAACCTCTCCTAGGATAGGTTGTCCTGTATCTGCAAATCGAAGCAAAGAAATGATAGGGTTCATGATTTGAATAACTAGATCTACCATCTCCCACCAAGCATCATCTAGCACTCTTTTAGAGGCTACTTGATCTGTCTTTCTCCAAAAAGACCAAAACTCTGAAATAACCATGGCCCTAAGAGCGGTCTTGACCTCCCTCAATCTCTTCAACATGATGAATGAAGAGGCAAATTGTGTATCCGCAATCTTCAACAATGATAGATTGTTGTACTCCTTGTAGATAGTGAGGGCATTTGTATGGTTTTGTAAAAAGTTACAGATGTGCTATGCATCCTCAATAATGTTACCAATCCAAAACACATCTAAAGCAATGGATTTCAGTGCTAAGTTCAATGAATGGACAATGCAAGGTGTCTAAAACACTTGTGGATATTTAGCTTCCACAATCATGCCAGTAGCCTTGCAAACAGGTGCATTATCTGTAATGATTTGCACACAAGAATCAACACCTAAATCCTCAATAACTTCAATAAACAACTCATCCATATATTGTGCATCCTTGTATTCTCCAGGTGTATCCACTGCTTTCAAGAAAACTGGACCATTCAAGGATGACACCATGAAGTTGATGAGTGGGTGCCGTGCTGGATTTGTCCATCCATCAGGAACAATGCTAACCCCAAATGTTGGCCATGATGTTTTAATAGGCTCAAACATTTTTTGTACCTCTTTTTTTGCCTTCATCAATAATGTGGTTCTAAACTTTTTTGAACCAGGAGGCGCATACCAGGATGGAGTGCCTTGAGTTAGAGCTCGACACATCTCAATAAATAAAGGTGAGCGTGCAACATTAAAGGATATGAAGTTTTGATAGAAAAAAGTGAATGGTGAGATCGAGCTCTTCCCATTTCTCATTTTGAAAAATCTTGTCCATTGGACCAAGTGAAATTGCCTTTCTTTTTGCTGCTTGTCCCCCACTAGAACTCTCAAATGGGAATTTGTTGCCGCCTTTTCCTAAAAAATGGAAGGGAGTCATCATTCTTGGTTTTTTATTTTATTTTGCAACCACATTTTCCATGCCAACATTGAACTCTCTTGCCATTTCTTTCCTCTTGTGTAAAAGAACTTTTGTACAAGCTCCAACTCCACAACTTGGTAAAGCCAACAATTGGCCTTTCACACGGACATATGTGCTTGTGAAAGTATTGTGGCAGAAGTTGCATCTCTAATTCACATTGCCTCCTCCCTTCACCTTGCTGCTTGGCTCATCCTCTCTTGTGACATATTTCCACAAGGGATATTTTTCAATGTTACCTTTAGGAGGAAGTCTTCCCTCAACATTACTTGCAATAGAGGGAATACTTGCAACAGACTTTGATGAAATTGGGGGAGGAGGGGCATCTCCAATGGGGACATTCTTCCCCTTCCTTTGCCCCTTATCTGTTGCCCTTGATTGAGCCATGAATACTATAAAAAAATAAACAAAACATGCACAAATTTGTAAAAGAAATGCATATGCAAATTGCTGTAATACAAATGCAAAAAAATAGAGAGGAAATGCACTTACCTGTTGCTTGAATCTCCTTGAAAATGCTCCACACCCTTTGCTTCTTGCTCCAAACTCCTCACAGCAAACCCACAACCCACCTATTGCAAAAGAGATGAGTGAAAATGATGCAAAGAAGAGGGATTTTCGCCCTTTTATGGCCATCGGGTCCCTTTTTTCCGGATTCGTGTCCGGAAATCGGGACACGATCCAGATTTGATTGTGTCCCAATCGGACACGACGTGTCCCGATTTCCGGACACGAATTGGCATGAATCATGTCTGATTCGCCGGATTCGGGACACGTCAGCCTGTTAGAACGAATTCAGTTTCAGAGCTTGTATTAGTTAACTAAGTTAATTTGACTTAGTTGGCTCAATCAATTCGAGTCGAGGGTCTAACTAGAGTCATGTAGAGTGTCTCCTACATTATAGGAGCCATGGTTGAGTTTATTTTGAGTTGTAATTAATTCAGTTTAACTGAGTTAAAGTCAATTAAACTAGTTCCAACTATTGGAGGAACTAGTGGGAGGTCTAGTAGCGTGGTGCTGTCTGCAGTGGAGTGTGGTGTTTCCTGCAGTGATCAACCAGTAAACTGATGATTCACTCATAAATAACTCATGTATGTTAGATCTGATAAAGACCCAGTTGAGATCGGAGTTTAGGGACAGTGTACTATCAGTTGTATAACCATCTGAATTTTATAGGTGGTGCATGCAGTCAGAGGGAGGTCTATGAGGATTGCGAAATTCATATTGAAGAATTTCCCTAATTAATAGGGGGCTAATTCCCAAGGAAACAACGCAAGGAAATAGGGACTTGGGCAAGTAGAAAATTGGTTAAGTATTGGCCTGGGCTTGTCTAGGAAGCAGTGAGACAGATAGAGATAGTGCAGAGGTTGCTCGGGCTTGAGCAAAGCATTGTAATCTTCTCATATTTTTTTACTAATGCAATATACAAATAACAGGGGTTTTTAGCTATGGCTTTCCCTAGGAAATCATTGTGTAATGTGTTGATTGAATTCTTTCTCTTGTATGCTTTGTGATTTCGTGATCGTTTAATTGTTTCCGTTGATGAGTAGAGTAGATTCAAGTCTATTGTTTTAGTAAATTACAATTAGCAGTTTGAATCTACAAGAAATTTCTACACATCACATGAAGCCATCTCGATCATCTTGATCTCATCCATGCCAATGCAATTTTTGAGCTGTCCCAACCATCCATGACAAGTCATGGGAAGTGCACGATCAACAACCTGTACTACAACAAACTATTGTTCACCAAACTCCCCACCAATCCACTAGAACTCTCGATCAATCTCACTGCCAAGCTAGTCAAGACCACATCACCATGTCTTCAACTGAACCCTCTGCTTCATGATTTAGACACCCACATCTCCCTTTGAGTTGCTTCACTGTGCACACCTTGATTCATTGTCCCTCAAAGTAGCATAAACACTCTCTGATACCATGTTGTTTTTCCACGATCCTGGTGTCTGAGATAGAATCTTAAATCTTTGACGTTACCAAACCAAGAATCATAACAAAGCTACTTTGCACAACGAAATATAAACAACATTAAATCTACTGGTGCACAAAATATACACAACTTTTTACACAAATTATGTACAATAACCCAACTTCGTTATATTAATCCAAATGAATAATACAACAGTCTAGGGTTCCCATACCAGGGATAATGGCCCTGAAATATCCACTAGTGTAAGAATACAAAACTGGGGCTTGGTGTCAGTCCATTGACAACCAATTTGCCCTCAACAATATACTTTGACCATCTGGCTGATTTAGCGCGCTCTCTTAGCTCCTCTTGATCGTACTTTGTAGCTGCCTGGTACTTCGGCTCCTGATCTGCAACACCTGCCTCTATCAATGCTCCAAGTCCATCTGGCCACTAAATCTTGGCTCTCCAATCTGAGCACTAGTTGTGCCTTAGTCCATCAAGGGTACAACACATCGAGACTCCTGTCGAGTTGTTCACAAGTCCGTTTCTGAACAACTCACAACTGCCCACTGCTGCTCCTCAACTACTCAGGGACTTTAGGACACTATAGTCTTTCCACGTTGCTCCAATGAAGACTAACATAGGGTATGAACGACTGCCACCTATTACTGCAAGATGCCCATCTCACACAATGAACACGAGCTAGGAGGACTGCCCATCATCTGTTGTAGATGTCCTCCTCCACAAGACAAGTCTAAATCTTCACACACTGCTCTGGTTTGATCGAAACCATGAGCTTAACAACTACCACTCTATCAATCACGCAAGTCCATGAAGATGGTGCACACCGAGCTCCAACTTGGGCACTAACACACTGTCCTCCAACATACCATAAATGCCCAATCCACTTTCCACACTTGATCCATTCTCATGCTACCCTCCAATAGACCACGAGTGACCAATCCTTGTTGTAACATCTGCTCTTGGTTAGGGCATCCAACCACCTAGGAAACCCTTCCTCTTGGTTGCTAACAAACTTCCAAACTGTCCTCTCCTAGTACCACCATCCACTAGTATGAATTCAACCTTAACACATCAATACAATACATACTTAGCGTTGTTGTGAAAATTTCAAAATTGAAATCCTATTGCAGCAACTGGAATTAATTCTTCTAATTGTTAATTAATTTAACAATTTATTTGCTACGATAAATACCAAATTAATCACACTTCAACCTTCACAAATACAATATTGTGGAAATAATAGTGTTGGAAACTGAGAAAATTCTAGTGCACACAATAAAAATGACACTGTTATTTTTGGACAATTGTTCTCGTAAAAACCCAACTTGGGAAAACCGGTGCAGCAGTGGGGGTTTTTATTATTATGCGATAGTGAAATTATGAGTACAATCTATGGATGCCCAACTGGCTATCCAAACAAGAAGAAAATATAGGCAAAATTATCTGAGGGAATTACCCTTCTTCCACAAGCAATCCTAGGACAACTTCTCTTCAAAAACACGTCCTCCTGAATCTTCTACGTCAGCCTCTACGCTGCTCTACGCAGACCTTATGACGTCTAGCCTCTGAACTGCCTCTGATGAAGTCGTTCTTCCTTGTCTCTGTTGAGAAAGTCGCTTCTCTGACACTTTGGACCCTCTGCCCGACCTCTGGAACTGAAAATGATTTCTCTCCAACTAAATCAAATTGCTTCTTTGAAGCAACTGCGTTGTCCTTCGCGTTGTCTCATTGTGAATAACTCAGCCCCTTGTTGCTGCTGCCTCTCCGGATCTGGAAATCTTCCTTCAGATCATTGTCTCTGCCCCTCATTGTCTCTTCTTTGATCTCTGGCTCTCCGACAATTGCCACTGCTCTCTAGAAATCGATCTGCCAAGGAAATCAAACTTCTGCTGTGTCTTCTCCAAGTACCCATCAACTTCCCCTTATAATCCACTGCTGAAGCACCAATGACCAAGATTAAAACATAATCAATGGCTAGGATAATCTTGGAGTCGATCCATGTGAGTTTCTAGATGATTTGCGCCTTGACTTAATTAGTTCTAATTAATTAACCATATTACCTAAGTTTAGACTTAGGTAATATTTAAAAACTCGTTAATAATCTAATTAAGTCATCTCTAAGTGGAATTTCTAGACACGATTTCTGCTTTTTGGAGATCTCATGTATTCTAGCCTCTCCACCAAATTTCATGGCTAGAACACATTCGATACTAAAGAAACTAACACCTTGCTGCGTCACCTTGGTGCAGTCCGCTTACACGCTCAACCCTCACTCGCGTTCCCTGCACTCGTGTGTTCTTGCACTTGCACGTTTCTGCACTCACACGTTCTTGCACTCACGCATTCCTGCACTGGCGTTCCTACACTCGTACTGCCTGCATTCGCACTGCCTGCATTCGCGCTGCCTTTCTTGATGTGTGAAATGAGGTCTACCTTACCTCTTATTTATACATATCTCGTGTGGCAACGTCTAGCCCTAAAGGGCATCTCCTCAAGCCAAGGCCAACTTGTCCTTTGTGCCATAAACCCACACATTTAAATTCAAAAATTCATATCTTCGCTTAGACAACTCAGGTTTTGATGATTTTTGATGCGCCCAGTTCGTCTCGATGTCCTCTATCATCTCCATCCATCACATGTCAAATTCTCTCAATGGTTTTGGCCCCAACATCGATGGGTACAAAACCCCAAGCTTGGGTTTCAAGCCCACAAGCCACATTTGTGTACCAACTCCTCCACAACCCTAAAGCCTAGGGTTTGGAATATCTCCTGTTGACCACTACTGGTCAACTACCCATGCAGTACACCCCCCTTTTTCTTTGCAAAAAGGGCCAGCACCTGATCAGCGTTTCCGTGCCATCCTGCAGTCATTAGCAGCTTGATCATTTTGATTGTAAACCCAGTCTGCATGTATTAATTGTAAATAATCTTAGCAGATATGAGTCGTGTATGTGAATTGCCTAGGTGGACCTAACTTTCTAGTGGTAATCTACGTTCCGGAAGGTTTTTTGTCTCACCGATCCATGGATCGGCAGAGTTTTCCTTCAAACCTGACCCCAAAGCGGGGATGGATTTTGTCATTAGAACTTTAGGAGAATCCTAGTGTGTTGATCTGCTAGATTATAGTTGTGTCGCAGAACTGGGTGTTTTGTGAGGGTCTGTATTAAGTGGGTTTGTCCCCTTGAGATGTAAATTGTAAAAAGTCATCATGAAATGTGTCTTGAGGGTTGAAAATGTTTTAAATCCCCTCGTGAGTCTTAAGTCCTAGGTCCTACGTGATGTTTCCAAAGGCTTAGTTCGATGATCCATTTAAAAAATGAAATAAAATAATAAAATAAATAAAAATTTAAAAATTTAAAAAAAATAAAGTAAAACAATAAATAATAAAAAATTTAAAAATTTAATAAAAAATAATAAAAAATTAAAAAAAAATTTAAAAATTTTAAAAATGAAATAAATAAAAAATAATAAAAAATTTAAAAATTTAAAAATTTAAAAAATAATAATATTTTAAGTGAATAAATCGACGGATGAGATCAAGAGATGTCTTGATCCTCATCAACGGTCGAGATCATTTCTACATGGATCATTCGAACTAGTCGTTGGGATCATTTCCTTTATATAGGGTCTTAGGTGGTCATTTCAGATCATTGGATCTGTGAGTCTGATACTGAAGAAGCTCTCTTGTAAATCTGTTTCTGGTTAATAAAAGAAGACTTTGGGGTCCATATCTTGCTGGTGTTACTCTCTTGAAATGCTGTGAGATTGTTTAAATTTTCTGCATATTTTATTTTCAGCCATTAATAATAGCTTTTTGTAGAGTATTGTGAGCACAGGTATCTTGTTCACTTGCTGGGGTTTGGGTGCTGTTAGGGTTTCTGAAGTAATGGCAGGTATCTCCATTACTTCCTGAGATCTAACAACACTTTTGCCTTCTTTATTGACAGTTGTTTTGAGCTGTGCAGAAAACATCATTGAAGGAAATTTTGTGGGCGTTCGGGGAAGTTCTCGGCTGAACCAGCTAACTCCCGCAAGCATTTTTTGCTGAGCCCAGTTGGATTTGATCCTGGGTCTATCATTCGGTTTATTTTTCTGATCTGCATGAGAGATTTTCTGAAGTCTTTCACAGTGACAATCTGAAATTTCTGTTCTTTAGATATTTTCCGTGCTTATTGCCAGATCTGGCTGTTAAGGGGCCAAATCTGTACATTAATCAGCGGTTTAGGGTTTTAAATTTCTGCTTTATACAGTTTTCATTAGGGTTTTCAGTTTTGATTTTATGTATATATTATTTTTGGATGATCAGGTCTATCTCAGGTTGCAGGATTGTTAAAGTTTTCCGAAAAACCCTCGTCCGTATCCAATTTCGCTAGCAGCTGCAGTCCTTCCGCGCTCAGGGAATCAGGCTTCTTGCAAAACCCTTGCTGCTGATTTCATTAAAATCGATTTCAAATTTTTTTTGGGCCGTTGATAGACATTAATATCGAAACGCCCTTTTATTCACGTGTCTTGGCTCCTAGCCTTCTGGCGTAGAAAAGAAATCTGTATATTGATGCAGCAAAACGATTTAAAGCCGTCTCAAAAAAGCAAAAATCAAAACACTGCAGGCCATCACGCAGTCAGACGAATTCATAGAGTGCTGAGAGCGTAAGGGTCAAACGATTCATGAACCGATCTCAGTCGAAATCCTCAGGTGTCTTCAAATCCGGTTTCAAAATCTCTGTCCGCTGCCAAATCAAATTTTTTTTTATCTGCGTGGTTCAGCTCATCTGAGGTATTCATCATAAATCCATTGTCGAATTTTCATAGCCACCTGAGCTGATCCGATCTCAGTCGAAACCATTCCGCTCCAGCTGAAATACACGTCCTAAGCGGCAAGACCTGCAGATCTGGTCATCACGTCAAACCAACAAGCTGTCGAAATTTCCACCACGTCAATCTTCTTCATTGTTAAATGGTCAGAGGTCGAGCGTCCCACGGGTTTTGGCCACCGGCTCAGGTAATATCAAATGTATGACGTTGAAAGAATCACAGTAGGGGTTCAATCTTCGATCCAGGTATGTATTTTTCGGTGAGTCCTCCGCTGCCTGGGTTCTAAATCACCCTTCGTCGTCCGACCTGCACAGATAAATAAAGGAATTCCTCTGCGGCTAGCGTTGGATGCGTATGCTTGGGTTACGATTTCATTTGACTGCGTATACTTGGGTCACGATTTTTTCTTTGTGTATTCAGCGTTTTTGGTATACGTCTAGGTTAGTGTAGTCGTAGGTTAGTGTAGTTCTGTTTCATATAGATTTTAATTTCATCGTTTAGTTTAGTTTTCATTAGATTTAGATTTAATTTTTTTTTTTTTTTTTTTTATAGTTTTGTCTATAGTTTAGATACGTAGGTTAATTCTAGATTTTAGTTTCTTTTAGTTTAATTTTTAATTAAGTTTGGTTTTGTTTTCTTTTTTTTTGAAATCAAATATAAATAAAAAAAATATAAATGTTAGTTGTAGTTTTATTTATTTTGGTTTAGAGTTAATTTTAATTTAGATTTTTTTTAATTTTGTTTTTAGGTTTTGTTTAAAGTTTATAAATAAAATTTCATTTTAGGCTTTTAGCTTTAGTTTTAGATTTTAAAATTTTGAATTGTATTTTATTCCGATTAACTTTTAGATTTTTATTTTTAGATCTTATTTAATAAAAAAAAAAAAAAAAGATTTAAAAAATTTGAAAAAAAAATTAAAATTTTGTGGAAAATTAGTTTTTCCAGTTTCAGTGGCTTTTCGCGTTATATCTTTCATGCTGGGATCTAAATTTTCAAGCCGAGATGCGAAATTGATATCTCGTTAACAATTCATGATTCTCGTGGTGGTTCAAAGCATTTATCTTTTCGAAATTTTCAGTTGCCGGATATCGTTTTGGTTATTCTTAAAGCATTGTGTTTTAGCTGATGCCTTTAATGACAAATGATTGCTGTTCACGATTCATCTTTCTTATCATTTAACGAGTAATCATTGCAATAATAATCTCTTAAGGCACTGGTCTGCTCAATTAATCAAATCTATCGAGTGCTTTTTATATCGTATCTCGTGTCTCCCAACCAACTGGTCGACAGTTGGTCTCATCATCTCACAGGGACTACCCCCCTTAGCCGCGGGAGACAGGCTTAAACGGAGGGATCGGGGATCAGAGTGACAGCCCCCGGTCTGAGCGTTGTCGTGTCAATCCGCGCGACAACATTTTTTGGCGCCGTTGCCGGGGATAGAGTTTTTCTGTCCTTGGTGTTTCAACATCTTTTCATCATTCATCGTTCATCTGTCTATCATTCGTTTGAGCCGGCAACGCCAACATTTTTTGGCGCCGTTGCCGGGGACAGAGTTTTTCTGTTCCTGGAGTTTCGTCAACATTCATCTTCTCATCTCTCATCTCTCAGTTCAGCTGGCAGATTCGACCTTTGGGGTTATCATTTGTATCTTTTATTGCCTTATTTTTCATCTCTTCGGTGTGTTTCTTGTTTGGGTGGCGACTCCACTTTCTTATTTTTCCCAGACAAGAAGCCTCCCGCACATCTGTTTGTTGATTACTTTTTGGATCCTAGAATCAGATTCATTGTTCAAGTGGCGACTCCACTTCTTTCATCTCTTAATTTTCTTGAGCAGAAATCTTTTTCTATCATCCAGTTGATCCCTTATTGTTCATCATGGATTATTCATTTAAACCATGTCATTTTACTGATAATCTCCATGATCTTCCGAAAGAGGCCATTGGTAAATTATTTAAGTTCTCGGGTGGTGATTCGGTCACTGTTGGACAACATTTAAACAGGTTTACTTGTGTAATGATCTTATATTGTAGATTTCCTCAATATAATCATGAAGATTTCAAGATGCGTCTATTTGTCCATTCTTTAGAGGGTGATGCCTTGAATTGGTTTAATAATTTTCCTAATGATTTCTTCACTTCTTTACAAGACATTCTCAATGCTTTTAAAGATAGATATGATAGTCCAAACAGCTTGCCTTCTACCTCTAAAATTGTGCAACAGAATGAAAGTAATTTGATAAGAGGTCCAGCTGAAAGATCCCAAGACGATTCATCATGTCAGAATGTGTCATCCACCGGAAATATTGCAGATCAAGTTCATGATAGTGAAAAATCAGGGACAAATGACAATGAAAAAGAAGAGCAAAAGCAAATTATACGAGACCTAATGATGCTGGTAAGAAATATGGAAATCAATCAAACTAATTATGTCAATGATGTGAAAACTTTATGCACCCACCTGGAAAAACGTAATAGGGAGATTGAGGTCACGCAAAGTCACCATGCTAAAGAAATTGAGGCCATGAAGACTAATCATGAAACAGAAATTAGAATCATGCAAAGCAAGATGTCAGTCTTAGAGGAAAATATGGTGACCATGAAAGCTGATCATGATAAGGAAATTGACTCTATGCAAAACAAGTTATTAACTATGGATGAGGAAATGACTATCATGACGTTTAATCATAATAATCAGTTGGCTGACATGCAAGCGAATCATAAAGAAGAAATAAATTTTATGCAGCATTGCTTGATGGACATAAAGGAAGAGAATGTTAGAGTAATAAAAGACATGCAGGAGCACCATGCCAGACAAATCAGTGCTATAAAGGTTGAACACTCTAGTCAGATGGATGCCATTAAAATGCAAGTTCAAAGGTTTCAGCAATTGGCAGAGGATAAGAGAAACCAGCAAACATCAACAGATCAGGAGTCTTCTCATTTGCTGCAACAAGTTCCATCTTATTATGAGGAGGTTATTGATTCGATTGAAAGACGGTTAATTGAAGGTGATCCGGACAGACTTAAGAATGATAAAGATCAGATGCAGGATAAAGAAAGACATAGCATGCATATCTTACATACTTCATCTGATAGCTTTGAAACAGAAAGTTCCGTGTCATCAGTGATTCAACCTGCCAGAAAGAAAAAGCGTAAGAGAAAGAAAATAAGAAGAAGATTTGATGCATCAGACGACCATGAGCAGCTTGATTTTCGGATAGGAAAAAGTCCTACCATATGCAAAATTGGACATGGCACATCCGACAAGTAGCCGACAGATTTGCCTGAAAGCAGGCAAATGCTCAGTATGCACTATATTGAACACATCTGATGCCATGGGGCATTTTTTGTATCGTATTTCTACCCCTACACCTTGTCTTTTCAGCATTTCATTTCTGTTTTTAGGATTAGATTTACTTTTCATGTTGTTAGTTAGTCAATAAATGAAGAGCTTTTATCTTTCCTGTGCTTAATGTATATGATGATTTTGGAATGGACGCTACTTATTTTTATCTGTGTTGTATGGGTGCAGATTCTGGATTCTCACATTCCTACAGTGCAGCAACGTGTCCCCAAGTAGAGCCAGATGTTGACCACTACTGGTCAACTACCCATGCAGTACACCCCCCTTTTTCTTTGCAAAAAGGGGCAGCACCTGATCAGCGTTTCCGTGCCATCCTGCAGTCATCAGCAGCTTGATCATTTTGATTGTAAACCCAGTCTGCATGTATTAATTGTAAATAATCTTAGCAGATATGAGTTGTGTATGTGAATTGCCTAGGTGGACCTAACTTTCTAGTGGTAATCTACGTCCCGGAAGGTTTTTTGTCTCACCGATCTATGGATCGGCAGAGTTTTCTTTCAAACCTGACCCCAAAGCCGGGATGGATTTTGTCATTAGAACTTTAGGAGAATCCTAGTGTGTTGATCTGCTAGATTATAGTTGTGTCGCAGAACTGGGTGTTTTGTGAGGGTCTGTATTAAGTGGGTTTGTCCCCTTGAGATGTAAATTGTAAAAAGTCATCATGAAATGTGTCTTGAGGGTTGAAAATGTTTTAAATCCCCTCGTGAGTCCTAAGTCCTAGGTCCTAGGTGATGTTTCCAAAGGCTTAGTTCGATGATCCATTTAAAAAATGAAATAAAATAATAAAATAAATAAAAATTTAAAAATTTAAAAAAAATGAAGTAAAATAATAAATAATAAAAAATTTAAAAATTTATAAAAAAATAATAAAAAATTAAAAAAAATTTAAAAATTTAAAAAATGAAATAAATAAAAAATAATAAAAAATTTAAAAATTTAAAAAATAATAATATTTTAAGTGAATAAATCGACGGATGAGATCAAGAGATGTCTTGATCCTCATCAACGGTCGAGATCATTTCTACATGGATCATTCGAACTAGCCGTTGGGATCATTTCCTTTATATAGGGTCTTAGGTGGTCATTTCAGATCATTGGATCTGTGAGTCTGATACTGAAGAAGCTCTCTTGTAAATCTGTTTCTGGTTAATAAAAGAAGACTTTGGGGTCCATATCTTGCTGGTGTTACTCTCTTGAAATGCTGTGAGATTGTTTAAATTTTCTGCATATTTTATTTTCAGCCATTAATAATAGTTTTTTGTAGAGTATTGTGAGCACATGTATCTTGTTCACTTGCTGGGGTTTGGGTGCTGTTAGGGTTTCTGAAGTAATGGCAGGTATCTCCATTACTTCCTGAGATCTAACAGCACTTTTGCCCTCTTTATTGACAGTTGTTTTGAGCTGTGCAGAAAAAATCATTGAAGGAAATTTTGTGGGCGTTCGGGGAAGTTCTCGGCTGAACCAGCCAACTCCCGCAAGCATTTTTTGCTGAGCCCAGTTGGATTTGATCCTGGGTCTATCATTCGGTTTATTTTTCTGATCTGCATGAGAGATTTTCTGAAGTCTTTCACAGTGACAATCTGAAATTTCTGTTCTTTAGATATTTTCCGTGCTTATTGCCAGATCTGGCTGTTAAGGGGCCAAATCTGTACATTAATCAGCGGTTTAGGGTTTTAAATTTCTGCTTTATACAGTTTTCATTAGGGTTTTCAGTTTTGATTTTATGTATATATTATTTTTGGATGATCAGGTCTATCTCAGGTTGCAGGATTGTTAAAGTTTTCCGAAAAACCCTCGTCCGTATCCAATTTCGCTAGCAGCTGCAGTCCTTCCGCACTCAGGGAATCAGGCTTCTTGCAAAACCCTTGCTGCTGATTTCTTTAAAATCGATTTCAAATTTTTTTTGGGCCGTTGACAGACATTGATATCGAAACGCCCTTTTATTCACGTGTCTTGGCTCCTAGCCTTCTGGCGTAGAAAAGAAATCTGTATATTGATGCAGCAAAACGATTCAAAGCCGTCTCAAAAAAGCAAAAATCAAAACCCTGCAGGCCATCACGCAGTCAGACGAATTCATAGAGTGCTGAGAGCGTAAGGGTCAAACGATTCATGAACCAATCTCAGTCGAAATCCTCAGGTGTCTTCAAATCCGGTTTCAAAATCTCTGTCCGCTGCCAAATCGAATTTTTTTTTATCTGCGTGGCTCAGCTCATCTGAGGTATTCATCATAAATCCATTGTCGAATTTTCATAGCCACCTGAGCTGATCCGATCTCAGTCGAAACCATTCCGCTCCAGCTGAAATACACGTCCTAAGCGGCAAGACCTGCAGATCTGGTCATCACGTCAAACCAGCAAGCTGTCGAAATTTCCACCACGTCAATCTTCTTCATTGTTAAATGCTCAGAGGTCGAGCGTCCCACGGGTTTTGGCCACCGGCTCAGGTAATATCAAATGTATGACGTTGAAAGAATCACAGTAGGGGTTCAATCTTCGATCTAGGTATGTATTTTTTCGGTGAGTCCTCCGCTGCCTGGTTTCTAAATCACCCTTCGTCGTCCGACCTGCACAGATAAATAAAGGAATTCCTCTGCGGCTAGCGTTGAATGCGTATGCTTGGGTTACGATTTCATTTGACTGCGTATACTTGGGTCACGATTTTTTCTTTGTGTATTCAGCGTTTTTGGTATACGTCTAGGTTAGTGTAGTCGTAGGTTAGTGTAGTTCTGTTTCATATAGATTTTAATTTCATCGTTTAGTTTAGTTTTCATTAGATTTAGATTTAATTTTTTTTTTTTTTATAGTTTTGTCTATAGTTTAGATACGTAGGTTAATTCTAGATTTTAGTTTCTTTTAGTTTAATTTTTAATTAAGTTTGGTTTTGTTTTCTTTTTTTTTGAAATCAAATATAAATAAAAAAAAATATAAATGTTAGTTGTAGTTTTATTTATTTTGGTTTAGAGTTAATTTTAATTTAGATTTTTTTTAATTTTGTTTTTAGGTTTTGTTTAAAGTTTATAAATAAAATTTCATTTTAGGCTTTTAGCTTTAGTTTTAGATTTTAAAATTTTGAATTGTATTTTATTCTGATTAACTTTTAGATTTTATTTAATAAAAATAAAAAAAAAAAAAAAAAAAGAAAGAAAAAGATTTAAAAAATTTGAAAAAAAAATTAAAATTTTGTGGAAAATTAGTTTTTCCAGTTTCAGTGGCTTTTCGCGTTATATCTTTCATGCTGGGATCTAAATTTTCAAGCCGAGATGCGAAATTGATATCTCGTTAACAATTCATGATTCTCGTGGTGGTTTAAAGCATTTATCTTTTCGAAATTTTCAGTTGCCGGATATCGTTTTGGTTATTCTTAAAGCATTGTGTTTTAGCTGATGCCTTTAATGACAAATGATTGCTGTTCACGATTCATCTTTCTTATCATTTAACGAGTAATCATTGCAATAATAATCTCTTAAGGCACTGGTCTGCTCAATTAATCAAATCCATCGAGTGCTTTTTATATCGTATCTCGTGTCTCCCAACCAACTGGTCGACAGTTGGTCTCATCATCTCACAGGGACTACCCCCCTTAGCCGCGGGAGACAGGCTTAAACGGAGGGATCGGGGATAAGAGTGACAGCCCCCGGTCTGAGCGTTGTCGTGTCAATCCGCGCGACAACACCTCCCAAGCTACAAATCTCAACACTCACTTGGTGATGCAACATGACTCGAGCCAAGAAAGTAGGCATATTTGTTAGTGCACTTATGCTTATCCTGATTGCCAACCCACTTTGAATTAATATATCCAAACAAATTCACCTGATCCTTCTAAGGGTATTGGATATTAAATTGGCAAGTACTCTTAACATATTGCAAAGTCATCTTTGTTGCAAGCCATAGGCTTCCCTTCAGTGCTTGCATATATCGAGAAACAAGATGAACAACAGAGCTAATGTCAGGTCTGCTATGATTTTAGTACAAGAGTCTGCCAATAAGTTATTGATACAAGGTAGCATCCATTGGTAGTGCAGCATATTAGGCAACCAATTTGACTCTAGACTAAAAAGGGTTAGGACAAGATTTGCAATGGTCCATGCAAAACCCTTTAACATGGTCAAGAGCATGCTAAGGGCCTAAGGCTATGAAATGGCAATGGCATCAGTTAACTGCAAGACTTTCATCCCAAGAAATTAATGCAAGTGCCCAAATTAGTGATTTTGTAATTCTCATGAGCGTCTTAATGTCAATAATCATGTCATGACTACCACTAGTAAAAAACAAGTCATCTATACAAAGAACAAGTAGAAAGATGTCTCCATTGGCACACTTGACATCAAGGTTAGGATCAGAGTAACAACAACTAAAACCACTAGAGAGAATTAATCAATTCTCTTCTACCAGGCACTGTGGGTTTGCTTCAACCCATCCAAAGACTGCTTCGACTTGCAAACAAGTGTAGGTATGCTATCCTCAACAAAACCATGGCACTGTGCCATATAATCTCCTCACAGAGACCACCATTAAGAAAAGCATATTTGATATCTATATAGAGAATTCCTTGTTGAAAACTTGTAAAGAGTGATAAAACAATTCAAATGGTGCCCATCTTGGCCAGGGCTGCTTGGGAGCAGAAGCAGGAGCAAGGAGTGACATTTTCAAAAGCTCCCAGGTCGGGAGCAAATTTTTATATATTTTGATGCATAGGTTGCTTGGGAGTGGGAGCAAGGAGTGACATTTTCAAAAGCTCCCAGGTCGGGAGCGAATTTTTATATAATATATATTTTTATATATTTTGATGCATATATGTCAACAAAAGCATGTAGAATGATCAATTATATATAAAAAACATAAAGCATGGATTAAACCATATAACATTAATCATCCTAGAAGTTATAATCTTCATCAACCACATCCACAAGTTAGTAACGTACAACATATTGAGTCTCATGATTGAAGATTCATCAATATTAATGTTTCAAGCTTTCAAAATTCAATATTTAACATTTGTCATCATTGATCACTAAATTTGTACTTGTAACCATTACCATTACTAAGTAACCAAACTATAACAAAGAATGTCTAACATGAAATGAAATGTTTCAATTGTCAACTTTCACGAAGCATCATATTCATAATTTATTACCAATGAGTTATAAATGCCAACTTCAAAGTTCAAAGTTCAAACTTAAATTGTCATAAATTATTTACAAAAAATATCATAATAAATATGAAAGAGTCAATAGTTATAAAAACTACTAGAAACTAGAAAAGTCAAGTAAATCTATTACATACTTCTTGGGTGTCTTGCCATGAGAAATGTCTAATTTATGAGAAGCTCGTGGTCTACTGGGAGTCTCCTCCCGCATAGTTGGACGACCATGTCCAAAACTAGAACTAGAAGGCACATGACCTCCACGTGAGGATGTAGATGGAGGTGGCGGCAACAAAACTTGTGGAACT
The DNA here is from genome assembly GCA_031772625.1 of Pinus tabuliformis. Classification (NCBI taxonomy): domain Eukaryota; kingdom Viridiplantae; phylum Streptophyta; class Pinopsida; order Pinales; family Pinaceae; genus Pinus; species Pinus tabuliformis. The sequence goes on along the minus strand of CM062811.1, from coordinate 156,864,892 downwards.
GGAGCAGTGCTACTGGATTATGGGGGTGGCATGGATGCTACTATTGCACTTGCTTCATCATCATCTTTCAAAAGTTTTGTTTCCAATTCTTCTAGATGTATAACTCCATCCTCCAAATTATCTTCCTCTGGGTTTTTGTCCCAAGTCAGATATGATATATCAACACGAGCCCACTCACAATAATGTGTCAACAACCTCAAGTTGTAGTGCACAAAAACCAAGCTTTCTGCCTGGTTTTCATTGAGGTTGTTTCTTCTCACATTATGGATGAAGCTATAGGTGCTCCAACACCTCTCTGCAAAAGAAGTATTTACAACTTGTGAAAGCACTTTTTTTTGCCAATTTTGCCAAAAGTCCCTGGCTGCCATACATGTCCCACCATGTGACAACATCCAATCTATCCCTATCTTCCATTGCATGCAAAGAACCAAACACTCTAGTGCTAGTGAAGTATTTGCCTAATTCTCTACGCAATTTAGCACACTCCTTATTAGGGACTAGCTTGTCTAATTTTGCCATATAACCATTTTGTACCTTTGGATCTATATAGGGTTTGGTCTTAACCCCACCACCAGGTGCAGGGTTGCCCAACCAAGATGGAGAGTAGTGTTTTGGCATAAGGATATATGCCAAGGCATGTAGTGGAACATTAAGTTTATCCCACTTTGCACACATAAAATTGTAAATATGATCATACAAATTGGGATCATTTGGCTGAACAATATCTTTTATTTGCCCCAACATGTTATCCTTTTGCTAAATACACCTCCCCAATCATTGGTGCATATGTATCTGCAAAACGAATCATGCAATAAATGGGCTTGGTGTATTGCAAAACATCCCTCACACTTGCCCAAAACTGACCATCAAGAGCGGTCACCTCCACATCATCAAAAGCTTCCTTGTTAGTTGTAGTTGGAGCCCTGTCCTTTAATACTTGCCAATGTGTACTTGATACCATGCTAGCTAATGACTCTTTTACCTTCAAAAGGTGCTTGAAGGTGAGGTAATAACTAGCAAATATAGTTTTCCCAAGCTTCAATAACTCCAACCTTGAGTGACTGCGGAAAAGCCCATGGGTATTGCTATGACGGGTAATAAATTTTATTATTCTCTTGCTTCACTTGTACAAGTCAGCAATCCATTTGTATTGGGGTTCCTTGATCTTAATAATGTCATGCTTAAAAAAGTTCATTGTGTGAACCAAACACCCAAACCAAAAAATGTTGGGGTATCTATCCTCAATGATTGCTCTCGGTGCCTTACAATTAGAAGCATTGTCAGTGATGACTTGGATGACATTGTATGGCCCAATACTTTCAATTATTTGAATTAATGGTTCTGCAATGTTGATGGCGCTCTTGATCTTGTCTGAGTAATCATGTGATGTATGAAAGACTGCACCAGAAGCAGAGACACCAAGAACACTTATCAATGGCTTGCTTTTGACATTTGTCTAACCATTAGATACAATGGATACCCCATAGTCATTCCAACTATTTGTGAATTTACCCAACGCATGTGTTAATTTGTCTTTTTCACTATGACGTCCATTGATTCTAGCACTATCATACCCAGGGCTCTTGTATCCTTTAGGGGCGTCATTGATGGCGGAAACCATTTCATGCCAATAAGGTGAACGAAGAACATTGAATGGTATCCCACATGCATAGAGAAACCAGAATTTTTTTGCATCCACATCATCCCTACACCCTTGATCAAACATTTATGATGTGCCACTGCCTATGCCTCCATATCCACTACCATGGGTGGATGTTGATGGAGTTCTTAGTCTATGTGATTATGGGTTAGTGGTGTCATGTTCGAAGTCACCCTTTGATATTTTACTTTTGTATTGGGCTTCCTCCTCTTCCCTTATGTATTTGGCTCTTTGAGCTTGTGACACACTTACACAAGTTTTGATTCCTATTTGTTTATCTCCATCCCATGCTATTTTCCAACAGAGATGCTTTTTGACATGAGTTTATGAACCTGTGTAAGTGTTTTTGCAATGGAGGCATGTAAATTTAGTGGTTACACTCCCTTTCCCTCCTGAAAGCCTATTTAGTATTAACATATTTCCACAAAGGGGTTTGGTCTACTTTGGTTTTTTTGCCCTCATCATATCCACTCTCATTATCCTCCTCTTCCTCTCCATCGTTTTCATATCCACCACTACCCACTCCTTCGTCCTCTTCATCACCCCTTCTTCTTCTGCTCCCCAACAACATCATAACAAAAAATGGAACCAACATTAAGAGAATGCCAAGCCATATAGTCATGATGTTTGGTGGAGTTATAGTTTCTTACCTGCAATAAAATGAGGGAGGAATGGGAATGGGAAAGAGAGGAGAACATATTTCATTCAACAATGGACATAAAAAACACAAATGCTATTGCTACATGGATTCATGGAAAAATAAAAATAATGGTATTAGAATATAGACCCAACCTCTTCGGCTCTCTAATGGTGCCTTCAATCCCAAGCTCCAATCCCCCTTTAAAACTCCTCAAGCTCCCAAGCAACCCTCTCACTCACCTCTTTATGGACATATAAAAAACACAAATGCTATTGCTACATGAATTCATGGAAAAATAAAAATAATGGGATTAGAATATAGACCCTACCTCTTTGGCTCTCTAATGGTGCCTTCAATCCCAAGCTCCAATCCCCCTTTCAAACTCCTCAAGCTCCCAAGCAACTCTCTCACTCACCTCTTTACTCCTTTCAATCTTCCTCTCAAGTCCTCTCTTGCTCTCTCTTGCTCTCAACACAAAGCAAATGGTGAATTTGTGGGAGGGAAGAAGGGGATTTTATTTCTTTTGGTCCCTCCTCCCCTCCCTCCATAAAAATTTGCGGTCGCATGATTGACATTGACGAGAGCGACTTTTTTAAGGTGGGAGTGATCGCTCCCCAACCGTTTCCGACTTAAAAAAGTCACTCTGGGAGTGAATGGGAGCAGTCAGGGAGTGATCGCTCCCCGGTTGCTCCAATGTTCACTCTTGAAAAACCAGGGAGCAATTTTTTTTTAATGGAGCGCGCTCCCAAAATTCACTCCTTAATCTCCCCCGCAACCCTGATCTTGGCAACAACGGTAAATGTCTTAGTGTAATCAATACCTTCTAAGAAGATCACTTAGCAACCAAGCAAGTGTTATGCTTCCTAATGCATCCATTGGATTCCATCCATATAGAATTTGGTCTTGTAGATCCATTTACAACTAATGATGTTCTTCCTTGTGAGAAGAGAAACCAACTTCCAAGTTTGATCTTTTATTAAAGTTGTATTCTTCTGCAATTGCATCATGTCTTTCTGGTTTATCATGAGCCTTCTTATAATATTGAGGATCACAAGTAGCCATGAATTTTGGCATAAGAGCAAATTTGGCCCGTTTACTTTTTCTAGGACAAATGCATGCATTAGATCCTCCAACATCAAGCGTATTCACAAACCACTTGGGAGGATGAATCTCATCCTTAGAATAAGTGGAAGATGTATTCGGAACATTTCTAGAAGGTTCTTTAACTAGCCCATAAACATATTCAATATTTGGGATTAGGCACATATAGATAATTAAAAAAGAAGTAAAAACAAAGTAAAAAAAAACAGGAGGTGAACACAAAGAAGATGACTTCTATTTAGAGATGACATTCCCCTTACGGTGATCACATAATTGATGGATGGATCATGTAAACAAAACCCCTTATTTCCTCACTGTATTCAACAGATATTCATTTATGGTTGTTGGACTCAAATTTCTCTTGTTGCTTGTCTGGAATGTGGGTCCAAGCATCACAACTAGAGATCCAAAAGTATGAAACATTTGGCTTCCTCTCACTCTAGGTTGTTTTGAGTGTCACATTCCTTGTAAATTTGGTAGGAATGTGATATTGCTTCAACCCAAAATTTAAAATCCATTGCTCTATTATGAAGCATGCACCAAGCCATCTCAACAATAGTGCATTTCTTCCTTTGGATAGGGGTATAAGGTAAAATGCATTGGGGGAGTAATGCTAGATTAGGTGAAAAGATACTTAAAAGAATGGATAACATATTTTCCATTGTTATTAGTTTTGATTTTTTTGACTGCATTGATTCTCAATCTATGTTGCAAGAAATGGCCTTTAAGATGGCATACTCGTACTCGAAACGCTGAAACACGATCAAAACATGGCTGAAACACCTAGGTGGTGTTTCCTGATTTGGAAATGCCATTGAAATGCTTGATTTGGAAACACCATCGAAATGTCGTCAAAACGTTTCAGCGGTGTTTCAGCGCAAATTTTCCCTGTTTCCATGACTTTTGTTTTTACAGGCTCACTTAACCACCTAAGAAGGGTGCAGGGCCCTTCTATGGCCAAAAAAGATTGGTCTATCACTAAATTTTATCTATAATCATTTCACAATCTAATTTATCTCTAATCAATCCACACTCTAGTTCTGCTAAAAAACACTTTGTTCTTTTTTTGTTAATGAAGATGAGGATAAGGATTATAAGATATGTAATTATACTTGTCATTAGCTCATGTTTTATTTCATTTTCAGCAAATATAACTGTTGAAGAAAGTGTAACTAGGTCCAGTCTTCATAAATGTAATTTTGATCTTTGTACTTGTAAAATAAAAGAAATATTATTTTTGTAAATTATAAAAATGAGTTTCTTGCTCATTGCATAGATTTAACACATGTTAAAGTGCTATAGGAAAGTCAAAGAGTCGAAGGAAAATATTTGAGCATATATAAAATGTATATGAGTCAACCTAGTGTCTAGATCAGCCATCCAAGACAAGCACAACAAGAAGTCAGCCAACAAAATGATGTAGACAACAGTCATGTTGGCCTCAAAATATATATAAATGTCAAGTCGGCTTACATATGGAGACACATCCTTTCAATGGACATGTCAACTCAAATACAGGGACAAACAACTATATAAAGGAGCCTGTACCCTCGCAGTTTTACAGTGACATCTTCGCATACCTCTCTGAAATCTCGGACAAGTAAAGTGGTACAGGAATCTTGGATGAAGACAACAGTTCAGTGTTTCGTATGGAGGAGGATCCCTGTGGTTTTCGGATGAGTATCTCAGATAAAGTCTCGGCCTCCCTGAAGTCTTGAAGATCTCTGTCTCAGCATACCTAACACAGTCATAGTCTCGGCTCATGTGTGATGTGAAGGATCTAGGTGATCTCACAGTAACACCCTCTCATAGTCTCGGTATAATGAGAAGGATCTCGATGCAACATACATCCTAGACACAATCATGTCCTCGACATAATTGCAATCATGATATCAGTGATGATCCTAATGAAGACAAGCTCAAGATGATGATGAAGGCCTCAATACAACTATCATATGTATATACCTCTGGATGGAGATTTCATTGGTGTGATAAAGTTCTCGCTAAAGTTGTAGCATTGGTGCAACAGTAATGAAGATCTCGGTGAAGGAGCAGTCATGGTGCAACAGTGATGAAGATCTCGGTGAAAGAGCAGTCATTGTGCAACAATGATGATGATCTCCGCAGTGACAAAGAAGAGGATTGGTGTCTTGGTCTTGGAGTGGCATAATAGGTCAAGGGTCATGGTCTTGGTATTCGTCAATTCGAGTCTCTATAAGAAGAATTTTGTGCGGGTTTTCCTCTCCAAGAGGAAGAGGTCTTGCCTCTCGCAGAAAGCCAACATCTTGTGTTTTTGTCTCTTTGTTTTGGTAGCTATTTGATGAACTAAGAACACACACTCTAATAATAACAAGTGAATATTGTGCTAAGAAGAAAGTTAAAATACCTCACAAATGGTTATCATGCCAAGAAGAATCTCATTAACTCAAAGTGCCCTAGATTCTTCAACAATAACCACGTATAAACGCTGATTTTGGAATCTTGGATGTACAACCTCATCTATAAAGGATAATATTGGACGTTGAATCATGGAATCATCTATGAGAGTCAATATAGACCAGGTTTTCCTTCTAAAATGTCATTATGTGTCTCATTCTTTTTTTTTCTTGCAAGATAATGTGTTATTAAATTATTTGTAATTTTTTTTTACGTACATAGATACATACATACATATGTGATGTTTAGCCCGACATTTCCATTTTCCATGGGGGTCATGTTTCCAGCCGTACCTAACTTATAGACGTTTTGTGCAACTTAGTTCTCAACCATGGATTTCGATTCTTGAAAGTTATTTACGTTTGGACTCTTTTGCTTCAAAAAATAGACCTATATGTGCGTAGAATATTGAAAATCAAAATATACTTCACCTCTAAAATAATGGGATTGTCTATCAGTGCAAACTATACACAAATCACCATGAACAACGTGCAAGTTGTTGTTTTCTGTCACTCAGCCTTCCCAATCTTTTGTATGTGATTCTTGTCCAGAATGCATGTGTTGAAATTTCTAAGCCTAACCCGTTAGCAATTTTCCTGCATTATTTGGTTTATTTTGCCTACTTGTTTAATTACTAACAAGCTATTTAACGATATAAACACTAAAATAAACACAATGCAGTCTCAACCATCTACAGATCAACAACTAAAAGAAATAGACAAACACACAAGGGACACCGTTATTTTTGGACAATCGTCCCTGGAAAAACTCAACTTGGGAAAATCGGTGCATCAGTTCTGAGGGTTTTATTATTAAGTAGCTTTTTTTGAGTACACTGGGTGCCAAACTGGCTCATCCAACAGAGAAAATAATTTGGTAGTAATACCTCTCTTCGGAAGCAGATATTTTGAAAGTTGGCTCCATGAAACCCTCTCCAGCACCCTCTCCGAGGTACTCTGTGTTAGCCTGAAACCCTATGCGTCAGCCCTCTTGGCCTCAACGTCAGCCTGAAACCCTCAACATCAGCCCTCTGAGGCTCTGCGCAACCTCTCTAGCCCTCTGCATCACTTCTGCAACCTCTGCATCACTCACGCAGGCCCTGCTGGCCTCTACGTGGCTCCTGCTAGCTCTGCGTCTGCCTTTCTGCCTCTGCGCTAGTCTTCCGACACTATCTATGCCTCTCTGCCTTACGCTCACTGCCCCTCGCTGCAACTCTGATCACTGGTTCGATTTCTCTTAGCAAACCCCGCTCTAGAAAATCGAACTGACTGATCACTCTGGTGTATCTCCCACTGACCCTCAAGCCTCCTCTTATACTTTTTTCTTGTTGAGTCTTCAACAACCGAGATTAAATCTCTAATCAACGGCTAAGATTAGATTTGGCTTGATCCATGTCATTTAGAACCTTCTAACCTAGTTTTATATTAATACCCATTAATATTTTTATTTTCCTAAGTTTAGACTTAGGAACCCATTAAAAATACTAATTATTTTAATATCTCCTTCATCGGGCAGAATTTCCACAAACCATTTCTAGGTCTTGGGGTTTTTATGCGCTTCAGCCTACCCCAAATCAACAACATCCTCTAGAAACACCATCATTTGAAGGTAAGGAAGGCAAACCATGAACCATCTCCAACCAACTCCTCAACTGCAAATTTTGAAAGTTCAAATGATTCATTCGCTTATGCCATATTTCAAGGACATGATTGATGCTAGCAGTAAAGGCATGAGAGTGCTGAGATTGAGATGGAGTAAATTTGGAAAACTTATAAAGCTTCTCATTAGCATCAACATCCAACAACAACAGTTTTATATTCATCATTGATGTCTTTAACCACAAATCACTTAGACCAAAACTTTACCTTTTTACTGGTTAAGTCATGTGGTAAACAAAAATAAGATTAACACTCAAATCAGGTACATGGTACATGACATTCACAACAGCTTTTTCGAGAATTATATTGCTAATACTAGATACAACAAGTGCAGTGCCATCACCAACATATATTTTGTCATCAACATCATGGTTAGGAAAAAGGGCAATAAATATTGAGTTGTCCTTAACTGTGTGATGAGTGCAACTAGAATCTACAATCCATTCATCACTGGAAGAAGAATGAGCGCTTTGGAAAAAGTTGCATCAACTGGCCTACCATCATTTTGTTGAGCACAGCCTTGCTGTTGAGTTGACATAGAAACCTTTCTTCCAAGGTCTGCGAGCAGCTGCTTATCTTATGGATTCCCCAACATGCTACAATAACCACAACACTGGTTATTTGACTGCTTCTTTTACTCTGAAAGAGAGGGGGAGTCCAATAGGGACTAAACTGTGTTGAGGGAAATCCTGCCATTGCTTTTGCTTTTGCTTCACTTTGGCAAAATGAGCAGTGGATTTGGACCGAGATTTACCAAAATCAATGAGCTTTGCTTTCTCTTCAATCAAAGAATTAAAAAATGATTGCAATCTAGTTTATCAAACCACAAATCATATTCTTCACAGACCAACAAGTAGAACAGAATACTTCATAGGGGGTGGCAAGATTCCGACAAATAAAATGAATAAAAATAGCATTGGACTTCTTGTATTGATCCCACAATCCTCTAACTGCATTTAAAGTTCCTAGAAATGAGCCAGGTAATCTTCTATCTGGGTAAAATCTTGTGGCTTTAAGTACCTCATATTGGTGTCGACCTGCATAACTCAAGTTTCATTAGGTTGCGAAAATGTACTCAAGATTACCCCAAACATGTTTTGGAGTTCCCATTTTAAGAAGGTGGAATCAAAGCTCATACATGGATTCCAATCAAACCTCGAGCATAATTAGCCTAGTTCAATCATTTTCCTTTCTTGTCATCCTTAGGCTCCTTTTTGTACCCTGTCGTGATTTAAAGGAGGTTACAGTTATGGAGGACATCCGTCATTTTACTCCAAGTATTATAATATGATTATCCAACTGTTATAATTATCACTGAGGAGGAAACTAGGGTTTATGGACCCCATGATGAATCAGAACAAATGTGCTTTTGAAGATCAAGGTTTTGAGTAGGTGTACTATGTGTGAGGGTCCCACTATGGCAACAAAAAGGCTCTTCAGTTCTTTGAATAAAAAATCCCTACCTCAATTTTCAAGAATAGCCAAGTAACTTTTGGAAAATGATTGCAGCAGGAGCAACAACAAAGACACTGGTGACTGAAATAAATTTGTTATCAAGGGGGGCATCAACATTGGAAAATACCTAAAAATGGCTCTGTGAAGAACTGGAGGTACACTGTAAATCTGCCAATACAACTGAAATGCTGCTCAAAATGGTGGTGTCCAAAACCTTCCTGAAAATAGTTGGGAAACAGTGCCCTAGGCACACAAAGACAGCTGGAAAAACGTTGTAAAATACACCAAGATTACTGGCTAAAAACTGTTGAAAAACCCTGCTGTTGGCACACAATAAGAGAGATTCGTTGTGAAATAGACAAGCACTATGAGTTGGCTCGAGTCAGGTTAAGTTGACCCTTAAAAGCACTGATAATATTGTTATAAAATGTTTGGCTTATGTGAAATTCTGCAGTGGTAGGTTGGCCCAAGAAATATTCTTTTATTGAAAAACAATATAATAAGACAGTGATACCAAGCGTCTTTTGGAGATTCTATTTTATGAAAGGAAAATCAGAGCACATTCTACACATTGATGGCAATGGAACCTTGAGCTTCTTCAACTTGATTCAACTATTTTTCCTTTGCGTCATCTTTAGGCTCCTTTTCATCACCCATAGTGATCCAAAGGAGGCTCATGGTTTTGGAGCACATCCTCCATTTTACTCCAACTGTGATGATTATCATGGGTGAGGAGGAAACTAGAGTTTATGGACCCCATGATGAATCTGAGCAATTGTGATTTTGAAGAGCAAGGCTTCAAGTGTGCACACTATGTGTGATGGTCCCATAAGAGCAACAACAAGACTCTTCGGTTTTTGGTGTTGATTTCTGGTAGCATCGGATGTGCTTTAAGTTTCAAAATTTGTGGGGAGGCTTAGACACATGCATTCTCCAATACCCAGAAATTGTTTTTGGAAATTCCACACGAAGACAATTTTATTAAAATAATTAATTATTTTTAATGGGACTCGAAGTCTAAACTTAGGAAATTAAAATAATTAAAGGGTATTAATCTAACCATGGGTGAAACTTTTAGAAGAAGACAAAGATCAAACCAAAATGATCTAAGTCATTGATTAGAAGTTAATTTGGGCCGTTGGTTGTCCAACAGAAAGATATAAGAAGAGGCTTGAGGGGCACTTGGAGAACACATCGAGTAAGAGATCAAGAGATCGATTTCTGAAGAGAGCAACACAATAGTTCTCAGAGAAGTGATCGAGGTGATTTCTTGTAGGGAGGGGCAAAGATAGTTTTCGGTTGGAGAGTTTCCTCATCCGGGGATATATCACAGAGAAGGAAGATAGAGATCTAGAAGAGGAAGCGCAGAGCCATGCTGGCAGTGTAGGGCAGTGTAGGCCACGCAAAGCTTGAGAGGAGATCCAAAATTTGCTGGAAAACCGAGTTCCAGAGCTAGAAGCCGGGGTGTGAGATCGGAAGGGCAGAAAGTCGAAGTTCCAGAGGCAATTCGATTAGCTTGAAGGAGTGACACAGTTCCCAGAAGTTGACGCAGAGCAGAGTAGTGATTGCATAGAGGCAGCTAGGGGCTTGCCATTCAGTGGCTGGATCAATATTGGATCGCCAGTGATAGTGTGAGGTATATCTCACTCTTCTCTTTGTCAGTGAGATTCTCTGTATTGGATAACGAGTAAGGCATCCAAAGATTGTATTCAAACACTACTGCATAATAATACAAACCCTCAGCTGCTGCACCGGTTTTCCTGCATTGGGTTTTTTCGGGGACATTGGTCCAAAAACAACGGTGTCAGTTGTGTGTGTTATTTCTTTCTTGCTCAGATTCGTGTTTTCGCATATTATTTAAAGTTGTGAATGCTGCAGTTGTATTTACTTCGATATTCACAATAGAACATAGTAAATAACTCGCATGGATTAATAGGTAGGAGAAATAATATCAGTTTGTTGCAGTAGTGATTCGGGGATTCTCGAATTTTCAAATGGTATCAGAGAGCAGGTGACGCAAGGGAGCAGACCAGAAAAGCCTAGCATTGAAGAGAAGGAGGGAGATCGAAGTGCTGCATAGGCAGTAGATCAAATCCCCAGATGGATTGCGCAGTCCACGCCAAGAGGGCAAGATTATCAAGGAAGATCTCTCTCTCAGTGAGTCGATAGAAGGTAAGATTTCTAGATCGAGATTTGTCTGCGACAGAGGGAGCAGTGCAATAGAAGCTTAAGCATAGAGCAGTTTCTGGTGAGACGTAGTTTTCTGCAGCAGTTGCTGGGGCAGCAAAATGTTAGAAGAGAAGGAGACACTATTTTGAGGGAGTTCTTCTTCAGAAGATTTCCAGCCAAGAAGTCTGAATTCTCATTTGCTGAGTAGCAATAAAGAGGAGCAAATCTACTAACTCCAACAGGGAGTGCATAGGCCACCCCAACAGCTGTGCAGAGGAGAGAGGGAGCGATTCAACATTTTTTTTGCAGAGATGGCCATAGATGGGTAGGATCCATGGGAGAGCAACAAATTAGATCCAGTTGCTGCAAATTTCCTACATGGATCACCATCCTTGCTACGAGAGCTCAACAAAATCTGTAGCAGGAGGATCATAGTGTTAATAGATGCAGCTAGTCATTCAAATGACAGTTGCATAGCTAGTTGCAGTCAGTTTCTCGAAGACAGTTACGGAACTAGTTGCAGTGACACAGGCAGTGTGGATTGCCCAGTTGCAGTATGCAGGTATAGTTCCAGCCAGGAGATTCCCAGCGTAGAGCTTCGCAGTCTAAGAGCACTGTGTGAGTTTCTAGGAGGGAGTAGAGAGATTACTCATAGGGAGATTGAGACTCGGAGGGAGTCTAGTTTCAAAGGGAGCAACCCTATGGAAGCTAGTACTTCTGAATCTGGGGAGATCAAACTCATTATTGCAGTAGTTGCAGCAGCAGTGTAGAAGCATCAACAAAGCAGTAGTAGCCGCAGTATGAGTATATCATATTTTGCCATCATTGCCCAAATACCTCGAGGGGAGAGGTGGGGTGATCTAGTATTGTAGTTTGAAAGAATTGCAGATGGGCAGAATCCTTAAGGAGTCCACCTCTTGGATCAATACCTTGCTACGGGAGCTCATATCAGAAGTAGCAGGATGGACCAGGGTCAGTTGGTGCAGAGGAGTGCCAGAGTGATAGTTGCAGTGGCTAGGAGTGCCAGAATCTGAACAACGAAGAGCTAGTGTTAGCAGCAATGAAGTTGGCACAGAGCAGAGTCAGCAGCAGCGCAGTGGCTTTAGTGACGCGCAAAGACTAGCAGCGGTCAGAACTTCAACAACAGATGCATCACGTTGAACACCTTTGGTTCAATATTTTGGATGCTTTTCCATTGTTGTTGCAGCAACAACAACAATAGGAGAGGGTTGCAGTGCATATGCAGTGTTGGCAGTGGCAGGGCCAACAACAACACAAATGCAACATTTGCGCAGTAGTTGGTGGGCAGTGATGTCAGACATCAGCAGCGCAGAGGGAGATGTTACAGAGAAGAGTGATGCTTCAACAGGTTGCATTACTAGAGCACATTCCTTGCTAAGAGGGAGTGTTGATTTCTGGTAGCATTGGATGTGCTGTAAGTCTCAAAATTTGCAGGGAGGCTTAGACACATGCATTCTCCAATACCCAGAACTTGTTTTGAGAAATTCCACCCGGAGACGGTTTTATTAAATTAATTAATTATTTTTAATGGGACCTTAAGTCTAAACTTAGGAAATTAAAATAATTAAAGGGTATTAATCTATCCGTGGGTGAAACTTCTAGAAGAAGACGAGGATCAAGCCAAAAATGATGTAAGCCATTGATGAGAAGTTAATCCGGGCTGTTGGTTGTCCAACATAAAGATATAAGAAGAGGCTTGAGGGGCACTTGGAGAACACATCGAGTAAGATATCAAGAGATCTATTTTTGAAGAGAGCAGCGCAGCAGTTGCCAGAGAAGTGATCGAGGTGATTTCTTGCAGTGAGGGGTAGAGATAGTTTCCGGTTGGAGAGTTTCCTCATCCGGGGATACATCGCAAAGAAGGCAGAGAGAGATCCATAAGAGGCAGTGCAGAGCCACGCTGGGCAACGTAGGGCCACGCAGAGCCTGAGAGGAGATCCAAAATTTTGCTGGAGAATCGAGTTCCAGAGCCAAAAGCCGGGGTGTGAGACTGGAAGGGTAGAAAGCCGAAGTTCCAGAGGCAAATCGATCGGCCTGAAGGAGTGACGCAGTTCCCAGAAGTTGTGACGCAGAGCAGCGCAGTGATTGCGAAGAAACTGCGTAGAGGCAACTAAGGGTTTTCCATTCAGTGGCTGGATCAGTATTGGATCGCCAGTGATAGTGTGAGGTATATCTCACTCATCTCTCTGTCAGTGAGATTCTCTGTATTGGATAACGAGTAAGGCATCCAAAGATTGTATTCAAACACTACTGCATAATAATACAAACCCTCAGCTGCTGCACCGGTATTCCTGCATTGGGTTTTTCGGGGACATTGGTCCAAAAACAACGGTGTCAGTTGTGTGTGTTATTTATTTCTTGCTCAGATTCGTGTTTTCGCATATTATTTAAAGTTGTGAATGCTGTAGTTGTATTTACTTCGATATTCACAATAGAACATAGTAAATAACTCGCATGGATTAATAGGTAGGAGAAGTAATATCAGTTTGTTGTAGCAGTGATTCGAGGATTCTCGAATTTCACACTTGGAATAAAAATGTCCTCCCTCAAGAATAACCAAGTGTTAAAAATGATTACACGTGAACAACAATGACATGTAGAAATAAATTTGCTACACAAAAGGTTATCAACAAGAAAAAATACCCCAAAAATGCCTTTGTAAAGAGTGTTGATGGTATGCTTATGAAAAATCCTTGAATGCAACAACTGGAGTTTAATCTTCTAACTATTAGTAGTTTATTCATATTCTGAATTATTATTCAAGAAATAACGATTAAATAACTGATGCATTCTTCACAATAAAAAATACGCTGTGTAATTATAAAAATATGGGACTGAGACAATTGTCTTTGGAAAAACCCCGAAGGGAAAACCAGTGCAACATATGAGGGTTTATATTATTATGCAACAATTTGAGAGAAATATTACCATTGGTTGCCCAAATGGAAACCTCCGGTTATCTACAAGCAAAATATCTGGAAGACATCCTTGTCTCCCTTTGCAATAGATCTGGCCTCTCTCGCAAACTCACACCTCTACTGCTCGCTTTGCAATCTAGAAATGCGCATTGTCTGCACAGATAAATTTGTAAAGCCCTGGAACTGCCTCCAGGTGAGACGTCTAGCCTCTTTCTGCCTCTGAAACCAACTTGCTTGGCCTCGGGGACTCGGATCCTGCAACTGGCAATTGAAACAAGTCTCTTCCGACATTTTGCACTAGGGTTTTTGTCTATTCGCACTGCTGTGGATGACCTCCTCTGCATATAATTCGACCTCCCTCTTTATTGTCTTTGGACACTGGAAATATTGAGGAAATCTTCCTCTGTTGCTCCCTCTCTGATGCTTTCCTTAGCTTCAACTATGCCCTCACTGAATACTGCAACTAGGTAGTCAAACTGCTCAACTCATCACTGATGCCTTTTCTCCAAGCCCTCAACTTGCTCTTACAATCTTCTGTTGGCCAAGATCTAACCCCGATCGATGGCTTAAATCACTTTGACTCCACAAATAGAAGTCTCTAGAGCAAAACCGAATTACCTTAATTAATTAACTTTAATTTACTACTTTTCGTAATTAGACTTGGGAAATATTTTAATTATGGCAAATTAATTTAATCAAGGCGTTTTTGAGTCTTATCTCGCAAAACCTTTTTTGGGTTTTGGAGATCTTGCCTCTTGACATCATATGAGACTAGAACACCTATATGTTGCTACTATAATCTAACACTCCCTCTTAGCGAGGAAGGTGTTCTCCACTATACCCATCTTTTCTCTGAAGTAGAATAACTTGGCCCTCCCTAGGGCCTTCATGAGTATATTAGCCACCTACTGGTCTGTGGGAACATGCTATAGAGGAACTGCTCCACGTTGTACACAATCCCTGATTCACCTGCTACAAGTTGTAATTGAACCATCTTGTGCACCGCAATACTACTCTGATCTCACACTACTAATGCCCCTGCATTGCCTCTCTGCTTCTCAACTATTGCAAACTTATGTGTCAAACTCTCAGATCCTGAAGATCCAAACTTCCATAGGGCATCTCCCTTTGAAGCTAGACTCCCTCTGAGTCTCGATCTCCCACTAAAAATAACTGGGAAATCTCTCTCGTTGGAACTGTGCCTTGCTCTCTATAACGGGCCAATTCGCACTGCCTATGTCACTGCAACTAGGTCAACAACTGTCTCTTGAGCATTTGACTGCACCTGGTTTTGGCTATGCAACTGTCTCTAGAGTATCTGATTGCGCCTGGTTATGGCTATGCAACTGTCTCTCGAGTATTTGACTGCGCCTGGTCTTGGCTCTGCAACTGTCTCTCAAGTATCTAACTGCACCTTGCTAACACTGAACTCGTGTATCTCCCAAATCACCACTGTTCCTCCTGCTACTGCGATACTTGGGTTCTCGTACTAAAGGTACCGCTCCATGTGAAGAATACATGGCAACTGGATCTGATCTACAAACCAAGCTCTCCATGGCTAGATCTAGACCTCTTGCTGCTCTTCCCACGGACCTTGACTTATTTGGCATACTGCAATGTTATACTCCTCCATCTGAGGATAAGGTTGCAAACATAGCGAACTCATCCTCCAATATGGCAGACAAGTCATCAATCTCTGCCGAAGCTGCTGTCTGCTTCCCATTCTTGTCCTTCTTCTTTGGACACTGGGTGATGTAGTGACCAAACTCACCACAATCAAAGCACTTGACTTTTGATAGGTTCTTTTTTTTTTCTCTCCTTTTGAGTCTTGTCTCTAGTTGGGACTCGGGTTGTGGGGGAGCGGCCTCCCCTCCCCCTGGAACACGCTCCTGAAGTGCGCTCCTGAAATTTGCTCCCTCCTTGTGGGAGCAAATTTTGGGAGTGCGCTCTCTAATTTTTTTTCGCTCCCTGCCAATTCAACAGTGATAGAGGGAGCTATTGAAGATTGGAAACAAGAATTTGGCCCTAGTGTTGATATGCGTTTCATGGTACATTTTCCTTTATCTTTCATTTTCATCCTTTTACTTAAATTTTTAACATTACCATGAAATGACTTAGGATGTTTGAGAGTGGTTCCGACCTCATTAGATTTCATGTGGAGAAAGTAGAATTTTATCTCACTCAAAATCCAGCAGACTTGTCATTTTTTTAGGATTTCATGTTTGGGGGATTGCAATGTTTCCATCGGATTTTGTCAAGTACTAGGGTATGGAACTTGTATTTAATCAAGAGCACCAAGTCCTCTATGTGGGGGAGACTCCCAATAATTAAGAGCACCTAGGGTACTAGGGTGTGGAACTTGTATTTAATCAGGAGCACCAAGGTCGTGTGACTATGTAGGAGGAGACTCCCAATAAAGTACGGGAAAAAATTTAGAAATTTCTCGTGGCAAAAGGGTAAAGTAGTAGATAATAGATTTACTTGCCTTTTCTAGTTTCTAGTACTTTTTATAACTATTGATTCTTTCATATTTATTATGGTATTTTTTGTAAACAATATATGACAATTTAAGCTTGAAGTTTGAAGTTGGCATTTATAACTCATTGGTAATGAATTATGAATATGATGCTTTGTGAAAGTTGAAACATTTCATTTCATGTTAGATATTCTTTGTTATCATTTGGTTACTTGGTAATGTTAATGGTTATAGGTACAAGTTACAACTTTTGTGATCAATAATCATAAATGTTATATATTAAATTTTGAAAGCTTGAAATTTTAAGATTGATGAATCATGAGACTCGATATGTTGTACGTTCTTAACTTGTGGATGCGGTTGATGAAGATTATAACTTTTATATGATTGATGTTATATGGTTCAATCCATGTTTTTATTCTTTTTATATCTAATTCATCATTCTACATGCTTTTGTTGACATATATGCATCAAAATCTTTGAAACCGGATTCGTTCTAACAGGCCGACGTGTCCCGAATCCAGTGAATCGCACACAATTCGTGCCAATTCGTGTCTAGAAATCGGGACACGTCGTGTCCGATTGGGACATGATTGAATCCGGAAAAAAGGGACCTGCGCGGCCATAAAAGGGCGGAAATCCCTCTTTTTTGCATCATTTTCACTCATCTCTTTTGCAATAGGTGGGCTGTGGATTTGCTGTGAGGAGTTTGGAGCAAGGAGCAAAGGGTGTGGAGCATTTTTAAGGAGATTCAAGCAACAGGTAAGTGCATTTCCTCTCTCTTTTTTTGCATTTGTATTACAATAGTTTGCATATGCATTTCTTTTACAAATTTGTGCATGTTTTGTTTATTTTTTACAGTATTCATGGCTCAATCAAGGGCAACAGGTAAGGGGTAAAGGAAGGGGAAGAATGTCCCCATTGGAGATGCCCCTCCTCCTCCAATTTCATCTGAGTCTGTTGCAAGTATTCCCTCTATTGCAAGTTATGTTGAGGGAAGACTTCCTCCTAAAGGTAACATTGAGAAATATCCTTTGTGGAAATATGTCACAAGAGAGGATGGGCCAAGCAGCAAGGTGAAGGGAGGAGGCAATGTAAATTGGAGATGCAACTTTTGCCACAATACTTTCACAAGCACATATTTCCTTGTGAAAGGCCATTTGTTGGCTTTATCAGGTTGTGGAGTTGGAGCTTGTACAAAAGTTCTTTTACACAAGAGGAAAGAAATGGAAAGAGAGTTCAATGTTGGTATGGAAAATGTGGCTGCAAAATAAAGAAAAACCAAGAATGATGACCCCCTTCCATTTTTTAGGAAAGGCAACAACAAATTCCCATTTGAGAGTTCTAGTGGGGGACAAGCAGCAAAAAGAAAGGCAATTTCACTTGGTCCAATGGAAAAGATTTTTCAAAAGGAGAAATGGGAAGAGCTTGATCTCACCATTGCCTTTTTTCTATCAAAACTTCATATCCTTTAATGTTGCACGCTCACCTCTATTTATTGAGATGTGCCGACCTCTAACTCAAGGGGCTTCATCATGGTATGCGCCTCCTGGTTCAGAGAAGCTTAGAACCACATTGTTGATGAAGGCAAAAAAAGAGGTGCAAAAAATGCTTGAGCCTATTAAAGCATCATGGCCAACATTTGAGGTTACCATTGTTTCTGATGGATGGACAGATTCAGCACGACACCCACTCATCAACTTCATGGTGTCTTCCTTGAATGGTCCAGTTTTCTTGAAAGCAGTGGACTTGGAGAATACAAGGATGCACAATATATGGGTGAGTTGTTTATTAAAGTTATTGAAGATGTAGGTGTTGATTTTGTGCAAATCATTGCAGATAATGCACCTGTTTGCAAGGTTGCTGGCATGATTGTGGATGCTAACTATCCACAAATGTTTTGGACACCTTGCATTGTCCATTCATTGAACTTAGCACTGGAATCCATTGCTTCTAATGTCCATTTGATTGGTAACATTATTGAGGATGCACGACATATCCGTAATTTTGTACAAAACCATACAAGTGACCTCACTATCTACAAGGAGTACAACAATCTATCATTGTTGAAGATTGCGGATACACGGTTTGCTTCTTCATTCATCATGTTGAAGAGGTTGAGGGAGGTCATGACTGCTCTTGGGGCCATGGTTATTTTAGAGTTTTGGTCTTTTTGGAGAAAGACAGATCAAGTAGCCTCTAAAAGAGTGAAGGACACAGTGCTAGATGATGCTTGGTGGGAGACGGTAGATCTAGTTATTCAGATCATGGACCTTATCATTTCTTTGCTTCGATTTGCAGATACAGACCAACCCATCCTAGGAGAGGTTTATGAAGGATGAGATTCCATGATTGAGTTTGTGAGGAGTCTTATTTTACAGAGTGAGTGCCCCGAGTATGAGACATCACCAGAGGCCTTCTGTGGTACTATACATGATATTCTTGTCAACAAATGGGACAAGAATTGCACTCTTTTACATTGTTTGGCTCACTCATTGAACCCAAAATACTACAAGCATGAGTGGTTGAATGGTGGACCTTCTCGCAGATTCCCTCACATGGATGGTGAAATCTCACACGGGAGGAAGGATGCATTTAGGCGGGTTTTTCAAGATAGAGCATTGCTTGATGAGGTGGAGGATGCCTTTGTAGAGTTTTCCACTGGCATTGGTCGATTTGCAGGATGTGATGTGATTAGAGATAGGGGGGCTAAGAAGCCCTATTCTTGGTGGGCAAATCATGGGGCAACAATCCCCCCTCTACAACAGTTAGCCATGAGGTTCCTCTCTTAGGGGACTTCATCCTCTTGTTGCGAGAGGAATTGAAGCACATATGGGAATTTGTATAGTGTTAAGAAGAGCAGGTTTGAGCAGTCTAGGGCAGAGACAATGGTGTATGTGCACACCAACCTTCGTCTTATTTACAGTCCGAGGGAAGAGTGGTTGAAGGGAAAGACAAAGATGTGGGATGTCTTTCCTGATGATATGGGTCTAGAAAACAGTGTTGTGTTGGCATTGGCCAACATGGATCTCAATGATCCAGTACTAGAGCCTTTTAGATTTGATGATGGTGATACTGTAGAGGGGTCATCCTCTATACTAGCAGATGTAGAGGCGACTTTGGATACAGGGGAAGAGGATGCAGTAGAGGAGAGCAGTGGTGACCATGATGATAAGGACAATGATGCTGATTTTGATGATGACTATAAGGATTGATGACTCATGAGTCATGAGCTACCTACTGCCTTGAGGCTTGTATACTTGTAGTTGTTTTGTATTTTCTATTTCTATTTGCCATTGGCATTACAGTACCTATGTAACACATTTTGATTTTGACGACTTAATGAGAAAACTACAGTTGTCAGTGTCTTTATCTTACTATCTTGTCTTTCTCCTATTGGATCATTGATGAATTGAATATGTATTATGATTTATCATTAATGAATTTAGAATTTATGATTCATTGATTTATCAGTTATGTGACATGTATTTGAATTTTGTAAGTACTATGCATGCTATAATGTTACTAACTTACTTTGTAAACAGTAAAACTTACGTCTAGATGAAGATCTATGTTTGAAATCAATGAAGTTGTATCATTAATGAGAATTTGTGTAAGAAATATCTAATTAATTATATATATATATAATAATAATAAAATAATATATAACGTATCCGAACGTGTCCTGTTCCGGGGGTCAACATGTCTGAATTCGACACTCGAATCCCCATATCCGATGAATTTTGAATCCACGTGTCAAGCTACTTAGATCAAAATATATAAAAATATATTTTATATAAAAATTCGCTCCCAATTCGCTCCTGAACCGGGAGCTTTTGAAAATGTCGCTTCTCGCTCCTGCTCCTGCTCCCACTCCCGCTCCCACTGCCACTCCCAAGTAAGCTTGGTTGGGACCCTTCTTTGCTTTTCCCTTTCCTGCAAGGACTATGTTCTCCTCCTTCTCAACTTTTGGTCCCTTGCCACTGTTGTTGGTGGTACCCTTTATAAGATTGAGACTCAACTCCTCTTGAGTGAAGTCATTACATAGGCGCTCCCAACTTGGAAGTGTATCTTGCCCATAAATCACTTGGACGAATGTACGCTACTCCTTGGTAAACCCATTGAGTGTTGTGGGCACCAACTCACTATTTGATGGTTTCTTTCCAACAGCTGCAAGTTCATCTCTAACAGCCTGAATCCTGGTGAGATAGGATTTAACATTCTTGCCCTTTTGCATTTTGACCATTCTTAGCTTCTTCTTGAGAGTCATTTTCTGATTCTCAAACGGATCCTGGTATAGTTTGCTTATGAAATCCCACATTTCCTTTGCTGTGTTCTTATCTGCAATATGCGGGGCGATGTGATCCTGAACTTTGTCTAGGACCATCCTCTTTGCCTTGTCCATGTCACTCATGTAATCATGTCACTGGATGGGATCTGCTTGTACAACTGTAACTGCTATAACGAACTCTTTCAGATTGTTCTCATCCAATAGGAATTACATCATGGCCTACCAGATGCCAAAGTTTGAGGCTTTGTCCAACTTGTCCTAATCTCTAAGTCCTGCTGCGACCATCTCTGCGAAACTCAAATAAGCTGGAGAACTAAAACCGATAAATCTCCTCATTCTGACAAACTAACTCGAGCTTTTCCCTACTGCTCGCACTCCTCCTGGAATGCGCAGATCTTCTTCTAGGAAATTCGCACTTGCCTTCGGACTTGAAACTCACACTACCTGGTACCTCACTCCTGGGTAACTCGCTCAACCTTTAGATGTCCTCCAAAAATGGCACACACACTGCTAATCCTGAAATACTCACTGGCTTGATTGATAAGCTCACACTAGCAAATCGCTTTGCCTGCCACGACCTTCTTTTGCTGGAAATCACGGCCTCCTTTCCTACTACTGGAATGTTGGAAACCCTTTGAGAATTTTTGGAAATTCCCTCTGTGTGCTTTTCTCTTCAGCTGATCTGCAACTACAAAACCCTTGCTGCAAAATCACTGCGCTAGATCTATTATGTGAATCTTTGATCTGCTCACCGAAACCTCTTTTCAGCAATCCTATTGCTTGCTGCTATTGCTTCTGAGGCAAATTGCACTTTTCCTCCCTCCTGGACTGGGAATTGAATTTCTGCTTCCTTGCAATTTGCAGTACTTGGTTGACTTGCATAGATCTAGAATTTGTGATTCAATTCTCCCTCTAAATCTGCACAATCTCGCTTTCTTTGCTTCTAGAGCCTTTGATCTGATATTTGTCGTTATCATACCATGTGAAAATTCCTTGAATGCAACAATTGGAGTTTAATCTTGTAACTTTTAACAGTTTATTTGTCTTCTTAATTATTATTCGACAAATAACGATTAAATCACTGTTGCATTCTTCACAATAAAAAAATACGTTGCGGAAATATAAAAATACGAAACTGAGAAATAGATGCACACACACAAAAATTGACTGTTATTTTTGGACAATTGGCTCTGGAAAAACCACGAAGGGAAGACACCCTTGTCTCCCTCCACCACTGATCTGATGCTCTTTGACAAACTCGCACTTCCTTTTGCTGCTCGCTCTGTAGTCTAAAAATGCACACTGCCTGCGTAAATAAATTCGTACAACCTTAGAACTGCCTCTAAGTGAGACGTCTAGCCTCCCTCTACCTCTGAAACCAACTTGCTCTACCTTCGGGATTTTGATTTGACAATTGGCAATTGAAAAAAGTCTTTGTCAACAACTCGCCCTAGGGTTTCTGGCTATTCGCACTGCTGTGTACGACCTCCTTTGCAAATAATTGGGCCTCCCTTTTTCCTGTGTCTGGACACTAGAAACATTGAGGAAATCTTCTTCTAGAATCTCTGCTGCTCCCTCTTTGATGCTTTCCCTAGCTTCAACTGTGCCCTCGCTGAATACCTGCAACTAGGCAGTCGAACTGCTCAACTCATCACTGATGCCTTTTCTCCATAGAAAAGACTCTTTTTCTGGGCAAGAGAGAGAGAGATATGTTGGAAATAATACTGAGAGGGGGGGTGAATCAGTATTATCAGATTAATAAAACCTTTTCAATTTCCTACTCAGAAACATATACGCGACTTCTGTTAAGTGAACCAGCGTGTACACGCGACTGTGTCTAAAGCAACTAGCGTATATGCAGATATCTTATGATTCAGTTAATCTTATCTTCAGTAAATGCATCAGAACATTATTAAGCAATTTAGCAGTAAACAGGTGCAGTATAACAGAACAGAATCATCACACAAGAGCCACACACATGAACACCATGATATAAGGTGGAAACCCAATGTGGGTGAAAACCACCTGCTGCAATTCGTCTCTTTCTTTCTTTAATGAGAAACTTCTTTTACAATATACTGGTGCAGTCCTTTACCAGTATGCAGGCTACAACCTGCAGAGGGCTACAACCCTCTCTCTCGTTTTCCAACTACTTTTGGAAGGGAGCTACAACCCCCTCAGCTCTTGTACTAGCTGATCCATTTACTAGTACGTAGGTGCTGACCCTACAACCTTCAGGGACCACGTTTCATCAATTTTCAGACTGGATCCAAGAGTACAAAGCAAACATTACCGCAATACAATCATCAACTTATACTTGCATCAAAATTCATTAAACAACCCAATACCGAATCACTGAAACCCTGTCATCAAGAACACAGAACCCAAACCAGAATCTAGAACTCTGCAATAACCACCAGAATCAGCAACAACCTGAAATATCAACCCTTATCATGCATACGCTACTTCACTGTACCAAAACCGCGTGTATACGCGCTTTCTCCAAAGGCAACCCGCGTGCAGATCTAGAAATGATTACTTCTGCCTTTGCTGTCAGATCCGACCCTTACCAAGCGTCCCGAACAGATAACCAACAATACCAGATCCTCTCACTGCGTCAGCCACACACAATCCATACACCTTTGTCTAGTGATCTTCTCCTTATATAGCTTTAGGCCTTGTTCAATACCAAGAGCCAAAACCATAGAAACACAATACCATCAACTTCAATACTAGGGATCGACACGCCCGTCGAGACACAATGGTCCGAAACCATAGGCACAACTTCCAAGGACTAACCGCCATGGACCAAAGGTACGTTTCCACATACACGCGCTTTTGCTGAAGCCAACCTGCGTGTACACGCTGATTTTCCTTGCTGAACCTGCGTATATCTCTTTCTTGTCCTGCTGTACTGAGATCTGTCTTCTAGTTAAGTTGTCATCACCTGTACCAGTCTCTGAGCACCTGTACCAACCTTCTGAGTGAGTTGCCATCAAGGACAACACTTGAATCATAATGCCAACAATCTCCCCCTTTGGACTTGATGGCAACCACCACACCAAGTCACTCTCCCCCTTTGACATCAAGGGCAAAGGGTGGACCAAGATATTCTCTTCCTTGGTATACCTTCTGCTGACCATACTGCTGTCCATACTCCCCCTGAGTACATGCTGAAATCTCCAAATGTGCTCCCCCTTTGTGTATGCCAAAGTGTACCAATCTATCCATCCTGCTCTTGCTGAATTGTGCTGTTCATGCTCCCCTTGACTGTAGGCAAGATCTGTAAAAGATGTTCTACAAGAAGAACAAAGACTTATACATCATAGAAGACCTTCCTATCACCAAAAGACTCAACATACATTCATCACCCAACCTAGTGGGGATATCCCAATATTGACTCATTCACCTAACCATGTGAAGATACATGATAATACATGAACATTTCATCATTCATCCCAGGCATAGTGGGGAAACCAACACAGGCCGTTACATGACCTTGACATCATAAAAGAGATACATGACATAGTGATGAAATATCTAGACCAAGACTTATGAAAGCCACCAACAGCATCATGATCTGTACCATCAGCCTGCAATATCATTCCTAAACAGTAAGATGTATCATTTAGCTTCATAGACTTTATCAACACCTTCTAACCATAATGCCAACAATGCATTATTCGAAGAATATTCTCCCCCTGAGTGTAAGCCAACCTTTTCCTGAGTCTGTTCTGCTCCCCCTGAGCCTGAGCCAACCATGACTGAACCTGGGTCTGTTCTGCTGCCCTTTCTTCATATACGCGACTTTGCAGCCTGTAACTCGCGTATATACGCGACTTGTCTTCAGTCTATCAGCGTATGCAGGATGGAATACTGAATTTCATCACTTTCAGATTCCCCTGTGTCTGTTATGTCAGCTGTCTGAGTTATCCCACACCTTTCTGTCTCTGTTTTCTTCAATTCCTGCAACTGTGATGATGTATGGTCCCCTTGTCTTGAATTTTGAAATCTGCTTCTGCATTCCCTTGCTTTATGCCCATAGTTGTTGCATGTATAGCACCTTATATTTTTCATGTTCCTTCTATCACAATCAAATGCTTTGTGTCCATATGCATTACAGGCAAAGCAATACCCTCTGAAATACCTGGGATGAGATGATCTTTCTTGAACCATTCTACTTCTGCATCTGGCTGCAACATGTCCAAGATTATGACATACATAACATTCAACTTTATTCAGCGGAGGAAATAATCGTCTATCACGTTCATAGTTAGGAGTAAAGGATCTTCCTTGAGGAATTTCTTTTCTTGGTTGTTCCTTGAGCATTTCAGATTTCTCATTAGAGTTTCTTGTCTCACCTTGTGAACTAGATTCACCTTCAACATATTCATGAAAACCAAGACCAGTCTTGATAGCAGGAGATCTTTGACTATTAAGAATATCATCCAAGACTTTAGAACTGTCTTGAAATCGTAAAAGCTTATCCTTTTCTTCTAGTTTACCTTTCAAGATATTTACCTCAACTTGATGTTGTTCTTCCTTTTTCAGATACTGCTTCCTTAGGTCTTCTTCAACTTTTCTCCCTTCTTCTACTTGTCGCTTTAGTTTGATCACTTCATGTTCTTGATCTTTAAGATCTTCTTTTAGAGAGAGGATCTTTGATTCAAGTCTCTGAATAGTTGAGCTCTGATCTTTTGCTATATCCTGCAATTTCTCCCTTACCCTGGTTTCTGTTTCCAATAGTTCTTTTAATTTGGCAGCTTCTTCAGTTTCTACATTCTTCTCTTCATGTGCCATGAGACTTTTAATATCCTCGCTATCATTGGATGAAGCATTCTTCTTCTTGTGCGCCATGAGACTTCTAATATCTTCACTATCATTAAATGAACTTTTAATATGGGAATAATAGCTTCTACCATCTTCTTCATATATCCTTCCTTTGTTATGAGGACATCTAGCAGCATAGTGACCAACTCTTCCACATAGAAAACATTTGAAAGGCAACTTATCTTTGAACCGTCCAGTTCCCCGTTCAAGATTCTTGACAAAATTTACCTCATCTTCTTCCTCTGACACTTCGAATGCGGCCTCTGGTGGTACCTCTAGTCGCATTTCAAAAGCAGTTAGGATCCCGTGAAGCTGTGACATGGTAAGTTTTCGCACATTCTCCTTTTCTTCTACGGCAGATACTTTAGAATCAAATTTAGTAGACAGAGATCTCAAAACCTTTTGAACTAAGACAACTTCCTCAAATTCTTCACCCAGATCCCTCATACAATTCACAATCTCATCCATACGCAGGAAATAATTAGCTACGCTTTCATTACTTCGCATCTTAAGAGTTTCATACCGGATTCTGAGAGTTTGAAGCTTCGCTATTTTTACCAGATCATCTCCTTCGTAGCTTGTAACGATTTTGTCCCATATTTCCTTAGCTGATTTGAGATGCATGATCTTCATAAATTCTGATTGAGTCAAAGTACCCAATAGGACATTAACTACTTTGGCATTGAGCTCATATTGCTTTTTCTCTGCTGGATCTGTAGGAGTTGCTGATGGGAATTTGTATCCTCCTTCTATGAGTCCCCAAACTTCTGCTCCAAGAGACTGTAAATATGCAGTGGTTCTTATCTTCCAGTGAGTAAAATTGTTCCCGTCAAAGACTGGTGGCCTGATGTGTGCCTCTCTTTCTGGATTAGCCATTTTGATGGATCTTTTCCTTCAAGCGATCAAGCTTCCTCTGAAGGACCTGCTCCGATACCAATTGTTGGAAATAATACTGAGAGGGGGGGTGAATCAGTATTATCAGATTAATAAAACCTTTTCAATTTCCTACTCAGAAACATATACGCGACTTCTGTTAAGTGAACCAGCGTGTACACGCGACTGTGTCTAAAGCAACTAGCGTATATGCAGATATCTTATGATTCAGTTAATCTTATCTTCAGTAAATGCATCAGAACATTATTAAGCAATTTAGCAGTAAACAGGTGCAGTATAACAGAACAGAATCATCACACAAGAGCCACACACATGAACACCATGATATAAGGTGGAAACCCAATGTGGGTGAAAACCACCTGCTGCAATTCGTCTCTTTCTTTCTTTAATGAGAAACTTCTTTTACAATATACTGGTGCAGTCCTTTACCAGTATGCAGGCTACAACCTGCAGAGGGCTACAACCCTCTCTCTTGTTTTCCAACTACTTTTGGAAGGGAGCTACAACCCCCTCAGCTCTTGTACTAGCTGATCCATTTACTAGTACGTAGGTGCTGACCCTACAACCTTCAGGGACCACGTTTCATCAATTTTCAGACTGGATCCAAGAGTACAAAGCAAACATTACCGCAATACAATCATCAACTTATACTTGCATCAAAATTCATTAAACAACCCAATACCGAATCACTGAAACCCTGTCATCAAGAACACAGAACCCAAACCAGAATCTAGAACTCTGCAATAACCACCAGAATCAGCAACAACCTGAAATATCAACCCTTATCATGCATACGCTACTTCACTGTACCAAAACCGCGTGTATACGCGCTTTCTCCAAAGGCAACCCGCGTGCAGATCTAGAAATGATTACTTCTGCCTTTGCTGTCAGATCCGACCCTTACCAAGCGTCCCGAACAGATAACCAACAATACCAGATCCTCTCACTGCGTCAGCCACACACAATCCATACACCTTTGTCTAGTGATCTTCTCCTTATATAGCTTTAGGCCTTGTTCAATACCAAGAGCCAAAACCATAGAAACACAATACCATCAACTTCAATACTAGGGATCGACACGCCCGTCGAGACACAATGGTCCGAAACCATAGGCACAACTTCCAAGGACTAACCGCCATGGACCAAAGGTACGTTTCCACATACACGCGCTTTTGCTGAAGCCAACCTGCGTGTACACGCTGATTTTCCTTGCTGAACCTGCGTATATCTCTTTCTTGTCCTGCTGTACTGAGATCTGTCTTCTAGTTAAGTTGTCATCACCTGTACCAGTCTCTGAGCACCTGTACCAACCTTCTGAGTGAGTTGCCATCAAGGACAACACTTGAATCATAATGCCAACAAGATATGATGAGAAGTGAGTGACCAAATGAGGAGGAGTTATCCTGTATTTATATCCAAATGTTGAAGGTGAATAGATGTGTCTGTTGGGCGTCTAAGCCTACATAAGTTGCTGGCTGACTTTGATAATTTGTCAATAATCAAAATAAATTCATAGTTCCTTAAATACTTATCGGAATTGGATGATCTTTAGATCAATCCTACACCTCTCGACGAGAGGAATCTAGGAAAAATATTATCAGCCATGAATAAGGTGACCCACATGGAGTTTGGCCCTAGTTGCCAATTTTAACACTCCCTCTCAACTAGGGAGAACTCCATCTGCAATTCGTCTGATCGTCGCTACTATTCATCCATCAAATGCACTGCCTTGTATAGCTTGACCCCTACTCTGCTCTGCTCTAACTATGAAGAAGAAGAAGAAATCGAGGATGTCTCATACCATCCTCCACTGACTCGAAGTCAGTCTGGAGTGTGTACCACTTTCACTGGTCCTAGACTAGTTCTCTACTAACCCGAAGTCAGTTTCAGAGGGTGTACCACTCTCACTGGTCCCAAACAAGTATCATTGATCCCAGATCAATGGAGGTCATCCTAGCATAGGGAGTACGGTAGATACAACGATGCGTCCATCGATAGAACTACTATGGTCCCTATCCTCATTTTCTTGCTCATTGATCAAATGAGAGGTACTTCCCATGAGTCCCGGACTGCATGGGTAGGATGCCTTGACAAGAGAACTAATCATCCTGTCCACAAGAGAACGAATCATCCTGTCTAGTGGATGCCACAGAGAACTAATCATCTTGGCCTACCGGAGAACGGATCATCCTGTTCCATAATCGCCATGGAGAACGAATCATCTTGGCCCACAGGAGAACTAATCATCCCGTTCCATAGTCGCCACGGGGTGTCAGGGGAAGGTTGAACCTTTTACCCTGTACAAAGTGCACCAACAAGGGATGGTGAGTTACCCTGTGGTCATATGTTGCTCCAAGAAGTACCCCGCACCCCTTGAAGCTCCCAGAGCTCAGTACATCATACTTGACCCTCAAAAGAGGGTCTCTGAACGACTCCAAGTCGTTCTCGGAAAGTCAGAAATTTGACCTTTCCTAGGGGCTTTGTCAAAATGTCAGCGACCTGTTCATCTGTACTGATATGTTGGAGCCTTATAGCTCCCCGCTGCACCATGTCACGAATATTGTGGTACCTAATATAGATATGCCTGGAGCGATCATGGAATACGAGATTCTCTGATAAACGAATTCCGCTTTGGTTGTCACATAGGATCACGATGGTATCCAATGTAAATCCAAACAGCTTACTGAAGAGCTTTCGTAACCGGACTGCCTCACAGGAGGCCATGCTAGCAGCAATGTACTCTACCTCGGCGTTGCTCAAAGCCACAGACTTCTGCTTCTTTCTCATCCAGGATATTGAAGCAAATCCCAAGGAGAAACAACACTCGGAAGTGCTCTTACGGTCCACCACATTGCCTGCCCAATCAACATCAGTACTTCCAAGTAGTCTCACATTTCCGACAGTGTATCTTAACCCATAAGTAATCGTGCCCCGAAGATATCTCAGCAGATTCTTGGCACCAATCCAATGTATGTGGTGAGGTTCAACCATGTGTTGAC
Source organism: Pinus tabuliformis (assembly GCA_031772625.1). Classification (NCBI taxonomy): domain Eukaryota; kingdom Viridiplantae; phylum Streptophyta; class Pinopsida; order Pinales; family Pinaceae; genus Pinus; species Pinus tabuliformis. Next base: position 156,835,344 of record CM062811.1, on the reverse strand, counting down.
TCAATGTGTTGACTGCAAAACATATATCTGGATGAGAGTTCACTAGGAACAACAATGCTCCGACAAGTTGACGATACTTGGTGGTATTTCGTAAAACAGGTCCAGCAACACTTCCGCTTAACTTCTTTAAGTCAAGCTCCATCGGGTGGTTATGAGCTTGCAGTCCACCATGCTGAATCTCTCAAATATCTTCACCACATATTTTCCTTGAGATAGGAAAATCTCGCCTGGTTTCTGCTAGACTTCCAGTCCTAGGAAATAGTGCATAAGTCCTAGGTCTTTCATCTCGAACTTAGAAGCCAACTCCCTCTTACATTCGTGAATAAGAGGGTCTGCACCTGTTAGAAAGAGGTCGTCAACATATAGCACTAGTATGAGAGGCTTGTCATCTATAACCTTAAAGTAAAGGTTGGGGTCGGCTTCACTCCTAGTGAATCCCAGCTTCATCAAGTAGCTATCAATCCTCTCATACCATGCTCGGGGTGCTTGCTTTAGCCCATAGAGGGCCTTCTTCAATTTGCACACATGAGATTCTTGATCATGAATCTCAAATCCTTCGGGTTGCTCCACATAGACCTCTTCTTTGATCGAACCATGTAAGAACACAGTCTTGACATCCATCTGATGTAGGTTCCATCCTTGCGAAGCAGCAAGGGCTATGATCGAGCGGATGGTGGTATATCGGGCAACAGGTGCAAATATCTCGTCATAGTCTATACCTTCCTTCTGGGAGAAGCCACGAGCGACAAAACGAGCCTTATACTTTTCCGCACTTCCATCAATTGCATGCTTTATCTTGTAAAGCCATTTTGAAGTGACAACTGTCTTGTCCTGGGGTCTGGGGACTACATCCCAGACATCGTTCTTCATAATAGACTCATATTCTTCGGTCATAGCATCCTTCCATACTTGATGCTTGACGGCATCTGTGAATGATGAAGGCTCATTTTGGATGATCGTGCTCATGATGGTCAGGTATCCCTGATACCTGTTTGGTTTCTTACTTTCACGGAAGGTTCCTCGGGGTGTTGTGTGTCCTTCAGCATCATCAAGTGTCCCCCTAAGCCATGAAGGCCTCTTCCTTGAAGAGGAGGGCTCAGGCGGAGGAGGATCAATAGGATCCAGGGGTTCTTCCACATCGGGCATTGTCTCCTCTTCTTTTTCTTTCGGTTCCCTGGTGTCAGCTTCTTGAGTGTTCCTCAAAGTAGGAAGATTGTCCACCTTGCTAAGGGCCATATCTTCGTCAAAGGTGACATCATGACTAATCTCGACTTCCCTTTGACCAGCTACATAGATTCTATAGCCCTTAGTATTTTCACTATAACCCACAAAGATTCCTTTCTTTCCAAATGCACCCAATTTATTCGTTTTCTCTTTCAGCACATGAAAATATATCGGGCTTCCAAAAATTCTAAAATGAGATTCGTCAGGTTTCTTACGGGTGAGCATTTCTTCAGGAGTTTTGGAACCCAATGCTTGATGAGGGCATTGGTTATGTACATATACAGCGGTGTTCGCAGCTTCGGCCCATAGAAACTTCGAAAGTCTTTGATCATGGAGCATAGCACAGACAACTTCCACAATCGTACGGTTCTTCCTTTCCGCCACACCATTTTGCTCAGGAGTATAGGGTGTAGTGGTCTCCCTCTTAATGCCAACCTCTTTGCAAAAGTCATGAAACTCATTGGATTCATATTCAGTCCCATTATCAATCCTTAGGATCTTGATCTTCTTTTCGGTTTGATTCTCGATCAAGGCTTTGAAGTGTCGAAACCAGGAGAACACTTCATCCTTCTTTTTCAAGAAATATATCCAAGTCTTGCGAGAATAATCATCTGTAAAAGTGAGGTAATATAAATATCCTCCCAAAGAGTTCACAGGCATCATATCGGATATGTCTAAGTGAACCAACTGCAATATATCGGAGGTCTTGCTTTGGCTTGAGGGGAATCGTCCCCTTTTGAGCTTCCCTTCGGCATATCCTGGACATACATCTTCTTGCTTTAATCTGAACTCAGGCATCCCAGTTACCATTTTTCTTACATTAGGTAGAGCTTTATAATGAAGGTGAGCAAACCTCCGATGCCATAATTCACACTGAAGAGATGTGTCACAAGTCATGACACCCAACGAACTTCCTCTGACCTATTATAATGAATCAACTCGAAGCCCAAGAGTAAAAGCATCTTTAAAGTTCTTTTTCCATACACGTACTTTGCCATCGCTGAAAGCCACCTTGTAGCCTTTGTCTTCCATTGCCGAAATGGACACCAGGTTCTTTTTGAGATAAGGTACATATAAGACATCTTGTAAGTGGATAGTATTAACCTGATTTAGTTGAAGAGTGACATTTCCTATGCCTTTCACGGGATATTTTGAATTGTCTCCAAGAACAATTTCCAGGTTGGTTTCTTTCTCTACCAGATTATAGAGAGCTTCTTTGTAACCAGTGAAGTGCCTTGAGGCACCACTATCAATAAGCCAATTTCCCAGCAAGTTCGGGGGAGCAGTAGTAGATAGAGCAGTTGGTAGATAATATTCATCTTGCTTATTGTCAACAGTGTTAGATTCATACCTGGAATTTCTTGCCTTCTTGAATGGTTGTCCTCTTCCTTGATTTCTGACACTTCTTTTACCTCTGCCATTTGACTTGCCATTCCTTTGATTGCTTTGAGAGGGATTTTGATCATCGTCCCGGTGTGAGTCCCTTTTATCAGGGCACTCCCTTGCATAGTGACCCGTTTTATTGCAATTGTAACATCGTCCTTTTCTTCCACCCTTTGGTCTAGCCTTTCCTTTGAATTTAGCCTCGGAATTGTTTCTTCTTTTAGTATGAGAAGAAAAGGCAGAGGGATGACCTTTAAGTATGGGTATTTCTTGCTCTTCCATCCTTGTTTCTTCTTGAATGCATCTGGCCATTAATTCCTCAAATCCAGGAATTACGTTATTGTTGAGAAGAGTAGTCCTGAATATATACCATTCAGATGGTAGTCCTCCAAGAGTGGTGAGTGTCATTTCCCTGTCAGGAATTACTTCCCCAATAGATAGGAGATCGTTCTTGATCTTGGTGATTCTTAAGAAGTATGCTTGCATGCTCTCATATTTGCCCTTCTTAATTTCCTTCAGCTTATTTCTAAGAAACAAGACTTGATTTGCATCATTAACTTTAAATAAACTCACTAGTCTATCGTAGATTTCCTTGGAGGTGTTCAGCTCAGAAACATAGGCCACCAAGCATTTGTCGATAGAGTCTCGGATGATCTTCTTTGCTTTGACTTCTCCCTTGGTCCATTTGTTCCTAGCAGCAGCGGATGCATTTGATGGAGGCTCAACAATTTCGCCTCTCACATGCTCCAACACTTCCTGTTCTTCTAATGTTAGATCGAGAGACATATTCCATCCGTGATAGTCAGACTTCTCACAGAGTTTATCTTCAACAGGGAAGTGTGTTGAGGACACCATGATTTCTTTCAGATAGCCTTGCCAACCTTCTCTTCGGTGAATGCTCTTGCTCTTGCTTGGGCTTTGTCTTCACCTCAGCTCTGATACCATGTTAAGTTATGGTATGTTCTATGCTTAGAGCAGTTTACTTATCTTTCTTATTATTATCCACAAATTAACAATCACATGTACATTAAGTAAAGTGCAGATAGAACCTTTAAATGATCAACAGAAAACAAGCCAAGACAAGAGACACAAGATGTGGCGGCTAGCCAGGGACAAACCCCAATATGGGGAAACCCTTTGATCAAATCTTCTTTTATCTTCAATAATTCAGCAGAGAGAAATAGTACAAAGATCTGATTTATATCAGTAGCAGCAAACCCTAGATCAGCCCTAAACTAGGGCAGCAAACCCTAGATCGAACTCGTCAAGTCTCCACCGGTGAGTCGTTCACCGTGCACCAGTCCAAGACTTCGCCGTGCACCAGTCCAAGACTTTGCTGCGCATCAATCCAAGACTTCGCCGTGCACCAGTCCAAGACTTCGCCGCGCATCAGTCCAAGACTTCGCCGTGCACCAGTCCAAGACTTCGCCGTGCACCAGTCCAAGATTTTGCCACGCATTAGTCCAAGACTTTGCCATGCACCAGTCGAAGAAATCTGCGTCCTTTTCACACGTGTGAGAGAGAGAGCCTTTCTGCGCAGGAGAGAGAAGACTCTTTTTCTGCGTAGGAGAGAGAGATATGATGAGAAGTGAGTGACCAAATGAGGAGTCATCCTGTATTTATATCCAAACGTTGAAGGTGAATAGATGTGTCTGTTGGGCGTTTGAGCCTACACAAGTTGCTGGCTGACTTTGATAATTTGTCAATAATTAAAATAAATTCATATCTTCATAAATACTTATCGGAATCGGATGATCTTTAGTTCAATCCTACACCTCTCGACGAGAGGAATCTAGGAAAAATATTATCATCCATGAATAAGGTGACCCACATGGATTTTGGCTCTAGTTTCCAGTTTTAACATGGGTCGAATTACCCAGTAGTAGAGCCATAGAGGGAAAAGAGGGCCGAAATTCCAAGGTCGACCATAGGCCAATTCCTTCGTGGGTTATTCTGGGTATTTGGTGGAGAGCTCGGGGTTAATTTCCCGAATTTTTTTGAGCACCGTAGGAGGCCCTAACAACAGTTCTTCACAGCGAGCAACGTATTTTCTGGGCAGTTCAGCACAGAGCTAGGAGAGAGCAACAATAGACTTGAGTGGGACTTATTATTATTCACTTGGCTAGCTTGCCTTGGGAAAGCCCAGGTGCACTCTTTCCAGCACCACATTGTGGTGCCCTCTTTATTTTTAATAAAATGGCTCAGCAACGTAGTTTTTGGTGCAAATTCATGGACTGATTTATGTGTTTTCTTTTCGTGATTTTTATGTCTATGCATGCTTTGTTATCTACTGTAATAATTCCTTAGGAGTATTACAGTGGTATTAGAGCTCATAGACTTAGCTCAGCGTGTGGGTGAAACACGGTCTATGACACTAGAGGATAGGCAAAAAACGTGACTTACTTGAGACAAAGATATAGGAGTTGAGAAAGGTAGTTGCATATTACTTCAAATCCCGTGATAACTGAATTGAAGGTTGTGGAAACAAACATGGCAAAGAATGAGGGAGACAAAAGGAGTAAGGAGGAGGAGTTTGCTTAGCATTTGCTGAAGGCAGTACAGGACCTGTCCAAGAGTATTGAGGAACTAAGGCAACAAAATTGTGGCAACAACAAGGGTAAGGGAATTCAAGGGGAATTCCAGCTGGGTGAAGGCTCCGGTACTTCACAGCACCACACATCCCTTAACCCCAACATGCCTCTTATTCCCAACACACCACCTAGATCCACTATTCCCACGTTCTTGACATCTGGAGCTGGTGGGCAGCAAGGGCAGGAGGAGTTGCCTATGGGGGACTATTTCTTGGAGTATCAGTCCTATGGACCCGAGTTCAGGGAAGCTATCACTTTTAGGGACTTTTGCTAGCTGAAGGGAAATAATAGGCCCAAGGGACAGAGTGGGGGAAACTACACGCAGGGGACAGATTTGCAGCATACTGTGGGGAGGCTGTTTCTCCCAACTTTTGATGGCTCTTCTAAGAGCTCAGCTAGAGCGTGGGTAGAGAAGCTGGATGTCTACTTCTAGCTAAATTAGATGACGGAGGGGGAGGCAATAAAAATTGCCACACTACATTTGGAGGGTGAAGCCCATGATTGGTGGTTCCATGGGCTAACCACAATGGGACATGCCAAGGTGACAACCTACGAGGATTTCACCAGGAGGGTGTTGGAGTGTTTTGAGAGGAAAGATCCAGAGGAGCACTTTGTGTGAAAATTCGGTTACCTAATTCCTACTGCAACAACTGATGTTAATTCTTCTAATTGTTAATTTGAATAACCAATTTACTTGCTCTGTACTATGACAAATATTGAATTAAAGACACGGTAGCCTACACAAATAAAAACTGCGGAAACTAAATACAACACAAGAGAGTAATAAACATCATCTACACAATTATTTTTGGACAAAAGTCCCTGGAAAAACCCAATGTGGGAAAACCGATGCAGCAGTTGAGGGTTTTATTATTAAGCAGTAGTAATTCTGAATACAATCTCTGGTTGCCTTGCTGGTTATCTAGTATAGAGAATATCATTAACAGAAGAATAGTGAGAAGTACCTCACACTATCACAGGTGATCTCGACTGATCTAGCCACATAATAGCTTGCCCCTTACTGCCTCTGTGTCACAGCATCTAGGGACAACGTCACTCACTTTGCGGATCAATTTGCCTACCAGGAACTTTGATTTCCACGTCCCGGTCCCACACCTCGGCTTTCGTCTTCAGAAATTGATTCCTCCAGCAAAATACAAACCTCCTCAAGGCCTTGCGTTGCCTTTGCGTCAGGCTACGCTCGCTAGCCTTGCCTTTGTGCTACTTCTCCTGGATCTCTCTCTGACTCCTCTGCTGAGTATTCCCGAATTAGGAGAAATCTCCAACCGGAACTATCCCTGCCCCTCACTGCAAAAGATCACTTCGAATTCTCTTCCTGGCAACTGCCGTGCTTCAGAAATTCGATCTTTTGATCTCCACTCGATGTGTTTTCCAAATGCCCATCAAGCCTCTTCTTATAATCCTTCTGTTGAGAACCAATGGCCCAGATTAGATCCTAATCAATGGCTCAGATCATTTTGGCTTGATCCTCGTCTTCTTCTAGAAGTTTCACCCATAGTTAGATTGATACCCTTTAATTATTTTAATTCCTTAAGTTTAGACTTAGGCACCCACTAAAAATTAATTAATTATTTTAATAAAACTATCTCTGGGTGGAATTTCCCAAAACGATTTCTGAGTATTGTGGAATACATGTGTCCAAGCCTCCCTGCAAATTTTGAGGCTTAGAGCACATGCGATGCTATGAGAAATCAATACTTTGGGGAGTTGACGAGGCTCAAGCAAACCGAGAGCGCCGATGCCTACATTTCGGAGTTTCTGAGGTTATCAGTGATGGTGACAGATCTATCGGAGTCTAGGAGGGTCTACATGTTTATAGAGGGGCTAGTAGAGCCATTGCGGGGGCTGGTGAAGTCCAACAGGCCTGGTACTTTGTAGGATGCAGTGGGGAGGGCTTGAGATTTTTGCAGGATGCTCTATTGAGGGTTAGGGCACCATTACCACCTAGATAGGGTTTCCAATAGAGGGGAAGAGATACTAGGGCTCCATCACCGAGAGCCAACAAGGGGCGTGGACAGTTGGATGAGGAGACCCAGAGAGACTGCCGAAGGAGGAAGTTGTGTTTTACCTGTCAGGAACCATGGGCTCCAGGCCATAGATGCACAACAGGCAAGGCCAACTACATTGAGGTTTTCTTTAACAGTGATTTGGAGGATGATGTAGATTAGGAGGTGGGGGGGCAATGACAACGCAATGCAGGTGGAGAGGGGGCCACCACCACCACCCCCACTAGCGGGAGCTCCTTTCGCTCCATTAGGAGGGGTCCTTGCATCTCTATGTGGTGTACCCAAGTTTTTGACTCTGAGGATCAAGGGCACCGTGCAGGGGCAACATGTCTCGGTTTTAGTAGACAATGGGGCTACGCACAATTTTGTTGATGCACGTATGGTTTAGAGGAGGGGTATCACAATCCCGGAGTTTGAGGGTTTTTCGGTTGTGGTACCAGGGGATAGAACCATGCAATGCACACACTATGTTCCAGCTTTGACAGTGACCATGGGGAACTACTCAGTGACAGATCACTTCTTCGTGGTGGATGTGCCAGACACCAATGTGGTGATGGGTGTCCAGTGGCTCTACTCGCTTGGCAGAGTCACTACTGATTGGAGGAAGTTGGAGATGGAGTTCATAGGGCTAGATGGCAAACCAATTTTGCTATGAGGTATGCACTCTTACCCTCCACAAACTGTTTTAGCCCATAGGATGGAGGCTGATCTGAGACATGGGGACATCGAGTGGGCTGTGGAGTTGAGGGTTTCAAAGGCTTGGGGTTAGCCCAAGCCACTGCACCCAGATATACAGGCCATTTTGGACAGGTACCCAGTAGTGTTTGGAGACATACTGTCGGGTCAACCACTTGATCGGGGGTTTGAGCATACCATTGAGTTGGAGCCGGGGGTACAGGCCGTGATTACTACCCGTTACCGACATCCCAAGGCATACCGGGATGAGATAGAGAGAGCTATTCATGAGCTGTTGGCACTTGGGCACATCGGGCCTAGCTCCAACCCTTTTGCTTCATCAGTTGTTCTGGGGAAGAAGGACATGTCCCTATGCATGTGCATTGATTACAGGGCCCTTAACAAGAAGACCATGAAGAACCATTATCCCATCCCACGCATAGATGAGTTGATGGACGAACTGAGGGGGGTGAAGTTCTTCTCCAAGATTGACTTTCGTTTAGGGTACTGCCAGATCAGGATGAGGGACGAGGATGTCCCTAAGACGGCTTTCAGGTGCTGCAATGGGCACTTGGAGTTCTTGGATATGCCTTTCGGGCTAACCAACGTAGTGGCCACCTTCCAGTCCTGCATGAACCACATGTTTTGTGGACAACTGCGGAAGTTTGTGTTGGTGCTCTTTGATGATATCTTGCCTTACATCTAGACCTGGGAGGAGCACTTGCAACATTTAGAGACGGTGTTGCGTATTTTGGAGGAGCAACAGTTCTACGAAAAACTGTCTAAGTGCGAGTTTGGTTTGACATAGATGCTCCACCTAGGGCACATCATTACGGAAGACAGTGTGGGGGTCCATGAGGAGAAGATCAGGGCCATTTGGGATTGGCCAGAGCCCGGAATGTGACAGAGTTGAGGGGATTTGTGGGCATCTACGCTTACTACAGGAAGTTCGTGAAGGGCTTCTCTTAGTTGGAAGCTCCCCTCATTGATTTGACGAAGAAGGGGGCCTTTGAGTGGACAACTATAGCGTAGGAGGCTTTTGAGCGCCTCAAACATGTCATGAGCATTTGTTTTGTATTGGCACTTCCATATTTCACCCAGCGCTTTGTGCTAGAGTGTGATGCATCTAGAGAGGGTGTAGGAGCAATTTTGATGCAGGGAGGGCACCCCATAGCCTTCGAGAGTCGGAAGCTACTACCCCACGAGAGGTTGTACTCCATCTATCACAAGGAGATGCTATCCATCATGCATGCGCTAGACAAGTTCAGATAGTACTTGGTGGGGAACAGGTTCAGGGTCAAGACAGACCACAACAACTTGAGATTTCTCTTGGAGCAGAAGCAGTCGCAGGAGAGGCAACAAAAGTGGGTGAGCAAGCTCCAGGTGCATGACTTTGACATTGAGTATGTCAAAGGGAAGCGCAACGTGGTGGCTGATGCGTTGTCCAGGAGGCCGACTACCCTTTCACTGATGATCATTGCCTCGGATTGGAGGGCACAATTACTGGTAGAGTACACCAAGGACCGATTTGCATGTGAGGTCCTTGATGGGGCAGTGGTAGATGACCGGTACAAGGTGATGAATGAGGTGATTTACTTTAGAGATCAGATTTACGTAGTGCCCAACTCCCAGTTGAGGGAGAACATTTTATAGATTGCCCATGACTCACCACTAGCGGGGCACCAGGGGTTCACAAAGATGTACAGGGCCATCAAAGAGTGTTTTGCATGGAGGGGCCTTAAGGATGACGTTCTGAGGCATGTGAGGGAGTGTGACACATGCTAGAGGAACAAGGGTGAGCAGTCACACCCTGCAGGGTTGCTACAACCTCTTCCTATCCTTGAGGGGAAATGGGAGAGTTTGTCGATAAACTTCATTACCGGGTTGCCCACAATATAGGGCAAGGACTGCATTTACGTGGTGGTGGACCAGTTGACGAAGCTTGCACATTTTTTTGCCATCTCAGCCTGGTACTTGGTCTCACAGGTGGCCGAATTGTTTTTCAGGGAGGTGTTTCGGCGACATGGTCTTCCGAAGACCATTGTCAGTGGCTGGGACAACAGGTTCATGGGGGGATTTTGGCAGGAGATGTTCCAACTGGTGGGCATCGAGCTCACTCCGAGCACTAGTTATCACCCCAAGACAAATGGGCAAACGAAGATAGTTAACAAATGGCTGGAGGGCTATGTTGCAGGGAATGTGGGGTAGAAGGGCATTTCCATATGGAAACGAGTACGAAACACTGAAACGCGTTTGGTATGGCTCTGAAACGCGTTTCAGGCTGTACTGCCACGTTTCACGAAACGGGCCAGTACGGCCTGAAACACGTTTCAGGCTGTACTGCCACGTTTCACGAAATGGGCTAGTACGGCCTGAAACACGTTTCAGGGCCGTACGACCCACGTTTTAGCATTTACTTGTGTTTTTTTTAATTTTTATTTGTTTTGTAATCTATTCTTACGTTAGCCTAGTGACTTCTAGTTGCTTCCAGATGCCTGTCTAAAGTTATAAAAGTGAACTTTTGCCCTAGTGTTCATATGCAGTTCATGGTAATGTTAAATTCTTAAAGTAAAAGTGATATTCTCCTTTATTTTTCATTTTCATCCTTTTACTTAAATTTTTAACATTACCATGAAATGACTCAGGATGTTTGAGAGTGGTTTCGCTCTCATTGGATTTCATATGGAGAAAGTAGAATTTTAGATCTCACTCAAAATCCAACAGACTTATCTGTTTTTCAGGATTTCAGGATTGGGGGGATTGCAATGTTTCCATTGGATTTTATCATGTACTAGGGTATGGAACTTGTATTTAATCGAGAGAACAAAGCTCTCTATGCAGGGGAGACTCCCAATAATCAAGAGAATGTAGGGTACTAGGGTATGAAACTTGTATTTAATCAAGAGCACTAAGGTCATTCGACTATGTAGGAGGAGACTCCCAATCAAGCACGAGACAAAAAATTAGAAATTTCTCGTGGCTGATTTTGGATATTTCTATTTTCATTATGTGATTATTCATGAGTAAATGTGATGTAAATTTAGATACTTATAGTTTATGCATTGACAATTGACAATTTTATCATAATGTAATAAATTAGAATGTATCATATATGCTTTATGATTGCACATATTTCTTAAATGTCCTAATATATATATATATATTCGCATTTCCCCGTTTCCAAAATTTGGGGAGGTCGCGTTTCGTATCGCTTCCCGTTTCGGAAACTCGTACCCGTTTCCCCGTTTCGTGCAACCTTGCTGGAGGGTTACTTGCGTAACTATGTGACGGGCCATCAACAAGCATGGATATGGTCGTTTCACTTGGGCAAGTACTGCTACAACGCCACGTACCACATGTCCATAGGTATGTCTCAATTCAGAGCCCTGTATGGTTACGATGCATTATCTTTTGCTGACGTGATGTGTGGAGATAGCAAGGCCCTTAGGGCCAAGGATTGGGTATAGGAGAGCCAAGAGATTTTGCGGGCTCTCAAAGACAACATGCAGACGACACAAAACCAATAGAAACTTTATGGAGACAGGGGCAAAATTGAGAGGCAGTTTGAGGTAGGAGATTTGGTCTTCTTGAGGCTTCAGCCGTACATGCAGTCATCACTCAAGTAGAAGGGGGTTGAGAATCTCAAACCTTGCTTCTATGGGCCGTGCCGAGTCACTCGAAGAGTTGGGGAGGTAGCATATGAGCTGGAGCTACCCCCGGGAAGTCAAGTGCACAACATTTTTCATGTGTCTTGCCTGAAAAAGGCACTGGGGTAGCAGGTGACAACAACTACAGAGCTACCCCCTATGGACAATGAAGGGCACTTAGTTCTGGAGCCAGGGGCTAGTTTGGACACCTGGGAGAGGTGCTTGCAGAACAAGGTCACCAAGGAGTTTTTGATCAGATGGAGGAGCCTACCAAATGAGGATGCCACTTGGGAAGGGGAGCAGATACTTCAATATCCTTCATTACAATTTCTTTAGGACAAGAAACGTTTTGGCGGGGAGGACTGTGATATTCCCACTTAGCATTATTCCTAAGTGAAATATCAATTTTGGCCATTTTTGTCTTAATTCATGTTTGCACTTAGGAAATGTGGGTTTAGAGGCCCCACATGTATTTTTGATTAAAGCAAGCCCAAACATTAGAGTTGGAAGGGGAACATCAAACCTCTAGTGGAGCGTGGGGGCCACCCATAGAGAATCACGACCCACATGAGAAGTACGCACTCATTGGAGCAAGTTCGGTGGGAGGAAATCAAGTTGGGCCCACATGGGCATTTTGGAGGCACTTTGACAAAAAAGAAGGAAAGGCACTCATTTTGGCATTCATTCATCATTGAGAAAATTGCCTTTGACATAGCACGCTTGAGCTGAAGCCAAGTCTACAAGTGTTGTTTAGCACACGAGTGTTTTCGATAGGAAATCTCAACCCTTGCTTCGGTGGACTTCGAGTGCTAGCCCAAGGAGGGAGTTCCATCTATTCCAGTTCGTACCAGCTGTGTGGGGAGAACGAGTTTGTGGAGAGGTTCAGCAGTAGCAGCGCAGGGATTGCGAAGTTCTAGGAGAAGATACGCTTGGAGGTTGAGGGGTCAAGGGAGTTTGGGGCTCGAATTTGAGGAGTTCTTCGTGGAAGTGTTTGTTTGGAGATTGCAGCTATTTTGGGGACTTTTTGCCGCAAGATTGACAGGAGGGTCGAATTACCCAGCAACAGAGCCATAGAGGGAAAAGAGGGCCGAAATTCCAAGGTCAACCATCGACCAATTCCTTTGTGAGTTATTCTGGGTATTTGGTGGAGAGTCCAGGGTTAATTTCCTGGAATTTTCTGAGCACTGGAGGAGGCCCTAGCAGCAGTTCTTCACAGCCAGCAGCGTATTTTCTGGGCAGTTCAGCGCAGATCCAAGAGAGAGCAGCAACAAACTCGAGGGGGACTTATTATTATTCACTTGGGCTTTGTTAGCTTGCCTTGGGCAAGCCCAGGTCCGCTCTTTCCAGCACCACATTGTAGCCTCTTTATTTTTAATAAAATGGCTCAGCAGCACAGTTTTTGGTGCAAATTCATGGACTGATTTATGTGTTTGCTTTTCATGATTTTTTTTTGTCTATGCATGCTTTGTTATTTACTGTAAAAATTCCCTAGGAATATTACAAAAATATTTCTGAAAATATGCTGGTAGGCAGTGTTTGAGGCACCCAAAGACAGTTGGAAAAATACTGTGAAATGCACCAAAATTACTGGCAAAAAACTGCTGTAGAACCCTATCTTGAGCAACCAATAAGAGAGATTAGGTGCATGAGAGACTGCTGCAAGTAAGTCGACCCTTGAAAGTAGTGAAATCACTGTCATACAAAGGCTGTCTTATGTGAAATAGTGTAGGGATGGGTCGACCTTTCAAAAGTTTTTTAAAATTAGAAAAACAATATAAATAGAGATAGAATTCCAAGAATAGAGGTCACAAAACAGGCTGCTGCACAACTGGAAGAAATTGTGAGAGGTAGAAGTCCTGTTGGGGTCAAGCAACAGGTGCCTTAGGACTGGCCGCAGAAAAGTTACAGTAGAGGCTGAAACTAACGCTTGTAGGCTGACCAAAGTTGGAGAATAGACTGCTTAAAATGCAATGAGCCATGGTGCCCTATGGTCAGTTTGAGGAAGGTGCACACCTTTTCCCAGATTTAGACATACTCTCTTATCCTTCAGTGAGTCAGAGTTCTTAATTGAGGAGTAGGTGCATGGTGCGGGTCGTCCTCAGATTTAGATAAGGGACACCTTCCTATGTAGGAGGCACATGTTTACATGTGAAATTAACCTCTCCTAGTGGGCACTCTATCCTCGGTAGCGTTATCCACGTAGATTAGGTGCAGTCTTCCATGGGCAGTGCATGGATTAGAGTTAAGGTTTTCTTTTTAATACTGGATGCACCACAAGGTTGATTGACATTCCTTGTAACCTAAATGTCTTGTTCAATAAAGGAGATTGAGGGTTTGCCAATGAGATAAGATAGTGGGAGTTTTGAGCTATTGCATTGTAATTTTTTTCTTTCAGTTAATGGAAGACAGATGCGATTGTGTGCTGCAGATTTGTACTTGTTCATATTTCCCAAATCACGTTTGTAGATCTAGTGTTCCTTTAGTCTAAGACTCTAATGTGTTAGCTCAGTTGGTTTGAATTGATTATTTCAAGATGGAGTTCATGATGAGGTCTTCTGTTCTAGTCTGATTGAGGTTTGACTTTGAGTTGCTGGGTCATTGACTACTATTGTGGTTAGCAGTTGAGCCATCCTCCATTCGGATATTTTGAGGAAGGCGGGGGGGATCCCATGATGTTTTCCTTGGAAAAAAGATCTAGTGCTTCTGCATTTGTTGTTTTTATAGGTTAATCAATTTACAATTTAGAATTAATTTAGGAGTGCAGGTCTGCTTACCATGATTTGAAACTTAACATGGTGTCAATGCAGTGCATCCAAATTATTTCAAATCTGTGTATGGAGTGGCTTGTTAATAGTGAGGTGTTGTTGGAGGATCTCAGTGGTGTGATGCCAAAATACACTAGAGTTTGGAGTGATCTGTGTTTGAGATAGGCACATCAGGGCTTGTGAGGAGTTGTGTGTGATGTCCATGTAGCTCCAGTGATTGGGGTTTTGATTTGCACCTGTGTGGCTGATCTATTTGATTGAGGTGCGTTCTGGCTGTTATAGTTGTGACTAGTCTTGGTTTGAGCGAGTGTGACTGGTTAGAGGGTGCTTCCTTGCAATTGCAGACTGTGAATATTGCTGGAGGAGGTTGATCTTTTTGGTATTTTGTGGAAGCTGAGGCTACCATGCCCATCTATCCTACATAGTTGGCTGAACAAAACAAGAAGGTGACCAAAGTGAAGAGAGTCATCCTTGATTCTGTTAAAGACCATTCGATTCCTCACATTGCAGAGAACCTTTGTATGATGCCTTGATCACTTTGTGTTAGATTGTGATTATTTTCCGCATGATGATTCTAAAGAACAAGCTCAGTAACATTCAAATGAATGACATAGACATGGTGGCTAGGTAAGTGATGAAGACCATTGAATTGAGAGATCAACTTATTGCTATAGGGTTGAAAGTCATAGACGAGGAGTTGGTGCTCATAACACTAAATTCTTCATCTTGGGAACATTTTATGCAAGTTATCTATTCTTGTGATATGATACCCACCTTTGAGAGGCTTTAGGATGATTTGCTTCAAAAGGAGACAAAGTTAGAGATGGTTTTAGATAGAGTGTAGGAGATCCAAAGCCTAGTTGTCGTCAGGAAGGAGAGGAGTGGAGGGAAGAAAGGACTTGGGAGGGGTCAGAAGGGAAAGAAGGAAGATTTAGGTTCTTCAAACCAAGGAAAGAAAGATTTGAGTCATGTGAAGTGTTTCAATTGTGAAAATTCCGAAATCCGGAATCCTACTGCAACAATTGATTAAGTTTCTTCTATTTGTTAAATGAACTGAACAAATTATTTACTACATCTTACGGTAAATATCGAAACTAATACACTACAGCCTTCACAAATAAAACACCGTGGAAAAAAAATAACGTTGGAAGAATAGATGTACACACACAAATACACAATTATTTTTGGACTAAATCCCCGAAAAACCCAACTCAAGAAAACCGGTGTAGTAGCTGAGGGTTTTTATTATTATGCAGTAGTAAATCTAAGTACAAAACTATGGATGCTCAAATCTAGCAATATATATAGAGAAATGACTGATAATAAGTCTAGTGAGAAAAATCTCACTCCCATTGGCGATCTGAAATTGACCTTGGCTCAAGATGAGTTGCTCTTTGCTGCCTTTGCGCAATCCCTGCGTCAGCCTATGCTGTACTGCGTCCCACAACTCGGAACTGCGTCTCTCTTGGTATCTAATCAGCTGCTATCTGGAATATGGGCTCTCCTGGCCTTCGGGCTCCCACTTCGGCTTCTGGCATTGAATCACTGCTTCTCCCCAACAAATTACGGATTCCTCTCTAAAGCACTGTGCTGCCTCTGTGTGGCTCTGCGTTGCTTCTTTGTGGCACTCATTGCCTCTCTGCAATGCACTCAGCGGAACAGGAAAATCTTCCTTCGACCTTACTATCCCTACCCCTCTCTCACTGCTTCAAGCTCACTAGTTCTCTCTCCGGAAACTCAACGCTACTACTTTGGAGTTCGATTTGCCATTGAATTCGACCTGTTGGTGTCTCGAGTGTGTTCTCCAAGCGCCATCAAATTTCTTCTTATAATCTCTTGTTGAGACATCAATGGCCAAGATTAAAACGTAATCAATGGTTAAGATTAACCAGAACTCGATCCACGTCTTCTTCTAGAACATTCTCACCATGACTTAATTAATACCCTTTAATTAATCATATTCCCTAAGTTTAGATTTAGGAAACATTAAAAAATGATTAATTATTTTTAATTAAGTCGTCTCTGGGTGGAATTTCCATAAACGATTTCTGGGTTTTGGAGAATACATGTATTCTAGCCTCTCCACCAAATTTCGTAGCTAGAACACATCCGATGCTACAAAAACTAACACTCCCTCTTAGCGAGGAATGTGTTCTAGCGTTGCAACCCACTAAAGCAACACCCTGTCTCTGCACCACCTCCTGTCACGCTGCTGCTGCCCACTAACTACTGTACAACTCTGATAAACGTTGCATCTGTGCTGCTGCTGGCCCTGCTAAATTGCTGCCAACACTGCAACTTCCTCTCCATCTGCTGCTGCTGCAACTGCAACAACTGCAACTGAAAAGCATCCAAAATATTGAATCAACTGTGATCAATATGATGCATCTGTCACTCGAGTTCTAACTGCTGCTAGAGTCTGCGCTGCTGCTGACTCTGCTCTGTGCCAACTGCACTGCTACCAAGTCTGCATTGCACTGCCCAGTATCTGACTGCTACTAGCCATTGCATCTGTCACTCTGGCATCTGACTGCACCATCTGGCACTGATCCATCCTTCTACTGCATGCTGTGGGCTCTCGTAGCAAGGCATTGATTGATGAGGTGGACCTCCTCAAGAATCCTACCCATCCTGTAGCTCTCTAGGGCTACAAAACCAAATCACCCCACCTCACTCTGGGAGGTATATCGGTGATCATGGCAAACTCTTCCTCCAATATAGAGGACAACGTGTCGATCTCTACGAATGTAGCCTGCTGATCCTTCTTCTCCTCTTTGTTCTTCTTTCTAAGAGGACATTGAGTGATATAGTGGCCAAGCTTACCACATCTAAAGCATTTGACCTTGGAAATGTCCTTCTTCCTCCTGCGCTACTCCTGCTGCCTCGTTGACGCGAGGGCCACATTCTCTTCCTCCTTTACTTGTTTCGTCCCACTGCTATTGCTGGTGCCATTGATGGTGTTATTCACCAAATCTCGCTTCATCTCCTCCTACTGCAGATCAATCCACATTCGATCCCAATTCGACAACTTGTCTCTGCCCAAAATACTTTGGACGAAGACCTGCCATTCTTCGGAAACACTATTTAGAGCTAACCGCACCAATTTTGTAAGTTGGGGTGCTGACCCTGCTGCAGACAACTGCTCACGGACATCCTGAAGCTTAGTGAGGAAGGGGTCTAAGCATCCCCCTTTCTGCATTCTTGTGCATCTTAGCTTTTCCTCATGATACATCTTCCGCTACTCGGAAGATCCCTCGTATAGTGTAAGAAGAGCCTACCACATTTGCCAGGCAGTATCTTTGCCATCTATGTGAGACACCACGTGATCTTGAACCCCTTCGAGGATCAACCTCTTTGCTTTTTCGATCTCCTTCTTGTAGGTCTTCATTGGATCTGCATCTGCGGGTACAACTACCATGTTATCGATGTAGGCTTTGAGTTCATATTCATCTAGAAGACAGAAAATTATTGCCTTCCAGGTCATGTGGTCGGAGGCTCCCTCCAACCGATCCTGATTTGTCAGCCCTGCTAATGCCATCTCCAAAAAAAGTCAAATTCCTCCTCTTCTCCTCTACGCAGCTGCTGACTCGCTCTACACACTCCTTGTTGGAGTGGGCAAATCTGCTCAAAACTACTGCTACTCTGCTGGGAAAAATTGAACTTTTGGACTAGAAGTTCCCTGAGAAAAGAATGTCCTCAGTGTGTGCTCTTCTTTCCTCCTGACGCTATTTTGCACTAGCAAACTGCGACAAAATAATTGTGTCCTAGCTGAAGATCTGCTCTGCAAGGAAAATACTGTTGCTCCCTCTGGCTTTGGTACTCTTTGATCTGGAAAATATAATCTCTGTCGACTCTGTCAGAGAAATAGACCTTTCCTCAAAAACTTGACCCTCATGGCCAAAGGAATTGCGTTGCTTTTGAGGGTTTCGAACTGCTGCCTACGCAGAGCTTCAAAATTCCTCTTCCCTTTTGTTACTGAGCTCTTCGGCTTACGATCTGTGCTCTGAAACCATGTGAAAATTCCGAAATCCAGAATCCTACTGCAACAACTGATTAAGTTTCTTCTATTTGTTAAAATAACTGAACAAAATATTTATTGCATCCTACAGTAAATATTGAAACTAATACACTGTAGCCTTCACAAATAAAATACCGCGGAAGAAAAATAATGCTGGAAGAATAGATGCACACTTAAATACACAATTATTTTTGGACTAAGTCCCTGGAAAAACCCAACTCGGGAAAACCGGTGCAGCAACTGAGGGTTTTATTATTATGCAGTAGTAAATTTGAGTACAAAACTATGGATGCTCAAATCTAGCAATCCATACAGAGAAATGACTGACAATAAGTCTAGTGAGAAAAATCTCACTCCCACTGGCGATCTGACACTGACCTTGGCTCAAGATGAGTTGCTCTCTGCTACCTCTGCGTAGTCCCCTGGTCAGCCTACGCAGTATTGTGTCCCACAACTCAGAACTGTGTCTCTCTTGTTATCTGATCAGCTGTTGTCTAGAAGATGGGTTCTCTTGGCCTTCAGGCTCCCACTCTGGCTTTCGGCACTGAATCACTACTTCTCCCCAGCAAAATACGGATTCCCCTCTGAAGCATTGCGCTGCCTCTTTGCAATGCACTCACCGGAATAAGAAAATCTTCCTCCGACCTTACTATCCCTGCCCCTCTCTCACTGCTTCGAGCTCACTAGCTCTCTCTCCAGCAACTCAACGCTGCTACTCTAGAGTTCGATATGCCATTGAATTCGAATTGCTGGTGTCTCAAGTGTGTTCTCCAAGCCCCATCGAATTTCTTCTTATAATCTCTCGTTGAGACATCAACGGCCAAGATTAAAACATAATCGATGGCTAAGATTAACTAGAACTCGATCCACGTCCTCTTCTTGAAGATTCTCACCATGACTTAATTAATACCCTTTAATTAATCATATTCTCTAAGTTTAGACTTAGGAAACATTAAAAAATGATTATTTATTTTAATTAAGTCGTCTCTAAGTGGAATTTTCTAGAAACGATTTTTGAGTTTTGGAAAATACTTGTATTCTAGCCTCTCCATTAAATTTCGTGGCTAGAACACATTCGATGCTACAAAAACTAACATCAATTTCCACAATATGGACCACTATTCTTCTTAAGGAAGTGAAGGGCAAACAATGTAATGTTCCAAAATAGGAAAAACAGTGATATGCAAGCAAATAGCAAATTTACACCACAGAAAATTTTAAAACAATTTAGTAAACACCTAGAACAATCAGAAATATGGAAGCAGCTGAGCCATTTTATTATAACTGGTGCAAGAGTACAAATATATGGAAGGAATACACCTGGGCTTTCCTTTTTTGGCAAGCAAAGAAATGCCCAAGTGAAGCAATGATAACCCAGACACTGTTCAATTGCTGCTCTGCGCTGCCCCAACAAATATGCACTGTCTGTTGCAAAGATATGGCTTAAAACCCCACCTTTGGTGCTCAAAAAATTCAGCAAATTTATTTGTGAGGTCCTTGTCAAAAACCCAGGAAAACCCAAAAATGGTTTGGCCTAGTTTTGACCTTTGAAAATCGACTCCAAAAAAGGCACTTCGCAGTCCCCATCGACTCTACAATGTCTACTGCAAAGATATGGCTGAAAACCACAACTCTATTGCTCAAAAAATTCTGCAAATTTATATCTGGGGTCCTTGTCAAAAACCCAAAAAAACCCAGAAATGGTTTGGTCTGGGTTTGACCTTCCAAAATCGACCCCCAAAAGGCCCTACGCCCTCCAAATCTGCTGAAACACACTGCCTGCCAAACAATAGAAAAATACTTCCCAGACACTCCTGAAATGTAGCAATCAACTCCACCAGTACTTCCCTTATTTCTCCCAACAAGCAATAACCCCAATGGTTGAAACTCTATTTTCCACGTATGCCCAGTTTCTTTCTTCTGCGCTGATCACAAAGTCTATAAAATCATTCCTGAATATTGCTGCCACTTCTGACCCTCAAACTCACCCAATAGCCAACAAATCTATCTAGCCTTCTCCTAATTTCTCCCGGCAATAGTCGTCCAAAAGAATGTTGCAATGGCCACACTAGATCCACTACCGCGTCCTCCAGAAATATGCACTGCTAGGGCGAATTGAATAAAAATGTTGGAAATCTCCTTACAAATATCCTCCGGATGATGATGGATGAACCTCTCTAGGGTGGCACTCGAAGTCCCCTGATGAAAGGGTGAGTTCTCTGCTTGGAAAACTCTTGTTAAACAACAAGTGACCCGGCTAAACAACTTGAGCAACAAAATCAAATTCGATAAGCCAAGAATGCCAAATGAATTGTGCTGCCTTCCTTTTATAACTTTTGTGGAGCCTTCCTTTTATAACTTTTGTGGAGCCTTTCTTCCCGCCTTTTCATCCCTCTCATGCATTTCGAATCATTGGCTTAGGGAGTGCGTATTTCTTATGTGGGTGGTCCCCACATATCATTAACAAAACAAAATAATATAAAGTTAACATGCCGCTAACTCCTAAGTCTTCTATCAAAAATGAAATGGGCCTCGTCTTCACCAAAATTTGCCCCCAAAATGTAGAAATAAATCTTGTTCGAAAATAATATAGGAACGGACATTACAATCCTCCCCGCCAAAAATTGCTTGTCCTCAAGCAATGCCTGAACAAGTGCCCTCTCTGATTGTTGATCACCACTGTAACCACCAATAATACCAGGGTCCCAAATGTACCTTTGAGTCATCCCCAATCTTAGCACTGTCTCGACATGAAGGAATCCCTCGATACCAGGATCCCAAGCCATTCTAATCAATGTGAAGCACACCTTGCTTCACTTGCTATCCAACCAGATATAGGTACCAGAATCCATCTGCATACTAGAAATAAGTAGAGCATCATGATAATGTAGGACTCTGCCCAACTCCCCATGAAATTTCCCTACTGAGTAGTCCATCTCATGCACTACAAGAGTAAACTCTTGGAGATGCAATCCAATTTTGGTGGAATTGAACCCTTGTTTACCTGGGCCTCCCCTGATCTCCTCCTATTGATCACCCTGCCACACCGGTGAAGTTTCCCCCACCATCAACAAATCACTAAAACCAAATGGAAGATTTGGATGACCCTCCCCTGTAGAAACTAGCTCACCTCTACGGGTAGCTGAACTGCTTAGCCCTGTTATGCCAAAATCCCCTGCCCGTCGCAGAAGGAACCTATCCTGCTGACATCGTGACACTTTGGTCATGATTGACTGCCTAGCATGCTCGTACCAGAGCCTCCTCTCCCATAACTCTCGGCCATAATCTATGTGATGATCGAGGCTAGGCCAATCTTGCCAAAGCGACTCAATAGTGCCAGTGCCTATCACTCCATGGCTAGCCCCAATCCTGAGCAACAATTTGCCTTGTCCTATGGTGAGGGCTTCAGTGATCCCCCATGTGTCCGCCTGTGAATGAATCAGTTCGCCTGTTATCCCGACCATGCTCACTGAGGAGTGGAGTATCCCACCAATCCACTGGATCCCTGGATCCCATAACCATACTGGAGGTCCACAACCCCCAATCCTCTCTGCCTGCCGCTGTGATATGCTGCTAGCTATTGGGACCCCTCTGTGTTCCATCTCTGCCTCCTGTAGGTATCTAATAGGTAGGCACCGAGCATCAAGAACCTGTGCTGTGAATATCCAGCTGCTTTTAGCTTGCCAAATCACACAATGAGATCTGCTATCCCAACTCTTGATGACGTCCCTGGGTACTGTTGGAAGCTTAGGCATCATCTTTGCCAACAAGGACTACCATCCTCCGCACCTCATGCTCACCTAATGCCTCGAGCAGTTCAGCTGAAAAAGCACCATGTAACTCCCTCTCGGTCACCTCCCCCAGTGTGAGCCTATGGGTGGAACATATGCTACCTCGACAATCAACCATGCCATTCCTAAGCCTGTAACCGTCAACTTGTGCACCTACCAAGTGTCTCAACTGGAGAGTCTCCTCTCGGCCATGACACATGGTGTCTCATCCAACTGCCTAAGGTGAGCCTCCCATGCCCTGCTGCCTAAATGGAGAGTGTCAAAGGGAAACAACCAAACCCTCTGCGACTGTAAGCAACACTGGAGGATGATGGGTGGGTATGTCCCAAAGAGTATGATCAAGAGTCTGCCAAAATGCTCAAGAGTAATCCTACAAACGACCCTCTCTCCACCTCGGATCTGTTGATAACCCCCTCGAGGCCCTGCCTCCACTAAACATGGTGTCCCCAGATGCTCAACAATGTCCTCATCGATCCTAGGTGAGTTGCGTCCAATGGTACACCTACTGTCCCTGTCCATAAGTCTCCCTGGAGGCAACGCTCCAAGAGCTTGCTGCGCTGCATTATATATCACTGCATACCACCAAGTACAACCACGCCCCTCGACATGCCCTGTACACCAATGGATAACCCCGACTACGACTATACCATCCTGTGTCCTGCCTGTGTCACTGCACTTGTCACTCCCCGTACGTCCTTAATGCGATGCGAGTCACTCCTACCCCACAGTGTAAACCGACATGTTGTGGTATACCACCATGGATCTCCATGCTCCTCTGCAGGCCACTACTCCTCGTTGCATTGCTCTCCACACCACTAGGTGTTATGGCCTAGAATTGGGTCTGTATCCATTAGGCCACATCCCTCGATAACACTAGACGCTATGACCCGACTCTGTGTAGTCTTGGGTATCACTGCCTACTGTCATACCACCTTGTAACATATGGTATCTCGCATGTTCCAAAGTGTCCGCCACTCTGCTAATGACCCCATCATTACATGCGTCATGTCCACTCGTCCATCATGGTAGACTTGAGAACCCTAACTCCACTACTGCTAGAGGGATATCTCTGTTGTGCCGATCCTCTGTGACCCCCGAATCCTAAACCTCAATGGGAGAACATCTTTTCCGTACAATATCCAGTTTGGTGGCCTACCCATGCCACCTCCTCCAACCAACTCTTGCCAGATAATGCTAATCATCCTGCGCCCCCATGTGCAACCAACATGCCAAAACAACTAATGGAGTCTACTCACAAACCATCTGGACACTAACACTGACTGGAACTCCCTTAGGGAATGTATGTGCTTCGTCACTGGGTCGACTACCTCATCAATGCCATAGCCATCCCGCATGTCTGATATTAGATAGGTAGCTCCACCTAGATCCCAATGCCAACCTTGGCCTCTAGTGCCCTCGGTGTCTAAGAGCTCCCACTGAGCTTTACTCCACACTATGGCCATATCCATGAGTCCAATCCACTCCACCGGGTACCAACTCATAATCTCTCGCCATCCAACCCAAAGGGAGGGATCAAATGCACTAACCCTCGCACATAGAACAACCCCGACATGCGGATGTTGCACCTTGTGCAACTCTGATTGTCTCATCTTGCTATCCAGGGCAACACATGACACTGACTAGGTAGCTCTATCTCCCTCTCTCCAAAGGGAAAAGGTGACCAAATAGCGTTGCTAACCTGGTCATCCCCTCTGGTATGTCTAGACAACTATGCCTTCCTCAACCCAATGCATAAGGGTGGGCTAACAACGCTATAGATCCCATCAGTGTGCCTCTGAAGCGAATTGTGTTGAAATCCCAATGTGTGGTCTTTATGCTGCCCCTTGTCAATGGCTAGCCCAAAGGATGGTTGCACATTCTCATCCATCATGGATTCTACACGAGCCTCTGACTGCTCCTCCATAGAAAACCCAACATGTAAGACATGCTCACCAATCAGCTATAGGTGACTGTCATCCAACAACTCTATCATAGATCTGGATGCCTTTGTACTTATTGGCTCCTCATCAACAGTGGGGATATCTCTCAACACCTCATCAACCTGTGGTGCGCTACTATTACCTGAGAACTCAGTCACAACTCAGGATACCTCATCAATGGATACCTCAACAACGGATGGTATCTCATCAACGAGTGTATGCTCAACTGTCTCCTTGCCAACCATGGCCCATTGAACTACTCTCTTGTCTTCTTCCTTAATCCTCTCCATCATCCCAACATAATTCCACTGAATCCCCATTGGTTTGTTCACGCCTCTTAGTTCACAAAACTCCCCAAAAGAGAGGGATGCCTTAATTTCATGACCCAACGATTGGTATGCCCTCCAATTTGCTTCCAATAACTCCATATCAATTACAATCATGTCTTGCTATCTTGATGCATTACTCATAGTTTTAAGCATAGTGGATTTGCTGTATAATTGAGTATGGTCTTGATTCCCAATTGCAGAATGAATCAACTTTCCCCCACATCAATCATCATTTGTTGCATCTTAATCACCTCATTCAAGGTTACTGCCATGTTGTTTGATTCTAACCTTTCTTTGGATCCCATGATTTCTTAGCTTTTATTCTGGTATTGTCATAGAACGAAGGGCTTCCCACATGCTGAGCCAAGATTATTGCTCTGATACCACTGTAATGTTCCAAAATAGGAAAAATAATGACATGCAAGCAAATAGGAAATTTACACCACAAAATTTGTTAAGACAATTTAGTAAACCCCCAGAACAATAAAAAATATCGAAGCAGCTGAGCCAATTTATTATAAAATGGTGCAAGAGTACAAATATATGGAAGAATACACCTGGGCTTTCCTTTTTTGGCAAGCGGAGCAATGCCCAGGTGAAGCAATGATAAACCAGAAACTGTCCAATTGTTGCTCTATGCCGCCCCAACAAATATGCACTGTCTTCTGCAAAGATATGGCTGAAAACCCCACCTTTGGTGCTCAGAAAATTCTGCAAATTTATTTCTGAGTTCCTTGTCAAAAACCCAGAAAGATCGAGAAATGGTTTGGCCTGGTTTTGACCTTCTAAAATTGACCCCCAAAAAGGCACTGCGTAGTCCCCAACGATTCTACATTGTCTGCTGCAAATATAAGGCTAAAAACCACACCTCTGGTGCTTAGAACATTCTGCAAATTTATATCTGGGGTCCTTGTCAAAAACCTAAAAAAACCTAGAAATGGTTTGGCCTGGTTTTGACCTTCCACAATCGACCCCCAAAAGGCCCTACGCCCTCCAAATCTGCTGAAGCACACTGCCTGCCAATACACCAGAAAAATACTTCCCAGACACTCCTGAAATGTAGCAATCAACTCCACCAATACTTTCCTTATTTCTCCCGGCAAGCAATAGCCCCAATGGTTGAAACTCTATCTCCCACGTATGCCCAATTTCTCTCTTCTGCGCTGGCCATAGAGTCTGCAAAATCATTCCTGAATATTGCTGCCACTTCCAGCCCTCAAACTCACCCAATAGCCAACAAATCTATTGAGCCTTCTTCTCCTAATTTCTCTCGGCAATAGCCCTCCAAAATAATGCTGCAATGGCCACACTAGATCCACTACTGCGTCCTCCAGAAATACGCACTGCTGGGGCGAATTGAATAAAAATGCTGGAAATCTCTTTACAAATCTCCTCCGGATGATAATGGATAAACCTCTCTAGGGTGGCACTCGAAGTCCCCGGAAGAAAGGGTGAGTTCTCAGCATGGAAAACTCTTGCTAAACAACAAGTGACCCGACTAAACAGCTCGAGCAATAGAATCAAATTTGATAAGCCAAGAATGCCCAAATGAAGTGTGCTGCCTTTTATAACTTTCGTGGAGCCTTTCTTCCCGCCTTTTCTTCCCTCTCATGCATTTCAAATCATTGGCCTAGGGAGTGCGTATTTCTTATGTGGGTGGTCCCCACATATCATTAACAAAACAAAATAATATAAAATTAACTTGGCTCTAATCCTATGTCTTCTATCAAAAATCAAATGGGCCCTGTCTTCACCAAAATTCGCCCCGAAAATGTAGAAATAAATCTTGTTCCAAAATAATTTATGAAGGGACATTACAAACAACAACAAAAATAATGTGTGTGGAGTGAAAAAACTTCCTTTGAGGTGGATGAGTGAGCATCCAACCTTGAGACAACCTTCTCCATGGTTTTGTGACTTTCCATTAACACTGTCTTATGGTGCAGGGGAATATCTAGATACTGGAGAATCCAATCATATGACGTTCAACAAGAAGGCTTTTAGGGGACTGTAAGAACAGGTGGTTGACAAACATGTGGAGCTGGACGATGATTCCACTTATCTAGCTACATGAATGGGTTCTATTTCATTCTACATGGCAATAGTGATGTTCTTGAGTTAGATTCTATTTTATATGTTCTTGGTTTAATAAAGCGTCTTATTTTAGTCTCAACAATGACAGATTTGAGGTGTGTGATTGAGTTTGATGATCAACTAGTTATTTTAAAATATTGCTATGAGGACATTGGATGAGCTTTTGTTGAAGGTATGTGAGAAGGTGACCTTTATAGGTTGTTTGGTTATTTGATCAAACATAGAGCTTTAGTGCATGATAGTTGCTGTAGCTAAATCTAGTAGCTTGTGGCACAAGTGCTGCAGGGGAGATAGAAAGCCTCTTAGAGACAACCTCTGGATTGATTATAGACCAGTGCCTAGGACATCTTAAATAGAGGAGTGCATGAAAGGTTATATGTGAGGGGTTTGCAACACTCTAATTGTCACGTAATGAAAGATAATAAGGGGGCTTGGTTCATTCCTCCAAACGTATGAGTTATGTATTTCAGGTACTTCCTCACACATAGTGCCCAGAAGTATCACATAGAACAACGAAGGCCGATTACTTCAAAGGGGATCACAACGTAATAGGCTTTGTTTAGTAAATGAGAGAGGATTAAGAGAAAGCATAACTCATCATATAGAGCCCAAAACATCCATAATTCTATAGTGAACACAGATCTGCAAGCAATGGAAAATTCTACACTTGTTTGAGTTACAAGCAGAGATCAAGGACTGAAGAGAGGATGGGTGCTATGATTCATATAAAGCAGTTTAAAGATATAATTTTAGCCCTTCATTCATGCATATGAATTAATAAATCAACACACATGGATCTGCAAGTAAGCATGAAATCATTTCTAGCAGCTATTATAGCATGAATACAAAGAAGAATATGAACATAATGGAATTAAACAGGAGGATAACATACTGTAATACTTAGAAGGGGAAATCACCACCATTTCATTGCTTAGTTTGAAAGATATGCCTGTGTAAAGTAATACAGTCTGAAATACAAGCCATTCTCTTACAGATTTATGAGCCAAATTGGTAATTACAAAGTTCAGACCCCTCGGGTGAGAAATTCCGAAACCTTTGTATAATGTTGCTTTCCCCTATTTATAAGAAGAGAGGAAGAGCTAGGGTTATAGCTAAAACAAATATCTTGGCCTGAGCTTCAACTGTCTGCTAGACTCGCTGTCTTGGCCAGTGTAAGGCTCTGTTGCCCAAAGATTACAATCGGGATCTGCTCCCTTTCTTGGAAATTAAAAACTATAGAAAATAATAAGAAACAGGAGGAAGATGGAGGAAAAAGGAAAGGTGAAGGAGGAGGTGTCCCCCTGCTGTTCCAGTGGAGGCCCCTGATCAAGCCACTTCCCTGCTGTGATGCGTTCCACTACTGCTCGGCCGGCTTTTGTCAATTTTGCCTTTACTGTGTGAACGACTAGTTCTGTGGAATGGGGAGTGGGTTGCTGCAAGTGCCTGTCTCGGGGGTCCTTTGCTGTGTAGAGGAGTGAGGATCCATGTCGAGTCATTAAGTTTTCGTGAGCCTCCCATACTGGTTTAATGTTGCCCATACTTTATTTAATATCATAAATGCCAATCCTTCCGCCTTAAGAGCCCTGCAAAACCCCTTTCGACACTCTAATGCACCTGGGGATGCATTTATGATGTAACCAGAAGTCCTTCGAACGTAGGTCTTTAACATTGAAGTATCGTGAAACTGGTGCGCTTAGATTTCCCCTTAGGCCCCCTTTGGTATAGCCAAACTATGGGTCCTATAGGCGCATTTCTAGGTGACACGTGTCACCACTCACAGGGTGACACATGGCAGTGATGACATCACCTCGAGATCGGCGATCACACACAGCAAAATTCATTCTTCTGCCGAAGTTCCTTCCCGTCCCACAATTGCGATATGCGGGAACTCCCCATACGCGATATTTTATACAATGTAGTTATAGGGATGTTGGGTCTGACCCTTTCTAAAGTCGCACGCTCATTCATCACTCTATCCCAAAGATCAGCGATCGCGGGTGTCTTGGGGAAAAGCTAAAGTTAGAACATTGTAAAGCATCGATATGCTCCCGCAAAGGTTTTCAAAGGCTCTAGCGCCCGAAGGCTAAGCCCCCGGTCTCAGCCCTTGGTTATATGAAGAAAACAGAGGAAAGGGGGGCTATACCAAAGGGGGCCTAAGGGGAAATCTAAGCGCACCAGTTTCACGATACTTCAATGTTAAAGGCCTGCGTTCGAAGGACTTCTGGTTACATCATAAATGCATCCCCAGGTGCATTAGAGTGTCGAAAGGGGTTTTGCAGAGCTCTTAAGGCGGATGGGTTGGCAACTATGATATTAAATAGAGTATGGGCAACATTAAACCAGTATGGGAGGCTCACGAAAACTTAATGACTCGGCATGGAGCCTCACTCCTCTACACAGCAAAGGACCACCGAGACAGGCACTTGCAGCGACCCACTCCCCATTCCACAGAACTAGTCGTTCACACAGTAAAGGCAGAATTGACAGAAGCCGGCCGAGCAGTAGTGGAACGCATCACAGCAGGGACGTGGCTTGATCAGGGGCCTCCACTGGAACAGCAGGGGGACACCTCCTCCTTCATCTTTCCTTTTTCCTCCATCTTCCTCCTGTTTCTTATTATTTTCTATAGTTTTTTATTTCCAAGAAAGGGAGCAGATCCCGATTGTAATCTTTGGGCAACAGAGCCTTACACTGGCCAAGACAGCTAGTCTAGCAGACAATTGGAGCTCAGGCCAAGATATTTGTTTTAACTATAACCCAAGCTCTTCCTCTCTTCTTATAAATAGGGGAAAGCAACATTATACAAAGGTTCCGGAATTTCTCACCCGATGGGTCTGAACTTTGTGATACCAATTTGGCTCATAAATCTGTAAGAGAATGACTTGTATTTCAGACTGTATTACTTTACACAGGCATATCTTTCAGACTAAGCAATGAAATGGTGGTGATTTCCCCTTCTAAGTATTACAGTATGTTATCCTCCTGTTTAATTCCATTATGTTCATATTCTTCTTTGCATTCATGCTATAATAGCTGCTAGAAATGATTTCATGCTTCCTTGCAGATCCATGTGTGTTGATTTATTAATGCATATGCATGAATGAAGGGCTAAAATTATATCTTTAAACTGCTTTATATGAATCATAGCACCCATCCTCTCTTCAGTCCTTGATCTCTGCTTGTAACTCAAACAAGTGTAGAATTTTCCATTGCTTGCAGATCTGTGTTCACTATAGAATTATGGATGTTTTGGGCTCTATATGATGAGTTATGCTTTCTCCTAATCCTCTCTCATTTACTAAACAAAGCCTATTACGTTGTAATCCCCTTTGAAGTAATCGGCCTTCGTTGTTCTATGTGATACTTCTGGGCACTATGTGTGAGGAAGTACCTGAAATACATAACTCATACGTTTGGAGGAATGAACCAAGCCCCCTTATTATCTTTCATTACGTGACAATTAGAGTGTTGCAAACCCCTCACATATAACCTTTCATGCACTCCTCTATTTAAGATGTCCTAGGCACTGGTCTATAATCAATCCAGAGGTTGTCTCTAAGAGGCTTTCTATCTCCCCTGCAGCACTTGTGCCACAAGCTACTAGATTTAGCTACAGCAACTATCATGCACTAAAGCTCTATGTTTGATCAAATAACCAAACAACATATAAAGGTCACCTTCTCACATACCTTCAACAAAAGCTCATCCAATGTCCTCATTGCAATATTTTAAAATAACTAGTTGATCATCAAACTCAATCACACACCTCAAATCTGTCATTGTTGAGACTAAAATAAGACGCTTTATTAAACCAAGAACATATAAAATAGAATCTAACTCAAGAACATCACTATTGCCATGTAGAATGAAATAGAACCCATTCATGTAGCTAGATAAGTGGAATCATCGTCCAGCTCCACATGTTTGTCAACCACCTGTTCTTACAGTCCCCTAAAAGCCTTCTTGTTGAACGTCATATGATTGGATTCTCCAGTATCTAGATATTCCCCTGCACCATAAGACAGTGTTAATGGAAAGTCACAAAATCATGGAGAAGGTTGTCTCAAGGTTGGATGCTCACTCATCCACCTCAAAGGAAGTTTTTTCACTCCACACACATTATTTTTGTTGTTGTTTGTAATGTCCCTTCATAAATTATTTTGGAACAAGATTTATTTCTACATTTTCGGGGCGAATTTTGGTGAAGACAGGGCCCATTTGATTTTTGATAGAAGACATAGGATTAGAGCCAAGTTAATTTTATATTATTTTGTTTTGTTAATGATATGTGGGGACCACCCAGATAAGAAATACGCACTCCCTAGGCCAATGATTTGAAATGCATGAGAGGGAAGAAAAGGCGGGAAGAAAGGCTCCACGAAAGTTATAAAAGGCAACACACTTCATTTGGCATTCTTGGCTTATCAAATTTGATTCTATTGCTCGAGCTGTTTAGTCGGGTCACTTGTTGTTTAGCAAGAGTTTTCCAAGCGGAGAACTCACCCTTTCTTCGGGGGACTTCGAGTGCCACCCTAGAGAGGTTTATCCATTATCATCCGGAGGAGATTTGTAAAGAGATTTCCAGCATTTTTATTCAATTCGCCCCAGCAGTGCGTATTTCTGGAGGACGCAGTAGTGGATCTAGTGTGGCCATTGCAGCATTATTTTGGAGGACTATTGCCCAGAGAAATTAGGAGAAGAAGGCTCAATAGATTTGTTGGCTATTGGGTGAGTTTGAGGGCTGAAAGTGGCAGCAATATTCAGGAATGATTTTGCAGACTCTATGGCCAGCGCAGAAGAGAGAAATTGGGCATACGTGGGAGATAGAGTTTCAACCATTGGGGCTATTGCTTGCCGGGAGAAATAAGGAAAGTATTGGTGGAATTGATTGCTTCATATAGGACCCCTTTATGGAGCATTAGCTCTCTTGAAGGACATGGTGCAAGGATTGCCAAACTTCAAGATGGAGAAGATAAGAGGTTTGCAAAGGAGCTCTCTTGTAGGACATGGTGCAAGGATTGCTAAACTTGAAAATGGAGAAGACATGAGTTTGCAAGGGCCATGCACTTGACAAGCATGCTAGCTCTACTTTCCTAGGCAATGTGCATAGAGTAGGTGAGATTCTTGATTTGATCCATTTATGTATGTGGATCCATGTCTTTAGTTTATTTGATGGGTAACATATATTATTTTTCTTTCATTAATGATTCCTCTAGAAAAACTTGGATCTGCTTTATGAAGTCCAGGGATGAAGTCTTTAGTAAGTTCCAAGAGCTTTAAAGTTCTTGTGGAGACTTAGAGTGTTAAGAAGATTAAGATGTTGAGATTTGACAATGGACTGTGAAAATTCCACTACCGGAATCCCTACTGCAACAACTGATGATATTACTCCTATTTGTTAAATTCCTTTAAACAAATTACTTGTAGTTTCCTACGACAAATATCGTAATACATACACTGCAACGTTCACTTAATTAAAATTATACGGAAACAAGAGACTGAGCAAGAAAGAAAATACAAGACAATGGACACTGTTATTTTTGGACAAATGTCCCCGGAAAAATCCAATGCGGGAAACTGGTGCAACAGATTTGAGGGTTTATTATTATTAAGCAGTATTAAAATTATACGAAAACAAGAGACTATAAAACACAATGGACACCGTTATTTTTGGACAAATGTCCCCGGAAAAATCCAATGCGGGAAACCAGTGCAACAGATCTGAGGGTTTATTATTATTAAGCAGTAGCAAATTCTGAATACATCTCTGAATACCTCTCTTGTTTTTCAGTTACAGAGAGAAACACTGGCAGAAATATTTGTGAGATTACCTCACACACAAACACTGAGAAAATCCCGGTTGATCCAGACTCTGGATGAAGTGCCTCTGGCAGGCCCTACGCCGCCTCTGAGCAGTCCTCACATAGTCCTTGCGTCAACCTCTCTAGGCACTGCGTCACCCAGTTTGCTAATTGATTTGCTGCCTAGAGTCTCTGCTCTCAGCCTCCCGGTCTCACACCCCAACTCTCAGCTTCTGAAACTGACTCTCCCCAACAAAATCTCAGACTCTCTCTCACTCTTTGCATTGCCTCTGCGTGGCCCTGCGTCAGCCTTTGCGTTTGGGCTACTTGATCACTCTCTGCCTCTCTCTGCTGATGAACTTCCTCCTGAGAACTTCTCACTTCAGAAATTCGATCTCTTGATTTCTCGGTGTGTTTTCCAAATGACCCTCAAACTTCCTTAAATAATCTTATCGTTGACATTGAACGACCCAAATTAAAAACTAATCAATGGCTAAGATTATTTTAGCTTGATCCTTGTCTTCTTCTAGAAGTTACACCCACAATTAGTTTAATAACCATTAATATTTTTAATTTCCTAAGTTTAGACTTAGGGTCCCATTACAAAATATTAATTATTTTAATAAAATTGTCTCTGGCTGGAATTTCCAAAAACGCTTTCCGGGTTCTTTGGAATACATATGCCCAAGCCTCCCTGCAAAATTTGAGGCCTAGAGCACATCCGATGCTACCCCAAATCAACATGGACGAGGTTGCACCTCCAAGGACATTGATTCCTTTTGTGGGGAAGCAAGGATCAAGAGGGAGTTGAAAGTTCCTTACAATTCTTAGCAGAATGGGGTTGTAGAGAGGAAGAATAGGTCCAAGCTATGATTCAGGATCTAGATTTTCCATGTGTCTTTGTGCAAAGACATGCATTATAACTGTGTACTTTATGAACCAATGTCCTTGCAGGATATTGAAGGACAAGACACTAGAAGAAGCTTTTATTGGTGAGAAATCTGAAGAATCACAATTTTTGCATATTTGGTAGTCTCATGTATATTCATATTCTCAATGAGAAGAGATATGGGCCTTAACCTTCTAGCATGAAAGGTATATTTGTGGGTTACAGTGAGTTGTCCAAGGTTTGCTAGATCTAATCTTTCATCATAGTGGAACACTATGGTAAGCTGAGATATGAAATTTGACGAGGATACATGGTCCTTTAAGTCTTAGGAACTTCCAAGAGAAGTTGAGGAGTGAGAAAGGTTTGCTATCCTTAAGATTGATCTACAAAAAGAGGAGAAGTAAGATTTAATGAGCAAGGTTATGATGAAGGAATAGATGGTTTAGGACCATCTAGCTCAATAAGGGAGCCAAGATGGCTTACCTAGACATTGTAGCAGGCACAAGAACAAGTGGGAGCATCTAAAGCTACATTTTGGGTGAGTAATCCTCCTAAGATGTTTCTTATTCATGTTGCTTCAATGCAACATTTTGTGTGAGTAATCATGCTAAGAAACGTAATTATGCTAAGATGTTTCTTATTCATGTTGCTTCAATGACTTCTATTGATATGACAATTTTCTAGCTGTAAGGAAGAAATTGAAGAGCAGGTATGGCAAAATGCCATGGTAGCTGAATTTGATGTTTGGAAGGAAGTTCTAGAGCCCATTATGGAATCAGTGATTACTTCTAAGCATGCAGTATGAAAAATCGTTTACCCGATTCCTACTGCAACAAATTGATGATATTTTTCCTATTTGTTAAATTCCTTTGAACAAATTACTTGCAGTTTTCTACGACAAATATCGAAATACATACACTGTAGCCTACACAAAATAAAATACCGTGGAAACTAAATACTGTACTGGAGAGAAATAAACACACAATTACACTGTTGTTTTTGGACAAACGTCCTTGGAAAAAGCCAATGTGGGAAAACTGGTGCAATAGTTGAGGTTTTTATTAATATGCAGTAGTAATTTGAGTACAAATCATTAGATGCCCAAACTGGGAATCTGATATAGAGAATCAACTAGCAAAGAGGTAGTGAGAAAACTCTGACATTGTTATTGGCGATTTGAACATAATGCGGGCTCTGGATGGCTAGCCCCACGCTGCCTCTGCGTTAGCCTACATAGATTTGCGTCACAGTCTCTGGGCTTTGCGTCACCCTTCTAGCTGGTCGTTTTGCTTCTAGAACTTTGACTCTCTGGCCTTCTGGTCTCACACCTCGGCTTCTAGCTCTAGATCTCAACTTCTCCAGCAAAATTTCAGACTCCCAATGAAGCTCTACACTGCCTCTGCGTGGCACTATGCTGCCTCTCTGAAACTGTCTATGCCTTCTCTGCCTTGTACTCTCCGAATTTGGAAAATCTCCTCCGGTCTACTATCCATGCCCCTCCCTCACTGCTTCGACTTTATTGAATCAGTTCCGGCAACTCACAACTGCTACTCAAGAAATCGGTTTCCCAACAAAATCTAACTACACAAGTGTATTCTCCAAGTGCCCATCGAACTCCTTATAATCTCTCGTTGGAGCACCAACGACCAAGATCAAAACATAATCAACGACTAAGATTAACTAGGAGTTGATTCTCGTCTTCTTCTAGAAGATTCACACCAGATTTAATTAATACCCTTTAATTAACCAGATTTCTGAAGTTTAGACTTAGGGAACCATTTAAAAAAGTTAATTATTTTAATTAAATCATCTCTAGGTGGAATTTTCCCAAACGATTTCTGGTTATTGGAGAATGCATGTGTCTTAGCCTCTTTGCAAAATCTCGAGTCTAAAGCACATCCGATGCTACAGAAATCAACACTCCCTCTTAGCGAGTAATGTGCTCTAGTGCTTTAACCCATTGAAGCATCACTCTATCTTTGCACCATCTCTTGCTGCGTTGTTGATGTTTGGCTAATGCTGCCCACCAACTACTGCGCAACTCTGATTGCTGCATCTGTTTTGTTGGTGGCCCTGATGAACCGCTGCCAACACTGCAACCTTCTCTAACTGCTAGTGCTGCAACTACAACAACTGCAACGGAAAAGCATCCAAAATACTGAACCAACTATGGTCAGTATGATGCATCTGTCACCTGAGTCTTGACTGCTACTAGACTCTGCTCTGTCACTGAAGCCTCTGCGCTGCTGCTGACTCTGCTCTGTGCGAACTGCACTGCTAGAAACTCTGCTCTCTGCTGCTCAGTCTTTGATCACTGCTAGCTACTGCATCTGTCACTCTGGCACCTATCTACACCAACTGGCATTGATCCATCCTGCTCCTGCATGTCTTGGGCTCCTGTAGCAAGGTATTGATTCATGAGGTGGACCTCCTCAAGAATCTTGCCCATCCTGTAGCTCTCTGGGGCTACAACACTAGATCACCCCACCTCACCCCTGGAGGCATCTCATCGATCATGGAAAACTCTTCCTCCAATCTGGAGGACAACCTATCGATCTCAGCGGATGCAACTTGTTGATCTTGCTTCTCCTCTTTGTGCTTCTTTCTAAGAGGACATTGAGTGCTATAGTGGCCCAACTCACCACACCTGAAGCACTTGATCTTCGAAATGTCCTTTCTTCTGTGCTACTTCTGCTGTCCCTTTGATGCAAGGGCCACGTCCTCCTCTACCTTCATTTGCTTTGTCTCATTGTTACTGCTGTCACTGATGGTAGCCTTCACCAGATCACACCTCATTTCTTCTTGCTGTAGATTAGTCCACACACGTTCCCAATCTGGCAATTTTTCTTTGCCCAAGATACTTTGGACGAAAACTTGCCAATCTTCAGAAATGCTGTTCAGCGCTAGTCATACAAACTTTGTAGGCTGGGGCACTGATCCTACTGAAGTCAGCTGATCTCGGACATCCTGAAGCTTAGTAAGGAAGGGGTCTACACACTCCCCTTTTTGCATCCTCGTGCATCTCAGCTTCTCCTCAAGGTACATCTTCCGCTGCTCGAAAGATCCTTCGTACAGCGTAGCTAATGCCTCCCACATCTGTTGGGCAATATCTTTGCTAGCTATGTGGGATACCACATGATCTCGAACCCCGTCAAGAATAAACCTCTTAGCTCTCGCCATCTCCTTCTTGTACTTCTTGAGTGGATCTGCATCGGTGGGTACAACTACCACACTATTGACATAAGTTTTGAGATCATGCTCATCTAGAAGGCAGGGAATCCTAGCCTCCCAGATCACATAGTTGGAGGCTTCGTCCGACCGATCTTGATCTCTCAACCCAGTGGATGCCATTTCTCCTGAAAAAGTCGAACTGCTTCCTCTTCTCCTTTGCGCAGTTGCTTGCCAGCTATTCGCACTCCCTTCTGGAGTGAGAAATCCCGCACACAAGTATTGTTGCTCTGCTAGGCAAAATTTGAACTTCTTGGCTAGAAGTTCCTTGAGAAAGAAATTCCCTCAGTGTGTGCTCTTCTCTCCTTCTGACGCTATTTTGCCAGCAACTGCTGCAAAATAATTGCGTCCTAGTTGAAGATCTGCTTTGCAAGGAAAAATACGCTGCTCCCTTCTGCCTCTGTAAAGCTTTGATCTAGAAAATCGAATTTCTCTGTCGACTCACTTAGAGAAATCGATCTTTCCTCAAAACTCGACCTCCTTGGCCCAAGGATTGCGCTGCCTCTCGAGTTTCGAACTGCTGCCAAGGCAGAAATTTGAACCTCCTTCTTCCTTTCTGCTCTGAGCTCTTCGGCATACGATCTGTGGTCCGATACCATGTGAAAAATCGATTACCCGATTCCTACTGCAACAAACTGATGATATTTCTCCTATTTGTTAAATTAATTTGAACAAATTACTTGTAGTTTTCTGCGGCAAATATCGAAATACATACACTACAGTCTACACAAAATAAAATACTATGGAAACTAAATACTCCACTGGAGAGAAAGAAACACACAAAATTAAACTGTTGTTTTTGGACAAACGTCCCCGAAAAAACCCAATGTGGGAAAACTGGTGCAACAATTGAGGGTTTTATTATTATGCAGTAGTAATCTGAGTACAAACCATTAGATGCCCAAACTGGCAATTTGATACAGAGAATAAATTGGCAAAGAGGTAGTGAGAAAAATCTCACACTGTCATTGGCGATTCAAATCTGACCCGAGCTCTAGATGGCTAGCCCCACGCTGCCTCTGCGTTAGCCTATGCAGATCTGTATCATAGTCTCTGGGCTTTGCATCACCATTCTAGCTGGTTGTTTTGCTTCTGGAACTTCGACTCTCTGGCCCTCCGGTCTCACACCCCGACTTTTGGCTCTAGAACTCGACTTCTCTAGCAAAATTTCAGACTCCCTCTAAAGCTTTGCGCTGCCTCTTTGAAACTCTCTATGCCTTCTCTGCCTTGCACTCTTCGGATCTGGAAAATCTCCTCCGGTCTACTATACCTGCCCCTCTCTCACTGCTTCAACTTTACTAAATCACTTCCGGCAACTCACAACTGCTACTCAGGAAATCGACTTCCTAGCAAAATCGAACTGCACAAGCGTGTTCCTCCAAGTGCCCATCGAACTCCTTATAATCTCTCGTTGGAGCACCAATGGCCAAGATTAAAACATAATCAATGGCTAAGAGTGACTGGGAGTTGATCCTCGTCTTCTTCTAGAAGATTCACACCAGATTTAATTAATACCTTTCAATTAACCAGATTTCCTAAGTTTAGACTTAGGGAACCATTTAAAAAAGTTAATTATTTTAATTAAATCATCTCTAGGTGGAATTTTCCCATACGATTTCTGGGTATTGGAGAATGTATGTGTTTTAGCCTCTGCAAAATCTCGAGGCTAGAGCACATCCGATGCTACAGAAATCAACATGCAGTTGATATTAGCTTTAAAGAGCAAGTCTAGATTTTGTGGTTGATGATTCTCTAAGAAAGAGGGAGTTAACCTTGTTGAGACTTATGTTTAGGTTGGCAGGATTTTCAATGTACATGGGTTGGATACCCTTGATTGTAGATTGAAGATATTGGTCTGTGAGGTTGACATAAAGGACTTTTATCTGCTGCATTTTTCCTTGTATTGAAGAGTTTTCTGAGTACAAAAGAGAGCAATAGTCCTGGTTTATGTTCCTTTGGAGTTGCCAATGGTCAATGTTCTTTTGAAGTCCCTAGCGGAGTGAAGGTTCAAGATGCTGTGATAATATCTTTGTTTGGTGGTGAACACCATTCTTGCAAAGAGGAAGTGTTAGTGTGTTACCTGTGCTGCTCAGAAGTTGTTCTCCAACAGTATGCACCCTTAGTTGACCCAAAACACCTTGATATTCTTGCAATGATGATTGCTATGTGTGATTAAAGTATCCTTAATGAGGGCATGACAGGAGCAATGGACAGGGAGTAATGTTGGTATGGACTGATTGTGTTAGATGCATGTAGCCTGCATGCATGTGGCAGCATCCAACTCACCTTCTTTAACAATTTTTCTATTTTTAGAGGTGCTATTTTTAGTTTTGGGATGACACATTAAAGGAATTTTGAGGTCTAAAATGGACCTCCTAAGGAAAATAATAAAATAATAGTTATAATAATAAAATAAGATTTATGAATTTTTAAAGAAAAATAAAGGAAACTATTTTCTTTTGTATTTTTGGCTCATCTCCTGGCAGGTTTACTCAAATGTCAAGGGTAGACACCCATTGGATGTGGAATTAAATTCCACATCTAACAAGTACCCACTCTGCATACTTTTGAGCAGACTCACATTGGGAAAAAATGAAAATACATGAAAAAAGATTGGGGCCTATTCAGAAGTATGCATAGTGGGTATTTGTAGGATTTGAAATTTAATTCCTCATCCAACCAGTGTCTACACTTGACATTTGAGTAAACCTGCTAGGATTCAAGCCAAAAATACAATTAAAATAAGTATTTTTCTTCTTTTCGCTCCAAAATATTCTCCCTATGGGACAACATTATCATCTTGAATCCTATTGTTTATCTTAAAGTTAAATTTTTTAGTACATTTTTTTTTTGTTTTGAGGCCCATTTTTGATCTCAAAATTCCCCCAATGCATGCCCTTTTCTATATTTATATATACTCTCTTCTATTCAGTGAGCCACAGTTCTTAATTTAGGAGTAGGTGCATGGCTTAGGCAGTCTCCAGATTTAGATAGGGCACACCTTCCTAGGAAGGAGACACATGCTTGCATGCAGAATCCAAAATCAAACTTTCATGGTGGGTGGTCTAGCCTGAGCCGCATTATCCATGCAGATTAGGCACACTCTTCAGTGGGAAGCACATGAGTTAGGGTTAGTCTTTTCTCTCTTAATATGAGGCGCACAACAGGGTTAATTGACATTCCTTCTATACACTAGATATCATGATCTATAAAGGAGACTGACAGTGAACAAGTGAGATAAGACACTTAGGATTTTGGGCTATTTCATAGACGTTTTCTTCTTTCATTTAATAAAAGACATATGTGATTGAGTGTTGCAGTTTTGTTCTT
Organism: Pinus tabuliformis; assembly: GCA_031772625.1. Lineage (NCBI taxonomy): Eukaryota > Viridiplantae > Streptophyta > Pinopsida > Pinales > Pinaceae > Pinus > Pinus tabuliformis. Next base: position 156,795,612 of record CM062811.1, on the reverse strand, counting down.
GCTGTTTGTATTTTCAGAGTGATCTATTTGTAGATCTAGTGTTATTTCATCCGTTGTTTATAAGATATTCAGTATACAAATAGATTTAATTTAGGAGTGCAGTTTGGCTTACCATGATCTGAATTTTAACATAGGAGTGGGGTAGACAGGCCTGTAGCACTGCTACCGTGTTGAAAATTAAGAAATAAAAATGCATAGGAAAGTAGAATCACGATCAACAGATATGTGAACATAAATTTTATAGTTGAGAAAACCCTTGTGGGAAAAACTTCACCCTCACAAATACAAGGCTCTATTATTTTGCCACACATGACGGTTACAATGAGGATCAAGATTCCTATATATCGCAGTTAGCCAAAGACCATATGCTGAATTTATTGAGCTTCACTAACCCATCTTCTAACTACCATATAGGACTTGATGAGGAACCGCTAAGCTATTTTATGACCACCACAGTAATGAAAGATGATTAGGGCCTTTCAAGGAAACTTGACGTCCTCTAAGTCTAGATTACAGCAAATACAAAATGAAGCATTGATTACATTAGTGTTGTGGGGGAGCCCCCCCCCGATCCCGCTCCCAATCTGCGCTCTAGGGGGAGAGACTCGGGAGCGCGCTTCCATAAAAAAAATTTGCGCTCCCTGCCTATTTCCGGAGCGAAGCAGGGAGTGTCGCTCTGGTCGCTCCGGGAGCGATTTTTATAACCCGCGAGCGGTCAGGGAGCGGTCGCTCCCGGGTTATAAAATCGCTTCTGGAGCGACGCTCCCTGCTTCGCTCGGGAAATAGGCATGGAGCAATCGCTCCCGATTGCTCTCGGGTTATAAAAATCGCTCCCGGAGCGACAAGAGCGACCGACGGGAGCTGAACGTGCGGAAAAAAATTGGTTTTTTTGGAAATAAAGTGAGAGAGGGAGGGACGGTTAAATAGACCCTCCCTCATTTCATTTCATCATTGTGAGAGTGAGAGTGAGATTGAGATTGAGAGAGGGAGATTGAGAGAGGGTGAGGGTGAGGAGCAAGGAGAAAGTGAGAGAGAGTGAGGAGCAAGGAGAGAGCAAGAGAAAGCAAGGAGCAAGAGAGTGAGAGAGCAAGAGAAAGCAAGGAGCAAGGGGAGATTGAAGAGCTTGCAAGGGGAGATTGGATGCCAAAGAGGTAGGCTCTACAATATTGAATAGAGTGTCTAACAATTTTTTTTTTTAATGTTTATTCCTAAATAAATAAATAATTTTTTCTTTGTTTTCCATTCCCATTCCCATTCCATTTTTTTAAATTTTGCAGATTCAAAACTTCAAATTTCAAACATCATGGTTATATTTCTTGGCATTTTCTTCTTCTTGGTTCCTTTTTTGGTTATTATGGTGCTGGAGAGTAGAAAAAGGAGGGTTGAAATTGAAAATGAAGAAGGGGATGAAGAAGGGGGACATAGTGGATTTGATGAAAACCCTGGTGAGGAGGAGCTGGAGGAGAGTGAACATGAGTCAGCTCAAAAAACTAAACAAGACCAAACCCCATTGTGGAAATATGTTAACAGGCCTGAAGCAGGGAAAGGGGGTGGAACCACTAAATTTCATTGCCCCCATTGCAACAATAATTACACAGGTTCATACACCCGTGCCAGAAAACACCTCTGTGGGAAAATGCCATGGGATGGAGATAAACAAATAGGAATCAAAACTTGTACAGGTGTGTCAGTAGCAGATAGAGCCAAATACATAAGGGAAGAGGAGGAAGCCCAATACAAATCTAAAAAATCAAACGGTTTCTTTGAACCAAGCTCATAATCACATGCACAAAGAACTCCTTTAGCATCCTCCCAAGGCAGTGGATATGGAGGCAGAGGGTCACCAGGTTTAAGGCGTAGAACCATATCAGATTTCCTTGATGAAGGGTGTAGGAATGATGTGGATTCAGAATTTTACAGGGTTCTCTATGCATGTGGGATACCATTCAATGTTCTTTGCTCACCTTATTGGCACGAAATGGTTTTTGCCATAAATGATGCCCCTAAAGGATACAAGAGCCCTGGTTATGCCAAGGCAAGAACCGTTGGACTTGATCATGAAAAAGCAAAAATATCACATTCTTTGAATAGAATGACAAGTTCTTGGACTGACCATGGGGTGTCCATTGTATCTGATGGATGGACAAATGTAAAAGGCAAGCCATTGATAAATGTTCTTGTTGTGTCTGTTAGTGGTGCCATATTTCTTTCAACATATGATTACTCAGACAAGTTCAAGAACGCCATCAACATTGCAGAACCATTACTTGAAACAATTGACCGTATTGGGCCATACAATGTCATCCAAGTCATCACTGATAATGCTCCTAATTGTAAGGCAGCGGGAGCAATTATTGAGGATAAATACCCCAACATATTTTGGTCTGGGTGTTTGGTTCACACTATGAACCTTTTGATGCATGATACTGTTAAGAACAAAAACGAACAATACAAATGGATTGGTGATTTGTACAAGAAAGGCAAACAAATGATAAAATTTATTACAAATCATAGCAATACCCATGGCCTTTTCCGTAGTCACTCAAGATTGAGGTTGTTGAAGATTGCGAGGACTAGATTTGGTAGCTATTACCTCACCTTCAGGCGTCTTTTGAAGGTAAGAGAGTCATTGGTTAGCATGGTATCAAGTCCACACCGGCAGGTATTAAAGGAAAGGGCTACAAATGCAGCTAACAGGCAAGGTTTTGAACAGGTAGAGGAGGCCGCTCTTGATGGTATGTTTTGGGCATGTGTGAGGCAAGTATTGGATTTCACCAAGCCCATTTATCACATGATTCAGTTTGTAGATACAGATAAACTAGTGATTGGCGAGGTGTATGAGCAGATGGATACCATGTTGGGGCAAATAAAAGATATTGTTCATAACAATGATCCCAACTTGTACAAACTGATTCACGATTGTGTGTGTATACGGTGGGATAAACTTAATGTTCCACTACATTGCTTGGCGTATATCCTTATGCCAAAATACTACTCTACATCTTGGTTGGGCCAACCTGCACTACGGGGTGGGGTTAGGGCCAAACCCCATATAGATGAAGAGGCATCTATAGGATATTTGCAAGCATTAGAAAAGTTGATACCTGACAGGGAGGAATGTGCTAGTGTGCGTTTGGAAATAGGTAGATACTTCAGTTGCACTGGTTTGTTTGGTACCTTTCATGCAATGGAAGATAGAGACAGATTTGATGCTCTTGCATGGTGGGAATCATATGGCGGCCATGGAATTTTGCCAAAATTGGCAAAAAAAGTTCTCTCACAGGTTGTAAATACTTATTTTGCATAGAGGTGTTGGAGCACCTATAGGTTCATACATAATGTGAAAAGAAACAGACTCAATGAAAACTGGGCAGAAAGATTGGTTTATGTGCACTGCAACTTGAGGTTGTTGAGTCATTACTGTGATCGGGCTTATGAGGATCCAACATATAAAATTTGGGACAACCACCCAGAGGATGATAATTTGGAGGATGGCACTATACATCTTGAAGAACTGAAAGTGGAACTTATAAGAGAGGAAGATGAAGCCACAACCATGCCACCTCCGCCATCCAGTGGCAGTGCTCGAGTTCCGAGTCTTGTTCCTTTGCTGTCGCCGCCTCCATCTACACCCTCACGTGGAGGGCATGTGCTTTTGGTTCTGGTCATCGGTCTGTGCGGGAGACTCCTAGAAGACCACCACGACCTGCTTATACATTAGACATTTCTTGTGGCAAGGGCCACATGTAGTAGTAGATAATAGATTTACAGTTTACTTGTCTTTTCTAGTTTCTATTAGTTTTCATAACTGTTGAGTCTTGACTCTTTCATATCATAATGATATTTTTTGTAAACAATATATGACTGTGACAATTTAAGTTTGAAGTTTGAAGTTAGCAATTATAACTCATTGGTAATGATTCTGAATTATGAATATGATGCTTCGTGAAAGTTGTTTCATTTCATTTCATAATTCATTTTATAACATTTCATTTCATGTTAGATATTATTTCTTGTAATGGTTAAAGTTTAAAGTTTAAACTTAGCTTACAAGTACAACTTTGGTGATCAATGATGATAAATGTTATATATTGAATTTTCAATTTTGAAAGCTTGAAGTTGAAACTTTAAGATTGATGAATCATGATTCACGAGACTCAATATGTTGTATGTTACTAACTTGTGGACGTGGTTGATGAAGATTATAACTTCTAGATGATTGATGTTATATGGTTGATGGTTCAATGATCAATCTATGTTTTTTATATTTAATTCATCATTCTACATGTTTTTGTTGACATATATGTATCAAAATATAATATATATATATATATTATATAAAAATCGCTCCGAGATTCGCTCCCAAACCGGGAGCTTTTGAAAATGTCGCTCCCGCTCCCTGCTTTCGCTCCCGCTCCCAAGTAACACTGGATTACATCAACATAAATGGTGTTTAGAGTCTAAAAATCAAATACTATAATGAAATCACCACATAGCATCCTGTAGATCCCATAGTTCATTCTATGCATGGGTATCCTCTGCCTCTCAACTCGATGCCCTTTAAGCTCCAACAAAACCAATGTCACCCACCTGTGGCAGTGGAAGCAGTTCCAATTACATCTGGCTGAAGTCATCCTCTGGAAAAGCTGGAGGGTGTGTTTATATAGGTTACATTTTGGGTTTAGGAGTCTTCTAGAACTTCCTTTCTCCTTTCCTTTTCTTGTTTTCTTGGGTATTTGGTGTGTGCCTATGGAGCCAGTACTATGGAACTGGTTGGTTCAGGGTCAAACTGGCTCAAGACCAGTTTGGGGCCAAAATTGGACAGAACTGGCTGGTTCTGATAACCCTTGAACTTATCATTAGTATGATTGGATCAACAAGCGTCGAAACTTGAAACACGAAATCAAAGAAATCAAGAAGTCAAAACGTAAAAACACCCAAGACATAATGCAGTTATTGTACACGAGACATCACCAACTGTTCATGATGAGACTGCGAGGACTGATGGTTTCGCATCAAATGAGAGTTGTAGTCGATGAAGTGCGGAGAGGTTAATTGGATATTGTCATTCTGAGTCCTGATCTGTTTCAAGAAGAATAAATAACAATTAAGATAAGTGGTGTTGATCAAGAGAAAATTACTTGAGGAAATTCCAGAGTATTGATGTCTCATGCCGCAGAAGATAATCTCTTGCCATGGTATAAAATTTCTCCTGCGCTGACGAATCATAGATTCCAATTGTGTTTGCTCATGTAACTTGGAATGGTAGCCTGCCAAGAAGGACAAGCATCAAGAATTGACGAAACAGTAAAAACAAGAAGGTATTTTCAATGCACAAAATGGAATCTGGGTGAGAGAGGCCTGAAGTTTTCATGAATCTAATGAAACAAATCCCACTGTTGTAATTTCTAAAGGTGAGTCAGCAGAAGAAATCTCAACATCTGAGATGGGTACAATCACATATGAGAAAGCTTATCAAATTATCAATACAAGGACTGTGTAATGATAGCTTACATTAGTTAAACTGGGTAAAGTTATCATTGGTGAGAATCTGTTGGCTTTTCACGATTGTTGATGATATTTTTGATCACTTCAAAATTCAGTGATTAGGCTTATGGTTCCTGCCCTCTGAGTGACCAAAAACTGTGAGCAGATCTAGTAAGTCAGAAACTTCCGCTCTGTTTTTTAAGTTTTAATAATGTGGGGCTTGCTTGACCATCACAACCCACGAACAAAAATATTTTGTGTGAGACACCATTGTGGGCTATGTCTGTTAATACTTAAATAAATCAATCTGGCTGCAGATACAAAAGAACTTACAGAAACATCTTTCCCAGTTGGTGTGAGAGGGGACTCCTGACTTCAGATCAAAACATTACTCCATTAAATGCTAGCAATCTTTGGAAGAATTTGGAAAGCATTGAGAGGCACATATAATATGATGAGACTGAATGGCAGAGATAACATCAGATGCACAGGTCAAACAAAAGGAAGGAAAAGTTATTGATAAAACCCTGAGATACATTTCATATTCACCTCTTGGAGGAGTCTCAAATATGAAAGATTACAAATGAGGATAACATGAATGAAGACATCCACACTTGACTAAGATTCTGATGCTGCTCCTGGTGCAAATCTAGAAACATCATGATGAGATAGTGGTGAGGATTCAGTATGAAACAGTGCATTGCATAGAGAAGAGAGAGGGAGTTGGCAGAGATTAAAATCACAGCAAAAGAAGTATGAAGACAGCATTACAGTATTCTTAGCGGTGAAAGGTGGAAGAATACCCCTTTCCTTGAATTGCTGTTGCTGTTTTATGATGTTCTTCTGGGGGTTGAAGAGTTACTGAGCTCATAAAATTCTACTGCCATCTCTTCAGATTTGAAATAGTGGATTCTAATTTCCAACAGCTGGCTGTAACTGTTTCCCAGTATAGATTGTATGTCTGTTACATATCCAAATTCTTGCCATGATTTTCTGATTTGTTTCTAACATGAGCTGTGCATTCTTCTTTCCTTCTCCACATGAATGTAGCTTGAGGATTGGACATGACATTTGATAGTTGATGCCCTCTGAAATGAAGTATATATGCCCTTCTTTCTTGATTTTGGCCCAGTTATCCCCTTAATTGCCTTCTTTAACATTTCACTTTATTATGCACTCGCTTTATGCCCCTTTGGTTAACTTTACAAGGAAAGGCTAGTCTTAAAAGAGTTGTTGTTGCTTAACATATACCTCCAGGTATTTTTTTATCAAGCTATTATGACTCGTCATCTGTATGTTCGATAATGTAAAGGGAGGACCACCTATTCTGCTTATTTGGCTAGTAATATTTGACCTTTGGATGGTGAAATTGTGTGTCCTTTTTTTTTCCCTAGGAGTAAATCACAAGCTGATATCAGGTTGTCAAATTTGTGTCAGCTGCAGTAAAACTCGCCAAAACTCATTCCATGCAACAAAGTCAGTACTGCAAATATTTTCTAGTCTATGTCACAGCATTACAATATTCATGCCCCTGAGCATGAACATGAGCATCAGAAGTCTTTCAAAATATTGTCTCGTTAGACCAAACTTGAGCACTAGATGGGAAGAAGTAGCTTTTTTTCACATGCCATTTCAATGCTATGATTGGTATCCTCTGTAGCTGCCATGTTTATGAAAGATGACTCTTTTAACTTGTGATTAGCCTGAATATCCAACATTTCAACAGTACATTGTCTGTCTTGTTATCACTTGAAATTGTCACTCGAGAAATCAGCTTCAATGTGTTCTGAGTAGACAGTTTAGGGAAGGTGCCTCTGTGATCAACACAATAGTGACAATACCTCTTTCTTCAGAACCAGTGCTAGCTAATTCAAGGGGTATATCCCTATGAAAATCTTAAGATACATCGATGTAGCACTGCAACAAATGATCCTTCAATTATGCTCCTTAAAAGATGCAAATTTCTAATAAGATTTTGAATGAATTCTTCATGATTCGCTGGTGCCTCTGTCACCAACACAATCTCCCTCGCTTCAGACTGAGTGCTTTGCTGATTTAAGGGGGAGGGGGTATCCCTATGAAAATCTTTAGATATGTTGATGCAATACTCTAACAAATAATTCTGAAGTTATGCCTTTTAAAACACAGGAATTTTTATAAGATTTTCAATGAATTCTTATATGATTCCATGGTGGCTTCCATTGGGTATGAAGTAAAGATGCTCAAGGCACAGTTTGGGAGAAGAGAGGATTTTAACAGCGCCACAAGTCGTTAAATTTTGTTAAACAAAATATTTCAGATTTGAACTAAATGCCCAGCGAGGGTGATCTGAAGTTTTCTTCACAAAATCACAAAAAATGGAGGAGACAAGTAGAAGAAACCAGTAATCTTGATTATGCAGAGCTACCTGAATGTATGCATGGTCTGAGCAATCAATTTCTAATCAATCAGAGATACAAGGAATGTCCAGGGGTTGATATGAACCTCTACTTCAACTCCTATTTACCTTCAAACTTTGCTGAGATAGATACAATGTACAGTGGAAGTACAATATATATTGTTTCAGGTGCTGGTTGTGGTGTTGTATTTCAATTCTGAGATGAAGAAAGGGAGAAACGTTGAACAAAGAAGACAAGAGGAGCACTTCAACAGTTGCAGCAATGAATAAGAGTGAAACCAGAAGGATCTAAAGATTTCTTTGACATCACTTAGCTTTCCTCCTTGCAGAACTCAATTAGGGTATTTTCTATGAATAAAGCTGCTTTCCCTCCCATACAATTAGTGACTTTTATCCTCTAGAAATAGGAAAAGATTCCTCACGAAAGAAATTCCACAAAACAATGCTCTCCTATGATATGATAACAACTCCAAAGAATTGCTTCTATTTGATTATTAATAGCTCCAAAAGCAGCGTTTCCTTGACCTTTATCTGTGTGCGAGCTACATACATTCTATAGTGTTCCAAACTAGGAAAAATAATGCTATGCAAATCAAATAATAAAAACAACACCATAAAATTGAAACATTCAGTGCACACTCGTAAAAAGTCCAGGAATAACCAACAACTAAGCCATTTTATTATAATCTGGGAGAAAAATATAATAATGTGGAAGTGACACCAGGGCTTGCCTCAATGGCAAGCGTGATCAAACCCAGGGGGTAATATGTCAAGCCCAGATGGCACAAATAGCTGTTTCAATGATGCCCTGCGCTGCCCTTGTGAAACTGTGCTCTCTGTTGCAAAGATGCTGCTGGAAACCTCACTTCCGGTGCTTAGAAAATTACGGGAAATTAACCCTAGCCTCTCCACCAAATACCCAAAATAACCCACGAAGGAATTGGCGAAATGACCTCGGAATTTTGGCCCAAATTCCCCTTAGCTCCTCTAGCTGCTCACTGAGTTTGGGCCCCTGTTTGACCCCTTAGACTTGTTCAAAAAATTCTATAAAACTAGGAGTGTGATCTTTGCCCAAAACCCAGAAAGGGTTTCCCTTGGTTCCAACCTTCAAAAATTGACCCTTCATAGCTTGGCCCCCCTCCAATTTCGAACTATGTTTATTGTGACTGATCCTGTCAATCTTTGCTCGCCCAACTCCAATAATCCTCCTCAAATGGCCCTCCAAATGATCTCCCAACCTCCCAACTCCAGACTCCCTCAAATGGTGTTGCCGCAAAGAGTCTCACTCCAATCATTACGCAGTCATGGAGGAGATGACACAGTCCTACGTGTGATGAAATTAGAGTTGCTTGTAGGATAGCCCTCTTGTCTATAACTTCCCTCTATACTCCTGGAAATGATGAAGGCTGCTCCTGTCTCCCCAACTTCTCGGAGTACTTCACGCTGTGACTGCGCAATCCCTGTGCTATTGTTACTCCCCCTGCTGTTGGTACTCGACTTACCGTTGTTGTAACTCGTCTCCTTGCTACTACTACGAATTGAGATGAAGAGGGACTCCCTTCTAGGGTTGGCACTCAAAGTCCACCGAAGCAAGGGTTGAGATCTCCGCTCGGAGACACTCATGTGCTAAGCAACACAGTAACCTGGCTAAGTTGCTCGAGCAACTAAGATTGAGTTCAATATGTCAAAAGATAAGATATCCAAATGAGGAGAGATGCCTTCCTTATATAGATTTCGTGGAGCACTTTCTCTCCATCGTGGGTCCCTCACCTAACCATCGATTTCCCTCCATGCAAATCGAACAAGGGAATGTGTATTCCCCTAGTATGGGTGGCCCCCACATATACTTAACCACATTGAATTAACGTTCTACTAAGTCTAGCCTCCTAATAAAATTGAATGGACCCCCATCATCTCCAAAATTGGCCCCAAAATGTAGAAATTAATACTGTTCCAAAATAATTTAGGAAGGGACATGACAGTCCTCCCCTCCCAAATGTTGCTTGTCCCCAAGCAACTTTAGTGCTAGACACTCAAGTATGTGCTAGCCCTCCCAAGTAGCATGCTCAATCAGCGAGCTCCTCCAATGCACCAAAAATCGCATGTCCTCAAGCAATGCATGAACGAGCATCCTCTCTAACTATTGCTGCCCACTGTCACTGCAACATGTGCCAAGGTCCCATATGTGCCACTAAATTGTCCCTGACCTCAACACTGTCCTGATATGAAAGAATCCTTCAATAACAGGATCCCAGGCCATCTGTCCAACATGAAGCTCCCCTCGCTCCACTCACTATCCTACCCAGTGCAAGTACCAGAAGTCCTCTGCTCCATCAGTGACCCACTAAAGCCCATTGGAAGATCTGTATGATCTCCCCTTGTAGTAGTCGACACATCCCTAAAGGTTATTGAGCTATGAAGAGCTATGATGCCCCGGTTCCCTGTTAGTTCTAGAGTGGTGCCACCATGCTGACGCTGCACTACTCTAACTATGTCATACTCCCCATCGTGCACAGTCAGTATCCTCCTCTCCTGGAACTCGATGGTGGAATACTGAAAGAGGCGAGACACATCCTACATGGGCATCTCCATGGCGCCAAGGCCTACCCATCCAAATCTAACTCTGAACCTATGCAACAATAGAGAATGTCTGCCTCCCCATATGATGAAACCCTCTGTGAACCCCCATGTGTCATCCCAAGAGCGAACTATATCACTCTCTGCCACGACTCTACTTATCACGAGTGACCTATCGATCAACTAAATCCCTGCATCCCACAGCCAGACTTGCTGCGACATAGCCCTATCAACCGATGAAATCCCTCTGGCCCTCATCTCTAGTCCCTGCATGCCACCCATATATAGGCTCCATACATCATGAACTAATCTGAGGCATGCTTAACTGTCTTGTGCCTGCCACTGTGTAGTACCGATGACCACTGGAAACCACGTGTGCCAAATAGCTACCCCTTGAATGCAACCAATAGATGGGTATCTAATACGTGCAATCGACTCAGTGTATGCCGATCCATCCTACTTGCCAACCATTGCCACTGGTTTGAATACCTGCCCCCTGGAGAATGTGCCGATACAATGTCGGGAACCTAGATACATACTGGACAACAGTCCCAGCGGTACATGGTATCCTCTGCTCATGCATGGTCCAGACATGCCCTGTGGAAAGAGTGACACGTTTCCCCTGTGGCCAACTCCCCAGGCATAGGATCAATGATGAATGATATGCCATTCCTGTCGGTGATCACCTCATCCTCAACCTGCGGCTATCAACTCGCGCACCGACTCGATGCGCTGCTGAGAAGTCTCCCCTCTATCGCACCAAGTGTCATCCAAATATCTTGGGTGAGCTCCCCGCCCCCTGCTGCTCGTGCCAAAGTGTCAAAGGACAACAACCAGGTCGCCTGTTCTTGTAAGTGATGTAGAAGAGGGTCAGGCATGTGAGTCCCTACGGGTGCCATCAATTATCGCTCATTTGTGTCCCCATCGATCTTGGGTGAAGTACACCCAAAGGTATGTCCAGTATCTTTGTCCATGGGTTTCACTGATAATCCCAATACTCTTGGACATGCCATTGTACATTGCGGCCTACCCTTGTACACTATTGGATACCCTCGACTCCAACTATGCCATCCTGTACCGTCCTCTTTCCGCTTGTGTCACTGCACCTGTCACTCCCCGCATGTATTGAATACGATGTGAGGCACTCCCACTCCACAATGTAGTCCAACATACTACAACACACCACCATGCATCTCCATGCACACTGTGGACCATTGCTCAACGCTAGATGCTCCCACACATCCCTGGATGTGATGGCCTTGAGCTATGTCTCTACGTGTCAGGCCGCACCTGATCAGTATCATCACCTCCACCATTGCATCACTATCCCCGCCGATGAATGGATCTTCCCTTCAAATCCCCCTTGAGGGATCCAAGAAGTGACTCCCTATGTGTCAGCAGTGAAGCCACACATCTCGCTCCTCGTTCAATGCCCCACACAAAATGTGAAGACCTACCCTAACTTATATAAGGCACCGTCTGGTGGCCTACCAATGCCACTTTCTCTGATAAATCCTTCCTAGAATATGCTAATCACCCATTGATCTTGTGTACAAATACCATACCAAGAAAACCAAAAGTGTTTGTTCATAGACTGGCCAGCCACTGGTGCTAATCGAGACTCCCCTAGCGAATGTGCACACTCAACTGCTAGGTCAACTGCACCATCCCGGTTGTAGTCAACCGACATACTTGGGAAATGATAGGTAGTCCCACCTGGAACCCAATACCAACATGCGTTGCCGGTATCCCCATTTCTTAGAAGCTCCCGCTGAGCTACACCTAGGTCTATTACCATCTCCATAGCCCATTGCACAGGATACCAACTCAGAATCTCTCGCTATCCAACCCCAAGAGAGGGATCGAATGCATGAACTCCCGCACATAGAACAACCCTAGTATGCGGGTGTTGCGCCTTGTGCAACTTAGGTCGTCTCTTCTCACTACCTTGGTCAACACATGAAATCTGACTAGGTTGCTCTGTCTCTCTCTGTCCAATGGGCCAAGGTAACTGCCAACCCCATCTATGTATGCCCGAAGAGGGTTGCTCTAACGCCCCAATGTGCACTCTAGCTACACCGGTAGTGAATCCAACTGCTCCCAAACGTTAGTCAATTTGGTCGTGGACTCTACACAAACCGCTTTCATGCCCTCTAGCTCCTCGTTCTGCTGCAGAATAGCCTCACACACTAACATGATCTTCCTTTGTAATGCTAGAAGGTCAGCCTGAAACTGGTGGAACTGCTGTGGGCATCTATCACCTGTAAACTCGGTCACAGCTCCAGATACCTCAACAACTGTTGGCATCTCGTCCATGGGTGGCACCCCCTCAACCGATGTCTCTATGTGTGTAGGCTCTATCCTCTCCACCAAGGTGTCAACTGGGGTTATCAAAGATGTCTCTAATAAAGGTGATTGCTGCGCCACACGGGGTATATTGATGTGCTCCTCACCATCCTGTGTGCTCTTAGCATCATGCTCAACCTCCTCCTCAGGCTCCTGATATCTAAAGCTAGGTTTCCATCAACAAAAGTGCCCCCTGGTCTCACCCTCTAACTGTCTTTGTCCTGCATGCTCTTTTTTAGGAGATCTGGTGCCTGATCTGGTCCGCTTTCCCCACATGATGTAGATGGTTGTACCCCCATGACCTGCTCACCTCTAACGTATTTGTTGTAAGGGTGAGGATGGGTTTGGTTCATCAACCTCCTCAACTGGGCCAACCTCTCATCGTCCCAATGAATTCTACCCATAATTTTTGCATACTGGATTTCCCTTGAGCCATGGGTTTGTCTTCGGTTTCACCCGTCACTGTACACTCAAACCCAAAGCTTCCATGATCTTTTGGCTAATTTACCACAACTGGGCCAAGATCATGCTCTGATACCATTGTAGTGTTTCAAACTAGGAAAAATAATGCTATGCAAAGCAAATAATAATGACAACACCATAAAATTGAAACATTCAGTGCACACCCATAAAATGTCCAGGAATAACCAACAACTGAGCCATTTTATTGTAATCTGAGAGAAAAGTACAATAATGTGGAAGTGGTGCATCAGGGCTTGCCTTAATGGCAAGTGTGATCAAACCCAAGTGGTAATATGTCGAGCCTAGATGGCACAAATAACCGCTGCAATGATGCCCTGCGCTGCCCTTGGGAAACTATGTTGTCTGTTGCAAAGATGTTGGAAACGCCACTTCCGGTGCTCAGAAAATTATGGGAAATTAACTGTGGCGTCTCCACCAAATACCTAGAATAGCCCACGAAGGAATTGGCCAAATGTTGACCTCAAAATTTTGTTCTAAATTCCCCTTAGCTCCTCTAGTTGCTCACTAAGTTTGGGCCCCTGTTTGACTCCTTAGATCTGCCCAGAAAATTCTATAAAATTAGGAGTGTGATCCTTGCCCAAAACTCAGAAAACCCAGAAAGGGTTTCCCTTGGTTCCAACTTTCAAAAATTGACCTTTCACAGCTTAACCCTTCTCCAATTTTGAATTATGTTGCTATGTCTGATCCTGTCAATCTCTGCTCTCCCAACTCTAGCAATCCTCCTCAAATGGCCCTCCAAATGATCTCCCAACCTCCCAACTCCAAACTCCCCTAGATGGTGCTGACCCTACGAGTCTCACTCCAATCATTGCACAGTCATGGAGGAGATGCAGTCCAATGTGTGATGAAATGAGAGTTGCGTGTAGGATGGCCGTCTTGTCTATAGCTACCCTTTATATTCCCGAAAATGATGAAGGATGCTCCTGTCTCCCCAACTTCCTGGAGTACCTCACGTTGTGACTGCGCAATCCCTGTGCTGTTGTTACCCCCCTGCTGCTGGTACCCGAGTTACAACTGCTGTAGTTTGTCTCCCTGTTGCTGTTATGAACTGAGATGAAGAGGAACTCCCTTCTAGGGTTGGCACTCGAAGTCCACTGAAGCAAGGATTGAGATCTCCGCTCAGAAACAATTGTGTACTAAACAACACAGTAACTGGGCGAAGCAGCTTGAGCAATTAAGATTGAGTTCAATATGTCAAAAGATAAGATATCCAAATGAGGAGAGCTGCGTTATATAGATATGGTGGAGCACTTTTCCCTCCATTTTCCCTCCATCTTGGGTCCCTCACCTAACCATTGATTTCCCTTCCATGCAAATCGAACTAGGGAATGTGTATTCCCCTAGTATGGGTGGCCCCTACGTATACTTAACCACATTGAATTAACTTCTACTAAGTCTAGACTCCTAATAAAATCAAATGGGTCCCCATCATCTCCAAAATTGGCCCTGAAATGTAGAAATTAAAACTGTTCAAAAATAATTTAGGAAGGGACATGACACATGCCGAGTACAAAATAATCCATGCTTGGCATGAAAGAAGCACCAAATAAACAAACAACTCTTCCAGTTTTAGCAACAAATTTACTCAAGTAATGACATGCTTATTCTCCATCAAAACAACACCCTTAGTCTCATTCTTATCCCTGGGCAGAGTTAGAAACAGAAAGGCAACACTTGGTCCTTATATTTTCATGCATGCTCGAAATAGAAAGAAAGTAGTGCAAACTTTGTACAAAAACACCCTTCTCACGCATAAAATTAGGCTCATTTTAAGATAAGAAAAAAAAATCATCCTTTTTAGCAACATCATCATGCAAGGGAATCCCTTCGATAGGTGGCATTCTTTTAAAAAAAGACAATATTATGTACACTTTTCAATCAAGAACAAGCCTTATAGATAGTGGTCCCTTGCAAAGCATAATAGTTGCTTTTCAATGGCAAAGTGCTTTGTCCCTAAAAATTCGCTGCCTTCTCTTGCAAAGCACTCATCATCAACTTTTCCCTTCGTGGAAACCTAGGCTATGGTCTCTTTGTATTGGTTCTGAAAATAAATTTTAAAATCGATCTCAACGAACCAAGTCAAGGTAGTTTTAGAGCAGGTCAGTCAAGAAGCAGTTGAATTAGTGAGGCTCAACCAAGTTGGTCTCAACCAATGTTGCATGAAGTGGGGATGAAGCGGGTGTGTTTTTGAGAAGCGAAGCATTGGAAGCATCATTTTCCAAAAATCCTCAGAAACATTATATATATCTATGTTCACTAATTGTGAAAGCACCTGTTATCACCCCAAGAAACTCTCCTAGGTTGTATATCATAGATGCTCGGGAACATTACAAACTCAACAAAAAGTTGGATAAATTGGTGGATGAATGAAACAAATGCTACATATTGAAGCCAGATAATCCTACTATACTGCTTAACCCCATACATGGGTGAACACCCCCAGACTACAAGGGTTTAGACCACCAATTACTCACAGTTTGAGGATAAGGTGATAATGGAGAAGACTGACCACACCAGCAGATGCACAGGATCCTGTGATGGCTGGCTGCAACCAGTTAAAAGGTTTGTAAATCTGTTTTCTAATACACAGACAGGATGACAACTCTCTGGCCCTAAAAGAACAGAAACCTGCATACAAATTCAATGATACATGCTATATCCTAACACAGAGGTGGGATGACAGCCCCTCTAATGCTAACATTAACATCACATGAATAAATGCAAGACAGGCACAACCTGGAACAAGAAGAAGAAGTGGACAGTGAACGATTAACAACAAAAGAAGCTTGCATTAGCTGAAGATGAAGACCAGACGCTGCAGGTATCACAACAGTTACAATCTCCAGAAGTTGAACCTTACAACAAAATAACACTCATCCAACACTCATCAATCTGATTACATCGTGTTTTTGGGTATATATAGAATCTGTTTACAAAATATCTCTGCTATGCTATGCATGGAGGGGTCATGATGGACCACCAACCACATTTACAATATGAAATGGGCCTCTGCTGCAATTCTTAGAGCTTTAATGGACAAATTGGTCTGTTTAGATTGTCTGATGTCCTTCTCGGGTAGCTGGAATGAATTATGGATTAAACTCCATGCCTGATAAATGCTCCTCACTGCTCGAAGTCACCTGCTTGTCCTTCGGCCATTCTGTTGTTTAATGTGGTTGCTGAGATATTAACTGCAGGGTATGGGATGATGGCTTCCTTCCTCCATCGCGAGCTCGAGACAGTCAAAAGGAAATGAGATTTCATGGTGGGAGTAAGAGCCAGCCGAGAATAAATCTCAGCCGTTGGATCGTAGAGATCAATGGTTGCGATCAATTGACAGGGATTATCAGGAGGACAGGCGAGTTAAACAGCGGAAATAATCCTAGCCATTGGATCATAAAAATCAATGGCGGAGATCGCGTGGGAGGAACTATCGGGAGGTGACAAAGAAGATGCGATGAGGGCCGTTGGATCACCATCGGGCAGATCCAACGGCCATCGCACGTGGAAGATGCATGATAGTTAATCAGCAGGAGAATGGCGGTTTTATTGGCGGGCGGTTTTCCCCGCACCGCCCATAGGCGACGGGCGGTTTCTGTATAGCGGGCAGCGATCCTGTAATATGGTGCCGCGTGGCAGGTAGGTCTGGCGGGAAACCGCCTTCCCCACTGCCTAACGGACGATCGGTTTACGGGGAGGAGATTTGCGAATAACGTTGGATCATATTGCGGACGCAATCGGACGGCGGAAAAAGGTCACGGGTTAACAGAGGTTGATGTGACAGGTATGGTTCCTGCGGGCTAACAGTCGCGCAAGTCCGCTGATCAGGGGAAGCGTCTATCATCGATCTGACGATGGACGGTCAGATGGCGCGGAAGGAGATCGATGTTTAACGGATGCGATGAAACAATGAAGACCGTTGGATCCGAACGATCAACGGTGGAGATTTAAAAACGACAGAGGGCTATTTTGGCGCGGGTTCATGTTTAAGCGCCCGAACTAAATGACCATGGATTATGCGGGTTTTGAACTGAGCGCTTGGGGGCTGGAGGAAATATGGCATTAAACAGGGTTTAAATGGGTTACACAGAGTTTATAAAGAAAAGACAGAGGCAGCGGAGTAAAGAAACTAAGCAGGGAAATAGGGAGTGGCAAGGAATGAAGAAGTTAACAGAAGCAAAACAGAGACGAGAGGTTAAGAAGGTATAAGGAAACTTGAAGGAGCAGAAGGGGAACGACTGCTGCGGATTGCTTTCTCGACACAAATCCACCATCAAACCTGAAAATGACCTGCAATCACTAAAAATTATAGCAGAGCTAAAACACCCATGTTGCCAGATGTTGTAGTTGTGATGTAGCACCACATGCATGTTTCATCACTCCTTGACAAACAATGTTCCACTATCATTAGTATCACCCTTCATTTTCTCCTCATTGTCTAGCCTTTATCTGTACTTCAATTCTCTAGGGACATCAATCAACAATGCCTAATTTTGATCACTAATATGTTAAAATTGGCAACTAGGGCCAAATTCCACCTTAGGACAACTCATTTGATAAATACGATGATTGCATTAAATTCCACTTTTCGAAAGGAAAAATTGATATAAAGATCAGATCATTTGGACAAGCAAAAGTGTGATTTTGAATTAATTCCCGCATAAGTGCAAATTGTCAAGGTTGGTCACATCGTCATGTAGGCTCAGAAAACCCAATGGATGTGTCACTTCACCCTCAACGACTTGTATAAATACAAGTGACCTTTCACCTCATTTGGCATCTTCTTCACTCACATTCTCTCTCCTCTCATTGCTTCGCACTATATTGGGCATTTTCTCTCTCATACGTGTGGATCAAGAAGGACGAATTTTAGAAGTTCAATTATAGCGCCGCTAAAGTTACAAAGTTGACTGTAGTTTGACCAACGTTGACCAACACCTTCTGGGCATCATTTGACTTTGATCGTTTGGGGATATTTCTTTCTTAGCAGGCCACAACTTTTGGCACAAGAACTGAGGTTTTCTGAGCACTTTGATTGCAAAACAAATTGTAGTTTGACCGCAGATTTCAAGACAACAATTTGACCGAGTTTGACTATCGACTTTGTCACTGTTTTGGGCTGACTTTGACATCCTGATCAAGCCGAGTTTCACTGGGGAAGACCGAGTTGTTTTGAGGACATTCTATTGCTTCTTTGACCAACATTGACTTTCTAGTTAGGGATGAAGTTTGACTACATAAATTGACAGGGTTGTTTTGACTTTGAATTGGGCAAGTCAATTTGACTTTTGTACTCTCTTTCTTTGTTGAAAATTTTGATATAATAATAAGAAGAATTGATCGAAGGGTTTTTCCCATCTTGGGGTCTTTCCCTGACATCGTCAAATTTGGTGTCATCTTCTCTTGGCTTGTC
Source organism: Pinus tabuliformis (assembly GCA_031772625.1). Lineage (NCBI taxonomy): Eukaryota > Viridiplantae > Streptophyta > Pinopsida > Pinales > Pinaceae > Pinus > Pinus tabuliformis. The sequence continues at coordinate 156,776,908 of CM062811.1, read as the reverse complement.
TTTTGCATATTGTTTTATGTTCTATTACTTTTACTATCAATGTGATTGTTAATGGAAATCTAAATTGGAAATTTCTTTTGGGCTGCTTAAGGAACATTGAAGTAATCGTTTTAAGCATAGAACATACCATTGTTAACTAAATTGAACATGGTATCAGACTCAGGTGAAGGCAAAGCACAAGCAAGAGAGAGAAAAGCAATCACTAAGAAAAGAGTTGTTGGACAAGAATATTGGTCTAGCATCAATGGCGACTACATCATACTTCAAATTTGAGGATAAGCTTAAGGAAAAATTTGACTATCATGCATGGAAGATGACCTTGGATGAATGGTTGCTTATATTTCTGATTTAGAAACATTAGGGAGATGTATGATAAGTTGGTTGGGATGTTCAAAGTGAACAATGCAAATCAAATCTTTCTCACAAAACAAGTTGAAGGATATAAGATGGAGAAAGGGGAGTCTATCCAATCCTACTTCTTGAGGATACGAAAATCAAGAATGATTTTATCTATTGGAGAGGTTGTTGACAGGGAGCTCACTCTCATTGCTCTTGGAGGTCTCACAAGAGCATGGGATGTGTTTAACACCACTATTCTTAACAATGACAAGATTCCTAGTTTTCGATAAATTATTGGCTAGATGCACACAAGAGACATGAGGATGATGGAGAGGACACAACTTCGAATGGAAATGAACCCACTGTTTCTGCTCATGAAAGAGAAAGAACATTTGTACCAAAGAGACAAGGTCAAGGATTCAAGTAGGGATTCAAAGAAGGAAAGAAAAAGAAGGTGCTACAATTGCAATAGGTGTGGCACTATTCTAGAGAGTGTCCTCACAAGAAGATACTCCACGGGATGACGACAACAATAACAACAATCACAACAATTTCAAAGGCAATGGCAATCAAAGGAACAACAGGTTCAACAATAAAGGAAAGAGGAATGCTCCTACTGCTTGATATGGTAATGGTCGACCTCCCAAAAGGAAGAGAAATTCCAGTTATGAGGATACTAATGTTGTAGAAAAACAAAAATAATTTTATCTTATTTCTTCCCTCACTACTGCCTATCCTCCGGATGCTTTGGATCATTGGTTGATTGATAGTGGAGCCTCAAGGCACTTCATCGGGTACAAGGAGGTCCTCTCGAATTTGATTGAAAAGAAGACTAATTTGGAAATCATACTTGGAAACAATGCCACCGACCCCGTGAAAGGGATAGGGACTGTCACTCTTCACTTAAATTAAGTTCAAACTCTTCATCTACAAGAAGTAGTGTATGTACCCGATTTGAAGAAAAACCTGGTTTCTATTTCTGCGATGGAAGATAAAGGCTGCAAGGTAGCATTTATTGATGGAAAGGTACGTATTTGGCTAAGAAACCCTAAAGATGCATTGCATTTGGATTTAGGGTTGAAGGTCTCTATCAAGTTGGAGGAAGTCCTTTGAGCTATGACTTATACATCCTTCAATCTGAAATATGCACCGAAGATATGCTCACCTCATTACAAAGCCTTACTAGGGTAAGGAAGATGGTGACAGGTAT